>OZ014520.1:179536163-180136163 GCA_963966055.1 Lathyrus aphaca
TCCACCCAATACCACATCAACATCATACACAACAACAACAACTTATGCAATGAGACTCTACTGACTTTATGCATGTGGTACCATAATTCGATCTCTATTTCAAGATCCAGTTCCCGTCAGAACCCTCGACCCCTCTTTCATGGTCCAGTATGATCCCTATTCACTTATCACACCCTCGACCCCTATTTCATGGCCACGTACGATCCCAATTTCATGACCGCACCAACATCACATTGATCCCCACTAGGATCCAACGAATATACCCTACTCTGGTATATTGTTCCAACCATGCACATGTCATGCAATAATCAATGACATCATGCATATATATAACGACTACATCACACAAATCAACATCAACCACTATCATAGAACAACTTACCACCATGACGAACATCATCAACATCATGCATAATCGCATACAACAACATATGTCAATAACGATATCATACGACTATCATAACAACTACAACAAATAGAAACAACAACAACTACCACACATAACAACAACAAATACAACACATAGCAACAACAACAACTAAATAAACATATCATTTCATGTTTATTTCCAAGTTATGCTAATTTTACTTTTAATTAATCTCATAACTCCTCTCTAACTACTTCTAACCACACAACTTCGATTCCTATCCATTACTATATAAATTAAGTAATTTTAGGGAGTTTTTCCTTATTAAATCATGTTGTTTTTTACTCCAGGTCTCACTAAGCGAATGGCCTTGCTCGCTAAGTGAGTAACTCTCTGTATTTCACTCTCCCAATTTTCGACCTGCTCGCTAAGCAAGCTCTGTGATTTTCGTAGTTCTCCCTTCTGTGATTCTCCCACAATGTACTAATAAAACTCTTCACAAAAACTAATTTTTCTAGCTAACAGTTGCATTATTTTCACAATACAATGTTTATTATATAAAATTATCATACAACATCAACAATTATCAACGATTTCATCCAATTTCATCCAAAATCACTCAAAACCCCAAACCCTCTAATCAACAATACTACCTAATTCATATTATTGAACCCTTAAGAGATGGAAGAATCCCACCCTTACCTTGGTTTCGATGAGAATTCTCTTCTTCTTCACGGATTCTCTTTAAGCCTTTCACCTTCTCCTTCTTTTTATCTCTGGTTTACGCTTCTCTCTATCATTCACAAAAACACGATTCCCTTTTCTCTTTTTCTTAATTCCAACATAACCTCTAATACCCAATCTATGGTCTTCCTCTTTTTCCCTTACTATCTTTACCAATTCACCATTCTACCCCGAACTCCTTATTTTCCCATTAGTTGTGGTTGCATGTTGTTGATGTTGTTGTTGCATGAGGTAGATGTTATAGACATTGCATATTGTCATTTATGGTGTATGGCATGTGCATAGTTGGAAATGGTGTACCAAGGTAGGGTATATCCATCCGAATTCCAATGAGAATCATTGTGTTGTGGGTGCGATCATGAAATATGGATCGTATGTGACCATAAAACAGGGGTCGAGGGTGTGATCATGAAATAGGGATCATACTGGACCATGAAAGAGGGATCGAGAGTTCCGACAGGAACTAAATCTTGAAATAGAGATCGAATTATGGTACCACATGCATAAAATTGGTAGACTCTCATTGCATGGTTAGTTGTTGGTGTGCATAATCTTGTTATGCGTTTTAGGGCATTTGTTTTATTGTTGTGGATCAGAATTGGTGAATTAATTAATGATACTTGCTTATATTCTTATTATTTTTCCCTTTTGTTAGTGTAAGTATCTCACCCATTATGTTTGAATGTTACCCCTACGTTGGTAACATGCAGGTGATCAGGATAAGTAGAGTGGTGGTCAGTGAAGTCGGTGTACTTCACAATTAGAAGAGTCGGCTCTGATACGTGCTTTGGGGTGTCGGGACGACAATTGTTCTTTGTATATTTATTTTAGAAAAGCATTTTTGTAATTGAATCTTACTATATGTTTATTTAGAGTTTTCCGCTGCAAGTAAAACTACTTTGTAAAACGTATCACATTGAGCCACGTGTTTTTAGTGATTGTGACACTCAGAATAAAATGTGTATTTTATGTACTTTGATTTTATTTATAAATTCGTGGGGATAATTTTGGGTATTACATGTCATATTTCTATTATTAAACTACTAATAGCAATTCTTTTTTATTGTTATAAATAAGTAGTTCTAGTATTAGAATGTGTGTGTGTGAAAATCATATTATACAAGTTACTCCATATCCACTCAAACTACCCGTGTGTAGAGAAACAAGTGAAAGCGAGAATGTACGTGATGTAAACACCACAATCTTTATATTCAATGCAATTTTCATTAAAATATTTTCTTTAAAGCATTTATCTTCTGCATTCACTTTTACGCAAGTTACATTTTCCAGCAATTTAACCTCTTGTGTTTACTTGCTTTCTTTTTACTGCTTTTACACATTTATCTTCTTGCATTTCCTTCGAATTTAATATGTTTTGAGTCTTGTTTCATTTTTTATTTTATCTTTTGATATCAAACCCTTCATGAATTCTGTCAAAGTGTTCATGATAGTTTACTAGACACTAAATAAAATGATTTATAGCACATGTCTTAGGATCAATTTGGTCGATCCTGTGAGTAACTTAGAACTTTTAGTGTTTTTAGAGGACCAACAGTTGTTTATCATATTTCAAGGTAAACACGGGGAAAGTGAGATTTGAATTTTTTTATAAAATCTAATGATTTTGAAATGAAGGATATTTTAATTAATGGTCGATTTATTTCTAATTTTTTCTTTTAATGATAATGTAGTATATAAAATCGATTTTTATTGGATCAAAGAAGACAAGAGAAAATTTAAGTTTGGTTTTAAAGTCAAACATCTTTTAATATGTGTTTTAAATTATAAGGATTTTGTTATGTCTTTAGTTGTGATTCAACCAAGGAAATGTTATGTCTTTGAAAAATGAAGTAACCAGCTTGCATGAAACCTTTGAGAAATTTACTAAGGGTAAATATAAGCTTGATTTAATTCTTTCTAATAAAAGGGATTCATTTAATAAAAATGTCTTAAGTTATAAACCTAATATATTGTCTAATAATATGTTCCATGATAAATAGAAATGTAATCGTCTGATCTTTAAATGTAAGTTGTGCAACAAGGTTGGTCATCTTGAACCTTTTTTCTATGATAAATTAAGAGGATCTAACCAAAATACTTCCATACTTCTTAAAGTAACTAACGCACCAAGTCCCAAAAATATTTGGCTACCAAAGATAAAAAATTATTATATTTTGCAGAAAATGATTTGCAACTTTGAAGGATATTAATTCAAATTTGATGAAGATGTGCAAATCATATGTATACTCTAAGTATACATCATGTTTGACCAAGTTGTATTTTGGCATCGATGGTGGTGCTCAACGATCGTGATGGTAGTGATGGTTATGAAGTCTAAGGATCTTTGATGATCATATCGTTCTTAATATTATTTCACCCAAATCTTGTATCAAGTGATCCGTAGAGATAGATTTTTGACAATTTTTAATCGTTTTCCTCCTAAGGGGAGTTTTCTAAAGATATCTTGAAATTTTGAGGTAAGATACTTGCTAGAAACTAAATTGGAAAACTCCTTGGAAATTATCTAGTAAGTGGCATTTTTCATAATTAAAGAATAATATTTTATCAGTAACACATTTTTTGGTTTGAGATATTTACTCCTTTAGCAAGATTGCATTGTAAGAATTACAATATTTGAGCCAAGGGGTGCATTAATGAAGTATAAGGGTGGAAAGAGTAATGAATAATACCAAATTCATGCCAAAGTCCCAAAGAAGCAATAAAGGAAGAAAATAAATTGATAATTGATTAGACCTAAGGGATAATTGATTAAAACTTATTCTAATTCAAATCTTCAAGTGAGATCATAATGTATCATTTTCTAAAACTCAAGAAAATAAACTAATAATTAAGGAATGCACTAAATCTCAATCTTTTATAAGATATAATTGAGTAAGCCTTAGTTGTAATAGATTAGAGCGCTCATTTTGGAAAGATTTCTCAATTTATATTCTATGGGTCAAATCTCCTTTGATTTTATGAATCTTCTCTCTAAAATAAACCCAGAACACGCGTTATATAAAGGTACCCATTCATCCTTTCTATTGCATCCTTATCCTTCTTTTTCTCTTTGTTTCTTATGAGAGTTTCTAATTTTTGCCACCATCATCATCATCATGGATCCAACAAGGAGTTTCCCCTCTGCAAATCCTTCATCAATCAAGTTTCCTTTAAAAGAATCTTCTTCAAAGAATCAAGGAGAGAAATATTTGTCCATTCGAAAAGTGATCTGACCAATCAATATGGAGTCTGTAACACCCCAAAATTTGCCCTCTCATTCCCTCAACATTTTGCATAGCATTTAGCATACATAAATTCATAAAATAACCAACATTGCATCATGTGTAGCATAGCTAAGGCATAGATATGTGATCAATGATAAGAGCAATTGAAGGCTATACAAAGCCAATCAAAGGGCCACAAAGCTTCTCAACATAGTTCCTAGGGTTCAAATTTCATCCACAAATTCATTTTGGAAGATGTTCAATTGGCAAGATGACTGAAAATCAGGGATTTGGGGAAAAGTCAACCATGCTAAAGAAAAAGTCAACTCCTGACTTTTTGAGATCAAAATCATGAAATTAGGGTTACAAAGATCCTATGGTTCAAATTTTATCAAGAAATGATTGAGGGATCATGAAAAATCAAGAAAACTAAAACTTACCATTTTTTGGAAAATTTGGGTTTCCAAAAATGGCAAGTTTTGGTCATTTTTGCAGCCACTTCAAGAGAGGTTTTTTCCCAAAATAAGAGGCCTATGAAAATTCTACCTTGAGAAAATGAAAGAGGGCATCCTAAGCTTCAAATCCATATGTGGAACTCCTTCATAGGATCAAAATTGAGAGAGAGATGATCGTTCAAAGTTTGGGCAAAAACAAGGCAATACAGCAGGCTATGTATCGATGCATACGACTAATTAATCAACTCTAAAAGGCCCATGTATCAACGTATAAGCCTATGTATCGATACATACTGAACTCCAAAACTTATGTATCGACGCATCCGAGCTATGTATCGACGCATGTTGTAGAAAAACCAGTTTTTTCTGCATTTTTCTGCATTTTCATGGAATTTCAAGCTGGTTTATGGTTGGTTCATGTTATAAATACATTTGGCATCAAAAGGCATTGCATATGGGCTGCAATTGGCTGCAAAATACCACCACCATAATTTTCATGTATTGAGCAAAACATTGAGGCATCAATCATTGATCAATTGAGTTGCAAACAGGCGGCACCTTCATTCCACTTATCCTCACCACAAGTAACATGCTCCAATGCACATTGGATTCAGCTCAAGTGTGAAAGTTCTAGAAGAGCCAGCTCACCATCTTCTACCACCTTCTAGATTATTTCAAAGAATATTCTAAGGAATATTCCAAAGAATACTCTAGAACTCTCTAGAATCCTAACTAACTCCAAACCTAGCCTAACTCCTAAGCAACCTCCATTCCCAAACCTCATGCCAAACCTACACATTATATAAACCTAAACCATCCTAAAGCAAAAGCTCTCCAATTTTTTTCACTATTCTTCTTCATTTTCACTTCATCTCTTTCATTCTTCTCCCAAACTTTTCCACCATTTTTAACCTCTCACCAAAGCTTCTTCATAAGAAGTTCTTCAAATTCTTCATTGGAGCTTATTTGAAGAATCAATTCTGATTTTGGAAGATTTTTAAGCTTATTGGAGGTTATTGATCAAGTGTTCATCAAGAAGCATCATCAACTGCGTTTATTTTGCGCGTCCGCGGATCGAAGCTTCGACTCTCCGGTTTTCTTCTCCATTTGCATTCCAATATACATTGCAACACTCACCAAAGCAATCCTCCGCTTCGTAGGTTGGTGATCTAAATCCGCTTCTTGATTTAACTTATTCTCTTCATCTCGCCATGACGACATTCTTCGTATGTTTATCGTTGTGTATGCGCTTGACCGTTTGATTTCGTCTTGATTATGATTTGATCACTTTGTTTGTTCTTAGTTAGCATTATAGCTTATTATAGGTGCCATTAAGGTTTAGATTATGGCTTTTAGGTGTAAAATTTGTGCTCACTAGATAGTAGTTGCATTAGGAGCTTTAGGAAATAAGTCGAATGCAAAAAGTGTTTTTTCCCTCATTTTCTTGGGCATTACTTCTCCCTTTACCACCATAGATTGATAGGTCTTGATTTTAGGGAATTTTCAAGATTAGTTTCGACATCTCATTCCTCCATTTCGAGTCGTTTTGACATGCTTCCGTCCATTTCGCATATTTTGTGCATAAATTGACTTATTGCATATTGTTGCTATGTCCATGCACCTTTTGTCATATAAATAATCATGTTGCATTCTGTTTTTGCATCTTTTGCATGTTTCGTTAACTCATTTGCATGTCATTGTATCAATGTATATGTTGCATTTCACATAACCATGTATGTATGTGCATTTGGTTGCATTTTGGTTGCATGTTTGATCACATCATTCATATCAATTCAATTCTTAATTTTGCATTAAGCTTGGCATTCTTGTTAATCCATCATGTTGCATTTACATGATCAATGCTCATTATGTTCATATGCCATGTTCATGTGCCATATTTTGCATACTTGTTGCATAATAAATCATGTGGTGCATTCTTGCATAATCCCTTAAAAAATAATTATGACATTCAATTATGTGCTTGATCCATATTCATATTGCATATTCATGTTAATTGAGCATTTCATGATTGAGTTGTGCATTAAAAATGAAAATAATCAAAGCTGCATTTTACATTTCATAGTTGTCTTTGCATATAGGAGCTGTAAAATGCATGATGTTTGTTATGATGTTCATGCTGTTTGTGAGTTTTTACACCTGTCTTGCATGTTGATTATGTGCTATAAAAAGTTGATTGTGTGTTACATGGCATTTCATTGTTGTTTTTGCATTTGGTAGCTATTATAGGCTGCTGAATTTTGCATTGCATTGCCTTTAGGTTCATTAAACTTAAGATTGAGTCTAGTTTAAGTCCAAGTTGCCTTATGAATTATTTGGTATGTGCTTACCTCATTCCTTTTTATTAAATGTACACCACTAACCCTTGTTTTGTAGGGAGGTTGAGGTATGTTTCCTTACACCTTATCCTTTTAAGTCTTTTATGCATTTCCTTATGCATTTATTTCATTTACCTTTCATGTTTGTGTTTGGTAGGATTCCCCCTTTTATTCTTTAGAATCAACTTAACTTCCTTAGGAAGTAAGTAGCATTCTATTCCTTTTTTTTCTTTTGTTAATTAGGATTAGAAACCGCATTAACCATAGGGCATCCGTTAAATGAATAACTTAGGGTTGCGTCTTAGTCCCCCTTGGTTTCCCATTTTTTCCACTTGAGTCCTTCTTTCTCATCTCATAAAGAAAATAATAAAATACCTAATAAAGGTTGAATGTTCTCATACGACATGAGACTTTGTTGCGGAGTACTTATGCACGTCCCGTCTCGGGGCGAGGTGTAAGTTATCTACCACGATGGATAAGTCTTAATATGGATATGTTCACAAACAATAAACTCAAAACACTTCTCATAAAAGACAATCAACAAAGACATCACGTCTTCTCTTCTCATCTTCTAATCTTTGCGGACGAATGCAACTTGCCTCGACAGTTCAAATAGCGACACGGTAAACACCCTCGAGTCAGAGCCGGTAACACCTGAGCAAAAGCTATGGCAACATCAACCAAAAAAACACAAACAAGTTCTCGCCTTAGTTAGGCGAACTACGTCGACTCTGATCCTCATTTTCCCGATGAGGTACGTAGGCAGCGGGGTAGGGCCCGTTCGAGCACATTCTTTATTTTACCTACATTTTCCCCTTTTCCTTCCATTCTCTCTTCCAATTCCCTTTCTCATTTCTATTTCAGTAAGCAGTTTTATTCAGCAGCTTTATTCTTTCACACCCTTTAAAATAAACAAGCAAGTGTGGATCCCGTCGGGTACGGCGGATGGTCTAGGGTGCTAATACCTTCCCAGGTTGTAACCGACTCCCGAACCCAGATCTTTAGTTCGCAAGGCCTCGTCCCTTCCTTTTCTCTTAGGTTTGTGAAACATTACCTTTCCCATTCATTCGGGATAAAAATGCCTGGATGGCGACTCTAACTTTTCCGTGCCACTTTCGCGTTTGTACTAGGATGAAAATCCCGGGAGCGACAGCTGGCAACTCTGTTGGGGATCGAACCCAGAATCTCTGGTTTCCCTCGTAGTCAATCCTAGCGCTTGTCTGTTTTTGTTTCTTTGGGTGTTTATTTATTTGGGTGTTTCTTTAGCTTTACTATTTTCATTTATAGTTTTACTTTATAGCTTTACTTTACAGCATTTATTTACTACTTTCAGTATTTATTTTCCATGCATCATATTATACTGGACTGTCTAGCTGTGATGGTTTTCATTTTTTTTTGCGGGATGGGAGTTACTGTGAGATAAGCCAAATACCCGGCTTGAGTGCACCTATGACTTAGAGTCGTTCCACTTTGGCTTCATGGCATTTTGCTATGTTGGTATTAGTGAGTTCCACGCCTTGACTTGCGACCTTCTCGGAAATGTATTGACGCTGGAATCTTTCTGGGGCAATACACTACCTTGATAGTTATGTGCAGTCAAGGGACCGATCATTGAGAACCTTTGTGGAAACATCCCTCTCCAGTGATGACAGTGGCAGACCATATTTGTTGGCAAACCCACTCGCATCCGAGGGCCCACTGGGAACTCGCATAGGATGGCCTGGTTCTCTCATAGGAACCCAGTCAAGGCAAACTATTCGTATGACGATAGCATTGTATCCCAAGGACTGAATATGCTATTGTTTCTCGATTCAGTGCTTGAAGCTGGGGACTTATGAGGGATGCTTGTTTTCCTCGTACTCAGATGAGACCTCCCTGGTTAGTACATAATGCCAAACCGATTCCCTGATTTGGTCATGAGCCATTTCTCGGAAATGGTGAACGTATTATTGCTATCCGGCTTTGAGAGTCTGTGATGTTGACTCGGAGTAGCATACCCGTGAGATGGGAGGGGTTTACAGGTTTGCAGGAACCCTGAAACTTCCAACATACCCGCTTTGCCAGCATTGTTCAGTATAATGATCAGGTTCTACATGGTCCTTTGGTCCTGAGATCCAGGATTTCGGTGGTACTGTTATTATGACTCTTCAATAGCACATGACTGTCTTCTCAGCACCAATATTAGACCAGTGATCGCCAGACCTTTGATCACATGCTAGTGCATTGCATAACATCCTATGCATGCTTGCATTACTAACACATGCATACTCATTTGCAGGGCCGCGTGTTGCATCCTCATGAACATATCATATGCATTTACTGTACGATTTGCATATTTTTCATTTTACAGGTTATCCGGACTTCCTAACTTATTCAACTTCAGGCAATATAGATGGTCAATGCCTTCATCGATATCCGACTCGCAGAAACCGAGCAAGAATGGCCAAATTGAATCATTATTGTCAGGGTATGGGCATGGAACAACTTCGAGCGGAGGTGACCGAGATGAAGGCCCAGTTGGGGCATTTCATGGAGCATATCCGAGCACTGTCATAGGATCAGAAACTGCTGATAGAAGAATTCAACTTGGTGAAGACGCAAATGAAGCTGCTTACGGGAATCATGAATGCTATGTTAAAGAAAGAAAATAGCCATGTGTCCACTTTTCAACTAGAAGGTCCTATTTCTCCCATCTCTTTGGGATGTCCACTGAATCAAGAGTTGTTGGGTGGATTCCTTCCACAGTCTAAGCTTCCTTACCAGCAGTCATTTCTTGGTAATCCAGAAGATCCCAAGACAAAGGTTAATCTCTACTTGCCTGATCCAAATAAGTCAATTGATCCTACGCCAATTGTTCATAAAGAAGTGAGCAATTTCTTCCCGTATCAAGGACTTTCCTCAACTCCTACACCTTGGCTTCCCAGAGAAAGATTTCAGCAGATGACAGGTGTATCTCCTTCAGTGGCAGCAATCCGTTTTTGACAAAAGCAAGAAAGGGTTATTGATCCTGTGTCCATGACTTATGTTGAGTTGTGCTTACAGCTGCTCAAAATAGGATTGGTTGAGAGTCGCGAGCTATCTCCTCCTACTAGTGAACTTCCCCAAGGTTGGAATCCCTACGCTTACTGTGTTTTTCACTCGGGAGCCCAAGGACATGATATCAATGATTGCAGAGCATTCATGCATCAAGTGCAAGACCTAGTTGATGAAGGAGTAATTAGTTTTGGACCGAATGGTTTGAAAGTGTCACAGGTTAGGGCACATGGGAATGCTGAAGAGTTGGTCAAGTTTCCTTCTTCCAGAGTCATTACTCAGGCTAAGTCTTCAAGGGTTTTACTTCAACAACCGTCATTTGTTTCTCGGCCGAGTATGGGCAAGAGAGCGCAGGGGCATGTTAGACGCTTAAAGAAATATCAACAACAAAATGCTCAACCACAACCTCAGGACCAGCAACAACAGGCAAAAAGGCCATTTCATCAAAGAACAAGAGCGAGGGACTGAAAGATTGATCCTATCCCATGCCTATATGATGTATTTCTTCCAGAACTTCTGAAGTTGAACATGGTCGAGCTTCGTACCATGAGAGCTCCTTCTCCTGATAATCTACCTCCGAATTTTGATACAAACGCCAGATGCGAGTTCCATTCGGGTGCCCAGGGGTACAATATTGAGAAATGTTGGGCTTTTAAGAACAAGGTACAGGACCTAATTGACTCCAAGGCGATCAACTTTGCTCTTAACCAAAATGTACTCCAGAATCCAATGCCTAATCACAACGGAGCCGGTGTCACGTTTTTTTACCAGATGGTCCACATTAAGCTGGAATCTTCAAAGAAGCAAATAAAGCCTTCAGTATTCAGATACTCTCAGCAATAGAAACTGTTTGTTTGTTTTTCTTCAATGCATTGTCTTCCCTATTGAGGGGAACTACGTCGCTCTGATTCTTCATTGGTCATCGGTCAATGGAGATACGTAGGCAGAAGATCGTCAGGTCTTTCCGAGCAACCTTATGGGGCAACTTTACTCCCCAGCTTTACTCTTTCCTTCAGACGTCTCGTGTCAGAGTTAGAATAACTAGAAGAAGAGGTATGATGGACATGGTTGGGTATACGGCTACAACTTGAAGATTTCAAGTCGGTGAAAGAGCTATTGATCACTGAAAGTATCCAAGATTGACAAGGCCAGACGGAGTCAAGCCTCCTCAACTACGACATTATTTAGTTTCTTTACTGCATTTCCATTTGTAATTTCTTTTATTTGATAAACATTTATATACATGTATGAAATTTGTTTGCTTTTGAATGTTATCAATAATAAAACTCACATGTTTTTCTTGAAGTAATTCATTTGTCAATTTAATTTTGGATGTTTACATCGCAATACCAATTGTCGTGCTTAAACTCTATGAGGGAAAATGACGAAACAAAAACGCAAAAATCTCTAATTGTGTGCTCTTGAGTAAGACCTTGTTACCGATGTACAAGCTTTGTTTCAAATCCCCAAACACCGGAGATATAAGGGAGATAGACCCTCGCTAACCCCCTTGAGCCTCTAAGTAGGAGTTTCTTCTCGCATGAAAAACCCTCACATGTAACCCAGGGGTAGGGTAGATATCAGCTAGTAGGACCAAGCATTCAGGCTTTCATAAAGGAGTGTATTTGAGGATCCATTACATTCCAATATGCTAATCAAGAGGTCCAAAGACCAGAAACCACAATGGTTATCCAAATCAATAGGTCCAAAGACTGGAAGCCACAATGGTTATCCTTCATTGACCAAAGAATGAGGCAGTCACAGCCCTTGCAAAGCAATCAAGACAAATAATGTCACACGATTTGTTCAAAAAAAATGAAAAGCCCGCTATGTCGAAACTTGAAAACAAGCGACTTATGCAAAAGTTAGGGCATCCCACTGGACTTCACAATCTAAGATTCACAAGAATCAGTCCAGGAAAAAGTTAGGGATAAGTAAAATAACGCAAAAGCGAAAGACGAAAAGGATTACACAAGAAAAATCCTCAAACAAGAACAAAGTCATGTGGCACAGACACGAAAGACAAAGGGTTGACTGACTCCAAATAACAACTTGATTGGTGCCTAAACCGATAGCAGCAATGGTTCCTCGACCGATACGAAACCCTTGTGAAAGGTGAGTGCTTGTGAAAATTAGTTGAACATAGGAATGGAGAACATCACGAAGAGGGGTGGGAACAAATAAACTTTGAGTCTATATCCTTTGTTTCTATAACCGTGAACCAGACCACGATAGAACCCTCAAAAGTCCTAACTGAAACAGGGTTAATTTGAGAGCGTACTACCACGAGATGACGTTCCTGACTCCTATGAGTTGTGCTAAAAGACCTTTGTCAGTATTGCATGTGCATGTTTTCTCTCAATCAAAAATAATGTTGTATCTCAACCAGTGGTTCGATCACAAAGGGTTGCGACCCCCTTTCAGAACTTCAAGATTGACATGTGTGATGCATTAGAATTTCCATTCTCAGAGTAAACATTTTCTGATTGCATACATTTGTTTGACATCATAAAAAGTTCACATGCGGAAATTCAGTCCAGAAGCTTAAGCTTGCCAAGTTGAGAAGTCTAAAACTTCTGAAAGACAGTCACGTCGAGGTGCACTTTTCCAAGAAAGCTCCATTGAGTAAAGACTATCCCAACCAGTCATGGTAAACACTAGCTAATCCGGGGTAATTACATCGAGCAATCTCTTCAAAATTCAGCCAAACTGGGGCAATCACTTCGAGATTCAGATCTCTCCTAGAGAAATTGGTCAAAGACTCATACTGGGGCAAGCCACCCCAATCGCACGAGGATTCATTCTTTCCCGAAGGCAGATAGTTGGAAGTTCAAAATACCGGGGCAATTATACTCCTGAAGAGTTTAAAGACACCAAGTCTTTTGTAAAATCCTCTTAAGGTAAAGTCCGGATAAAAGAAAATGATCCCTAGCACGAAACGACGGGAAGTATTTCCTCCTCAAGCAGGACACAGTTCAACTTCGTTATCCCCAACAGGCGCATGGAAGTTATCCCCAATAAAGTTGCCAAATGTTTCTTCAGCAGGTTTCCTTGATCTTATTTCCCAGCAGATCACAAATCAAATCCTTCTCTTTCCCGACAGAGCAATAAGGATTATCCCTAAAAAGAGTCATCTTCCCGTAGTGGAGCACTTCTTACAAGAATTTAAAGTATTCCCGGCAGTCAGTTCAACGGTTCCCTTCCCCACAGAGGTTCAGAAGGTTCAGATAGACATAGAGTTCTCCTCAGCAGAGCCTTGACGGGCCTTTCCCCAGCTAAGTCGAAATGTTGCATATCACCAACGAAATCTTATGAGTGAGATTCAATCCCCAACAGTTGAGGCATCCCCTAGCAGGGCCTTCAAATATAAAGTCCAATTTATTTTTGGCAAAGGTGATAAGTCGAGACAGACTTGTCACGCTCTTCTCCAGCAGAAATATCGACAATTATCTGTTTTCCCCACAAAGTCAGCAAGGATTTGTTATTTTCGCGTTAGGAATTCTCTTTGTACCTATCCCCCAGTATCATGGGGCATTATGTCATGCAGTTCAACATATGCATGCTCAATCCAAGGTTGATATCCAAAGTCCACCCGCAGCGTGGCAACTTATCCAAAGTCCAACCGTAGATTGGACAAAATCCATTCTCTGGGTGACAAATTCTTAAAGTCCAACCGTAGATTGGCCAAAGTCCATCCTCTGGGTGGAAAATTCTTAAAGTCCAACCGTAGATTGGCCAAAGTCCATCCTCTGGGTGGCGAATTCTTAAAGTTCAACCGTAGATTGGCCAAAGTCCATCCTCTGGGTGGCAAATTCTTAAAGTTCAGACGTAGACTAGCCAAAGTCCATCCTCCGGGTGGCAAATTCTTAAAGTTCAGCCGTAGACTGGCCAAAGTCCATCCTCCGGGTGGCAAATTCTAAAAGTCCCCCGTAGTGGGCCAAAGTCCCTCGTAGTGGGCCAAAGTCTCCCGTAGTGAGCAATCTGCCCCCGTAGTGTGGCGAATTTCTAAAGTCCCCCGTAGTGGGAAAAAGTCCCCCGTAGTGGGCCAAAGTCCCCCGTAGTGGGCAAAAAGTCTCCCGTAGTGAGCAAAAGTCTCTCGTAGTGAGCAAAAGTCTCCCGTAGTGAGCAATCTGCCCCCATAGTGTGGCGAATTTCAAAAGTATCATGTAGTGAGCAAAAGCCTCCAGTAGTGAGCAGCATCCCCCATAGTGTGGCAAAAAACAAAAGTCTCCCGTAGTGAGCAGAAGTCTCTTGTAGTGAGCAAAAGTCTCTAGTAGCGAGCAGCAGCCCCCGTAGTGTGGTAAAATATTGAAGTCTCTCGTAGTGAGCAAAAGTCTCCTGTAGTGAGCAAAAGTCTCCAGTAGCGAGCAGCAGCCCCCGTAGTGTGGAAATATATTGAAGTCTCCCGTAGTGAGGAGAAGTCTCCCGTAGCTGAGCAATGTGCCCCCGTAGTGTGGCAAAACTTTTGAAAGTCTCCCGTAGCGAGCAGAAGTCCCCCGTAGTGGGCAGAGTATCCCCGTAGAGTGAGCAAAAGTCCATCTTCAGGGTGGTAAGGTATCAAAAGTCTCCCGTAGCGAGCAGTGGCTCCTGTGGAGTGGCAAGGTATTGAAGTCCCTGTAGTGTGGCAAAGCATTCAAAAGACCACCCGTTGTGTGGCACGTCATTAATAGCCCAACAAAAGTCCACCTGTAGCGTGGCAAATCGGAAATCTCCCAACGTTATTCCAAAATTTTCACCGGTTCACTATTCTTCACATCAGAGTTCTCCCCAAGCAGAGTTCAGATGGTTGGGTTTATTTCCATTTTCTTCTTCCACCGAGTGCAAATTTTTCGGTTGTTTGTAGTATTCAATCCCTGTATACTTCAAACGTCTGAAAGCAACTGCAATCATCGATTCAAGTCTACAGTGATTGAATAGGGGCAGTTGTAACACCCCAAAATTTTCCCTCTCATTCCCTCAACATTTTGCATAGCATTTAGCATACATAAATTCATAAAATAACCAACAATATTGCATCATGTGTAGCATAGCTAAGGCATAGGTATATGATCAATGATAGGAGCAATTTAAGGATATACAACGGCAATCAAAGGGCAACAAAGCTTCTCAACATAGTGCCTAGGGTTCAAATTTCATCCACAAATTCATTTTGGAAGAGGTTCAATTGGCCAGATGACTGAAAATCAGGGATTTGGGGAAAAGTCAACCTTGCTGAAGAAAAAGTCAACTCCTGACTTTTTGATCAAAATCATGAAATTAGGGTTACAAGGATCCTATGGTTCAAATTTGATCAAGAAATAATGGAGGGATCATGAAAAATCAAGAAAACTAAAACTTACCATTTTTGGAAAATTTGGGTTTACAAAAATGACAAGTTTTGGTCATTTTTGCAGCCACTTCAAGAGAGGTTTTTTCCCAAAATAAGAGGCCTATGAAAATTCTACCTTGAGAAAATAAAAAAGTTAATCATCCTAAGCTTCAAATCCATATGTGGAACTCCTTCATAGGATCAAAATTGAGAGAGATATGATCGTTCAAAGTTTGGGCCAAAACAAGGCAATACAGCAGGCTATGTATCGATGCATACGACTTATGAATCGACGCATAAAAGGCCCATGTATCGACGCATAAGCCTATGTATCGATACATACTGAACTCCGAAACTTATGTATCGACGTATCCGAGTTATGTATCGATGCATGTTGTAGAAAAACCATTTTTTCTGCATTTTTCTGCATTTTCATGGAATTTCAAGCTGGTTTATGTTTGGTTCATGTTATAAATGCATTTGGCATTAAAAGGCATTGCATATGGGCTGCAATTGTCTGCAAATACCACCACCATAATTGTCATGTATTGAGAAAAACATTGAGGCATCAATCATTTATCAATTGAGTTGCAAACAGGCGGCACCTTCATTCCATTTATCCTCACCACAAGTAACATGCTCCAATGCACATTGGATTCAGCTCAAGTGTGAAAGTTCTAGAAGAGCCATCTCACCATCTTCTACCACCTTCTAGATTATTCCAAAGATTATTCCAAGGAATATTCTAAGGAATATTCCAAATAATACTCTAGAACTCTCTAGAATCCTAACTAACTCGAAACCTAGCCTAACTCCTAAGCAACCTCCATTCCCAAACCTCATGCCAAGTCTACACATTATATAAACCTAAACCATCCTAAAGCAAAAGCTCTCCCATTTTTTTTCACTATTCTTCTTCATTTTCACTTCATCTCTTTCAATCTTCTCCCAAACTTTTCCACCATTTTTAACCTCTCACCAAAGCTTCTTCATAAGAAGTTCTTCAAATTCTTCATTGGAATTTGAAGTACTTGAAGCTAAAACCTCCATTAATCATCTCATTGTGAAGCTTATTTGAAGAATCAATTCTGATTTTGCAAGAGTTTTGAGCTTATTGGAGATTATTGATAAAGTTTTCATCAAGAAGCATCATCAACCGTATTTATTTTGCGCGTTCGCGGATCGAAGCTTCGAATCTCCGGTTTTCTTCTCCATTTGCATTCCGATCTACATTGTAACACTCACCGAAGAAATCCTCCACTTTGTAGGTTGGTGATCTAAATCCGCTTCTTGATTTAACTTATTCTCTTCATCTCGCCATGACGACATTCTTTGTATGTTTATCGTTGTGTATACGCTTGACCATTTGATTTCGTCTTGATTATGATTTGATCACTTTGTTTGTTCTTAGTTAGCATTATAGCTTATTATAGGTGCCATTAAGGTTTAGATTATGGCTTTTAGGTGTAAAATTTGTGCTCACTAGATAGTAGTTGCATTAGGAGCTTTAGGAAATAAGTCGATTGCAAAAAGTGCTTTTTCCCTCATTTTCTTGGGCATTACTGTCGCTCCCCGGATTTCCATCCTGGTACAAACGCGAAAGTGGCGCGGAAGAAGGTAGAGTCGCCAGCCAGGCATTTTTATCCCGAAGGAACGAGAATGGTAATGCTGCACAAACCAGAAGAAAAGAAAAGGAAGGACACGGGTCCCGCGAACCAAAGAGACTGGGTTCGGGAGTCGGTTATGACCTGGGAAGGTATTATCACCCCAGATTGTCCGCCGTACCCGACGGGATCCACGCTTGCAAAGAAATTTGCTTTAAAGGGTGTAGGAAAGAAAGCTGCTGCAAAAGAAAAGGAACTGGAACTGGAAAAGGAACTGAGAAAGAAAACAAAGGGAAAATGTAGGGAAAATAAAGATTATGCTCGAATGGGCCCTACCCCGCTGCCTACGTACCTCACTGGACATGAGGATCAGAGTCGCCGTAGTTCCCCTGACTAGGGGTGGAAAAGATTTCTTGTGTCTTAAGGCTTGAATTTCCTATGTCAATGCTCAGGTGTTGCAGGCTCGGACGACGAGTGCGTTACCGTCTTGCAAAGTGACAAGTAGGAGCAAGTTCGTACGATGAAAGTGAAGGTGATGAGAAAAGAAGTCCCGAAGGAGAGACGCTTATTGTTTGTTTGTGTTTTTTATGAAGCTTTTTATGAGTGTGTCACAAGGAAGTGAACTAAAGCTCTTTTCCATGGAATGTGTACTTGCCACTATATTCCAAGATGGAATAATAGAACAAGCACACTCAAGTAAGGAGAAGATCCCCAAAACTTGATTCTAGAGATTAGGGCTTAGGCTCACTAACTCATTGGATTATTAAGTGTTTTTTGTATTTTTGAATGAAGAAGTCCCTTTTTTATGATTTTCTTGATGAAGATGATATACTGATCAGACTTGTGCATCACAAGACAAGCTTGTACTATCCCAAGATGGGAAAACTACAAGTGTATCATGGAATAAGGCTATTCCACAGGAGACCACTTCAATCCTTATTAAGATTTTTTTTAGGGTTTTGAGATGAGAAGAGAAGAGAACCAAAAAGAACTTAAAGGTAAAAGTCTAATGGGGGATTAATGAACCCTAATTGTTATCATGCAAAGGAGGTCCTAGGTTAGTGAGGTTTACTACCCTAAAGAAGAATGAGAGAAGAAAAGAAAAGAAAGAGAAGGAGAAAAAAGGAGAGCCATGGTGGCCTAAACGCACCTCAAGTTAAGAAAGAAAGAAGATGAGGAAGAAGAAATTGGGATGAAGAAGAAGTAAGATAAGGAGATGAGAATGCAGAATGAAGTAAACAAACAATGCACACATAGAGCCTACACCAGTAGGACTTCCAGATGCAACGGCATGCAAAAGGTAAAATCGGGCCTCAGTGGTACCTAACGGAGAAGGTCCGTTGCCTCTTCAATGTGCGCAAAAGTTCAAGAATACTTAGAAGATATCGAACTCAGGGTAGGAATCCAGATTACCAATCAAAACAGAATATTCATACAGCTAAGTCATCATGTCTAATAAATAATCAACTAAGTGTCACAAATTGCATCAATGGCTTCACGAACATTAACAAGTCCACAAGTTATTAACCGTAAGGCCATTGTCAAGTAAAGTTTGTCATCATCGAAATCAAGCCATAAACCTACAAAACATCAACCAAAGCTAGAACCAAGATTAAATACAATTCTATTTAATTAAAACTCAAACTAATCGAAATTAAAATTAAAGCTATAGAAATTATAATAAAAATCTAAACTAAGAACATTAATGAAACTAATAATTAATTAACAAAGCTAAATTTAAAATTATCAACTAAACATTATCAAAGTTTGAAATTAAACTAAGCTAATAATAACAATAATTAAACTAAGAAGAAGAAAATAAAACGAGGGAAAAGGAGGCTTGCGCTGGATATAGGGGTGCTGATAGCAAATCCAGCATGGGCTCTTAGGGCCCATCAGCAAACAAAGAACACCAGCTAGAGAGGGTGAGGTCGCTGGAAATACTGGGAGTGCAGAGAGAAACAAAACAAACGGGCCTAGCCCAGTCTGCAATACAACACTAATGGATCTTTGAGAAAAAAACAAATGGTATTAAAGGAAGAACAAAAGAGTTAACACGACATAAGATCAATTAAGAAATAAAACAAAAATAAATAATAAAGAAAAGAAAGCAACAAAAGGGCCTCGAAGACTCAGATCCTTCATTAATCATTTCACCCTTTTCCTTCTTAAAATTGATGCCATCGTCACTGTTCACGCGAAGAAACGGAAATCGCCGCTGACAACATCTCCGCCTCAATATTAACGTCATGACTACTCCGCCTCCGCCGCGACGCCATCGCTCACCGTCGTGGATAGCCTCTCGACAACTCTCAAAACAAGCCTCTTCGTCAATCCACAGCTCTTTCTCAGATCGCGGCTCATCCAGCCTACCATCAACAACACGGCTTCCTCTCTTCAACGATTTCGGTTTGAATATTATTTTCACTTTTGATCTGTACAAAACTTCTCTTCATCTTCTGTGTTCTGTTTCGGATTTGTGAGTGTTGTTAATGGTGAGAAGAGTGAATTGAGGTGGATGTTTGATGGAGGATTTGAGCGGAGGTTGTGATGAGGTTCGGTGATCGTAGGCTTTATGAGGTGAGTGATGAATGAATGTTGAATGTTGCAGTTTGTTGGTGTGTGTTGAATATTGTTGGTTGTTTTGCAGGTGAAGGATATGAAGAGTAATAAGAGTTGTGATGCGTTTTTTGTGTGTTGTATTGTGAGATGGTTCCTGAAGGAAAAATTTTGGTGGTTTTCTCTATGCCGCGGTAATGAAGGTGTATGAAGGTTGTTTCAAAAGAGTGAAAATGTTGTGACGTTCTTTGCTGATGGGAAATGTGTACCGGATTTGTGTGATAGCTTTTCACGATGAAATGGGTGAGGGTCACGTGAATTGTGTGGGTCCATTGTGTAGTGGAATTGGTTGGTGGTGAGAAGAGTCCATTGTGTGATAGTGAATGAAGGATATGAGGTAGCATGGTAAGGAGAAATTTTGAGATTCACGTGGAAAGTTGAAGGCTGCAATACCGTGCACTATTGCAATTTCCTTTCCAATTTTTTAATTCCCCCTTTTTTTATGAAAAAATGGAAATGGTTGAATTGTTTTTGTAACATATGGATTTAATGATAGTTTGGAAATTGATTGAAGTTTGGATATGATTTAATTAAATGGATTGAAATGTGGTTAAAATTGGTAAAAGAAGGAAACTAATATCAAATGGATATTTAGTTTATGGATAAATATATATAAAAAGCGTATCGGTGAAAAATGTGAAAAAATATGGGGATAATTAGACATTGAATGTTGGGTTAAAAAGGTGGATCGAGAATTAGATGGGAGAAAATGGGTAGTGAAAATGGACTAATAAAAAATGGAAATGGATATTGTAAAAGGATATGAATTGGATTATGAATTAAATTGAAAAATGAATTTATGATGGGTAATGAAAAAGAGGCTTAAAAAAGGATATTCGGATAATCGAAAATATGGACGTGGTGAAATCGTTGTGAAAGTGGTTAGGAAATGATGGAAATTACGGGTATGTATCAATTGGACATGGACTGAATCAAAGGCCACTGATGCGCAATACACTTGAGTTTAATCCAACACCAAATTTATACCAACTCCCACACGCCTCAGATGAAATAAACACGACTGCCACATAAAAACTTGCAATTGAAACAACAACCCTCTGAATCACTTTGAAATCTTGACTTGATTATTGAACTTGCTGAACTCCATAACGAAACTTGGGACATATACTTCAAAGTCCTTTGAGAATGAAGATAGCCTGAGATGCTGAGAAGACGAAGATATCCTTGTAACCTGATGAGGAAGAGAATAGCCTGATGATGGGCCAAATACATAGTGAATAGTCCTTGCAGACGTGAAATCCTTGAAGACAGCTGAACCGGGGAAATAAACCCTAATTTTGTGACGGGAGCAAAAAGAGAATGATGCCACTGATGGCTGCAAAACCAAGAACTTGAATTCTCCTAATAATCCACAAATATGATATGAGACCCTAATTCCACAGAAAATCTCGATCCCATGCCTTAGGAGCTTATGCAAATGGTATGACCTAATGCAAAATGCGTATGAATGAAAAACGAAAAGCCAGAAAACCAGAGGGAAAATTTGGGGTGTTACAGCTGCCCCTATTCAATCAACTGTTAATCTGAAAAGGATGAGAGCAACGACTATTAGACGTTCAAGATAAACAGTGATTGAATACCAAGAATAACCAGAAATTTGCACTCTGCTGGAGAATGCAGAAATGGGAAATAAACCCAACCAAATAACGCTCTGGGTAACTGAAGCGAAGACACAACAGACGAGCTCCTTCATGCAAACCTGTTACGCCAGGACTTGGACATACGAGCCCTCTTCAAACATTTTTTTGTAGATATATGGTCTAAGATAGAAAAGTCTTCTTGGAATAAACTATTACGCCAGGACCGGTAACCATTTTGACGTTTAATCCCACCGTCAGGACTTCAAACCTCTTCAACACAGACGAGCATTGGACGATCATCAAGAGAAGCAAACAAGTGCTATAAGTCAATGATACAAACGACTATCAGACGATGATCTGAGAAACACAGATGAGCGCTTCAGGCAATGATACAGACGAATATCAGCCACTGGTACAGACGAATACCAGAAATCCAACACATACGAGCAATTGGAGTAGCAATACGGACGAGTACCAGATCCAACACAAACGAGTATTTGGAGTTGCAATACAGACGAGTACCAGAGTGATTATCAAATCAACACATATGGATATAAGTTAACACAAACGAGTGTGAGAGATGATGCAGACGAGTATCCTAACAATGCAAGCGAGCTTCAAATAGATAACAGACACAGACGAGTGCTGGAAAATGCAGACGAGCCCTAAGCAAATATCAAACACATACGAGTGTTGGGGAATGCATACGAGCAACAGCAATTACAACCATAGGTAACTGCTGGGGAAAGCAAACGAGCAATACCAAAGTGTGAACACAGACAAGTGTTGGGAAATGAAGACGAGCATCAAACAGCTAAAATCAAACACCGACGAGTGTTGAGGAATACAGACGAGCAGCATTAAATGTCAAACACAGACGAGTGCTAGGGAGTGCACATGAGCAAAGGCCAATATCAAACACAGAGGAGTGTTGGGAAATGCATACGAGCAAAAACAAAGTGCCCTGATTGGCAACAAGAATCACAACTCTGCAGGGGAGAAAAAGGTCAAGAGGCTTTGACACTTAACTCTGGTTGGGGGATGAATAACTATCTGCATCATTACATTGGCCCAAAAATAAATTGGCAGATTCTCTTGGGAATATTCCAATGGTGGGAGTTGTCGCTCCCACCAAATGAGGCTAGGTCGAATGGGGTACAGACGCGAACGGTCGGCGAAAGGAGAAGGAAATGAATAGAGTCGCCAGCTAGGCATTTTTATCCCGAAAGAAAGGTAATGCTGCATAAACCTAAGAAAAGATGGATAAGACGGCCGCGAACCAGAGAGACTGAGAAAGGAGGTTGGTTACAACCTGGGAAGGTGTTAGCACCCAGATTGTCCGCCGTACTCGACGGGATCCACGCTTAAAAGAAATGTGTTTTAAAGGGGCAGTGTCAGTGCTATCTGTGTACCAAAGCTGGAAAGAATGCAAGTGTCAGTGTATAAGAAGTGTGCAGTATATAAGTGAAGTGTCAGTTTAAGATAAGAATGAAATGCTCAAGTCTATGAGGCTTAAAGAATAAGGCTAGAAAGAGGGGGAATATACAGAGACTTTTGTTCGGTAACTGTTAAGTTATGCCTACGTATCCTCTCGTGCAATGAGGAAGTCAGAACACCATAGTTCGACCCAAAGAGACTGAAATATGAATTGACTTGTGAATTGCTTGCTTGCCTATGCTCAAGTGTATGACCTGTCTGGCTCAGGTGCAACTGTCTTGCATTAGACGGAAGAAGCAAGTTCTCGGTTAAGAGTGAATGAGATGAGAAAAGAATCCCGGAGGAGACGATTATTGTTTGTTTTTTGTGTTTTCAATCTTTTATTGCTTTTTGAAGTTTTTCATAAATTAATGAGCTTAAGCCTAAACCAATAGGTTAGTAAACTCATCACATCCTCCCTCTGATTAGGGGTAATGAGAATACCTTAAGTATGAAGTAAGCACCTCACACTTAATCACCATGGTGTAGGATTAAGATCATTAACCTACTTGTGATTATTTAGATGTTTTTGTTGTTTTTTTTTAGTGTTAAGTAATGAGTTTAAGCCATAATCAAGGATTTAATGGACCCATTACACCATCCTAATAGAAGGATAATAGATGAGAACATTTAAGCTGAGAAAGACTCCTCAACTTAATCCATGATTAGGGATTAACCTCATGACAGTACAAAGCCTTTATTAAATGGATTTTAGTTAATGGTAAGATTAAGAAGTGATTTTTATGGTTTGTAATACAACTTGAGGAGGACTTGTCCATTAACACTAGGGTTAGTCATTCTCAACCAATTAAGGAAGAATTAGAACCCTAATGCAAGGCCCAAGTTACAAGCTTGATGTCTTAGTGATTATTTGGTGGATTGATTAAAGGATTTAAACACATTAAGGGTTTAACACTTAGGATTAAAGTTATACACTCCATCCTAATAGAAGGATGCAGGCATAAGCTTAATCACAAAGCCTTAAAACCTTTAGGGTTTAGTCCCTAATTATGTGGTGAGAAGAGAAGACTCAAAAGATGACACAAAGGTAAAACTAATGGGGGGCTAATCAAACCCTAATTATTATCATGCTTGGTCATTCCTAGGGTTAATGAGGCTTAAGAGAGAAAGATCTTCAAAGAACCACCAAGGAGAGGAGCAGATGAAAGGAGGAAGAAGCAAAGAGAAGCAAGACAACTTGCTTAACTTAAGAAGACAAGTTGCCTGAAGAAAGAAAGTAAGATGAAAATGAATGAGCAAGCTCAATCCAAAACACAAGATAAAATTCAGCAAAGATGCAAGAGAGATGAGAAGAGATTATGAGAAGTGAAGGCAAATTCACTTCTCAAAACAACTTACCACCTGAAAAGTTAGCCAAAAGAAATGAAATGCAATGCAAATGAGATGAAATGTCATGATGCAAACCCAAGTCAGAAGCATTTACATGATGTTAATGATGCTAAGAGATGATATAAACATGAGTCAAGACATGAGAATGATCATACAAGGACATGGATGCAGATGAAGCATGCTTTGAACCATGAAAGTACATGAAAAGTTATGGAATGCAAAGGACATATAGCATGGCAAATGAAAGATGCAATGATCAAACATGATTCTAATATGTCCTAAGATGTATCATGAATCATGTGGATGCACAAAATGTCATGGCAAGTCAATATATGCAAACACATGAGAAATGGATGCAAAGGAAGGCACAAATTAGGGTTACATGCATCATGCAAAGCAAAAATCCAAAACCAGAAACAAATGACATGATAAAAATTTGAAATTTCAATCAAAGATAACCTAAACCTATACAAGCTCACTGCCCAAAGGAGAGGATCCAACTCTTAACCTAGTGTAAGTTATGAATTTCCTAAGATTGCTAGGGTTTTGGGGTACCTCATCAAGAAAAATACCAAGCAAATTGAAAATGCAAGATCAAATCAAGCCAATTTTATCCTATAAACTACATGCTATGAAGAGTGTAATGCAAGAAGAATCATCATCCAACTCTCAATGGTTAGGCATAATGAAATTTTTAAAGATTGAACCAAAATATTGCCTTAAAATGAAATTAATTCCAATGAAAATGATCAAAAGTCATCAAGAACAAAAAATAAATTTGGTTTGAGAGTTGGACAATGTTTCTAAATGTTTCTAAGTGCAATGTGAATTTTTTTGTGATTTTTAAATACCTAAATGTATTTTTAATTAATTAATTTTCATTAACTAATTAAAAATAATCATTTAAATGATTTAAAAATAATTTTCAGTGCAAAAAATAAAAATAAAAATATGTTTGGGTTTTAAAAATTAATGAAATCTTTGACAAAAATTTTCATTATTTTTAAAGGTATTTTGCTATTTTAAATAAAATGTAAAAGATAAATCAAATTAAATGAAATAAAAAATAAATTAAATGGAAGTATGCAGAGGGAAGGGCCATGATTGATTCTGGGGAAGGGGGGTTTGACTACGCGCCAGATCCTGTGGCTGGAATTCAAACTGAGTCAATTAATTTAAACTGGATTAATTAAACTAATTAAATAAGATTAGGGTTTTAATGAGAGATCCAGGCCATTCGTTCGCGCGGGAGTCAACCCTAGTCAAACACATCTACGGTCCACATTCAAACTAAACCCTAAACACAATTAATGACCTAATGACTTTCAGGTCACCGGAGAAGAGCTCCGGTCGTCTTCTCCAGTGACATCCCTCCCTGAAAATTCCAAACTCACTCCCTAGGTTATTTCTGGAGCTCTAAAGCTCCAGATCACTTCCTATCACCTCCCTAAGCTCATCCCTGCCCTCAAATGGAATTTATTTCTCACCATTAACAAGATTCGAAGCTATGAACAAAAATGGCAGAAATTTCAGGCAAACAATACACTCTCAATTCTTCATCATTTTCAAAAATAAAAAGTTCAATGAACTCAGGGGATCAAACTTAACAAGTTGAGAACTTAATATAGGGCTTCTGGAAAAAATAAATTTCGAAGCTACCTGAGGTGAAGCTTTCATTTTGGAGCTTTCAGCTTGCCTCCTTGCTTCCAATCAACTATACTGACCTCCCTCAAGTGTTTGCAAAGCTTGTTTGGAGTTTATTTTGGTTGGTTTGTGAGTTTGAAGGAGTTCTGTTCAGTGAGGGGTGAGAATCGTATTTCAGTTTCAGGGGGTTTCAAGGCAAGGTGAAGGGTCAGGGATGATCAGTGGAGTGTTTTTAGATGGATGGTGGAAGAAATTTGAGGAATGGGTGGCTGAGTTAAGGGATTCGATAGAAAATGCAAGATGGAGGATTTTTGTGTATGCTGGCTTGTGTGTGTGTTCAGGCTCCAAGATGTTATGAAATGGCTTGCTTGAAGTGTGTTTGTAAAGTCTTGATTGGTCAGAATAGTTGGTGTGGCACTGTGGGATTGGTATGGGGGTTTTTGCAAAAAGTCAAGTCTAGGTGTAAGAGAGGTATGGGCTATGGCAGTGAAGGTACAAAGCATGGCTTGGCTGCAGCTTGAATCAGGGAGAACCATGGAAATGGATTAGAGGCAATGCAGCAAGTGGATTAGGGTTTGTGAGGTGTTTTGCAACTTTGTCCAACTTTGCCCCTTTTGGAAATTCATGAAGTTCAAGGCACCAAAATGCATAATTCTTGGGCCAATTCTGATTTTTAGAATTCATATGATCATGTTGTGAAGAGTTTGTGAACATTTGAAGTCTTTAAAATGCTTGATCATACCATTTTGCAAAATGCCTCTTTGGTACAAAACTTGAATTTATGTGATTTTTCCCAACTTTGACAAGCCATAACTTTTGATCCAAAATGAATTAGGACAAGTTCTTGTACTTTTTGAAAAGGGAATGATCCATTCTACAACTTTCATGACCAAAGTTTTCTCATTTGAGGCATTTTTGAATCAAAAAGAAAGGGTTGAAAAACTTTCCCAAAATGGCAAGTTTTCATTACAAGTCAATTTCCCAAAATGGCAACTTTGCAAATGGCTTGAAATTCTTCAATTTTGTGAACTTCTAGCATCTTCTATGACCAAATAAAGATCATACACATTCAAAATGATGAAGAACACCCTTTGGTTGGGTCATTGGGGGCCTCAGATGCCCTGATTTTACACTGACTTGCTCAAGAAGTCAACTCTTGATCAGATGCCTTCCCCATGGAATTTCTTCATGAAAATTGATATGCATTCTCCTTATAACACATAGAGACCAATAGAAACAAGAATGACTAAAAAATTTGGAGTTATGGCCTCTGAAACCAAAACCCTAATTTTAGGTCATCTGTAGTTAAACCTGGCTCTGCTTCCATGCCTTTCTCAGTTCTTGTGATTCTTTGACTTCCTTGACTTTGAGAGGATATAATATGATGTTTGAACATACATGGACCCCTTTGAAGTGATTGATGACCTTTGAAGTGGCTCAAATGGTTCCTGGATTGCTCAGATCACAAACCCTAGATGCAGATGACTTAGAAGCAATGCAATGACTAAAAAATGTGGTATGAGATGCTATGGTTGAATTCATGCATATGAAAAGATCACAAGCCATGGTGTAAATGGGTAAGGGAAAATTTGGGGTGTTTACAGCTGCCCCTATTCAAACATGAGTTAGCTGTGCAGGATGTAAGCGACGGCTTATCAGGCAAACAAGATAACTTGTGGTTGAATACCAAAGACAGTCCAAAATTTGCACTCACAAAATGAAGAAGAAAAGGGATATAGATTGTAAAGAAGAATAAAGCATATTTATAAAGTGCGGGCGACGGAGAACGATCGCCGAGCAGAGGACGACTGCTGGGGATGAAGCAATGACGGGGATGGCCGACATGCTGGGGAAAACGCGGGAAATGAAGCAGTGACGGGGACGGCCGACAAGCTGGGGATATAAGAGATTATGATGGGGACGGCCATCAAATAAAGATATAAGACTCTCTGGGGATTATAGGTAAACTAAATAAAATGATGAGATACGGTCATCAAAGGTGAAGGACGATCACCTAGCAGGGGACGGTTGCTCTGTTGGGGATAAGATGAGGGACGATCATCTAAAGTGAAGGACGATCACCTGGCAGGGTACGGCTTCCGAAAGTGTCACGGCATAGGACGAATGTCGGATAAAAAGGTCGACGATGGGGACGGCCATCGGATAAGCATGATGAAGGACGATCATCAAGAGGTGAAGGACGATCACCTAGCAGGGTACGGCTGCTCTCGGGGTTTATCATGACATAGGACGAATGTCAGATAACAAGATCAACGATGGGGACGGCCATCGGATAAAATGATGAAGGACGATCATCAGGAGGTGAAGGACGATCACCTAGGAGGGGGTGACTGCTAAAAATATCACGACATAGGACGAATGTCGGATAAGAAGGGGTTCTGATGAATAGAGACTCCACTGGGGATTGATGAAGGACGATCATCAAAAAGGTGAAGGACGATCACCTGGAAGGGTACGGCTGCCGAAAAAGGTATCATGACATAGGACGAATGTCAGATAGAAAGGAAATATTTTAACAAGTTTCGTTGGGGACTTCGCTGGGGAAAAGTAAACACGGACGAGTGTCTACATCCAAGAAAAGAGAGGTATAAGTGTTTGGGTACTGTGTATAGACTAAAGAGGCGGACGAGCATCCTTAAGACTGTGATACAAACGGGTATCAGGTAGAAACAAATGCTGACACGTGTTCAGAGATGATGATACGGACGAGTACCAACTAGTTAACAAAGAACGCGGATGAGTATCGAATCCGAGGAGATATAAGTAGTGTATAAATGATACGGACGAGTATCTGTATGAGTAAAATTGGAGTAACAAGTATGAGCGGTGTACAGACGAGTGTTTAACTTGCTAGGGAGAGTGACACGGACGAGTGTCAAAAAGAGAAAAGTGTAATATAAACAAGTGTATGTGTACCAAGGAAGTTGTGTGTTAGTATCTTGTGAGTGCAAAGGGGGTGCTTTGGCTTTCTACTGGGGATATGACACGGACGGGTGTCAGGAAGTATCTGTATCTTTAAGGAAAGTGCCTTGGCTCTCTGCCGAGGAATTTGGGGAGTTTTCTGTATATCGTTGATGGATTGACAGTATTTACAAGTGTCTTGTTCAGAACATGGCTTATGATTATGCAATATGTTTGATTTTGGCCGTAATGCTCCGTATTAGACGGAATGCTACGCTTTGTGGGAAGAACATGATGCGAATGCTATGATTATGCAAAGATACCAATCCGGGATTCGGATCCTGTTGTTGTGGAGATCTCCGGCTGATCTACTTGAAGGATCATTGGTAGATCTGTCATGTATGACTCTGTTTGGGGAAGTAGGTCGTTGATAGACCTATCCTGGTAATGAGGGACCCAGCTGGGGTTTGTAGAAGCTTTCGTCACTCTGTTGTGAGATCTTCAGGCGTTACTTTTCTGGGTAGAGGTTGAGACTCTGTGGGGATCCCGCTGAGGATGATACTTGACAACTCAGCTGGGGATATGAATACCTTCTGGTGCTGCTCTGGAGGAAGTGTTGGAGAAGTGATGCCTGGAAACTTTGACGGGGAGAAAGCATCCCTGGTGCTGTTTGGAAAGTGTGCTGGGGAAACAATGATTTGGCAGCCTACTAGGGAGAAGCTTTCATGCCCCGTGTTGTGTTTTGAATACCTGCAATCCTGAAAAGACAGAGAAACGCACAAGTATTTGAGGTATCCTTTACTGGAATCCATCATAGGAGTTTAGGCACTCCCGGGAGTAAACATATTTCCTGCAAGCATGTAGTTTAGGAAAGACGCATCTGTATTTATGCGATTAACCAAATAATGACATCGGACATTTTTGCAAATGAAAGAGTACGAGACAATGTGCGACTAAAAATCTGATTTTATTAATTCGTGTGCCCTGAATTGGCAAGATACAGTCAAAGAAACAAATCCCCTGAAATGAGGAGATTGTTACAAATTGAGAAGCAAAAGATGTTGGCAATGTTGATGACGCTTCAAGGAGCTTCCCTTTTGCTATGACTCGTATGACATTGACGTTCTTCTCATCCTGCTTTCTGAAGAAGGCTGATTCTGACCGACGCTCGAACCTTTCGAAACTTGTCGTGTTGTAAGTGATACAGATGAATTCAGGATGCAGTTGTTCGCTTATTCCCTTATTTTGCGTGGATCGCCCTTTCGGGTTTTCAATCCACCGGGATACCCATTTTTGCCTGAGTCGTCCAATGCGGCTTTTCAACTCAGCGGGTGTACATTTTTCTTTATTTTCCCTTATTTTTGCCCGAGTCTTTTATTCTATTTTTGACTCGCCAGGATGCCCTATTTTTGCCTGGACTTGCATTCTGTTTTTATGTCCAGCGGGTCATCTTATGCGAAGTATTTTTTAACTGCATCTGAATTTACAGGGGACAGGAAGTCTTCACCATCCATAGTACTGAGCATCAGTGCTCCACCAGAGAAAACTTTCTTTACTACGAATGGTCCTTCATAATTCGGAGTCCACTTGCCCCCTGTGGTCTGTATGAGGAGGAAGGAGTCTTTTCAGCACAAGATCTCCTACTTGGTATTCTCGAAGCCTGACTTTCTGATCAAAGGCTTTCTTCATTCTTTTCTGATACAGTTGCCCATGACAAATTGCAGCTAATCTCTTTTCTTCGATCAGATTCAGTTGTTCGTATCGGGACCGGACCTATTCTGCTTCGTTCAGCTTAACATCCATCAGTACCCGCAGGGAGGGTAATTCAACTTCAATAGGTAGGACTGCCTCCATACCATAAACAAGCTGATACGGTGTTGCCCCAGTGGATGTTCTGAATGACGTGCGGTACCCATGCAAGGCAAACGGTAGCATTTCATGCCAGTCTTTATAGGTAACCACCATCTTTTGCACAATCTTCTTGATATTCTTATTAGCTGCCTCGACAATGCCGTTCATCTTTGGCCTGTAAGGAGAAGAATTGTGGTGTTGGATCTTGAAGTCCCGACACAGTTCTGCCATCATTTTGTTATTCAAGTTGGAACCATTATCAGTAATGATTCGTTCGGGCACTCCATACCGACAAATGATATCTCTTTTCAGAAATCGGGCTACCACCTGCCTTGTAACATTTGCATAAGAAGCCGCTTCAACCCACTTGGTAAAATAGTCAATAGCAACCAGGATCAATTTGTGGCCGTTTGAAGCAGTTGGTTCAATCTTGACAATCATATCAATGCCCCACATGGCAAAGGGCCAGGGTGAAGACATTATATTCAAAGGATTAGGAGGCACATGCACTTTATCCGCATAAATCTGGCATTTATGGCATTTTCTGGCATAAGCACAACAGTCTGCATCCATTGTGATCCAGTAGTAGCCTGATCTTAACAACTTTTTGGCCATTGCATGCCCTCCCGCATGGGTACCAAAGGATCCTTCGTGCACTTCATGCATTAACAAGTCTGCTTCTGCCCTATCAACGCATCTGAGAAGTACCATATCAAAGTTTCTCTTGTACAAGGAACCATCAGTATTTAGGAAGAAACTACCAGCTAGACTTCTTAAAGTCTTCTTATCATTTGATGATGCCCCAGGTGGGTATGTTTAATATTCCAAGAAGCACCTAATGTCATGGAACCAAGGCTTATCATCTTTAACAACATCCGCCGAGAATACGTATGCTGGTCTGTCAAGTCTGGATACTGATATCCGAGGCACAAAGTTGGCAGCTTGAACTTTGATCATGGATGAAATAGTAGCCAGAGCATCTGCAAACTGATTTTCATCTCAGGGGATATACTCAAGCTTGACCGTTATGAAGAAAGTCAATAACCTCCTTGTATAATCCCGGTAAGGTATCAGATGATCTTGGTGGGTGTACCATTTGCCGTTGGTTTGATTAATTACCAGGGCTGAATCTCCGAATACAGTCAAAGTCTTGATCCTGAGGTCGATGGCTTCCTCAAGACCCATAATACAAGCTTCGTATTCAGCTTCGTTGTTGGTGCAGTTAAAGGTGAGTTTTGCCGAGAAAGGCATGTGAACTCCTTTAGGTGTAATGAGTATTGCACCAACTCCACGACCATTCATATTATCAGCCCCATCAAACATCATAGTCCATTCTTCTTCTGGGTCAGGCCCTTTAGTGTGAACAGGCTCTTCATGATCTTTTGCTTTAATGAACATGATGTCTTCATCCGGGAAGTCAAATCTCATAGGCTGGTAATCATCAATGGGTTGCTCAGCAAGATAATCAGACAATACACTGCCTTTGATGGCTTTCTGAGATGTGTACTGAATGTCATATTCTGTGAGGATCATTTGCCATCTCGCAACCCGTCCGGTAAGTGCTGGCTTCTCAAATATGTACTTAACTGGGTCCATCTTTGAAATCAACAAGGTAGTGTGGGTCAACATATACTGCCTTAGTCGGAGAGCAGCCCACGCTAAAGCACAGCAAGTTTTCTCGAGCAGTGAATAACGTTGTTTACAGTCGGTAAACTTTTTGCTTAGGTAGTATATTGCATACTCTTTTCGACCAGACTCGTCATGTTGCCCCAACACACACCCCATTGACTCTTCTAATAATGTCAAGTACATGATTAGAGGTCTTCCTTCAACTGGAGGCATAAGGATTGGAGGTTCTTGCAAGTACTCCTTGATTTTGTCAAAAGCCCTCTGGCAGTCTTCATTCCACCTTACCGTTTGTTCTTTTCTTAACAGCTTGAACAAAGGCTCACAGGTTGCTGTAAGGTGAGATATGAACTGTGAAATGTAGTTCAATCTACCTAAAACCCCCCGAACTTCCTTTTCAGTTTTTGGTGCAGGCATTTCTTGAATGGCTTTGACTTTGTCAGGGTCAACTTTAATCCCTTTCTCACTTACAATAAATCCCAGCAACTTACCGGATCGCACCCCGAATGTGCATTTGTTGGGGTTTAATTTCAGTTGGTATTTCCTCAGACGCTTGAATAACTTCAGCAGATTCACCAGGTGGTCTTCTTCCGTAAGGGACTTGGCAATCATGTCATCTACATAACATTCAATTTCTTTGTGGATCATGTCATGGAATAATGTTACCATAGCCCATTGATAAGTGGCACCCGCATTCTTCAGTCCGAATGGCATCACCTTATAACAGAACGTGCCCCAGGGTGTGATAAAAGTTGTCTTCTCCATGTCTTCAGGTGACATCTTGATCTGATTGTATCCTGAAAATCCATCCATGAAGGAGAACACCGAGAACTGAGTCGTATTATCAACCAATACATCAATGTGAGGTAAAGGGAAGTCATCTTTTGGGCTGGCTCTGTTCAGATCCCGGTAGTCCACACACATCCTCACCTTGCCGTCTTTCTTAGGTACAGGTACAATATAAGCAACCCATGGTGGATAGCTAGTTACAGCAAGGAAACCGGCGTTCCACTGCTTTTATACCTCTTCTTTGATCTTCATGGCCATATCTGGGCGAGTACGGCGCAGTTTCTGTTTCACCGGTGGGCAGTCTTCTTTTAAAGGCAGCTTGTGCATGACAATATCGGTGTCCAACCCTGGCATATCCTGATAAGACCAAGCAAAGACATCCACATACTCCCGAAGCATATCAATCAGTTGTTCCTTTACTGAATCTTGTAAGCAGGCTCCGATCTTAACCTCTTTCACATCTTCTTCCGTACCAAGATTAACCGTTTCGACCTCCTCCTGATGAGGAGTGATAACCTTCTCCTCTTGCCTTAACAACCTGGCTAGTTCTTCAGGAAGCTCATAGTATTCTTCAACCCCTTCATCAGCTTGATTGATTGGATTGTCAAAGTCATACAGAGTCATAGTTGTGTTGTAGTCGGTGCAGTATGAAAGGCACTCTCTGCAAGGGTTTAGATTGTTCATTTTAGTGATCGATTTTAATCTTGTTTAGAAAATGTGAAATGAAGTTATCATTTTGGAAAACATTGCCATTTTATTTTTGTACAAAAAGAAAAATGGAAAACAGTGAGTGGAAAAGAAAAAGACTCATTTGCAAAAGAAGTCCGATATTCATTGATTGATCTGTTTGCACAAAATTACAAGATGGCCCGATTACAAAATGAGTCTTGACATCTTGGGCAAGATGTAAGACTTGATGCATGCTTAAAATATACAGGAAATAATAATTACTCTGCAGGAGTAACCCTTATAATTTCCTGGGAAGTCCAGTTTGAGATATGGCTCCCCGGGGTCCTTGGACGTATCCAGCTCTCCAGGTTGCGCTCATCTTCCGACTCATCTTCCAAGTTGTTCACGGGATCCGGGGTGAGCATCCCCCCGCTGACAAAATTGGGCTTCTTAGCAGCCTCTGATTGATCTTGTTGAGTTGGTTTGTAACCCAACCCAAATTTGTCTTCCTTCTTTTCCATGGGCAACAGCTTGCCCCAGCCTTGGGCAGTACCCTCTTCAACAACCTTCCTGGCTTGCTGATAAGACGTCATGGAGGTTCCCAGTACAGCAGATGCTTCATTAATGTTCAGGGCCTCAAACCCCTGGCTCATGGTTTCATGGATTTCTCCATCCATTTCAATGTACTTGTACGTAGCCAGATGGCTAACAAAGATGTCCTCTTCCCCGCAGATGGTGATGATCTGGCCTTCCCACTCGAATTTCAGCTTCTGGTGAAGGGTAGACGTAACAGCGCAAGCGGCATGGATCCAGGGTCTACCCAACAAACAGCTGTAGGCCGGCTGAATGTCCATCAAATAGAAGGTAATCTTAAAAGTCTGCGGGCCAATCATCACAGGCAGATCAATCTCCCCAAGCACTGATCTTTTAGAGCCATCAAATGCTCTCACCACCAAATTGCTCGGACGCAGTGCCAAGCCATCATATTCCAGCTTCACTAAGGCCTTCTTTGGTAGAACATTGAGTGACGACCCAGTGTCCACCAGCACATGAGATAGAATAGCACCCTTGCATTCCAGAGTGATGTGTAAAGCCTTATTGTGGTTACGTCCCTCAGTTGTTAAGTCAGCATTGGTAAAACCCAGTCCATGACTGGTATTGACATTTGCTACCACAGTTTCTAGCTGATTAACAGTGATCTCCTCTGGTACATATGCTGCGTGCAGGACTTTTAGTAATGCATTCCTGTGAGCTTCAGAACACATCAACAGGGATAATATGGAGATCTTTGAGGGAGTTTGGTGAAGCTGATCCACCACCTTGTAATCACTTCTCTTTATGATTCTCATAAACTCGTCTACATCTTGTTCAAAAGACGTCTTCTGAGTTTCTTTGACAGCCGGCTCTTCAAATACCACACTCTTTCCTTTTGCTTTGGCAGCAGCTTCTGCTTCGGCATTAGGTCTTTGTACTTGTGAGGCAAAAAGGCGTCCGTTTCTGGTGAAGCCTCCGCCTCCCCCAACATTATCAATTTGTGGAGAAGAGGTTGAAGAATCCAAAGTGATTTTCTCCCCGTTGCAGTAGAGGTCAGAGCCATAATGCCAAGGTATGGCATTACTGCTTTCATATGGAACTGGTCCAGGTACGGTGATAGTAACTGGACTGACTGCAGCAGAGGAGGTGATCACACTAAATTTCACCGTATTTCTGACTCCGATTTCGCATGCATTCTTAGCTTTTATTGTTATTTTGTTATGTTATTACTTTGTTTTCTTTTGTTTTCAGGTTTTTATTGTAATCGGGGCTTGAATCGAGAAAAGGAGCGAAAAAGGAGTGGAAACAGACGAAAACCTAGAAATTCAGCGTTTTGCACTTACGGCACCCACCGTGGCGGGCGCCATGGGGTTAGCCATGACGTGGCCACGTCTCAAGACCACTCCACAACTGCCAAGACCCACGATCCCCACTCTTTCATTCTTCATTAGTACTATGGCGGGCGCCATAGGCCTGTGGCGGGTGCCACAAGGCAAAAAGCAGTTCCGTCCACTTTTTAGTGGAGGGGCATCCTGGTCTTTTCCTGCATTTAGTTTTCCTATAAATAGGACTTTAGTTTTTCGTTTTTTCTTCATCCAAACTGAGATTTCTATAGGCATATATCAGTTTTAAAGCAGTTATCATTCCACATCGAGGTGATACTGCAATCGAGTGATCGAGTCTGTATACGTCTGTGTGATCGAGTTTTGGAGCACTCTGGGAGGAAGTTAATCCTTCCGCCATTTTAATTCCAGTTCGTATTTTATTTTTCCCATTGCTTTACTTTTATTTACTTTCCGCATTGCTTTACTTTTATTTATTTCCCGCACTCGCTTTACTTTATTTATTTCTCGCACTCGCACTACTTTCGTTTATTTTCCGCACTCGCTTTAAATACCTTTATTTCCCGCACTCGCACTTCTTTTATTTACTTTCTGCACTCGCACTACTTTTATTTACTTTCCACACTCGCACTAAATTACTTTTATGAAAAATTATAAAAAGAACTTTTACTTTACCATGTCTAACTAAATCTATAAAGGTTAGAATGTAAGGATCGTAATTAAACCAGTAATCCGTACAATTGTTCGTGGAAACACTTAAGGGGTATTTTATCTTTCAATTTAAGTTTAATTGTTTTTAACTATTTCAAAAACAGCCAAAAGCGCTTTGTCTAGTTTATTAGGAGTTTTAAGATTAAAAAGAAAGGAGATTTTAAAACGACTTTTGAACGCGTTAAAGAAGTTTAGAGTCTGGTTCGTGAGAACCTCTTTTTGCTAAGAAATCCAGCTTAAAGTACTTTTCAACTTAGTTAAGATACTATATTTCTTAAAAATAGGTTTACTACTCTAACGCAGTACGCACCTTTTTATCCGTGACAATAGGAGGGGTTGATTAGAGAGTACAACTCGATTCTGAATACGCGAAAGCGACAGTTCCTGTTAAATTAGTTCTTTTCAAAGGAGAAAACATTGCCCATAAGTAGTTCCATTAACAAGTACTGGATTATCCTTTGATTACGTGAATTACATTCGAGCCTGTCTTTGTTTATTGTTTAAAATTATTATTTTATTTACCATTGCACCCTTCTTAAAACCCCTATATTTAGTTGCCTTAGATACACACCATAACAACAGGTACGATAGATTGACACTTGGTCTCTGTGGATTCGACAATCTTTTATATTACTTTGACGTGTTCGTACACTTGCGAAAAACACGCATCAAGTTTTTGGCGCCGTTGCCGGGGACCAATTTCGTCAAATTTCGTACCCTGTAGTTATACCGTATAGACTAAGGATTTTACAACAAATTAAAAAAAAATCACTATGTTTCACTCAAAAAAAATTCTACAATCATCACTCCCAGTATTTCGGGGGATCACGAGAATCACATATGTCCAACCTCGAAATACAAATGGAGAATTTCTATGCATCACTAACTTATTCTCACCCAAATCACCACTCACAAAATTTTGAGGAACCGCTAGAATCTGTTAATTCAAACCTCGAAAGGTTATTGGAGGATTTCATTGAAACAACAACTAATTCTAGGATAGAATCTATGATGAGGCGCTTTGTGGGAACACAAACCCTCAAGAATGAAGAGTTTAGAAGACAACATCTCGATACTTATGAAACCCTTAGGCAAATAAACACTAAGGTCGATTCCCTCGTGAATCACACTAAGGCATTGGGGACTCAAATCTTCCTACTTGCACAAACACCTATAGGACCACCTCCTGAGGAGAATGCATATGTTATAACAACTAGTAGTGAAGAACATATCGAAAATCCTAAGGAGATGGATAATGAGCATAACGAGAGTTGTGGTGAGAATAGAGTAGAGAAAAATCCATTGAAACCATCCGAAAGGAAAGGTGTCATAAAGGTAGAGAATGAAGCAACTATTGTTGTTACCCCTCCATATATCCCACCATTTCCTTTCCCGCAAAGTTTTGTGGAAGATAATGTAGAATCCCAATCCAAAACATACGTGGAAGTATTGAAATATACCCGCACCAATGTACCCTTATTCAAGCTCCAACATAAAAAGAGAAAAATTGAGGACCATGAAACTAGGGGAATCATTAGTGCTAAGAGGGTAAGGATAACCTTTGAGATGGTGAATGAAATGACTAAGCTCAAATTTGAAAAGCTAATACTTAGCATAGATCCAGAACCACCACCACAAGTTCAAAAGAATGAGCCAACCTACAGAAGGAAGAAAAGAAAAGGTGAAGGATATGTGAGATGGCTTGATAAATGGGCCTACATAACCGTTTTAAAAACCCCTATAGAAACAACCCCCTACCAACTAGTTTATGGGAAACCATGTCATTTACCTTTTGAGTTAGAGCATAAAGCCTATTGGGCCATCAAAACTTTGAATTTGGATTACTTAACTGCTGGTGAAAAACGTATCCTTGATATCCACAAATTAGAAGAGCTCGGACAATCTACCTACAAAAATGCCATCATATACAAAGAAAGAACCAAAGTTTGGCATGACAAAAAAATCATAAGAGAAGACTTCAAAATAGGCGATCCTGTTCTCCTGTTCGATTCTAGGTTACGACTTTTTCCAGGGAAGCTTCGTTCGAGATGGACTGGCCCTTTCGAAGTATCTAAGATTCTAAGATCTGGTGCTATTGAAATCAAGAACCAAACATGTAAACCATTCATCGTTAATGGACTGAGGTTGAAGCCCTACGAAGGAGGTGACATCCCAACAACATACACGTGCCATACTTTGAGTGATCCACCGTATCCTTCCAACGATATATAAAATCCGGTCGTCGAGCTAATGACGTTAAACAAGCGCTGCATGGGAGGCAACCCATGGTTTTCTTATTTACGTACGTTTTATTTATTTTTACTTTATTTCAATTTGTTTATTTTATTATTATGTCAGGACTAACGATTGAATGTTTTACGTGCTTTTGTCTCACAAATTATTGCACCTCAGGACCTTCTACTGCTACACCACCCTGGATGTTGACTTTTGTCTTGATAGAGGACTGATGAGGAGGGCTTCTTTTGAGCCAAACACTTTTAGATTACTGATCGACGGAGAAGTGATACATTACTTTACATTACCAGACCCGCTGATGACCAGTGTCCATGATCCTGCTAATTGGAGTTATGCTCTAGAGGGTTATGGAGAGACTATCGAAGAGCCGAAATCACCTCCCGCCGCTGAGTACACTCCTACACATCTTTCTCCCCGAATCACTGTTATGTCTAACAATATGTCTTTGCAGCCGCCTGATCTACAAACTCAGATTTATGAGCTCTGTAAGGAGACTGCCCTGCTCAAGCAGGAAGTAGTGGACTTGGAATTACAAATTCAGGTTTCTGATCTCACTCATGCCTCAGAGGCCGATGCTCTATATCGGGAGATTGAAGAGCTTCGGAGGGAGATAGTTGAGATTCGTGGATCAAACCAGGAGGAGAAGCCTACCACATGATTCGTTCTACACTGACGATATTACCCTGGTATTTAATTTCTATTTTTCATTTCCAGACATATCTTACATTATTGCATCTATTACATTTTCTTTTTCATGCACTTTGATTTTACCATATATATTATTCCATGCACTAATCTCCTTTTTTTTCTTTTTCTTTCATTTTATTTTATTTTATACCCAATAAAAAAAAGGGAACAAAAATACTTTTACAGTCACACGCCGCACCATCTTCCTCTAACACCGTTGCAGGTGCTGCTCCTGGATTCTATGTCACCGAGGAGATGTGGCGTGATATGACAGCTAGAGAGGAAAGGCGAGACGGCCTTCTCTCTACTATTTCACAACAACTGACGGACAACATGAGCTTCATGCAACAATCACGATTGGTTTCGGATCGTGCTTATAGCAACGTTTGCCGTACCTTGAACGATATCCCATTAGAGCAGGACCATCAGAGAGAGTTCAACCGCCGGCACTACCAGCTTGTGGAGGCCACTCAGGGTTCCATCTTAGGTAACCTTCGAGAGGTCCGGGGTGCTCAGGCTGCCTTATCGGCACGACTTGACCGGAGGGACCAGCATCGCAGTAGATCCCGTCGTTCCAGACCATCACAGCAGGACGGCGAGGGCACCAGTGCTCCTCCACAGTAGTTTTTCAGGTTACCCCCCTTATCTTATTTCGAAACATTGGGGACAATGTTCGATTTAAGTGTGGGAGGGGATTTTATTGCTTTCTATCATTTCCCTTTTTAGTTAATTATTTCCTTTCAGTTATTTCCCTTTTCAATAATTTATTTTTCTTAGATAATGCATGAGTCTGACGAGTCACCAGTATAGTGTATTTTTAGTACATCTTCATTTTTTCCCATTTCCTTAGCCTTACCAGAAAAATTTTAAAAAAGAAAATAATGTTGTTTCACATGTTTTTTGGGCTTTGAGACAGGTTTAGATTAGGATGTGGTGACTTAGGTCAACTTTTTGAAACATCAGAACCATTTTAGCACCATAGACCTCTTGAATATAGGAATCACTCCTAAACCCCACCACCATGGCCTTTATTATCATTTAAAAAATTGTCCTAAGTAGTTTATCTTAGCAGTCAGCTCCGGCCTAAGCATGCTCTACGTAGGGGGGCGATGAACATAAGTGAATGATCCAGTGCTAATAAAAAGAAAAAAAAAGGCAAACTCTGGTATAGGTGACCCTCACAAAGTCATTTAAACCGAAAAAAAGAGAAGAAAAAATTTTTTTGCCACAAAAAGAAAAAAAATTGCAGTCACCTATTGTTAGTTGGTTCAGAGGTATCTGGCACTGAACTTGGTAGGGCGGATTATGATCAGATCCCCCGCAACTTACAATTAGGTCAAATAAAACAGGTTTACACATGCTTATGTGCCAGAAACCTTATGTTATGGATCAAAATCACTAACCGGTCACTCTACTATGAAGTATGTACGGATAACGGGCTTAATGTGATTGCGCCTGAATGAAAAGGACACAAAAAGATGAGAAGATAGGCCTAGGTATTGTGGGATGACATGGAGTGGTTAATATAGGATTGAAGTTTGTGTTTGTGTTACTATGGTACCCTTGGTTCACTTAGTTAGTACCTGTCACTGCATCCTGACTTGAACTTAGAAGCCCTTTAGCCCAAAGACACGTGTTGACACCATATTTTCTTGAGCTTTAATGTTTGCTTGAGGACAAGCAAAGGTTTAAGTGTGGGAGAATTTGATCACACTAAATTTCACCGTATTTCTGACTCCGATTTCGCATGCATTCTTAGCTTTTATTGTTATTTTGTTATGTTATTACTTTGTTTTCTTTTGTTTTCAGGTTTTTATTGTAATCGGGACTTGAATCGAGAAAAGGAGCGAAAAAGGAGTGGAAACAGATGAAAACCTAGAAATTCAGCGTTTTGCACTTACGGCACCCACCGTGGCGGGCGCCATGGGGTTAGCCATGACGTGGCCACGTCTCAAGACCACTCCACAACTGCCAAGACCCACGATCCCCACTCTTTCATTCTCCATTAGTACTATGGCGGGCGCCATAGGCCTGTGGCGGGCGCCACAAGGCAAAAAGCAGTTCCCTCCACTTTTTAGTGGAGGGGCATCCTGGTCTTTTCCCGCATTTAGTTTTCCTATAAATAGGACTTTAGTTTTTCGTTTTTTCTTCATCCAAACTTAGATTTCTCTAGGCATATATCAGTTTTAAAGTAGTTATCATTCCACATCGGGGTGATACAGCAATCGAGTGATCGAGTCTCTATACGTTTGTGTGATCGAGTTTTGGAGCACTCTGGGAGGAAGTTAATCCTGCCGCCATTTTAATTCCAGTTCGTATTTTATTTTTCCGCATTGCTTTACTTTTATTTACTTTCCGCATTGCTTTACTTTTATTTATTTCCCGCACTCGCTTTACTTTATTTATTTCTCGCACTCGAACTACTTTCGTTTATTTTCCGCACTCGCTTTAAATACCTTTATTTCCCGCACTCGCACTACTTTTATTTACTTTCTGCACTCGCACTACTTTTATTTACTTTCCGCACTCGCACTAAATTACTTTTATGAAAAATTATAAAAAGAACTTTTACTTTACCATGTCTAACTAAATCTATAAAGGTTAGAATGTAAGGATCGTAATTAAACCAGTAATCCGTACAATTGTTCGTGGAAACACTTAAAGGCTATTTTATCTTTCAATTTAAGTTTAATTGTTTTTAACTATTTCAAAAACAGCCAAAAGCGCTTTGTCTAGTTTATTAGGAGTTTTTAGATTAAAAAGAAAGGAGATTTTAAAACGACTTTTGAACGCGTTAAAGAAGTTTAGAGTCTGGTTCGTGAGAACCTCTTTTTGCTAAGAAATCCAGGTTAAAGTACTTTTCAACTTAGTTAAGATACTATATTTCTTAAAAATAGGTTTACTACTCTAACGCAGTACGCACCTTTTTATCCGTGACAATAGGAGGGGTTGATTAGAGAGTACAACTCGGTTCTGAATACCCGAAAGCGACAGTTCCTGTTAAATTAGTTCTTTTCAAAGGAGAAAACATTGCCCATAAGTAGTTCCATTAACAAGTACTGGATTATCCATTGATTACGTGAATTACATTCGAGCCTGTCTTTGTTTATTGTTTAAAATTATTATTTTATTTACCATTGCACCCTTCTTAAAACCCCTATATTTAGTTGCCTTAGATACACACCATAACAACAGGTACGATAGATTGACACTTGGTCTCTGTGGATTCGACAATCTTTTATATTACTTTGACGTGTTCGTACACTTGCGAAAAACACGCATCAGGAGGGTACTGAAATGGTGTGCGGATCGTAGTAAATGGTGACTGGTAATCTGGCAGAAGATGCCACTGTTTGTTGTTGAAAGTTGTTGTTTGGAGGAACATTTGACAGATCATAGTAGATGGTGACTGCTGAGATATCTTCATTAATTTCTACTGGCGTTGTAGAAGATTCTACCGAATAAATGGATGTTGATGTTGTAGAAGAAAGGTTTGTTGACATTTGATTTGTTGAAGTGATGGGTGGAGCCATTGTTGATGATATTGAGGAATCGGTCGGAATGATTGTTGCTGCAGTTGTAGGAAACTCAGGAATTGTTGTCAGAGGAATTGCTGGATTTGCAGGCGCCGTTGTTGAGATCTGAAGTATACCACTTTTGATAAGGCCATCTATGCCGCTTCTCAAGTTATCACACCCGTTGACTGAAATGTTGCAATGCCCACAACCGAGCTCACACCCGGGGATGATTGAGACATTCCCATCAAGAGGGTTCTGTTAGGAGCCATGTCCAGGTTGTATTGGTACTGCCTGACGAAAGCTTCAGCTAAGTCCTTCCAACATCTGATAGTAGCTCTGGTTAAGTGCGAGTACCACTCCCTTGAAGCCCCAGTCAAGCTATCTTCAAAGTAGAACATCCACAGTTTCTCATCCATTGTGTATGCCTTAAGTCTCCCCAGAAAGGACTATAAGTGAGTTCGTGGACAGGAAGTTCCATTGTACTTCTCGAAGCACGGGGGCTTAAACTTGTGGGGAATCCTTACCCCCATCCACTAACCCCATATCCATAACATCGAAGCCTAAGGAATTTTGAGACTCCAGAGATCTCAACTTCTCAGCAATTTCATCAAACCTCCTATCATAAACTTCGTCCCCAGCTCCCATTACAGTAAACTGCTCCTCTTGAGGATCTTCTTGCAAGATCCTGCCTGCAGCAGTGTTGCCCTGTACATTCCTTGGGATGTTGGCCTCTGGATCTAGATGAGGTCCAAATACTGGTGGGTTAACATGAGGCTGACCTCCCTCATTGTTGCTGGTCCCTCAAGTCCCAGGATGAGGTTCCTCGGGGCTTTGCCTTTCTACCAATGCCCTTAGCCTTTCCTGACTTTGAGCCAGGTTAGTCATTACAGTCATGAACTGGGCCATTTGGTTCCTCATCTCCACTCTTTCATTAGCCATCTGAGTCCTGACCTCTGTCAGGTCCTGCTGTACTTGATCCATTTGGATACCAGGAAGGTTGTTGCGAGTAGGATACCGGTGCGGACGGTTGAGAGGGAACACCCGGCGACGAGCAATAATTCCTAAACCACAACAGAGTTAGAAACAAATACAAACAAAACCTACAAAATAGAACAAAAGTTATCATGCAATGCAGTATGCTTATTTGCTTTCCAAGGTATCCGACTTGGCTCTTGGTTTTGACCTTTCCAGACCCCGAGGAAGATGCTTTGATGTTGCTTGAGAAAAGAAACTCAATGAAACAAATTAACGAATACATTACACATGGTGGATCATACATAGTTTGTTTTTACAACATATGCCCCTGAAGGGTCAAAATACAACATAAAAAGAAAAGTACATCAAATGGAAATAACAACAAGCAAAGAAGTCAAACATCTAATCCAAACTCATCCTCCTTAACCTCCTTCAAAAGTGCTTCAGTTACGGGACCAGCCGGATGCTCTGTGATGTTTCTGATGAGGAGGTTTCTGGTGGCAATAGCAGTGGTCAACCTCTTATGCCTATCTTGGTCCTTTGACCTCTTCAATCCAACCCTAAGTTTCAACTCTGAAATCTCCTTCTGGGCTGCCAGCAAAGCTTCCTGTTGTTTCTTTTCAATGGCCTCCAACTGCTCAATCCTGGCCTGAGTCTTCTGATCTTCTTGAGTACGAGCTTCAGTGATCCTGACCCACCTAGCTTGACTTTCTTGCAGATAGAGATCAGTCCTAGCTTTCTGAAACTGGGCCTCTTTGCAGGCATTCTTCAGTATTTGCTCCCCAGCTTTTGCCTTCTTGATGTAGTCCTCTGCTTTCTCAATCTTGGTCAGATGTTCCACCTTAAGCTTCTCCAACCTCTCAATGTCTAGACGACCATCACTCCTCTCCCAGAGGGTCTTCTTCAGAGCTTGAGACAGATTCTCATTCCTTTCCTTCAGTTTCTTAAATTCTTCCAGGCTGACAGTGGCTGGTGGCTGTGCTGTGGATGGTCCAGGTATGTCTTCAATGGTGAAAGGCATCCCAGAAATCTGAGCTCTAGCATGAGACCATTCATAATACTGAGCTGAGGCCACATTATTGCATCTCCCAAGAATGGCCATCCCTTTTGTCTGGATGTTGTCCCAAGCCCAGGATGCTTGTCTGACAACAGCTAGATTAGGTTTTATCTCACAATATAGAGTCTCAGCCAAGTCTTGCACTCTAGGAGGGTGGACCAAAGTATAGCCCAATTGTCTCTTAAACAGCAAAGGATTGTAGTTGATGCAACCCTTTACTCCTACTAAAGGTACATTGGGGTACTGCCCACAGCTAGTTATTATGTCCCTGCCTTTGGTGTTCTGGGTACACCATCTGATGTCATCTGAAGTCAGAGCAATAAGCCTTTTAGCCCAATTCTTCTGTTGGTGAGGATTCAGGAAGGCATCAGCCCTGGGTAAGTGTTTGAGCAGCCAGGTGTGAAATATGGGAGCACAACATCTCACCAACCTCCCTCTTTTCCTCTCATTCCTCTGATGAATGGAATAATAGAAATCTCCCAGCAGGGTGGGTAATGGGTTCCTTAGAAGGAAAAGATGAATGGCATTCTTGCTGATAAACTTGGGCTCATCTGCAAATAGTATAACCCCATATATACTGAGGGCTAACAATGAACAAACTGCCCTCCATTCTCCCAAGGAGGCCTTCAGGATGGCCTGAGAAGTCAAGAAATCCAAGTGTAGACCAGGGATGCCAGCCTTTGTTGTCATGTTCTGCTCAATCAAAGTAGGCTCCAGGTACAGTGCTTTTGCCACTTCTCCATTGCTGGGAGAAGTCATCTCTGGGTTGAAGGGGATCTCACCCCTGACAGGTACTCCAATCAATGATGAAAATTCCTCCAGCAGAGGTCCTAACTGAAAGTCTGGGAAAGTGAAGCATCTCAAAGGAGGGTCATAAAACTGTAGGCAAGTGTGGATCATACTCCTCTGAGAAGGGTCCAGGTCCATAACCATATCAAGGATGCCTCCATAATGCTCTCTGAATAATGGGATGTGGTCTGGAGTGATAAGTGCCTGGACCTGCCTGATGCCAGTCAGCACAGGCTCAAAGAAATAGTATGAAATGTTTCTCTTCCTGGGTGCCATGATTGCTGATGAAGAACTGAAGACAAGTGCTTATGAAGATCAAAACTGGTACTGGAGATGAGCCATTGACAAGCTGACGATGAAGGTAACTGAAGCAAACAACTGATAAAGATAGGTGAAGTAGATAACTGATGAAACAGAGGTCTATGCAGATGAAGGGGTCAAAACCAAGCCAAAATATAATGTAGATACCCTGAAAAGCAAATAAAAAAATGTTAAATGATGCAATGAGGATGTATGCAAATGATATGCAAGGGTTTGTGATCAAGCTGGATCTGATTTATCTGTCTTGATATAAAGTCCATGTATGTTCAAGAAGTCCCGATGGAGGTTCAGAAATCCAGTAACCAAGGTGGGGGACTCAAATAAAGAGCTACAAGTCCATGGTTTTAAATCACAAGAACTGTCCCAAAATGGAGCATTATTAAATAAAACAAGTATCAAGGTATGATGTGGCCAAAGGTACCTGCAAACTTGTAAACAGCCCAACCCCCTCACAGGTGGTGTTCTAAAACAAGGATCCTCAGACTTGGATCAGTTATGAGAAGTGTAAACACTTCTAACCCGGAGGTACAGTGTTTACAATAACCATAAAAGATCCTCCTCAGTTTCTGAAGGTCATAATAAAGGTCATCCAGACTTAGCAGGCTTCCTAGATAGCCCTAGCACTACAGGAAATCTGTAGCACAGAGTTCTCAAGAAGAAACCCACATCTGAACCGTGTTTCATATTCCCGCACCAGACCGAAATGGAATGGGAAAGAACATGAACCACTCTAGCCTAGGTGTCACTCAGGTCCCAGGTATAGGACCTTAAACTCTCAGTAGAACCCCACCCACCAAGACAGAAGAAACAGATCCAACAATGATAATGACAATATGAAATATGAAAAACTATAAAGAAAGCAATAAATAAAGTTGTACATAAAGCAGTAAATAAAGCACATAGACACATATAGCACATAACACCCCAGTAAACACAAATCAAACAAGCGCTAGGAGGAACCCACAAAAAGAACCAGAAGCCCTGGTTGCAATATAAGGGTCCCCAGCAGAGTCGCCAAGCTGTCGCTCCCACCAAATGAGGCTAGGTCGAATGGGGTACAGACGCGAATGGTCGGCGAAAGGAGAAGGAAATGAATAGAGTCTCCAGCTAGGCATTTTTATCCCGAAGGAAAGGTAATGCTGCATAAACCTAAGAAAAGATGGATAAGACGGTCGCGAACCAGAGAGACTGAGAAAGGAGGTTGGTTACAACCTGGGAAGGTGTTAGCACCCAGATTGTCCGCCGTACTCGACGGGATCCACGCTTAAAAGAAATGTGTTTTAAAGGGGCAGTGTCAGTGCTATCTGTGTACCAAAGCTGGAAAGAATGCAAGTGTCAGTGTATAAGAAGTGTGAAGTATATAAGTGAAGTGTCAGTGTAAGATAAGAATGAAATGCTCAAGACTATGAGGCTTAAAGAATAAGGCTAGAAAGAGGGGGAATATACATAGACTTTTGTTCGATAACTGTTAAGTTATGCCTACGTATCCTCTCGTGCAATGAGGAAGTCAGAACACCGTAGTTCGACCCAAAGAGACTGAAAGATGAATTGACTTGTGAATTGCTTGCTTGCCTATGCTCAAGTGTATGACCTGTCTGGCTCAGGTGCAACTGTCTTGCATTAGACGGAAGAAGCAAGTTCTCGGTTAAGAGTGAATGAGATGAGAAAAGAATCCCGGAGGAGATGATTATTGTTTGTTTTTTGTGTTTTCAATCTTTTATTGCTTTTTGAAGTTTGTCATAAATTAATGAGCTTAAGCCTAAACCAATAGGTTAGTAAACTCATCACATCCTCCCTCTAATTAGGGGTAATGAGAATACCTTAAGTATGAAGTAAGCACCTCAAACTTAATCACCATGGTGTAGGATTAAGATCATTAACCTACTAGTGATTATTTAGATGTTTTTGTTGTTTTTGTTTAGTGTTAAGTAATGAGTTTAAGCCATAATCAAGGATTTAATGGACCCATTACACCATCCTAATAGAAGGATAATAGATGAGAACATTTAAGCTGATAAAGACTCCTCAACTTAATCCATGATTAGGGATTAACCTCATGACAAAACAAAGCCTTTATTAAATGGATTTTAGTTAATGTTAAGATTAAGAAGTGATTTTTATGGTTTGTAATACAACTCGAGGAGGACTTGTCCATTAACACTAGGGTTAGTCCTTCTCAACCAATTAAGGAAGAATTAGAACCCTAATGCAAGGCCCAAGTTACAAGCTTGATGTCTTAGTGATTATTAGGTGGATTGATTAAAGGATTTAAACACATTAAGGGTTTAACACTTAGGATTAAAGTTATACACTCCATCCTAATAGAAGGATGCATGCATAAGCTTAATCACAAAGCCTTAAAACCTTTAGGGTTTAGTCCCTGATTATGTGGTGAGAAGAGAAGACTCAAAAGATGACACAAAGGTAAAACTAATGGGGGGCTAATCAAACCCTAATTATTATCATGCTTGGTCATTCCTAGGGTTAATGAGGCTTAAGAGAGAAAGATCTTCAAAGAACCACCAAGGAGAGTGTAACACCACAAAATTTGCCCTCTTACTTATAACTGCTTAGTTGGCTTCACGTCCTGCATTCATTCGCATTTCTCGTCAAGTTACATGACACCTCATGTATTCCTTAGCATAGGCTTGTCATTGGGACCAGAGGTTTTAAGAAATATGGTTTGTCCATTTTGTTTATGTCCATAAGGTAGATTTTCAAGAGCTGGTTATGTAATTGACGCGGATCCCCCCTAGGCTCATCATCATCACCAATTAGGGTTTATTACTCTAATCATTTGACTTCCAAGAAGGACTTGGATCATGGCACAAAGGAGATATCAGTATGAGAGGATTAGAATCTAGTCATGTAAGGTTGACTCATTGATGGCATGGTCAAATGGTGCATCATTCTATATAAGATTCATTTTCAATTCAGAAACCGCCTCCAGTGATTTTGGTATTGTTAAGGGATTGTCGTTTAACCAATCAAAACTGTTAGATCGGTGGTTAATAGAACTTATTTTCTTTTTAACCATAAATCTAACTATTGTTAATTCCTTCCTTATGAATTTCAGACTTTACCCATTTCAAGGTATACCCTTCATGTCTAAGGTTTTGGTCCATTTATGTGACATAATTCCAAACCTCAACCCATGTGCAAAACCCGTCACTATAAGGCCCATTTTGTTTGCAAAGTTATTTCACAAGTCATCTTCATTTTATGTCCACTTCTATCCATTTATCAACTATAGTCCAAATTCTATGTCTTGAATTCAATGTTCAAATTCCCAAATTCATTTTATTTTTATCTATTTTTTATGGTGAGCAAATAAAATCATAAGAAACAAGAAAAATAATTGTGTTATGATTTATTTTATAATAATTGATGAAGCGGAGGGAGGATCCACATACAATATAGTTAATTATTGGAAAGGATTGGTCATCTGAGATAATAACAATGCAGGAGATATCGTATTCTTGACAGGCAGAAACATGTAATGAAAACTCATGAAAAGAGTTTTCAATTATTGCAAAACTACACCATTCAAGAGTTTTCAACTACAACAGAAACACACCAGGTTTCAAACAAAAGGTAGGAAAACCACAAAGTATTTTATAATGATAAAAGAGTTACACCAGAAAAGTTCAGCAGAGGAATTCACATAACATAATTTTACCAGAAGGAAATTCAATAGAGAAGAAGAGATTCATACACAAATTCAGTTACAAAAATAACTAACAGAATCTCAACTGAACCTAACTGTTTTTTAACTGCTTTTTATGGTGAAATCTCTTGATTACCCTCAAATCTTCTCCTATAAAGGCCCGTTTGATCTTCATCTTCAGGGGCTGACTCTTTTTTTTTGATACTCAGTTTTAATCCATCTTCTTCATCTCCAAATCATTCAATAGCCCTCCAATCACTAAAAACTCCTGCATAATTTCCAGTTCTGGAATTACCCTCAATCACCACCAGCAATGCCTGCAAGAATCATTGGCATAAGCATCAAGAATTTAGAAACTACTCCACAACAGTTTGTTCACGCAGAAGGAGAAGAAGATGCGAAGCCGATAGCATAATAGATTAGAAGAAAAGTGATTGAGAAATCGCACCTGAAGATCTGTGTCGGCACCTTCGTTTTTGAGGTGTAATCGCACCTGAAGATCTTATCAAGACTTCATCAAATTTCTGCAACAAACTTCAAACAATCATCATCAGAACTTCCTCAACTCATCTCTGGATCTTCTTCGTCAAACTCATCAGAACACCGTTCTTCATCATTATCATAAGGCTCTAACGAATCCAAGACCTGCGAATTCTTCATCAACAATACCAACTATCAGATCAAGAATCATCACACACAGGGAAAATTGAAGTAACTGAAGACGAAGCCGAGAAGAAGGATGAAGCTGAGTTAAGAGATGGAATGGAACATTATGCACATACCTGAGTTCCGAGTTCTGATCCTTTGTTTTCGATGCAACTCGTGAATCAACAATAGGAATCGCATCACATCAACAACCACAACACATCTGCATCGATCTCATCTTCAATCTTTCGATTACACACCACAATCATCGTCGTCATCTTCACTGCAACATCATCATCTTCATCGACATCGCTCCGCTGATAACTCCATTAATCACAAACCTCATCAATTTTCAATCAACCAAAACAAAACAGATCAAGATCGGAGGAAGAAAAGAGAGATCGGAGAATACCCGGCCATAGTTTTGCAACGCTAAAGATCGTCTTTGGCGTCCTCTCGTTCGCTGGACAGAACCGTCAAGGTCGCTTCCTCCTCATCTTTATCATCACTCTCCGATCAACGTCATTTTTCATTGGTAAGGAGTGATTATGTTCTTGCGTTTCGTTTAGGTGGTGATAATTTGGTGAGGGGTTGATTCTGAATTTGGGGAAAAGGAAATTAGGTCCTTTTGGTTACAATCTAGGATAGAGATATTGAGTGAGATGAAGGCTTCAAGGAAGATGGGGGCTTCGCCGATTTCGTGTGGGGGTGGAGCGGCCGCGGCTTCGTGAAGAAGGAGAGGGTGGCGGTGAAAGCAAGAAGGGGATTTAGGGTTTTACTTTGATTCTTAACCTAAGCCTGTGTTTGTTCTTCTTTTATTATGTTTTCAAATTATAATGTTAATTAATCTAATTTGGAAATAAGTAAATTCATAATAATCCCTAATCAAAGCTATTAATTATGAATTAAGGACTTTGGAAAAGTCATGAAATGATGAGACTCACCATGAGTACCCACCGCCTGCATTGGAGATAAGGGTCGGTTTTGGGCCCAATCTGGCGGTGACACGTGTCACCGTCCGGTTGGGCCATTTTGTGGTGATTTTCCCCCCTTCTCTCCTTGTGAAATAGGTTTAGGGTTGTTATTAGCACCCCCATATTCTGTCTCTTAAGCTGAAAATTGCAAATAACACCTCCCTCAGGCTTTGTGCGAATTGGGCCTAGCAAAAACGCTGTTAAGACCCCCATGCTAAGCCCAATTGCATTATAACTTAAAAAAAACATTTCTATCTTCCCCCCTCTATTTCTATTCTTTTATTTTCCTATTTTACACCATTTTTCATTCAATTCACAAATAAATATCAAAATGTATAATAAAAATCCCTAAAAATCATATTAGGATACTAAGTCAATTTAGGAGCATGCTCAATTTTCATTTTTTGAATTTAGTCAATTTTTGATTTAATTTCGATTTTTTAATTTAATTGGTTTATAATGAATTTCCACTTAGACACATAAATTTGTACAATTTATTTCTACCACTTCCTGTATCATTTTGGATCCATTCTTTTTGCCATGATTAAAGGAAAAATAGAAGTACCTAGAATATTTTTTGTGTATTTTTTAGGGCATTTTTTCTACTATTATGGTAGTGCGATTCGTACAAAATTGTGGTTAGACCTTAGTTTGATTTAGAGGACCATTTGCCTTAGTTAGAATGAGAATTTTTTAGAGATTTTTTTACACCATGTTATAATCAGGTTTAAGATCTTAGGAATTTAATTTCACATTTTTTCCATGACTTTTAATATTTTTTGTCATTTTAATTCATTTCCATCATATTATGCATATTCATGGTTCATATCATTCACTAACTATTTGTTTTTTTGTGCAAGGTATGTTTTCAAGGATTGGCTTATGGACTTGGATATTGTTGTGCCTCAATTGTGTTTTATACTTTGTGTACTTTGTGATGTAATAGTGTAATACTTGTATGTTTGTATAGTTTCTATAACTAGGTTAGAAAAGATAAAACAAATCGTTAGAAAACAAAAATCTCAAAAACAAATAAAGTATTCGATCCAACGTCGAGTATATTTTCAAATAAATAAATAAAGTTCATATTATTTTAGGGTTCCTCGATTACCATCGTGCCACTCCATTCAACCAAAGGCAAGCCTTGTATGTTTCACACCATAAGTCGTGTGTCTTAGCACCACGCAATCGACCCACCCGATCCATTGTTCCATCCCATTTACATTTCATTCACGTTTTTACCTACCATGACCTAGGAGGACCATATGTCTCATTACTAACTTCTTTTACTTGCATGTTTAGTCTTATATCTCTTAGGTAGATTTAATTGCAAACCTCACTAACCATAGGTTATCCATGAATTCAACTAACTTAGGGTAAGTCTAGTTGCCTTTAGAAGTTTTCCTTTTATAACTTGAGTTTCACTTCTCATCTTAAAAGAAAATCAAAAACACTTAATAAAGGAAAAGGTGTACAATGCGCCACGAGCCTTAAGCTATACGGGAAATGACTAGTGGAGGTCTCCTTCACTCTTCTAGGATGCTTTACAAACGTTCCATTGGGGGCGATCTTGGAAAGTATTCGCTCCAGTGTCATAATCTTTAGTGTTGTATATTCAATAAACACAAATTCAAAACATTTCTTATAAAAGACAACAAACCAAGAAGTCACGTCTTCTTTTCTCATCTCATACTCTTTGCGGACGAACATGACTTGTCTCGACAGTTCAAACAGCGACACGGTAAACACCCTCGAGTCAGAGCCGGTAACACCTGAGCTAGAGCTATGGCAATGTCATCCTAAAAAATCACAAACGAGTGTAAGCCTTAGTTGGACGAACTACGGCGTCTCTGATCCTCATTTATCCCGATGAGGTACGTAGGCAGTGGGGTAGGGCCCATTCGAGCACAATCTTTCTTTTTCCCTACAATTTTTTCCCTCTTATTCCCATTTTCCAATTCCATTCCTTTTCTCACTTCACTTCCATTCCAAGTAGTCATTCTTTCAGTTAAACAACATATTATTTCTCACCCTTTGAAAACAGACTTATAAGCGTGGATCCCATCGGGTACGGCGGACGGATTGGGGTGCTAATACCTTCTCAATTCGTAACCGACTCCCGTATCCAGATCTTTAGTTCGCAAGGCCTCGTCCTTTTCCTTCTCCCTTAGGTTTGTGCAACATTACCTTTCCCATTCCTTTGGGATAAAAATGTCTGGCTGGCGACTCTAACCTTTTCCGCGCCACTTTCGCGTTTGTACTAGGATGAAAATCCCGGGAGCGACAGCTAGCGACTTCACTGGGGAACTTTTAAAAATTCTAATTTCCCATTTGAGAGTCAATCCTAGCGCTTGTCTGTTTTGTTTTCTTTGGGTGCTTATTCATTCGCTGTTATGCTTTAGTTTAGCTTTACTGTTTTATTTACAGTTTATCGCTTTCCTTTACAGCTTTATTTACAGCTTTCTGCACTTTACTTTACTGTCGCATATACTGGCATATACTGTACTGGCTGTTCTGGTTTTCCTTGGCGGGATGGGATTATTGTGAGATAAGCCAAATACCCGGCTTGAGTATACACATAGGATTTAGAGTGGGCAGTCGTGTGGCTTACGTGGTCTTGAGCACGTGTAGTTTTCATGAGTCCCACACCCAGATCAGGCTCTCTTGGGATATGTTCTATACTGCCTAGGCAGACCATAGAATGTTCCCACCTGAGCTGCTAACACTGAGAACCGATCATCGAGGACCTTAGTGGAAACAACCCTCTCCAGTGGTGACAGTGGCAGACCACATTTTGTGGAAAACCCATTCGCACCCGAGGGCCCACTAGGAAATCGCATAGGATGACCTTGTTCTCTTGTAGGAACCTGGTTAAAGCAACTGGTCGTATGACGGTAGTATTGTACCCTTCGGGATGAATGTACTATTGTTTCTCGACTTCAGTGCTTGAAGCCGGGAACTTATGAGGGATGTGTTGCACCCCAAAATTTGCCCTCACAATACAAGACTTTGTGTTCTAAGAAGATTCACAAGGTTCACAAGTTCTCCAACACTTGCATAACCTTTCATGAGGTTCAGGAGGTCTACAAGTCACTTCTTGAAGGTTCACAAGGTTCACAAGTTCCTCAATGCTTATATAACCTTTCATGAGGTTCATGAAGTCTACAAGTCACTTCTTGAAGGTTCACAAGGCTCACAAGCTTCTCAACATCTACAAGACCTTTCATGAGGTTCATGAAGTCTACAAGTCACTTCTTGAAGGTTCACAAGGTTCACAAGTTTCTCAATGCTTATATAACCTTTCATGAAGTTCATGAAGTCCCTAAGTTGCTTCTTGAAGGTTCACAAGGTTCACAAGCATCTCAACATTTACAAGACCTTTCATGAGGTTCATGAAGTCCATAGGTTGCTTCTTGAAGGTTCACAAGCTTCTCAACATCTACAAGACCTTTCATGAGATTCATGAAGTCCATAGGTTGCTTCTTGAAGGTTCACAAGGTTCACAAGATTCACAATGTTTACAAAGCTTCCCTGAGGATCATGAGGACTACAAAGCCACTTCATGAGGTTCACAAGGTTCACAAGCTTTACAATACCTCCCATGAGTATCACAAGACATCTTATGAAGATTCACAAGGTTCACAAAGTTCACAATTGGTCAAAGAAGTTGACAATTCCCTCAGACAATGCACCTCCTAAGCAGTGCATCCAAAACTAGGGTTTTGACTTTAATCAGGCTAAATGAACTTCCAATACCTCAAGTGAGCTTCATAACATCTTATATGTGTATAAGAACCCCCATGACAAGTTTCAAGACTTTTCTCAAAAGTTTGCTCAGTCAGATGATCAGATAAGTCAAAATCAGTCAATGCAGTTAAAAAGTCAAACTGAGGTCAACTGTGGTCAAACCAAAGTCAAACTTCATGATTTTTTGCCAACATCAAGTATATGAAGTAAAATTCATCATTTGATCAAGGGTTGATCATGATTCATCAAGGAGATTCCAGATCATCAATAATCAGGAGTTTCTAAATTAGGGTTTCCTCAGTAAAAGTCAACTGAACTTTGACCAGGCATAACTTTCACATACTTCATCACCAAGTCTCCATCCAAAGCTCATTTTGAAGGAAATTGAATTCTCTACAACTTTGATGTTTAAGGTTAAGCCCAAAAATGCTTCATTTGAAAGATATGATCTAAGACATTATAGGTCATTTCAAAAGTCAACAAAAAGTCAACAACTTCAAAAGGGCATAACTTGAGATTGGTAAATGGTATGGACCTGAAACCAATGGGGTTGTTTAGAGGACTCTTCAAGCTTTCCAAAAAGTCCAAGAACACCCTCATACCTTTAAAATTGAGGGAGATGTGTCCTTGCAAAGTTGGGCAATTTGGTGATGGTTTATATTGAAAAAAGGGGCCTAAAAGCAATTTTCTCCAAATGGGCTGGCCAAATTATGACCCAACCCATACAATAATAACATGCACGAAATTTCCATGATATTTTCATATTTTTTATTTTATTTAATTAATTTATTATGATTTATTACATTTAAAATCATTTTAAATTTAAATAAAATATTAAACATGGAGATATATTTTTTTAATTGAATCTAGAAAGTCATAAAGGGTGATTGGAGTCAAAGAGGAATGAAATCATGTGATCCCTCCCAAAATAGCAAGACCTTATGATCAAATATTGGAAATTTACACAATGATCTTTTTGAATATTTTTTGGATCAAATATCCACACAACACATCAATGTTTCTGACCTAAATCCATCACACATATATACTGATCACAAACCCTAGCTCATACACGATTTTGCAGCAGCCTAGAGGTAAGTTCAAAAGCACAAAAATCCATCCAAAAGTAAGAATCGGTTTTTGAGTTTGAGAGCTTTAGAAGGTAAATTGAGAACATAGACATGTTCTTTGATCATCCATGAAGTGAAATCATCCATCATACGCATCCAATATGCCTCATACTGTTAAACCCGAAGCCACTTTTGTCTTGAATTTTGATTTTTCGAATCCATTAACATAGGCATTATGAACTGTTTTTGTTAACTAATATGTGTTATTTATGATGTTTAGAATGATTCTGGACGTTTTGATTAAAGTTTCGTGACTTGTATGATGGAATGCCATTATTAGGGTTTGAGCTTTGAATTTGGGATCAATCAATTCATGGACTATCAGAAGCCCTCAAAGGAATTTTCGAATTCTATAAGACCTGGGCTTTAATTCCCCATAAAAATTATGGATCAATTGTGTGTATTTGGTATTATGTAAAAATCGTAGGTTTTGTTACAAATTTTTTCGCAGGAAATTGTCCAGTAAAATTCGCAGGTATTTTCGCATGGATGAAGGTTGAAGATGATTGTGTGGCAGTATGTAATTGGACGAAGCTGCAGGTGGTAGAATGCAGGAAACAAAAGGAATGAAGGCTGGATTATTTTCACAAGCATACAGCTTGTCCCAGTGGCTGGAGCGCGCGTCCTCAATAGCATGGTTAGGGGTTCGATTCCCCGTTGGTGACATTTTGCTCGTTTATTTTGTCTATTTTCCAGATTTAATATATTATCAATTGTAGTCCATATGTTAACAGAATTGGCTCTTCCAGCCGGGCGGTAATGTGTATGTGTGTATGGCTATAAGGTCCTGGGTTCAACACTGCCCCAGGCCTTTTGTTTTGTCTTATTTTTTTTCTAATTTTCAGGTTGAACACGTAAAACAAATCCTTCTCATTCTCCTTTCACCTGCGCGCGTGTGGCATAGTTGGTTTTGCATCTTCTGGATTGAGGTAAGGGACCTGGGTTCAAACCCCAGGTCCTTACTTTTTTAGTCAATGTCATTTTTTTTTTATATATTCTTCTTTTATTTTCCATTTATTCATTATATTTATATATATCCTTTTTTTATAAACCCTAAGTATTTTTCTAATAAAACCCTAAAATAATTTTCTCATTTAAATTTTGTAAAAAAAAAAAAACTTAATTTTATTTTCATTTTTTATATAATTATAATGTATAGTTATTTATTTACTTAAATGTGATTCATGTAAATATTGTAAATATAATTATGATTTATTTCTCTCATTTAAAATATAAATATATTTCATATTATTAGAAATTAAATTTTGAAAATATACTTATAATTTATTTTTCTCTTTATATATTAAATGAATATTTTTTTTTTAACTTTTGTTTAGAAATAATGGTGTTTATTAGATTTTGGTAGCAATTTTATAAGTAAAGTATAACTTAATAATTTGTAAAATTAAAATTGTTCATATTTGCTTTTTTTTATATAGTTGTTTATATTAAATTGTTAATTTCTTATTATTGTAATATTTTGATTAATTTTGTTTATCCTTGTTTACTAACCATATTATTTATTATTATATTCCTAACCTTGTTTATTATTTCTAAATTGTTAATATTATTATTATTACTAACCCATTTATATTTCAAATTATGCTTATTTTCATTATTTTGCTAATATTTGCTTATTATTATTTACTAACCCCTCATTTATTTATTGTTAAATTATTATTATTATTTGCTATTTATTTATTTTTACTTATTATTATATGTAACTGTTTCCTGGTTGTAATTTTGTAATTATTTCCATTATTTTTATTATGGTTAGTAATTAGGGAGTGTAAACAACATGTATGCAATATTAAAATAAATTTAGATAATTTTTAATATAAGATAATTAAATTAAACACGTCACACACGTAAGTCGATTTTAATCGCCGTCTCACTTCCTTAGGGATACCCCTCCAGTTGCCTACGAATAATGGTTAAGTGGGGTGTATAAAGCAAGTCCCTCAAATAGAAAAATCATCAAAGTCCCTTATGGTTGCCTTTACGAATCGAGTCCCTTTCGAAAAAATGATGATAGTCCCTCAAGTTTGCTTATTACACCCCACCATTGCCTTCAAAAATCAAATTGTCCCTCACATGTCCCTTAACATCCAAAGTAAGGACTACCTACTCCATTATAGTAGGGATAGTCTTACTAAGGAAAGGATAAAGAATAAGAAAGACCTTAAACATTAGGGTAGGCTACTCCTAGGTACTTGCTCACTTCAAAAATTTTCCAAACACTTAAACATTTTCAAACAAATTTTCAAACAAGTTTTTTACACATCCATACACGGATTATTATTAAACTATTCTGAAATTTTTGCTATTCACACACTACACTTTCAAAACAATTCAAAAGTGAGTTTAAGTACCTAAGAGCCCATGGATAACCATGGATGAAAAGGATGCTAATACCTTCCCTTTTCATAACCTACCCCCCGGACCCAAAATATTCTCTAAGGTCTTTCCTGTTCTTTTATAACCTTTCCTTATGGATAAAATAAAAGTCGGTGGCGACTCTTGCTATCCGCAACATTACTTCAAGTCAGTTCACCGGGTTACAGAACTGGCGACTCTGCTGGGGATCTATTTAAGAGGGGCACCCTTAGGAATTAAGATCACTTTAAATTGTTTGCCTTGTTTGTTTTATATTACTTGTTGGGATGCTCTTATGTGTGAAAGGTCCTAACCCGGATCTAGTGTACCTTAGGTAAATGACAATAGACCAAGGAAACTGTACGACGTATATCGATACGGTTGATCTGGTGGCCATAGTTAGTGCGACTTCTTGGTTGGTGCTTATATTCCTTAAGTCAAGTTGAGGATAATATTGAGGCTGCCATATGTTGTCAATGCACTAACTGACTTTTAGAACCCTAGTTAACTCATCTTGGCCTTTAGAAAGTAGTGAGGTAACCGGCTTTGGTGCAGACTGAGGTTGGTTGACACTCGATACTACGCTCATTGAGATCTTAAACTTGGAGGGTTTTGGTTGGCAAGTAAGTTGCCTTCTGATCAACCACCCTTGTGAAGGATCAATGATATTGAGATCCCTTAGAACCCGGTTACTTTTGTAGGACAGGATGAACCATCTAACTTCAGGGGAGGGTACTTACCTTTAAACCTCATGCAAGCCTTTAAACCTAGGGCTATGGTGTGACTTGTTTGTGTGTGCCACATGTCTTTGATTGAGCATAACATCATGACATCATCATGCATCATGAGCATAGCATTTTCACTAACCATTTCAAGGACCAAAGGATTTATCTTTGTTCTTTGTTGCAGGTCATGGCTTCTGCTCGTAGAAACACCATCAGGATCAACTTTGTGGGGATACCTCCCAAACTTAAAGAGTTGGTTTCTCAAGTGTCTGATCACTCCCAATTCAACAAGAGACATGGTCACCTATTGGATCTAGTCACTTCAGGGTTCAGTGAAGACATGATGAGTGTGCTGTTTCAGTTCTTTGACCCTAAGCACCACTGCTTTACATTCCCCGACTACCAGCTGGTTCCAACCATGGAGGAGTTCTCCAAACTTCTGGGTATACCTGTTCTTGATCAAAGACCCTTCACAGGCTTAGAGAAAGAACTTAAACCAGAGGTTATTGCTGCAGCCCTACATCTGAAGAAGTCTGACATTGTTCTAGAAACGAGAAGTGGAGTCAAGGGTATTCTTGCCAAAGCACTAATGGATAAGGCTCAAATGTTCTTGAAGGCCATGAGCTATGATGCTTTTGAGGAGATCTTAGCCTTGCTGATATATGGCTTAGTATTGTTCCCCAATCCAGATCAGTTCATAGATGTTCATGCCATCAACATTTTCCTGAGTCACAATCCAGTGCCTACATTGCTTGGAGACATCCTTCATTCTCTTCACACCCGTACTACAAGGGCAAGAGGAACTTTGATGTGCTGCATACCTTTACTTTCTAGGTGGTTTATTTCTCACCTTCCTCGCTCAGTAATGAAGAATGAGCAAGGGTTCAGATGGTCCAAGAGGATCATGTCACTTTCTCACTCAGATATCCATTGGTGCTCCAGATCTATGGAGAATGTCACCATCATTGACCGTTGTGGGGAGTTTCCTAATGTGCCACTTCTAGGCATAAGAGGAGGCATCACCTACAACCCCTCTCTAGCTTTACGACAGTTTGGTTACGCCCGAAGTGATGGCCCACATGACATGTTGATTCAGGGCATTGTGTTTGATTATGACAACGATCTTCAGGGTTACCGTCAGAGATTCATACGAGCTTGGGGAAAGGTAAACAGGATTGACAGCAAGACACTGGAGCCTAAGTACACTATTCCTATGGAGTCTTATCTCAGATGGGTACGATCTCGTGCTCAGACACTCATGATGCCATATCCTGCCATCCTACCAGTTACCATGGAACCTGTTGCTGAAGGAGATACTGCTTATACCATCCTTCACCCAGACATGCCTACTGATATGGAAGACTTGCAGAGATCATGGATCCAACTGAAGGAGCAAAGGGATACTTTCTAGGCTCATTACAAAGCAAGCCAAGCAAGGATCCTAGAGCTAACAAAGCTACTTCACGAGGAACGAAACCTCAACTCATACCTCAACACAAAGAGGAAACGTCCATGGGAGACTTAAAACCCCATCTTTTGTACTTATTTCACTTTCATTTTTGTAAGCCTAAAAGGCAAAACAAGTTATTACTAATGAAAAGTTACTTTCTTGGTTGTTTAAGCAAATTTAAATCCTGCGGTCCTTGAAAACATTGCATATGCATTCCCATATCATTTCATTGCATCACAGGTTTATAATTGTGCACAGGTTTCTCATCTTCTCGCTGTTTATTTCAGCAATGGCTCTTGAACAATCAGTTAAGGATCTTCAGGCACAAAATGCACAGTTCCAAGAGCTGATCTTGAACCTGTCCAAGGGGCAAGATGATTTGAAGGCACTGCTGGCCAAGAAGACTAAGAAGACTAGAAGGTCTGCTGGGTTGCTCAACATGGGAAGAAGGTTCAAAGGTCCTGTCAAGACCAAGGAACAGGTTGAAGACTATGAATCTGAAGAATCTGAGCAAGAGAGAGGCAGTCTCCACAACACTATGGGGGACTCTGATTCTGAGGCTAATTACTACCATGAGCCTAATGAAGACAAGTTCAAGATGCTGGTGGATAGAATGGATGCTATGGAATTACAGAAATCATCTGGGCTGGATTTTGAGGATTTGAGTTTAATATCTGGGGTTGTGATACCCATTGGGTTCAAAGTTCCTACATCTGTTGTCTATGATGGGGTCTCTTGTCCCAAGCTGCATCTGAGGTCGTATGTCAGAAGAATTCAACCCCACACTGCTGATAAGAAGTTGTGGATCCACTTTTTCAAGAGAGCTTATCTGGAGCTCAGTTGGAGTGGTATTATCAGTTGGAGAGTGTCAACATCAGAGACTGGAATGATCTTGCTGAAGCTTTCTACAAGCAGTATCAATACAATGCTGACTTGGCTCCCACTCGCATGCAACTTCAGAGCATGTCTATGGGTGCCAAAGAAAGTTTTAAAGAGTATGCTCAGAAATGGAGAGATTTAGCTGGAAGAGTTCAACCCCCTTTGACTGATAGGGAATTGGTTGATATGTTCATGTGTACGCTGAATGGTCCGTTTTACAGTCATCTCATTGGAAGCTCATCATCTGGCTTCACCGAGTTGATTATGACAGGAGAGCGAGTAGAGAATGGTATCAAGAGTGGTAAGATCCAAGTGGGTACTTCTTCATCAGGTGCTGCAAAGAAGCCTCCCACTGGGAAGAAAGAATCCAATGCTGTTTATGGTCAACCTGATCGTAACAGAAGGCATCAGTCGGTTAGTGCAGTTCATATTTCAAATCCAACCCCTGCACCAACAGAGCAGCCTCAAGGCAACCAACAGAGGGCTAGAAGACAGTTCACGAAGATCAACATGTCAATGGCTCAGGCATTGCAACACTTGTTGAAGGCTGAACTTATTACATTGAGGGAGGCTCCTCAGAATCCCAATGTTACTTCTCCCAAGTACAATCCCAATGCACGATGTGCATATCATTCAAACTGTCCAGGACATGATACTAATAACTGCTGGGTCTTGAAGAACAAAATTCAGGATATGATTGATGCTGGAGAAATTGAGTTTGATCCACCAGGTACTCCAAATGTGATTACAGCTCCAATGCCAAATCACGAGAAGACTGTCAATGCCATTGATGAAGATATTGATGAAGATCTGCATGTCTATTCAGTTATGGAGTTGAGCACGCCATTGTCTGTTATCAAAAAGAGGTTAGTACAAGCTGGGATCTTTCCAGGTTGTCGTGAAGATTATCTGTATTGTACCTATAAGCCGGATAGTTGCTTCATATTGAGAGATGGAATTCAGCGTCTCATGGATAAGTATACTATAGTGTTTGAAAGAAGACCAGCATCTGTAGAAAGTATGGTAGATCATCTGACTCAGGGTAAGAAGATTGAAGAGGTTGATATGGTTGACAAAGTACCACTAAGAATCACTTCAAAGGGTCCCATCAAAATCACTCATCAAGGCCCAATCAAGATTACTGCTGAAGGTCCTGTGAAAGTTGTTGCTGAAGCCAGAGTGGCTCCTCTGATCATTACCACTCCTGGTCCTATTCCTTATACATCTGACAAAGCTGTGCCTTGGCACTATGGGTCTGACGTTTACATCCATGGTGTTAAGCAAGAGCCTTTACCTGATATACCTGTTGACATTGATAATATTGCTGGATCTAGCAAGATCACTCGTAGTGGAAGAGTCTTCTCTCCTCCAGTTGCTTCTAAGAGTGCAGTTACTCCTGCTGCTACTTCCACCACCGATGCTCGGGACAAGGGTCCTGTTATTGAGCCCGTATCTACTGATGTTCCAACTGCTGATGACCTCTCTAAGCAAATGGAAGAAGTATTGAAAATCATTCGCAAGAGTGATTATGACATTGTCGATCAGTTGGGACATACTCCCTCAAAGATTTCTATGCTCTCCCTGTTATTATGTTCTGAGGCTCATGCCAAGTCATTGATCAAGTTTCTAAAGATGGCTCATGTACCCAGTGCAATTTCTGTGGACCAGTTTGAGAATTGTGTTGCTCACCTGACCTATGACAACGGATTAGGATTTTCTGATGCTGACTTGACCCCTGCCAAGAGGGATCATAACAGGGCCTTGCATATTTCAATTGAATGCAGGGGCACTACCCTGTCTCATGTGCTGATAGATAATGGTTCCTCTTTGAATGTGTTGCCCAAAGAAGTCCTGAACAAGCTGAGTCCTGAAGATACTGTGTTGAAGCCCAGTAATATTGTGGTAAAGGCTTTTGATGGTTCTAGAAGAGTAGTGCATGGGGAGATTGATCTTCCAATCAAGGTTGGCTCTCAGATGTTTACTGCTACATTTTATGTGATGGATATTCGTCCTTCATACTCTTGTCTGCTTGGTCGTCCATGGATCCATGGGGCAGGTGCTGTGACCTCTACATTGCACCAAAAGTTGAGATATCCGGTGAATGGAAAGGTTGTTACTGTCTTCGGAGAGGAAGAATACTTTGTCAGCCATGTAAATACTTTCAAGTATCTGGAAGTAGAAGGTGAATATATTGAGACTCCGTGTCAGTCATTTGAAGTGATTCCCTGGGTTGATAATGATTGTGTAGCTCCTCCTGTTGTGAAGAAAGTTCCTGTTGCCATCAGAAAATCTCCAACAATGGCAATGGCTTCCCTCAATGATGCAAGAGCTGTGGTGGATGAAGGTGGTTGTACTATTTGGGGTCAGCTTCCTGATATTCCGTACAAGTCTGACAAGTTTGGTTTGGGTTTCACTGCAGAGTCCCAGAAGGCTGTTCGTCGTGCTCGTGCTGCTCGTATCACCAATCAAGGGGTTATCAATGCTGTGGGAGATCAAGATGAAGACTACAATTTGGATGCATGGATTTTTCCTACTGTGGGTGCTGGACTCAATAATTGGAAAGCTGAAGATGTTATCCCTATCTCCTTTAGTCAGGAGTAAATACTATTACTGTGTTATGTTTTTAAATTTGTAATTTCTGGAACAATTAAAACTTTCAAGCCATGTGCTTTACCCGGGGCACAATGGTGTGCTTGTTACGGGTTGTCATTTCATTTGCATACTTCATTCAATAAAATCAGTGGACGTTTCGTTTTCGTAAATATTGTGTTCCTTGTCTTTCTTTTTCTTTTATTTTTGCTTTATCAGCTATGTGTTCTTACACACACCCACATCACTAAATGCAGATCCTCATCCACTCTGGATCCTGTTGATAACAGTTCTACTATTGCCAATTACAATTTCGAGAATCCGATCTATCAAACTGAAGACGGAAATGAGGACGATTGTGAAATACCTGTAGAGCTTGCTAGGTTGTTACAACAAGAAGAGAAAGCTATACAGCCACATGAAGAGCCAGTCGAAGTGGTGAATCTGGGAACTGAAGAAAACAGAAAAGAGGTCAAGGTAGGGGCTGATTTAGAGGACAGTGTCAAGAGCAGGTTGATTCAGATGTTACGTGACTATGTGGAGATCTTTGCTTGGTCTTATGAAGATATGCCAGGATTGGATACAGACATTGTGGTTCACCGTTTGCCAGTGAAAGAAGATTGTCGTCCAAAGAAGCAGAAGGTTCGTCGTATGCGTCCTGAAATGTCAGAAAAGATCAAGGCAGAGGTAATGAAACAGTTCAATGCAGGGTTCTTGGCAGTAACTTCTTATCCTCAGTGGGTTGCAAATGTGGTACCAGTTCCTAAGAAAGATGGTAAGGTACGTATGTGTGTGGACTACAGAGATTTGAACAAGGCTAGCCCCAAAGATGACTTTCCACTTCCTCATATTGATATTCTGGTAGACAACACTGCTCAGCATAAGGTATTCTCTTTTATGGATGGTTTCTCTGGTTACAATCAAATCAAGATGGCACCTGAAGATATGGAGAAGACAACATTTGTGACACAGTGGGGCACCTTTTGCTATAAAGTGATGCCATTTGGTTTGAAGAATGCAGGGGCAACATATCAGCGTGCTATGGTGGCTTTGTTTCATGATATGATTCATCATGAGATAGAGGTATATGTGGATGATATGATAGCCAGATCTCAGAATGAAGAGCAACATCTTGATCATCTGCACAAGTTGTTTGAGAGGTTGAAGAAATACAAGTTGAGATTGAACCCAAACAAGTGTACTTTTGGAGTTAGATCTGGTAAACTCCTGGGTTTCATTGTCAGTGGAAAAGGTATTGAAGTGGATCCTGCAAAAGTGAAAGCGATACGAGAGATGCCAGCTCCCCGTACTGAGAAGGAGGTTAGAGGTTTCCTGGGACGATTGAACTACATTGCAAGATTTATTTCCCAGTTAACCACCATCTGTGAGCCAATCTTCAAGTTGTTGAAGAAAGATCAGGTGATGGAATGGAATGATGAGTGCCAGACTGCCTTTGATGAAATCAAGAGATATCTGCTGGAACCACCAATTTTGATGCCACCAGTTGATGGAAGACCCTTGATTATGTACTTAACAGTGCTAGACAACTCAATGGGGTGTGTATTGGGGCAACATGACGAGTCTGGTCGAAAAGAGCAGGCAATATACTACCTTAGCAAAAAGTTTACCGACTGTGAAACAAGATACTCACTGCTCGAGAAAACTTGCTGCGCTTTGGCATGGGCTGCTCGCCGACTAAGACAGTATATGTTGACTCATACTACCTTGTTGATTTCAAAGATGGATCCAATCAAGTACATATTTGAGAAACCTGCTCTCTCCGGAAGAATTGCAAGATGGCAAATGATCTTGACAGAATATGACATACAATATACTACCCAGAAGGCCATTAAGGGAAGTGTTGTTGCTGATCATTTGGCTCATCAGGCAGTGGATGATTATCAGTCAATGAATTTTGAGTTTCCTGATGAAGACATTATGACTGTTACCAAAGAACCTGGACAATATGACGGACCTGAACAAGGATCCCGATGGACTATGGTTTTTGATGGTGCCTCTAATGCACTTGGTAATGGTGTTGGTGTTGTGATTAGTTCCCCTGAAGGTTGTCATACTCCGATTACTGCCAGACTTTGTTTCCAGTGTACCAATAACATGGCCGAGTATGAGGCATGTATCCTGGGTATTAAAGCTGCTATTGATATGAAGATTCAGTTCCTTGATGTGTATGGAGATTCAGCCCTGGTAGTAAGTCAGATTAAAGGAGATTGGGATACCAAGCATGATAACCTCATTCCTTACAGAGAGCATGTTTTGTCGTTGATCCCACATTTTAAAGAGATTACCTTTGAGTACATTCCGCGAAGAGAGAATCAGCTGGCAGATGCATTGGCCACCATGGCATCTATGTTTGAGATCAGTTGGGATGATGAAGCTCCCAAGATTACCATTGATAGATTTGAGAAGCCTGCATACTGCAATGAGATTGACACTGAAGGGGCAGCGGAGAAGCCTTGGTTCTATGAAGTGAAAAGATATCTTGAAGCTCAGGAATTCCCTGAAGGGGCATCTGTCAAAGATAGGAAGTTCCTGAGGAGGTTTTCTGCTAAGTTCTTTCTGAGTAATGGCATTCTGTATAAGCGTAATCATGATTCAACTATGCTTCGTTGTGTGGATAAGAAGGAAGCAACTGAGATTATGGAAGAGATGCATGATGGGACCTTTGGCACTCATTCCAGTGGTCATACTATGGCAAAGAAGATATTGAGAGCAGGTTACTATTGGTCTACCATGGAAGCTGATTGCTATCAACACTCCAGAACTTGTCACAAATGTCAAATCTATGCTGATAAAGTTCATGTACCTCCATCACCATTGAATGTGTTGACTGCTCCTTGGCCCTTTGCCATGTGGGGCATTGATATGATTGGTGAAATCAAGCCTACTGCTTCTAATGGGCATCGTTTCATCCTGGTCGCTATTGATTATTTCACGAAGTGGGTAGAGGCAGCTTCGTTTGCATCTGTTACCAAGAATGTTGTGGCTCGATTCATTAAGAATAATCTCATATGTAGGTATGGCATCCCTGAAAGGATTATCACTGACAATGGCTCTAATCTGAACAACACTATGATTACTGATCTCTGCACGCAGTTCAAGATTAAGCATCACAATTCTTCTCCGTATCGTCCAAAGATGAATGGGGCAGTTGAAGCTGCTAATAAGAATATTAAGAAGATCGTACAGAAGATGACGGTTACTTACAAGGATTGGCATGAGATGTTACCATTTTCTCTTCATGGTTATCGTACTACAATACGTACTTCAACATGGGCAACCCCATTCTCTTTAGTCTATGGTATGGAAGCAGTTCTGCCCATTGAAGTTCAGATCCCTTCCTTGAGAATTATGAAGGATGCAGGCTTGGATGAAGATGAGTGGATTCAGACTCGACTGGACCAGATAAATTTGATTGATGAGAAGAGGTTAGCAGCAGTTTGTCATGGCCAGATGTACCAGAAACGGATGATCAAAGCTTTTAACAAGAAGGTTAAGCCAAAGGTATATCAGGTTGGTGACTTGGTAATCAAGCGTATCATATTACCACAGGGTGATCCTAGGGGCAAGTGGACTCCAACATATGAAGGTCCATTTGTAGTCAAGACAGTGTTCTCGGGAGGTGCTATGATACTGACTACAATGGATGGTGAAGACTTCCCACAGCCTGTAAACGCAGACATAGTTAAAAAATACTACGCATAAAAAGAGACCCGCTAGGTTGACAGGCCTAGGCAAAAATAAGGGCATCCCGGCAAACCAAAAGGGTTTGGGCAAAAATTAGGGATATATATAAAAAGATGTACACCCGGCAAGTCGAAAACCTGAAAAGGCGGCTTGGGCAAAAAAGGGTACCCCGGTGGATTGAAAACCTGAAAGGGAAATCCAGGCAAAAGTTAGGGATCAAAGCGTATGACTATGTCTCGTTTGGATCACCCATGAAACTGCAACCAATTGTACTACTTACTCAAGCTCGAACAGATAAAGCTCAATCCAATCGTTTCCGTCTCAACAGCAAGAAGATGAGATACTTGAGTGGCAATAGTAGAATTGAAACTCAATAGGATTGTTTCCCACATAGCTGATTCTTTTTGTAAAACTTTATGGCAAAATCCTCTTACTAGGGTTTATGTCTCCTTGTACAAACTTACCCGTGTATGGGTCACTTTTTGATATAAATAAATTCCAATCTTTTGAATCCAGATTTACTTTTACCCTATTTATATAAGCGAAAACGTCCATTGGTTGTGTTTGAATGCATGTATGCTTTTGAATATGATTGATGTTTACCAGAAATGCATGTATGCTTTCAATATGATTGATGTTTACCAGAAATGCATGAAAATGCAGTAATAGTATTTACTAAGGACGAACGAGGGAAAGATTTCAACGAAGCTTCGCCGGTTCACCTTACAAGACAGTTACAAATCCTCAGTAGGACTAATCCATCTTCATAAAGTCTTATCTCCCCTGGAATTTATATCCATCTCTTTTATCCTCATACGGATATACGGGAAATCACTTTCCAATAAGGGTACGACGAACGAAGACGGGATGTTATACTTATCCTACTATCAAACGAAGACGAAGGTTATATATACCTTGCCATCCCTAACAACGGGAGGTTATATATACCTTACCATCCCCCAACAACGGGAGGTTATCTATACCCTGCTATCCCCGGCAGACAGAGGGTTATATATCCTTCAGCAACGAATCGGGATTTATTTTCCCTGGCCAGCAGTTGTTATACAAGATATCCAGACACTTCCGGCAGTATCATATCATACATACATCATTTACATCAAACCATAGCATATATATCCATAGACATATAGTACATTACCTAAGTGCATCATATCATACATGCATGCATAAAGCATAAACTAATATTATTATACAGAATGCTACCTTGTTTTCAGGTTAATTATCCAACAAACAAGCTTATGATCTTTGGGACTGCTTTATTGTAACCTCAGGGTTACTTTATTCTCCTGATGAACTTCTTATTACTTTGGGACTGCTTTATTGTAACCTCAGGGTTACTTTATCCTCCTGATAACGTCTCATGACTTCAAGACTGCTTTAGAGCAATTGATTGCTCTATCCTCCTGAAGACATATCACATTATTATTTCAAGACTGCTTTAGAGCTATTCATTGCTCTATCCTCCTGAAATTATTATTTCAAGACTGCTTTAGAGCTATTCATTGCTCTATCCTCCTGAAATCATTACTTCAAGACTGCTTTAGAGCTATTGATTGCTCTATCCTCCTGAAGACATATCACGTTATTATTTCAAGACTGCTTTAGAGCTATTCATTGCTCTATCCTCCTGAAATCACTTCTTCAAGACTGCTTTAGAGCTATTGATTGCTCTATCCTCCTGAAGACATATCACATTATTATTTCAAGACTGCTTTAGAGCCATTCATTGCTCTATCCTCCTGAAATCATATCATTACTTCAAGACTGCTTTAGGGTTATCACTATTGACTGCTCTATCCTCATGAAGACATGCTCATACATCAGTATTACTCAGACTCCTGACAGCTCTTATTATACTACTGAAGAACTTTCTCCTAGTGGCATCTTTAAGCCCACTTCATCATGTTCAACCAACCATCAATATCACTCCATGCACTGGTGAGTGCAAATTTTTGGGTTTTTGTGTTCAATCCCCTTCAACCTTCCAGGTTACGACTGGCAAATATACCAATCTAACCCCTCAGGTTTCAGAAAATTGAACAGGGGCAGCTGTTGCACCCCAAAATTTGCCCTCACAATACAAGACTTTGTGTTCTAAGAAGATTCACAAGGTTCACAAGTTCTCCAACACTTGCATAACCTTTCATGAGGTTCAGGAGGTCTACAAGTCACTTCTTGAAGGTTCACAAGGTTCACAAGTTCCTCAATGCTTATATAACCTTTCATGAGGTTCATGAAGTCTACAAGTCACTTCTTGAAGGTTCACAAGGTTCACAAGCTTCTCAACATCTACAAGACCTTTCATGAGGTTCATGAAGTCTACAAGTCACTTCTTGAAGGTTCACAAGGTTCACAAGTTTCTCAATGCTTATATAACCTTTCATGAAGTTCATGAAGTCCCTAAGTTGCTTCTTGAAGGTTCACAAGGTTCACAAGCATCTCAACATTTACAAGACCTTTCATGAGGTTCATGAAGTCCATAGGTTGCTTCTTGAAGGTTCACAAGGTTCACAAGCTTCTCAACATCTACAAGACCTTTCATGAGATTCATGAAGTCCATAGGTTGCTTCTTGAAGGTTCACAAGGTTCACAAGATTCACAATGTTTACAAAGCTTCCCTGAGGATCATGAGGACTACAAAGCCACTTCATGAGGTTCACAAGGTTCACAAGCTTTACAATACCTCCCATGAGTATCACAAGACATCTTATGAAGATTCACAAGGTTCACAAAGTTCACAATTGGTCAAAGAAGTTGACAATTCCCTCAGACAATGCACCTCCTAAGCAGTGCATCCAAAACTAGGGTTTTGACTTTAATCAGGCTAAATGAACTTCCAATACCTCAAGTGAGCTTCATAACATCTTATATGTGTATAAGAACCCCCATGACAAGTTTCAAGACTTTTCTCAAAAGTTTGCTCAGTCAGATGATCAGATAAGTCAAAATCAGTCAATGCAGTTAAAAAGTCAAACTGAGGTCAACTGTGGTCAAACCAAAGTCAAACTTCATGATTTTTTTGCCAACATCAAGTATATGAAGTAAAATTCATCATTTGATCAAGGGTTGATCATGATTCATCAAGGAGATTCCAGATCATCAATAATCAGGAGTTTCTAAATTAGGGTTTCCTCAGTAAAAGTCAACTGAACTTTGACCAGGCATAACTTTCACATACTTCATCACCAAGTCTCCATCCAAAGCTCATTTTGAAGGAAATTGAATTCTCTACAACTTTGATGTTGAAGGTTAATCCCAAAAATGCTTCATTTGAAAGATATGATCTAAGACATTATAGGTCATTTCAAAAGTCAACAAAAAGTCAACAACTTCAAAAGGGCATAACTTGAGATTGGTAAATGGTATGGACCTGAAACCAATGGGGTTGTTTAGAGGACTCTTCAAGCTTTCCAAAAAGTCCAAGAACACCCTCATACCTTTAAAATTGAGGGAGATGTGTCCTTGCAAAGTTGGGCAATTTGGTGATGGTTTATATTGAAAAAAGGGGCCTAAAAGCAATTTTCTCCAAATGGGCTGGCCAAATTATGACCCAACCCATACAATAATAACATGCACGAAATTTCCATGATATTTTCATATTTTTTATTTTATTTAATTAATTTATTATGATTTATTACATTTAAAATCATTTTAAATTTAAATAAAATATTAAACATGGAGATATATTTTTTTAATTGAATCTAGAAAGTCATAAAGGGTGATTGGAGTCAAAGAGGAATGAAATCATGTGATCCCTCCCAAAATAGCAAGACCTTATGATCAAATATTGGAAATTTACACAATGATCTTTTTGAATATTTTTTGGATCAAATATCCACACAACACATCAATGTTTCTGACCTAAATCCATCACACATATATACTGATCACAAACCCTAGCTCATACACGATTTTGCAGCAGCCTAGAGGTAAGTTCAAAAGCACAAAAATCCATCCAAAAGTAAGAATCGGTTTTTGAGTTTGAGAGCTTTAGAAGGTAAATTGAGAACATAGACATGTTCTTTGATCATCCATGAAGTGAAATCATCCATCATACGCATCCAATATGCCTCATACTGTTAAACCCGAAGCCACTTTTGTCTTGAATTTTGATTTTTCGAATCCATTAACATAGGCATTATGAACTGTTTTTGTTAACTAATATGTGTTATTTATGATGTTTAGAATGATTCTGGACGTTTTGATTAAAGTTTCGTGACTTGTATGATGGAATGCCATTATTAGGGTTTGAGCTTTGAATTTGGGATCAATCAATTCATGGACTATCAGAAGCCCTCAAAGGAATTTTCGAATTCTATAAGACCTGGGCTTTAATTCCCCATAAAAATTATGGATCAATTGTGTGTATTTGGTATTATGTAAAAATCGTAGGTTTTGTTACAAATTTTTTCGCAGGAAATTGTCCAGTAAAATTCGCAGGTATTTTCGCATGGATGAAGGTTGAAGATGATTGTGTGGCAGTATGTAATTGGACGAAGCTGCAGGTGGTAGAATGCAGGAAACAAAAGGAATGAAGGCTGGATTATTTTCACAAGCATACAGCTTGTCCCAGTGGCTGGAGCGCGCGTCCTCAATAGCATGGTTAGGGGTTCGATTCCCCGTTGGTGACATTTTGCTCGTTTATTTTGTCTATTTTCCAGATTTAATATATTATCAATTGTAGTCCATATGTTAACAGAATTGGCTCTTCCAGCCGGGCGGTAATGTGTATGTGTGTATGGCTATAAGGTCCTGGGTTCAACACTGCCCCAGGCCTTTTGTTTTGTCTTATTTTTTTTCTAATTTTCAGGTTGAACACGTAAAACAAATCCTTCTCATTCTCCTTTCACCTGCGCGCGTGTGGCATAGTTGGTTTTGCATCTTCTGGATTGAGGTAAGGGACCTGGGTTCAAACCCCAGGTCCTTACTTTTTTAGTCAATGTCATTTTTTTTTTATATATTCTTCTTTTATTTTCCATTTATTCATTATATTTATATATATCCTTTTTTTATAAACCCTAAGTATTTTTCTAATAAAACCCTAAAATAATTTTCTCATTTAAATTTTGTAAAAAAAAAAAAACTTAATTTTATTTTCATTTTTTATATAATTATAATGTATAGTTATTTATTTACTTAAATGTGATTCATGTAAATATTGTAAATATAATTATGATTTATTTCTCTCATTTAAAATATAAATATATTTCATATTATTAGAAATTAAATTTTGAAAATATACTTATAATTTATTTTTCTCTTTATATATTAAATGAATATTTTTTTTTTTAACTTTTGTTTAGAAATAATGGTGTTTATTAGATTTTGGTAGCAATTTTATAAGTAAAGTATAACTTAATAATTTGTAAAATTAAAATTGTTCATATTTGCTTTTTTTTATATAGTTGTTTATATTAAATTGTTAATTTCTTATTATTGTAATATTTTGATTAATTTTGTTTATCCTTGTTTACTAACCATATTATTTATTATTATATTCCTAACCTTGTTTATTATTTCTAAATTGTTAATATTATTATTATTACTAACCCATTTATATTTCAAATTATGCTTATTTTCATTATTTTGCTAATATTTGCTTATTATTATTTACTAACCCCTCATTTATTTATTGTTAAATTATTATTATTATTTGCTATTTATTTATTTTTACTTATTATTATATGTAACTGTTTCCTGGTTGTAATTTTGTAATTATTTCCATTATTTTTATTATGGTTAGTAATTAGGGAGTGTAAACAACATGTATGCAATATTAAAATAAATTTAGATAATTTTTAATATAAGATAATTAAATTAAACACGTCACACACGTAAGTCGATTTTAATCGCCGTCTCACTTCCTTAGGGATACCCCTCCAGTTGCCTACGAATAATGGTTAAGTGGGGTGTATAAAGCAAGTCCCTCAAATAGAAAAATCATCAAAGTCCCTTATGGTTGCCTTTACGAATCGAGTCCCTTTCGAAAAAATGATGATAGTCCCTCAAGTTTGCTTATTACACCCCACCATTGCCTTCAAAAATCAAATTGTCCCTCACATGTCCCTTAACATCCAAAGTAAAGACTACCTACTCCATTATAGTAGGGATAGTCTTACTAAGGAAAGGATAAAGAATAAGAAAGACCTTAAACATTAGGGTAGGCTACTCCTAGGTACTTGCTCACTTCAAAAATTTTCCAAACACTTAAACATTTTCAAACAAATTTTCAAACAAGTTTTTTACACATCCATACACGGATTATTATTAAACTATTCTGAAATTTTTGCTATTCACACACTACACTTTCAAAACAATTCAAAAGTGAGTTTAAGTACCTAAGAGCCCATGGATAACCATGGATGAAAAGGATGCTAATACCTTCCCTTTTCATAACCTACCCCCCGGACCCAAAATATTCTCTAAGGTCTTTCCTGTTCTTTTATAACCTTTCCTTATGGATAAAATAAAAGTCGGTGGCGACTCTTGCTATCCGCAACATTACTTCAAGTCAGTTCACCGGGTTACAGGATGCTTGTTTTTCCGGAATTCAGCTGAGGCATCCCTGAGTAGTACATAATGCCAAACCAATTCCCTGATTTGGTCATGAGCCATTTCTCGGAAATGGTGAACGTATTATTGCTATTCGGCTTTGAGAGTCCGTGATGTTGACCCGTAGTAGCATACCCGTGAGATTGGGAGGGGTTTACAGGTTTGCAGGAACCCTAAAACTTCCAACATACCCGCTTTTGCCAGTATTACTCCGTGTTATGATCCGGTCCTATATGATACTTGGTTAAAAATTCTGGAACTTCTACGCAGAGATACTGATATCATGATCTTCACCAACACTTGGTTATCTGATCCACACCAGCGTCGGACCGCTGACCACATGCCAGTTGCATACATGACATCATGGCATTTTAGCATACATGTTCAGTTACTTCTAAGGATCCCATATCTGAACTATGTCGGATTTTCTTCTGCATTAAAACTTGGATCAAAACAGATGGATTCCTTGGAAATAACCGAACATGGCATTTGCATACATCCTTGCACTTTTTACAGATGTTCAGAGACAAATTCTTATCCTGACCTGGTTTCTCTCCAGAATGGTCAATTTGAATCACGACTGTCAAGGTTTAGATATGGAACAACTCCGAGCGGAGGTGACTGAGATGAAGGCCCAACTGGGGCATTTTATAGTGGGCATTCGAGCGTTGTCCCAGGATCAGAAATTGCTGAGAGAAGAATTCAACTTGATGAAGACTCAGATAAAGCTGCTTACAGGAATCATGAATGTTATATCGAAAAAGGAAAATAGTTGTGTGTCTACTTTTCAAACAGAAGGTCATGTTTCTCCCATCTCTTTGGGATGTCCAATATATCAGGGTTCTTTAGATGGATTTCCTCTACAGTTCGAATCTCTCCACCAGCAATCACCACTCGACAGTCAGGAAGAGCATCAGATAGGAACCAACTCCACATGTGAACAGAATGATCCTACACCAATCGTTACCAAAGAAGTGAGCACTTTCTTTCCTTATCAGGGATCCTCCTAAGTTGCTATGCCTTGGTTTTCAGGAGAAATACTTCAACCGATTTCGGCTATGACTCCTCCATTGCTAGCAACCCGTCATCAACAGGTTCAGGAAAGGGTTATTGATCCGATACCCATGTCTTATGCTGAATTGTGTCCACAACTGCTCAAAATGGGATTGATTGAGTGTCACGAGCTAACTCCTCCTTCAGCATGCAGGAATACAAAAGAAGTGGTCAACTTTCCTTCTTCTAGAATCATTGCTCAGGCTAAGTCTTCAAAGGGGCTGCATCAACAATCTTCATTCACTCCTCGGCCGAGTATGAGTAAGAAAGTACAGGGACATGTCAGGCGTCCAACGCAATGTCAACAACGAAGTTTTCAACAACGACCACAGGGTCAGCAACAACAGGTACAGAGACCGTTTCAAGAAAGAACAAGAGCGAGAAACCGCAGACTCGACCCCGTCCCATGCCCATATGCTGTATTGCTCCCGGAGCTGCTAAAGTTGAACCTGGTCGAGCTTCGTACCATGAGACCTCCCGCTCCTGACAATCTACCTCCAAATTTTGATGCTAATGCCAGGTGCGAATTCCATTCAGGTGCCCAGGGGCACAGTATTGAGAAATGTTGGGCTTTTCAGAACAAGGTACAGGACCTAGTCGACTCAAAGGCGATTAATTTCGCTCCTCTCCCAAATGTACTCCAGAATCCGATGCCTAGTCATAATGGAACCGGTGTCACTGTCATTCTACCAGATGGTTCACGTTAAGCTGAAGTCTTTGAGTTGATCACCCAGGACTCCAGGGTATTCATGAAGCAAATAGAGCCAGCAGTATTCAAATACTCTCAGCGATGGCATTTGTGTGTTTGCCTTTCTTCATTGTTCATTTTCATCCCTATTGAGGGGAACTACATCGCTCTGATTCTTCATTGGTCATCAGTCAATGGAGATACGTAGGCAGAAGATCGTCAGGTCTTTCCGAGCAACCTTATGGGGCAACTTTACTCCCCAGCTGCACTCTTTCCTTCAGATGTCTCGTGTCAGAGTCAGAATAGCTAGAAGAAGAGATATGACTGCCATGGTTAGGTATACCACTGTGATCTAAAAATTACCAGTCGGCGAAAGAGCTATTGATCGTTGAAAGTATCCAAGACTGACAGGTCCAGACGGAGCCAAGTCTCCTCAACTACGGCAATATTCAGTTTCTTTACCGCATTTCCATTTGTAGTTTCTTTTATATGTTAAACATTTGTCTACTTGTATGAAATTTGTTTTCTTTTGAATGTTAGCAATAATAAAACTCACATGTTTTTCTTGAAGTAATTTCATTTGCATTCCCTTATAATTTTGCATCTGTACATCGCAATACCAATTGTCATGCTTAAATTCTATGAAAGGAGAATGACGAAACAAAAACGCAAAATCTCTAATTGTGTGCTCTCAAGTAAGACCCTGTTGACGATGTACATGCATTGTTTCAAATCCTAAACACTGGAGATATAAGGAAGATAGACCCTCGCTAACCCCTTTGAGCCTTGAAGTAGGAGTTTATCTTCAAATGAAAAAACCCCTCACATGTAACCCAGGGGCAGGGTAGACGTCAGCTAGTCAGACCCAGCGTTCAGACTTTCATAAAGAAGTGTATTTGAAGATCCGTTGCATTCTACTATGCTAATCAAGAGGTCCAAAGACCTGAGACCACAATGGTTATCCAAGTCAAAAGGTCCAAAAATTGAAAACCACAATGGTTATCCTTCGTCGACCAAAGAATGAGGCAGTCACAACCCTCGCGAAGCAATCAAGACAAACAATGTCACGCGACTTGTTCAAGATGCAAAGAAGAAAAAAGAAAAGAAAAGGCCCGCTAAGTCGAAACTTGAAAACAAGCGACTTAAGCAAAAGTTAGGGCATCCCGCTGGACTCCACAATCAAAGATTCACAAGAATCAGTCCAGGCAAAAGTTAGGGATAAGCAAAATAACGCAAAAACGAAAGACAAAAAGGATTACACAAGAAAGATCCTCAAATGAGAACAAAGTCGTGTGACACAGACACGAAAGATAGAGGAGTGACTGATTCTCAACAATAACTTGATTGGTGCTTGAACTAATAGCAGCAATGGTTCTTCAATCAACACGAAACCCTTATGAAAGGTGAATGCTTGTGAAAACTAGCTGAACATAGGAATGGAGAACATCACGAAGAGCGGGTGGGCACAAATAAAATTCGAGCCTATATCCTTTGTTTCTATAACCGTGAACCAGGCCACGATACAACCCTTAAAAGTCCTAACTGAAATAGGGTTAATTTGAGAGCGTACTACCACGAGACCGCGTTCCTGACTCCTATGAGTTGTGCTAAAAGACGTTTGTTGGTATTGCATGTACATACTTTCATTCAAATAAAGGTCGTATCTTAACCAGTGATTCTCTCACGAAGGTTAACGATCCATTTTCAAAACTTCAAGATTAACATGTTTGTTGAATTAGGATTTTCATTCTAAGAATAAACATTTTCTCACTTGCATACATTTGTTGAGCATCATAAATGGTTCACATGCGGAAATTCAATCCAGAAGCTCAAGCTTGATAGGTTGAGAAGTCTAAAACTTCTGAAAGACTGTCACGTCGAGGTGCACTTTTCCGAATAAAGCTTCATTGAGCAGGGACTTTCCCAATTAGTCATGGTAAGAGCCAGCCAATCCGGGGCAGTCACGTCGAGCAATCTCTTCAAAATTAGAGTACTGAGCCGATCCAGGGCAGTTACGTGGAGCAATCTCTTCAAATTTCAGTCAAACTGGGGCAATCACCTCGAGATTCAAATCTCTCCAAGATCGAAGATCAGTCACTCAGGTGCAAATCTATTCAAATACTCGTGTTGGGGCAGGCCACCCCAATAGTACGAGAGTTCATTCTTTCCTGAAGACAGACGATTGGAAGCGTTTACCCGGAGTTTAGAATACCATGGTCACTTGTCAAGCCAACTATCTCGATACAAACTCATCCGCATTGGCAATGGTTACCTCCCCAGCAAGGTTATTACATTGATTCATGCAGTCGTTACGATACCTAAGAGTTTAAAGACGCCAAGTCTTTTGTAAAATCCTCTTAAGGTAAGATCCATACAGAAGCAACTGATCCCCAGCACGAGACAACTTGAAATCTTTCCTCCTCAGCAGGACGTGTCTCGATGTTGTCATCTCCAACAGGCAAATGGAAGTTATCCTCACTAAAGTCAGAAGTATTTCCCTTCAGATGTTTTCCTTGATCTCGGTTTCTCAACAGATCTAAGGCGATTCTTATTCCCCTAGAAGATTTCAGATAAATCTTTCTCCTTCCCAGCAGGTCCATAAGAGTGGATATTCCTCAATAATCAAGGTATCCCCAGGCACGACCCTCAAGTTTAAAAGTCCAATTTATTTTTGGAAAAGGTGATGATTCGGGACAGATGAATTATTCACGCTCCTCTTCGAAAGAGATGTTATCCCCACGGGACTACTTGATATCGAATTCGCGATCATTGTGTTTCCCCCACAGAGTTAGCAGAGACTTATCACTTCCGCGTCAGGAATTTCCTTTACATTCATACCGGTTCATTAATAATACTCAAGACATAATATCCCCAGTGTCATGGGGCAACATACCATGCAATTCAACATATGCAAAGTCCAGCCGCAGACTGGCCAAAGTCCATCTTCGGGTGGCAAATTTCAAAGTCCAGCCGCAGACTGGCCAAAGTCCATCTTCGGGTGGCAAGTTTCAAAGTCCAGCCGCAGACTGGACAAAGTCCATCTTCGATTGGCAAGTTTCAAAAGCCTCCCGTAGTGAGCAAAACTCTCCCGTAGTGAGCAAAAGTCCACCCGCAGTGTGGCAAATCTCTAAAGCCTTCCGCAGTGAGCAAAAGTCTCCCGTAGTGAGCAAAAGTCCACCCGCAGTGTGGCAAATCTCTAAAGCCTCCCGTAGTGAGCAAAAGTCCCCCGCAGTGGGCAAAAGTCCCCCGCAGTGGGCAAAAGCCTCCCGTAGTGAGCAAAAGTCTCCCGTAGTGAGCAAAAGTCCAGCCGCAGACTGGCCAAAGTCCATCTTCGGGTGGCAAATTTCCAAAGTCTCCCATAGTGAGCAAAAGTCTCCCGTAGTGAGCAAAAGCCTCCCGTAGTGAGCAAAAGTCTCCCGTAGTGGGCAAAAGCCTCCCGTAGTGAGCAAAAGTCTCCCGTAGTGAGCAAAAGTCCACCCGCAGTGTGGCAAATTTCAAAAGTCCCCCGCAGTGGGCAAAAGCCTCCCGTAGCGAGCAAAAGTCTCCCGTAGTGAGCAAAAGTCTCCCGTAGTGAGCAAAAGTCCACCCGCAGTGTGGCAAATCTCTAAAGTCCCCCGCAGTGGGCAAAAGCCTCCCGTAGTGAGCAAAAGCCTCCCGTAGTGAGCAAAAGTCTCCCACAGTGAGCAGAAGTCCACCCACAGCGTGGCAATTTCCAAAGTCTACCCGCAGTGTGGCAATGTATTTTGAAGTCCAACCGCAGATTGGCGAAAGTCCATCCTCAGGGTGGCATCATATCAAAAGTCCACCCGCAGTGTGGCAAATTATCCAGCAATCCACCCATAGTGTGGCAAAATATCTGAAGTCCAACCGCAGATTGGCAAAAGTCCATCCCCAGGGTGGCAAAGTATCCTGAAATTCGACCTCAAATTGTTAAAAGGTCCACCCGCAGTGTGGCAAGTTAGTAGCCATCTGACATCATTCAAAGGGCATCCCATGTTTACTTTTCTTCACATCATAATTATATCCAAGCAGAGGACATTCGGTTGAGTTTATTTCCCTGTTCTCCTGCCGCATAGTGCAAATTTTCTGGTTGTTTCTAGTATTCAATCCCTGCATACCTCAAACGTCTGAAAGCAACTGCTATCATCCATTCAGGTCTACAGTGATTGAATAGGGGCAGCTGTAACACCCCAAAATTTGCCCTCTTACTTATAACTGCTTAGTTGGCTTCACGTCCTGCATTCATTCGCATTTCTCGTCAAGTTACATGACACCTCATGTATTCCTTAGCATAGGCTTGTCATTGGGACCAGAGGTTTTAAGAAATATGGTTTGTCCATTTTGTTTATGTCCATAAGGTAGATTTTCAAGAGCTGGTTATGTAATTTACGCGGATCCCCCCTAGGCTCATCATCATCACCAATTAGGGTTTATTACTCTAATCATTTGACTTCCAAGAAGGACTTGGATTATGGCACAAAGGAGATATCAATATGAGAGGATTAGAATCTAGTCATGTAAGGTTGACTCATTGATGGCATGGTCAAATGGTGCATCATTCTATATAAGATTCATTTTCAATTCAGAAACCGCCTCCAGTGATTTTGGAATTGTTAAGGGATTGTCGTTTAACCAATCAAAACTGTTAGATCGGTGGTTAATAGAATTTATTTTCTTTTTAACCATAAATCTAACTATTGTTAATTCCTTCCTTATGAATTTCAGACTTTACCCATTTCAAGGTATACCCTTCATGTCTAAGGTTTTGGTCCATTTATGTGACATAATTCCAAACCTCAACCCATGTGCAAAACCCGTCACTATAAGGCCCATTTTGTTTGCAAAGTTATTTCACAAGTCATCTTCATTTTATGTCCACTTCTATCCATTTATCAACTATAGTCCAAATTCTATGTCTTGAATTCAATGTTCAAATTCCCAAATTCATTTTATTTTTATCTATTTTTTATGGTGAGCAAATAAAATCATAAGAAACAAGAAAAATAATTGTGTTATGATTTATTTTATAACAATTGATGAAGCGGAGGGAGGATCCACATACAATATAGTTAATTATTGGAAAGGATTGGTCATCTGAGATAATAACAATGCAGGAGATATGGTATTCTTGACAGGCAGAAACATGTAATGAAAACTCATGAAAAGAGTTTTCAATTATTGCAAAACTACACCATTCAGGAGTTTTCAACTACAACAGAAACACACCAGGTTTCAAACAAAAGGTAGGAAAACCACAAAGTCTTTTATAATGATAAAAGAGTTACACCAGAAAAGTTCAGCAGAGGAATTCACATAACATAAGTTTACCAGAAGGAAATTCAATAGAGAAGAAGAGATTCATACACAAATTCAGTTACAAAAATAACTAACAGAATCTCAACTGAACCTAACTGTTTTTTAACTGTTTTTTATGGTGAAATCTCTTGATTACCCTCAAATCTTCTCCTATAAAGGCCCGTTTGATCTTCATCTTCAGGGGCTGACTCTTTTTTTTTGATACTCAGTTTCAATCCATCTTCTTCATCTCCAAATCATTCAATAGCCCTCCAATCACTAAAAACTCCTGCATAATTTCCAGTTCTGGAATTACCCTCAATCACCACCAGCAATGCCTGCAAGAATCATTGGCATAAGCATCAAGAATTTAGAAACTACTCCACAACAGTTTGTTCACGCAGAAGGAGAAGAAGATGCGAAGCCGATAGCATAATAGATTAGAAGAAAAGTGATTGAGAAATCGCACCTGAAGATCTGTGTCGGCACCTTCGTTTTTGAGGTGTAATCGCACCTGAAGATCTTATCAAGACTTCATCAAATTTCTGCAACAAACTTCAAACAATCATCATCAGAACTTCCTCAACTCATCTCTGGATCTTCTTCGTCAAACTCATCAGAACACCGTTCTTCATCATTATCATAAGGCTCTAACGAATCCAAGACCTGCGAATTCGTCATCAACAATACCAACTATCAGATCAAGAATCATCACACACCGGGAAAATTGAAGTAACTGAAGACGAAGCCGAGAAGAAGGATGAAGCTGAGTTAAGAGATGGAATGGAACATTATGCACATACCTGAGTTCCGAGTTCTGATCCTTTGTTTTCGATGCAACTCGTGAATCAACAATAGGAATCGCATCACATCAACAACCACAACACATCTGCAACGATCTCATCTTCAATCTTTCGATTACACACCACAATCATCGTCGTCATCTTCACTGCAACATCATCATCTTCATCGACATCGCTCCGCTGATAACTCCATCAATCACAAACCTCATCAATTTTCAATCAACCAAAACAAAACAGATCAAGATCGGAGGAAGAAAAGAGAGATCGGAGAATACCCGGCCATAGTTTCGCAACGCTAAAGATCGTCTTTGGCGTCCTCTCGTTCGCTGGACAGAACCGTCAAGGTCGCTTCCTCCTCATCTTTATCATCACTCTCCGATCAACGTCATTTTTTATTGGTAAGGAGTGATTATGTTCTTGCGTTTCGTTTAGGTGGTGATAATTTGGTGAGGGGTTGATTCTGAATTTGGGGAAAAGGAAATTAGGTCCTTTTGGTTACAATCTAGGATAGAGATATTGAGTGAGATGAAGGCTTCAAGGAAGATGGGGGCTTCGCCGATTTCGTGTGGGGGTGGAGCGGCCGCGGCTTCGTGAAGAAGGAGAGTGTGGCGGTGAAAGCAAGAAGGGGATTTAGGGTTTTACTTTGATTCTTAACCTAAGCCTGTGTTTGTTCTTCTTTTATTATGTTTTCAAATTATAATGTTAATTAATCTAATTTGGAAATAAGTAAATTCATAATAATCCCTAATCAAAGCTATTAATTATGAATTAAGGACTTTGGAAAAGTCATGAAATGATGAGACTCACCATGAGTACCCACCGCCTGCGTTGGAGATAAGGGTCGGTTTTGGGCCCAATCCGGTGGTGACACGTGTCACCGTCCGGTTGGGCCATTTTGTGGTGATTTTCCCCCCTTCTCTCCTTGTGAAATAGGTTTAGGGTTGTTATTAGCACCCCCATATTCTGTCTCTTAAGCTGAAAATTGCAAATAACACCTCCCTCAGGCTTTGTGCGAATTGGGCCTAGCAAAAACACTGTTAAGACCCCCATGCTAAGCCCAATTGCATTATAACTTTAAAAAAACATTTCTATCTTCCCCCCTCTATTTCTATTCTTTTATTTTCCTATTTTACACCATTTTTCATTCAATTCACAAATAAATATCAAAATGTATAATAAAAATCCCTAAAAATCATATTAGGATACTAAGTCAATTTAGGAGCATGCTCAATTTTCATTTTTTGAATTTAGTCAATTTTTGATTTAATTTCGATTTTTTAATTTAATTGGTTTATATTGAATTTCCACTTAGACACATAAATTTGTACAATTTATTTCTACCACTTCCTATATCATTTTGGATCCATTCTTTTTGCCATGATTAAAGGAAAAATAGAAGTACCTAGAATATTTTTTGTGTATTTTTTAGGGCATTTTTTCTACTATTATGGTAGTGCGATTCGTACAAAATTGTGGTTAGACCTTAGTTTGATTTAGAGGACCATTTGCCTTAGTTAGAATGAGAATTTTTTAGAGATTTTTTTACACCATGTTATAATCAGGTTTAAGATCTTAGGAATTTAATTTCACATGTTTTCCATGACTTTTAATATTTTTTGTCATTTTAATTCATTTCCATCATATTATGCATATTCATGGTTCATATCATTCACTAACTATTTGTTTTTTTGTGCAAGGTATGCTTTCAAGGATTGGCTTATGGACTTGGATATTGTTGTGCCTCAATTGTGTTTTATACTTTGTGTACTTTGTGATGTAATAGTGTAATACTTGTATGTTTGTATAGTTTCTATAACTAGGTTAGAAAAGATAAAACAAATCGTTAGAAAACAAAAATCTCAAAAACAAATAAAGTATTCGATCCAACGTCGAGTATATTTTCAAATAAATAAATAAAGTTCATATTATTTTAGGGTTCCTCGATTACCATCGTGACACTCCATTCAACCAAAGGCAAGCCTTGTATGTTTCACACCATAAGTCGTGTGTCTTAGCACCACGCAATCGACCCACCCGATCCATTGTTCCATCCCATTTACATTTCATTCACGTTTTTACCTACCATGACCTAGGAGGACCATATGTCTCATTACTAACTTCTTTTACTTGCATGTTTAGTCTTATATCTCTTAGGTAGATTTAATTGCAAACCTCACTAACCATAGGTTATCCATGAATTCAACTAACTTAGGGTAAGTCTAGTTGCCTTTAGAAGTTTTCCTTTTATAACTTGAGTTTCACTTCTCATCTTAAAAGAAAATCAAAAACACTTAATAAAGGAAAAGGTGTGCAATGCGCCACGAGCCTTAAGCTATACGGGAAATGACTAGTGGAGGTCTCCTTCACTCTTCTAGGATGCTTTACAAACGTTCCATTGGGGGCGATCTTGGAAAGTATTTGCTCCTGTGTCATAGTCTTTAGTGTTGTACATTCAATAAACACAAATTCAAAACATTTCTTATAAAAGACAACAAACCAAGAAGTCACGTCTTCTTTTCTCATCTCATACTCTTTGCGGACGAACATGACTTGTCTCTACAGTTCAAACAGCGACACGGTAAACACCCTCGAGTCAGAGCCGGTAACACCTAAGCTAGAGCTATGGCAATGTCATCCTAAAAAGTCACAAACGAGTGTAAGCCTTATTTGGACGAACTACGGCGTCTCTGATCCTCATTTATCCCGATGAGGTACGTAGGCAGTGGGGTAGGGCCCATTCGAGCACAATCTTTCTTTTTCCCTACATTTTTTCCCTCTTATTCCCATTTTCCAATTCCATTCCTTTTCTCACTTCATTTCCATTCCAAGTAGTCATTCTTTCAGTTAAACAGCATATTATTTCTCACCCTTTGAAAACAGACTTATAAGCGTGGATCCCGTCGGGTACGGCGGACGGATTGGGGTGCTAATACCTTCTCAATTCGTAACCGACTCCCGTATCCAGATCTTTGGTTCGCAAGGCCTTGTCCTTTTCCTTCTCCCTTAGGTTTGTGCAACATTACCTTTCCCATTCCTTTGGGATAAAAATGTCTGGCTGGCGACTCTAACCTTTTCCGCGCCACTTTCGCGTTTGTACTAGGATGAAAATCCCGGGAGCGACAGAGAGGAGCAGATGAAAGGAGGAAGAAGCAAAGAGAAGCAAGACAACTTGCTTCACTTAAGAAGACAAGTTGCCTGAAGAAAGAAAGTAAGATGAACATGAATGAGCAAGCTCAATCCAAAACACAAGATAAAATGCAGCAAGGATGCAAGAGAGATGAGAAGAGATTATGAGAAGTGAAGGCAAATTCACTTCTCAAAACAACTTACCACCTGAAAAGTTAGCCAAAAGAAATGAAATGCAATGCAAATGAGATGAAATGTCATGATGCAAACCCAAGTCAGAAGAATTTACATGATGTTAATGATGCTAAGAGATGATATAAACATGAGGCAAGACATGAGAATGATCATACAAGGACATGGATGCAGATGAAGCATGCTTTGAACCATGAAAGTACATGAAAAGTTATGGAATGCAAAGGACATATAGCATGGCAAATGAAAGATGAAATGATCAAACATGATTCTAATATGTCCTAAGATGTATCATGAATCATGTGGATGCACAAAATGTGATGGCAAGTCAATATATGCAAACACATGAGAAATGGATGCAAAGGAAGGCACAAATTAGGGTTACATGCATCATGCAAAGCAAAAATCCAAAACCAGAAGCAAATGACATGATAAAAATTTGAAATTGCAATCAAAGATAACCTAAACCTCTACAAGCTCACTGCCCAAAGGAGAGGATCCAACTCTTAACCTAGTGTAAGTTATGAATTTCCTAAGATTGTTAGGGTTTTGGGGTACCTCATCAAGAAAAATACCAAACAAATTGAAAATGCAAGATCAAATCAAGCCAATTTTATCCTATAAACTACATGCTATGAAGAGTGCAATGCAAGAAGAATCATCATCCAACTCTCAATGGTTAGGCAGAATGAAATTTTTAAAGATTGAACCAAAATATTTCCTTAAAATGAAATTAATTCCAATGAAAATGATCAAAAGGCATCAAGAACAAAAAAGAAATTTGGTTTGAGAGTTGGACAATGTTTCTAAATGTTTCTAAGTGCAATGTGGATTTTTTTGTGATTTTTAAATACCTAAATGTATTTTTAATTAATTAATTTTCATTAACTAATTAAAAATAATCATTTAAATGATTTAAAAATAATTTTCAGTGCAAAAAATAAAAATAAAAATATTTTTGGGTTTTAAAAACTAATGAAATCTTTGACAAAAATTTTCATAATTTTTAATGGTATTTTGCTATTTTAAATAAAATGTAAAATATAAATCAAATTAAATGAAATAAAAAATAAAATAAATGGAAGTATGCAGAGGGAAGGGCCATGATTGATTCTGGGGAAGGGGGGTCTGACTACGCGCCAGATCCTGTGGCTGGAATTCAAACTGAGTCAATTAATTTAAACTGGATTAATTAAACTAATTAAATAAGATTAGGGTTTTAATGAGAGATCCAGGCCATTCGTTCGCGCGGGAGTCAACCCTAGTAAAACACATCTACGGTCCACATTCAAACTAAACCCTAAACACAATTAATGACCTAATGACTTTCAGGTCACCGGAGAAGAGCTCCGGTCGTCTTCTCTAGTGACATCCCTCCCTGAAAATTCCAAACTCACTCCCTAGGTTATTTCTGGAGCTCTAAAGCTCCAGATCACTTCCTCTCACCTCCCTAAGCTCATCCCTGCCCTCAAATGGAATTTATTTCTCACCATTAACAAGATTCAAAGCTATGAACAAAAATGGCAGAAATTTCAGGCAAACAATACACTCTCAATTCTTCATCATTTTCAAAAATAAAAAGTTCAATGAACTCAGGGGATCAAACTTAACAAGTTGAGAACTTAATATAGGGCTTCTGGAAAAAATAAATTTCGAAGCTACCTGAGGTGAAGCTTTCAGTTTGGAGCTTTCAGCTTGCCTCCTTGCTTCCAATCAACTCTACTGACCTCCCTCAAGTGTTTGCAAAGCTTGTTTGGAGTTTATTTTGGTTGGTTTGTGAGTTTGAAGGAGTTCTGTTCAGTGAGGGGTGAGAATCGTATTTCAGTTTCAGGGGGTTTCAAGGCAAGGTGAAGGGTCAGGGATGATCAGTGGAGTGTTTTGAGATGGATGGTGGAAGAAATTTGAGGAATGGGTGGCTGAGTTAAGGGATTCGATAGAAAATGCAAGATGGAGGATTTTTGTGTATGCTGGCTTGTGTGTGTGTTCAGGCTCCAAGATGTTATGAAATGGCTTGCTTGAAGTGTGTTTGTAAAGTCTTGATTGGTCAGAATAGTTGGTGTGGCACTGTGGGATTGGTATGGGGGTTTTTGCAAGAAGTCAAGTCTAGGTGTAAGAGAGGTATGGGTTATGGCAGTGAAGGTACAAAGCATGGCTTGGCTGCAGCTTGAATCAGGGAGAACCATGGAAATGGATTAGAGGCAATGCAGCAAGTGGATTAGGGTTTGTGAGGTGTTTTGCAACTTTGTCCAACTTTGCCCCTTTTGGAAATTCATGAAGTTCAAGGCACCAAAATGCATAATTCTTGGGCCAATTCTGATTTTTAGAAGTCATATGAGCATGTTGTGAAGAGTTTGTGCACATTTGAAGTCTTTAAAATGCTTGATCATACCATTTTGCAAAATGCCTCTTTGGTACAAAACTTGAATTTATGTGATTTTTCCCAACTTTGACAAGCCATAACTTTTGATCCAAAATAAATTAGGACAAGTTCTTGTACTTTTTGAAAAGGGAATGATCCATTCTACAACTTTCATGACCAAAGTTTTCTCATTTGAGGAATTTTTGAATCAAAAAGAAAGGGTTGAAAAAATTTCCCAAAATGGCAAGTTTTCATTACAAGTCAATTTCCCAAAATGGCAACTTTGCAAATGGCTTGAAATTCTTCAATTTTGTGAACTTCTAGCATCTTCTATGACCAAATAAAGATCATAAACATTCAAAATGATGAAGAACACCCTTTGTTTGGGTCATTGGGGGCCTCAGATGCCCTGATTTTACACTGACTTGCTCAAGAAGTCAACTCTTGATCAGATGCCTTCCCCATGGAATTTCTTCATGAAAATTGATATGCATGCTCATTATAACACATAGAGACCAATAGAAACAAGAATGACTAAAAAATTTGGAGTTATGGCCTCTGAAACCAAAACCCTAATTTTAGGTCATCTGTAGTTAAACCTGGCTCTGCTTCCATGCCTTTCTCAGTTCTTGTGATTCTTTGACTTCCTTGACTTTGAGAGGATATAATATCTTGTTTGAACATACATGGACCCCTTTGAAGTGATTGATGACCTTTGAAGTGGCTCAAATGGTTCCTGGATTGCTCAGATCACAAACCCTAGATGCAGATGACTTAGAAGCAATGCAGTGACTCAAAAATGTGGTATGAGATGCTATGGTTGAATTCATGCATATGAAAAGATCACAAGCCATGGTGTAAATGGGTGAGGGCAAATTTGGGGTGTTTACAGGAGTGAATCCTGATCATGAAACTCTGTGGGGAATAACCATCTTCAGACTCGGCTGGGGAAGATGCTTCAACAATGCTCTAGCTGGGGAGAGAATTCTGCTAATTCTAAGCTCTGTGGGGAAGCAATGCCTTCTGCTGCCTGCCGGGAATACTTCACTGTGGAAAGATAAATCCGCTTGGGGATGAGAACAATTCAATTAGCCTTGAAGTTCTGCTGGGGATATCATCTGCTCTAACTCAGCTGGGGAAATGTCAACCCTCTGGCTTAGCTGATGAAAAGGTTTGGCAATGCTCTGCTGAGGAGAGACCTTGCTGGAGAATTAGAGATCAAAATAAACCAAATTATGCCTCGGGTATAGTATGACGACTGTGTTGTGAGAACGAACAATTCCTCGTGAAGAAACCTTGTCTGCTGAAGGAAAATCTTATGCTCGGGGAAGAAATAAACTTCCAATGCCTTGTTGGTAAAATAAATACCGGACATTCCCTGAGAATTGAGTCAGTGCTTCAAGCTTCTGAGATCGACAGTTGTTTACTGATTATCATGAGTGAACAAGCACTCCTTACTCTTCAAATTTCCCCAAACTGCATCGTCTATAAAGAGATCGTCTCCAGAGGATTTTACAGAAGACTTGGCATCCAGAATTGCCCCAGTGTCTTCAAACTGTCGCAGAAATTCAACAGATTCTGAGATAACTGCCCCAGATTGCGTATTGTAACGGTATTGCCCTACACCAGAGAGAAAACAGAAACCATGAAGTATGAAGATGCAATGTAAATGATGCAGGATGTAGATGTATGCTCATGATGCTGAAGATATGATGATATGCAAGCTACGGGAAATGATTGAAACAAGGATAGAAGGATGTTTTGGTGTAAGGCCCGGTTGATAGAGATTTTGTTGTTGTTTGTCAAGCAATTGGACTTTGAAGGTGAATTACCAGACGAGAACCGGTTTATTGACGTTAGGCCAACAGAAGAGAACTGATGGGCAAAGAAATAAGTCGTCAGACGAGAACTGACTCCTTGGGGGTTCATTGTCAAACAAGAATTGACTCTGAAAAAGAACTACTGCCAGACGAGAACTGGCGTTCAACAGGTTAAATGAAAAGGTGACCAGACGAGAACCGGTTAAAAGATTCGCCTACCAGACGAGAACTGGTACTTGAAGTCGGTTTTCCAGACGAGAATTGGACTTTGAAATGGTTTGCCAGACGAGAACTGGACTTTGAACGGTCAGGAAGTTGGGGTAACGAGGCCCTCTGGTGCAAGATTGATGTTGTGGGGGGTAGGATGCCCAATGTGCTTATGATGCATATGCTCTAGCGAAGCGACATGAATAACGTATGCAAATGTTTTATGCAATGCTTATGAAAAGCTAGAAAAACTCCCAAGGATGGGAAGAAAGGTCTTAGTGACAAGGCTTCCGGTTGAGAAGGGTGACAATGGCGAGGGTGGGCAACACGATTTCCCGACACTCATCTTGAACTCGAAGATTGCTAATATACTTGCTATGTGTAGCTAAAATTTTCCCCTGGTTGGGTGAGTCTCTAAACAGACTGTTGCTCTGATTATCCAATTCCTGGCATGGCGGACTCGGATGTCCTCTCGAGGAGAGTTGCACTTAGTGATCTCTGGAAGTGTCCTGCCCCGGTATGAGCGTGGAAGCGACCTGACTCATTCTGACTGAGGATTGGAAGAATATATCTTTGGTCAGCAGAAAATTAGGGTGGCCTTCCCCTGTTTGGTAGATTCAGCTTTGTACAACTGACTTTGAATGACGTTCCTCGATCAACCGATGCTTGGGAACTTGCTTTAAATTGATTGATTCCTTGGTCAATGAAATGACTGGATAACATGCCCCTGATTCGTAGGCCTACAAGATGCTCTTGAGTCTGGCTATCATTGTTGAATGATCAAGTTCTCCTCTGACTGCTCTTTATAGGAACTTCCCTGGTGCCACAGACTAACTTGCAATTAAAATTGTTCATTTACAAATGGTAATTTTAATGCAGTGCACATGCAAGTTTTGAAAATTTATTTATTTGAATGTTGTGACAGTGTGTGACGAATGGACCGTTAGTCTAAACGTAGTGCTGAGTTAGCAAACCGTTAGGAGTCAGTTTACGCAACCTTGTCGCAGTATGCTTTCAGAATTGAACTTGATTCAATTAGGACTTTCAAGGGTTATAACGTGGTCTGGTTCACGGTTTTAGAAAGAAAGATTTATGGCTCAAAGTTTATCTGTGCCCACCCATTCTCCTTGATGTTCTCCAATCCTATATTCAGCTAATTCGACCTATGCGCTCGCCTCTTGAAAGGGTTTTGCAATGGTTGAGGAACCAATGACGTTGATGGTTTAAGCACCAATGAGGTTTCTTGGAGTAACAGTCACCCCTTTGACTTTGTGTCTTGTCACACGACTTTGTTTTTATGGAATATTTTTCTTTCTGATTTTTTTTTACTCCCTAAATTTTGCCTGGACGAAATCTCTTTTTTTTTTTAATTTTCTTCAATTTTGAAGTCCAGCGGGATACCCTAACTTTTGCCTAAGTCCTTTGTTTTTACTTTTTTTTTTACTTATCGGGCTTTATTTCTTTTTCTTCTTTTGATTTTTTTTGAACAAATCGTGTGACATTGGCTGTCTGACTTGCTTGACAGGGTAATGACTGACTCATTCCTTTGTTGGTTAGGGGTAACCATTGTGGTTTTACGTCCCTTGACTTCTTGAGGTGTAATGAATGTTATGTAATGGATCCTCGGATGCATACTCCCTTGGAAATTTGAATGCTCGGTAAAATTAACTGATGACTACCCTGCCCCGGGTTGGATGTGAAGGTTTTTTCGTTTAGAAAAGAAACTCCTACTTCAAGGCTCAAAGGGGTTGACGAGGGTTTATCTCCCTTATATCTCCGGTGTTTGGGAATTGAAACAATGCTTGTACATCGTCAGCAGGTTCTACCCTGAAAGCATACCTTCAACAATTATGGGTATTCAGTTGTCATCATCCTCCCTCAAACCTGCTAAACAACAGTGAAATAAATGGGAGATAAATGGATGCATTTTTTTTGTTTTTTTTTCCAATGCAAGTAAAGAAAAATGAGCGAATGCGACATAACTGAATCAAAAAGTGCAAGATCACTTCATTAACATTACCATTCAAAACGACAACATTTAAAAGACAAGTAGCAATTAACATGAAAGAAAATAGAATGCAAAGGATAAAAAGGATACGATGATCTCTAATTCTGGTGACATCTTGTTTGAGCCACTGAAATCAGGAAACGCTTCTCCGAAGTCCTCGAACTCAATTCGGCGAGAGGTTGACGTGCACAACCAAGCTTCCTTCTGGGAAGGATATGTACCCCTTGTCGATCAACTGTTGTACTTTGGCTTGGAAAGCTTTACAATCTTCAGTTGAATGTCCGATCGATCCACCGTGATACCCACGCTGCTCATGAGGATTATACTCTGGAGGGTACGGCTCTAGAAACGGCTTGAGAGGCTTAGGAAACACCAATGAGCTATGAATTAGAGGTGGAAAAAGTTCACTGTATGCCATGGGAACTGGATGAAGAGGAGTGTTCCTCTTTCCAGATTGTTGCGAGGCCTAGGCTGGCTCTGAAGTTCATTCTGAGGTCTTCGACCCTGAGCTCGCAGATTTGGACGAGGAGGAGTACAGGGTTTCTGATATGGTGCTCTGAGCATCGCTTGTTGTCCGTAAGAGTAACCAGACCTAGAAAAAGATGATCTCTGAGAAGATGTTGGTCCAAAATATTCAATATTTGCCATGACTGCATTGATGTCATACCTTTCTTCCCCTTGGGAGCTACCAACAAATTCACTCTCACTAGCTGGGATGTTCGAAAAGTCTTGGATCTTTCCACTTTTGAGTAGGCTCTCGATGCGTACTCCAACTATCATCAAATCAGAGAAGCTTGATGTCCCAATGCTACTCATTCTTTCCAAGTACGGACCTTGCAACGTGCCCACGAACAGGTCAACTAATTCTCTGTCTGAAAGTGGTGGTTGCACTTGGGCTGCCAATTCTCTCCACCGTTGTGCATATTCTCTGAAAGATTCACCACTCCTCTGAGATAGGCTCTGCAAATGCATGTGACAGGGCGCCATGTCCACATTGTACTGGTATTACTTTACGAAAGCTCTGGATAAATTATTCCACGACCGGATACGACTACTTTCCAAATCCATATACCAACTTAAGAATTCCCCGCTTAAACTATCCTGAAAACAGTGAATCATCAACTTATCGTTGCGGTCGTAAGAAGTCATTTTTCTATAGAACATCACCAAATGACGCTTCGGGAAACTGACACCATTGTACTTCTCGAACTTCGGATTTTTGAAATCTAGAGGAATGACAAGACCAGGTACCAAACACAGGTTTAGAGCATCAAAACCAAAGGCATCAGGATCCGCTAAGGCTTTGAGTTGCTCCTCCAACACACGAAACTTTTCAGCAGGATCAACAGCTTGTGGATCTATGGTTTTTACAAGAGGGATTGCCCCTTGGAAGTTTGGCATGGGGAAAGCGAAACTCTGATAATCTGTAGAATCAGAAGAAGATGAAAGTCCACCTCGGACAACAGATGGTTCAGGTACACTCTGATTCACGATCGGGGTCTGTGCAGACTGAGCTTGAGTAAGGTTTTTCACTTGCGGAAGATCCTCATCATGAGAAAGACCATACAAAGGATTGGTCATCGAAGTGAAACCAGGTGGAAGATCAACATTCTGACGGTTGTTCTCTGACATAACTATTGACGGCTTCCAAACTGACCCTTTCTTAGTTCTTGACACTGCTCAGTCTTGCTTCAAACAACCTTTTTCGTCTTCCAACAGTTACCACTTGTTCAGACTGAGTACCGGGAAATCAGCTGGGTGGTCATGGACAAAAGAGGAAGGATGAGCTCTCTGGAAGAAGGAAATGCAATGCAGATGCAAATGCAATAATATGATGCAAGAGATGCAAAGACATGGGATCAAAGCTGGAAACCGTCTGGAATCTGGAATACTGAGCCAAGAAACAAGTGTCTGTAACCACAAGATCTTTGTATGATGACCCAGATAATAACTGAGAACCAAAGGATCAAGAACTTCAGAATCACAGTGACCAGATCAAACACAAGATTGCACTGGTAATGAGGGTATGTTAAGGTCATGGGTTCCTGCAAACCTGTAAACCCCTCCCAGTCTCACGGGTATGCTCCGGGTCAAACATCACGGACTCTCAAAGCCGAATAGCAATAATACTTTCACCATTTCCGAGAAATGGCTCATGTCCAAATCAGGGAATCAGTTTGGCATTATGTATTACTCAGGGAGGCCTCAGCTGAGTCCGGGAAAATAAGGTCATCCTATGTGAGTTCCAGGTAGGCCCTCGGGTGTGAATGGGTTTGCCACATAATGTAGTCTGCCACTGTCACCACTAAAGATGGATGTTTCCACAAGGTTCTCAATGATTGGTCCCGAGCTGCATATAACTATCAAGGTTATGAAATGAGAGAGGAAGATCCCCAAATCAAGACATTTCCAAGACGGTCGCAAATTTGGGCGTGGAACTCACTACTACCCCCATGACAAGATCTCATGAGGCCAAAGTGGAACCACTCTAAGTCCTAAGGTGCACTCGAGCCTTGGTAATGAGCTCTTCTCACAGAAACAGTATCACCCAAGTCCCACCAAACAGAAAATCCAGTCCAGACAGTCCTGTAATAATATATGATACATGAATATAAATACTGAAAACTGTAAATAAAGCTGTAAATAAAACTGTGAATAAACAACAGTAATATACACACAACAGCAAACAAACAACACCCCGCGAAACAGAAACACGCAAGCGCTAGGAGAGACTCTCAAGGGAACCAGAGATTCTGGGTTCGATCCCCAGCAGAGTCGCCAGCTGTCGCTCCCCGGATTTCCATCCTGGTACAAACGCGAAAGTGGCGCGGAAGAAGGTAGAGTTGCTAGCCAGACATTTTTATCCTGAAGGAACGGGAATGATAATGCTGCACAAACCAGAAAAAAAGAAAAGGAAGGACATGGGTCCTGCGAACCAAAGAGACTGGGTTCGGGAGTCGGTTACGACCTGGGAAGGTATTAGCACCCCAGATCGTCCGCCGTACCCGACGGGATCCACACTTGCAAAGAAATCTGCTTCAAAGGGTCTAGGAAAGAAAGCTGCTGCAAAAGAAAAGGAACTGGAACTGGAAAAGGAATTGAGAAAGAAAACAAAGGGAAAATGTAGGGAAAATAAAGATTGTGCTCGAACGGGCCCTACCCCGCTGCCTACGTACCTCACTGGACATGAGGATCAGAGTCTCCGTAGTTCCCCTAACTAGGGGTGGAAAAGATTGCTTGTGTCTTAAGGCTTGAACTGCCTATGTCAATGCTCAGGTGTTGCAGGCTCGGACGACGAGTGTGTTACCGTCTTGCAAAGTGATAAGTAGGAGCAAGTTCGTACGATGAGAGTGAAGGTGATGAGAAAAGAAGTCCCGAAGGAGAGACGCTTATTGTTTGTTTGTGTTTTTATGAAGCTTTTTATGAGTGTGTCACAAGGAAGTGAACTCAAGGTATTTTCCATGGAATGTGTACTTGCCACTACATTCCAAGATGGAATAATAGAACAAGCACACTCAAGTAAGGAGAAGATCCCCAAAACTTGATTCCAGAGATTAGGGCTTAGGCTCACTAACTCATTGGATTATTAAGTGTTTTTTTTTTGTATTTTTGAATGGAGAAGTCCCTTTTTTTATGATTTTCTTGATGAAGATGATATCCTGATCAGACTTGTGCATCACAAGACAAGCTTGTACTATCCCAAGATGGGAAAACTATAAGTGTATCATGGAATAAGGCTATTGCACAGGAGACCACTTCAATCCTTATTAAGATGTTTTTTAGGGTTTTGAGATGAGAAGAGAAGAGAACCAAAAAGAACTTAAAGGTAAAAGTCTAATGGGGGATTAATGAATCCTAATTGTTATCATGCAAAGGAGGTCCTAGGTTAGTGAGGTTTACTACCCTAAAGAAGAATGAGAGAAGAAAAGAAAAGAAAGAGAAGGAGAAAAAAGGAGATCCATGGTGGCCTAAGCGCACCTCAAGTTAAGAAAGAAAGAAGATGAGGAAGAAGAAATTGGGATGAAGAAGAAGTAAGATAAGGAGATAAGAATGCAGAATGAAGTAAACGAACAATGCACAAACAGAGCCTACTGTCGTACCTCGAAAAATACGATCCCTCGCGAACGCGGTCGCGGCTGGGCTGACTTGAGAGTCGCCACCTAATTTTATTTATTCCCGAAGAGGGAAATGGAAAATATAGATAAAACCACCAAAAAGGGATAAAACAAGGTCATCGCAAACCATTGTCGGGGTTCGGAAGTCGGTTATGTAGGAAGAAGGTATTAGCACCTCCTACATCCATCGTACTCGATGGGAACCATCTAGATTGTCACGCGCGAAGGGATGTCTATACTTATGGTTACTTGTTGAACTAAAGGGTTTATTGATCCTAGGGGCTCGGCAAGGATTGAGATCCTCGTGCCTACGTATTCCCTTGTGCAATGGGAAAGTCAGAGCTTCGTAGTTCGGCCTGATAAGGGTAATGATTGTTGATTTTATTACCTTTCTTCGATGAAAGGATTTAAGAGTCCATTTGCACTAAAGACTATGGATAGTTTATCTCGCCCAACAAGACGAGTGTCCTGCGTCGAAATAATCGGAGCGAGTAACGAAAGCTCGTTATCCCCCTTTCTATCGCTTAAGGCTCGTGGCGTGCAATTTTCCTCGTATTTATTGAAGTGTTTTGTTTCCTAAGACCGCTTGATGTTGGATCAAGGGTTTGGATCTAAGAAGTAACATTTTGGTTTTTTGAAGTCTAAGGTGAATGCAAGTGGAGGTTTATTTGTTGGTTTTGTTAGCGAGGCGTAAAGTGTTCAACTCGCAAAGTTGAGGAAATAAGCTAAATACTAGCTATAGAAAACAAGCGCAATGCGTTGATTCGTTTAGAAAATGTTGCTAAAAGTGTAAGGTGCAAAGTTCGTGCAGATGGCGATTGAGGAACGATCGACTTACGTGTGTGTATGAAGTGAAGTGCATATGGATGTTTATTTGGCGTTGGACCAAAGATTTCGTTTATCTTTGAAATGACTAATCTTAATGTGCGTTCGTTTTTTACTTAGCAATTTATCGTCAAAAATGCGAAAAGTAATCACACAAATAAGCATTGTATCATGTCGCAAGCAAATAGGAATCGAGCATACGCAAAACATTCAACACACACATAATCGAGTGACGGGTAAATTAATTAATCTAATTAAATAGAAATATTTAATTCGATTAATTATTAGATTAATTAATCCAATTAAATAAGAACTTTTAATTAAATTAATCCATAAGTTTTTATGACAATTTAATTAAATAAACAAATAAAGTTTTTGTTTGCTTTTTTTTTCTTAAATCTTTATAAAAGGAAAATGAACAGAACAACAAAAGAGAAATAAAATAAAAATAATAAAGAAAGAAAGGAAAGAACAAAAGAAAGACCTAGCATTGACAGCATCATCGGTCATTTACAACATAGGGAAAAGCAATGGGCAGATGAGATGAAGCATTGGGAGTCTGCCATATACATTAAAGACTAAAACGCATTGGACAATGAAATAAACACATAATTATACTTTGAATAAAGACTATATCCATTAATTTCTAATTATTTCCTTCATTATCAACAACACCATTCACAATTTATCAGTGACTGAAGCAACACTTTTCACAAAAACAAAGAACATCAATCGTTCTTTCTTGCTCCATCTCAAAACAAAGACAAATGGTTCTCTCTTTCTTGCTCCAAACCCTTCCCTGAACTTCAAAAAAAGTTCAAACGGATTTTTCCCGTCTTGCATAGATTCAACTTTAGGTGATTCTTCTCTTCGAAAGTGAAGAGAGAAACCATAACCTTAGTATCAGCATCATCATCGCAACAGACACACAGAGATTATGGATCAAACAAGCAACAATGAGGTCAAACACACATAAACACCGAATACCCTCATCCCCAATTCAAAACCCTAAACCCCCATTCGTTACATTCAATCGGTTCACATCATACACGACGAATTTTCAAAAGTGGTAAAATGAAGTCGAAGGGAGCTACCTCAATGTGTTTCGATTCTGATTCAAGGTATGGCTTTGTTCTTTTCGGGATACGAGCTCCTTCTTCCTTTTTTGCTTTCCGTGAATCTCAACGAATGGAGTTTTTAGCTCTTCAAACTATGATTTTCAGTGTGAAAATCGTAGTCGAAATGTATCTAATTTGAGCTCTTAGTAATTAGGTTTTTTTTTAGGATGATTTTTGACAGCGTTTTCGTTTCAGGTGGTGATGATGTTATTGCCAATGATTGGGCCCTTTTATAGGAAGATTTTTGGGAGAATCTGATGTGTGAAGAAAAGGATTTAGGCATGTGCGAAAATCGCGTGAGCTGTGAGAGTTTTTTCAATCCGTTGAGAATTTTCGGGTGGGTTTGCGAGCTGGCTATTGCAATCCGTTAGAGAGGATTCGCAGCAAGATCCTGTGGGGACCACTGGTGAGTCACAAATTGTTTTTGTCTGTAGCGATCTTCTAGAGGGAGAGTGGGCCCTCATTTGTAAATTTGATTTTCACTGAGTTTTGCTTGATTTTTACTGTCGTAAACTTCTTGATTTCTTGTACTGAGTATGCTCTGAATGAATTTGACTTTTACATTGTCAATATTGATATTTACAATTAAGTTTTTTTTTGTAATCAAGAAGAATTTGAACCAAGTATATGTATGATACAAATGACTTGAAGATATCCAAAATATTTCAGTCATAGTGAATCATCATCAATGATTTTAGTGTTTTCATGACCCTGCACATTAAACCGTGTATATCTTTGACAGATTTAAAGGCTTCCTGTCAGAGTTCAAGCTCAGTGGCAATTTCCGACTGCTCAAATCTTGCATCAAGATACAATTGCAAGCTTTGGAAATAGAAAGATCTGGTTGGTCTCTTTGGTCTCAATTTTTTGTTTAGGATTAGCCAAATGATTTCTAATGATTTCTGAACTCAGTTTGTATTGCTTACAGGACTAGAAGGCTCGGTGAGCTGCCATATAAGGTTTCCAATTTGGAGTTATCTCAAACACAGTCCTGTAAGTTTCCCAAAGAAGTTTGAAACATGGGATAACAAGCTCCCAGTCAGGTCTATTCTTTCTCTTCTCGCCACTGACATAGCTCAACATCGGATCCTCAGGCCTTTTATCCGCCTCCAAATCATCAATCATCAAGGGCCTCTTCTGAGGCCTGAGCCTGGCTATGGGCTTGTTCAGTCTTTCTCAGTCGACAAATGCATAGAATGTTTAATCACTAACATTTGCTTGCTGACATACGATACGATACTGAATGAGTCCATCCTTAGCAAACCGTCTTTTTTATGTCAACACAGAGCTTTACATCCTTAAACATAAGCTGCTCTAGAGTTTTGATGTCGGCAAGTTAGTCACAGCATGGAGCAAAATTTGGCCTCAAGATGGTCCTGGATAAATGGAAAGATTAAAGCTCATATGAAGGCTTGGAAGAGGGGTTATGAAGACTTGGAAAGGTAGCAAGGAAAACACAATCAACATGACGTATGACACGGTCAGTCGCGAGTCTTCTTGATCATTAATCCTAATTCTTAGCACATAATTTCAGAATTGTCTTGACAAAGGAAAATCTCGCTTGAGACCTTTGGGTCGCAGATATAAACCACTGTGTTTTTGACTATTGTAGGCACCGAGAACAGGACCATTTTGGATTCAGTATGGATTTTTTTATCCTGGCGTGAAGGAGTCTGGTGAGATAACAAAAAGTCTTCACGGGCTTGGCTTGGAACTTGATAGCTTTCAATGGTACGTGGTTCATGTCAATACTATAGAGACGACTACTTTAATGAGTTGTACGTCTGAGGTAATCAGAACTCAACATATAAGTCTCGTTCTCGTACCTCTGACTTTGTTCTAAAACAATCTTCTGAACTCTGACCTGCTCATTACTATCTCTTTGTATTATTTTTTTTATGAGAATTTGGTGTGACATGCCTTGTATTTTGTCATGTAATTGAATCAACTTTCTTGCCTTTGAGTTAAATCTAATGTGAACCATAATTGAGACTGAGAATGAGCCTTGCGAATTTATTATTGATGCAGACAAAGCCTCTTTTCAGTAGGCATCTAATCATATTGACGTTTGCCATTTGATTCTTGTCTTCTCCTTTTCTGTATGTCCTGGTTCATGTGCTTTTTTCAAATTCCTGCGTGATTCTGGAATGTTTCTTTTATTTCTCTTTTGGACTCTGCATAAATACTTCCTCGCTTGGGTTCATCTTAATATTCATTTGTCATAATGATTCTTTGATAAGCTCCTCTTGTATATTCACTGAGCTTGGAACACAACTTTGTTGTGAAGATTGACTATTATTGATGGATGTCTGTGAATCTTATTTCTGTATTTGCCTTAAAGACATGTCTGCATTATTGCTGATGTTGTTCATTGCTTTTTGACAGGTTGAGATTTTGTTAGTAAATGTGCTTGTAGTTCAACCTTATGCTTGTCCATTATGAGGAAATTGGGCCCTGTTGTGCAAAAGTTATTTCAGAACATGGTTGAGTTTCAGGAGATGCAATCAGCCTGTGCCATAGTAAGGAAACTACAAAGAGGCATGACTCCTGTTTCTCAGACAGCATGGATATCAGAACAATTTGTGCGTTGCAATTGTGCAGGCCGAGATTGAATCTGTGGCATCAACTACTGCTGCGACGCTTGCTGTTGTAACTGCTGTGCCTGAAATCGTATCAAGTTTGGATTCACCTTTTTGTGTAGGTTAAGTTAGATGGTAGCTACTGTTGGCATAATTCTGTTGAGCAATCACATCATTCTCCTCATTCTCCTTAGCTTTCTCCTCAATTTGTGCTTCAATTCTATCCTAAGTTCATATCATATTGATATACACTCTGAATTTCACATTGCTGCATATACTAATCCATCTTTCTAATGCCTGCTTTTTCTTTTTATGTATAAGCGACTTCGGGAAAAACTCAACCTTTCTGGACTTGAATTGATGGTGGAGTTTTTTGCTGCATGTTTCGTTGCAACAAACTTGGCTGCTGCTGCAAAACACCACTACGACTTTATCGTTGCCGCCAGCTGCCTTATTGGTGTTCTTTTTGCTGCAGGTATAGGCTTTTGACCATAAATTTCCAATGTAACATTTTGAGGGAAGTCTTTGTGTAACCTGCTTAACATCTGACTTATGGTACAAACTCATGTTTATCCAAACTTTTCTTTAGGTTGTTTGAAGTCATGGCATGAATATGATTTTTGAGCTTGGTAACACATGTCAGGTTATATGTTTCATCATTCGGGCATGGCTAACTGTGATTTTCGTACTGGTTTCTTTTGTTTGCAAGCTAACTTGCTTTTCCTCCTCTCCCCCATGTTTATGCAGACATAACAACTTGGAAGAATGATGCCTGGAAAGGCCTCCTTGCAGTGAGATTTTTTTTTTGAAACCACAAGAACAAAGTTGCAGCTTGGGCCAATCGAGTTTTAGAATTTGTTTTGGATTTTAGGGCAAATATTCTGTTATGTCTCTGTGAATTACCAATGTAACCCTGCGTCAATTTGATTCGTAACTGGACGTATATAACATTGATTCCATACAAAATTGAATGTCCCAATTTTGCCATTTGCTAGCATTTCTTGAATTGATATTTAGTACCACATGAAATAGCCCTAGCACGATTACATTCATGCAGTCCGCAAACTCTTTTTCTTCTTTTGTAGTTATTGCTTAACAAATTGTAGGACTTAAAATCCACTTGAAACAAAATATGGCTTTTCTTTGGTGTTAAAAAGAACAAAAGGTTCTTGGTACCCGCTTTCCTTGATATCCAACATCTTGCAATCCAGTTTGTGATCCATGCACGTAATCTAGTTTGGGATCCATGCACCATGCCCTAAAGAACAACTTATAGCTAACATAATCCAAAATTCCACTCTTGATTTTAATGTGATGTAATCAAAAAAAAATCCATCTAAAAATCTTTAAAGCATTGACTCAAAGATGACCCAAGAATGAAAAGAAAGTGTTCTAAAATAAGTTGCCAACATAAAAAGATAAGTCCATATCGATATATCTATACCAGCTTTCTAGACATAATGAATATGAGCAAAAGATTCATGATTTAATTCCTAAAAGGTTCATGGCCACGGGCCAAATGACTTTTCTGATATAAACTAAAATAGGTAGGACAAATTTGGGGTGCGACAGATGCCCCTATCTAATTGCCTTGAGCCCGAAGAAGTGAACTGCTGCGTGAAGTTCAATTTTTTTAGGGTAGAAGTCGATTAGATATAAAAAGACCCCAAAATTTGTCCGACAAGAGAGAAAATGTGACACCACCGAAAGGGATATGAGGATAAGATCGGAAAGTTGTACAAAATGTATGAGATTCTTAGTATCAACAAAGCAGCATCCCCATTTGATGAATACGTTTCTCCAAGTCGTACGAAACAGTCTCTTATGCATTAGGGTTTCTTTGAAGATAATATCCTAACAAAAAGTGCGATTCCTTAGGTCATGCGAAGCAGTTCCTTAACAATAAAGGCTCTTCGGAAAATATCCAAATCAGTATCTTAATCAATGATATTCTCTGATCCAACAAAGCAATTCCTCACACTTAAGGCTCTCCATTGATACTCAGAGAAACATCTCAACAAAGGCATAATATTTTCTAAGTCATACGAAGCAGTTTCCTTTGGTCAGGACCCTTCAATGACTCTAGAACAAGTGTCTTAACAAAGCATGAGATTCTTTAGTCCATCAAAGCAGTACCTTACCAATGAAGGCTCTTTGTGGACGTTAGAACAATGTCTCGAATAAATGGGGTAAGATTTTCATATCATGAGAAGCAGTTCCTTATATCCAAGGATCTTCAATGATATTAGAACAGTATCTCCATCACAATACGAGCTTTTCCGAGTCTTGCGAAACAGTACCTTTTCGATCAAGGTTCTTCGGAGGAGGCCAAAGCGGTATTTCAAATAAAATGGTATAAGATTTTCCAGATCATGCGAAGCAGTTCCTTATATTCAAGGATCTTCAGTGATACTAGAACAGTATCTTTATCACAATATGAGATTCTTCGGATCTTGCGAAGCAGTACCTTTTCGATTAAGGTTCTTCGGAGGATTCCAAAGCAGTATTTCGAACAATGAGATTCCCTAGCTCATCAAAGCAGTACCTTACCATAAAGGCTCTTTGGAAATATTTAGGGCAGTATCTCGAATAAATAGTGCAAGACTTTCTAGATGTGAAGCAGTTCCCTATATTTAAGGATCTTCAGTGATACTAGAACAGTATCTTAAACACAACACGAGATTCTTCGGATCTTGTGAAGCAGTACCTTTTCGATTAAGGTTCTTCGAAGAAAACCAAAGCAGTATCTCGAACAATGAGATTCCCTAGCTCATCAAAGCAGTACCTTACCATAAAGGCTCTTTGGAAATATTTAGGGCAGTATCTCGAATAAATAGTGCAAGACTTTCTAGATGTGAAGCAGTTCCCTATATTTAAGGATCTTCAGTGATACTAGAACAGTATCTTAAACACAACACGAGATTCTTCGGATCTTGTGAAGCAGTACCTTTTCGATTAAGGTTATTCGGAGAAAACCAAAGCAGTATCTCGAACAATGAGATTCCCTAGCTCGTCAAAGCAGTACCTTACCATAAAGGCTCTTTGGAAATATTTAGGGCAGTATCCCGAATAAATAGTGCCAGACTTCCTAGATGTGAAGCAGTTCCCTATATTTAAGGATCTTCAGTGATACTAGAACAGTATCTTAAACACAACATGAGATTCTCTAATCCAGGCAAAGCAGTACCTTACTAATGAAGGCTCTTTAGGGATACTTAGAGCAGTATCTCTCCCTCATGGCATAAGACTTTCTAGGTCACGTGAAGCAGTTTCCTATGTTCAAGGATCTTCAGTGATACTTAGAACAGTATCTTAACCATAACATGAGATTCTTCGGATCTTGCGAAGCAGTACCTTTTCGATTAAGGTTCTTCAGAGAAAACCAAAGCAGTATCTCAATCAAATCTTCCAGGATGCTCTCTGCTTGGAGAGCAACGAAGATGGTGGACAACATCATCATCAACTATAAAGCTTGAAGAATGATTTGCTGGGGAATAAAATCCGTAAACGTATGCAGGATATCAGCTCCTTTCAGAGGAATACCATCAACTTTGAGAGGAAAATCCTGGATGCATGTCCTGGATCCTGTTATGCTATCCTGATATGACCTCGTGCATTGCATGATGCACGATGATTCTTATGAAAATGCAATCGCAAATGATTCTAATGCAGATGTTTTGTTATATGCTAATGATTAATATGATTGTGTTTGATGACATTCTTGTTTTTGGACAAAAATGTTATGCATGCCATGCTTGTGACAATGCAAACGGCTGTAACGTTGGAAATAAGTTTTGATAATTGCCAAGAGTATTGGGCTTTGGGAGGTGTGCCCAAACAAGGTTGGACTTTTAACTTTCTGGTAGTTGCCACATTAGTGGGCTTTGGGAATTATGAAGGTGCCAATAAGATTGGGCTTTAGGTTAGTAGTTGCCAAGGAAATTGGACTTTTAGGTTTTATGAAGGATGCCAACATGGTGGACTTTAAGACTTTTGGTAGTTGCCAATGAATATTGGACTTTCAAAGGTTTTGGAGGATTTCAGATTTTCCAACATTTGGTACATGAGACCTTGATAAAGTTGTGAGCAACAAGGAGAGAGACATGAGTGCCCCTGGTAAAGTTTCGACTGAAGTTTAACATCATCAATAGGATATATTGTCTGTGCGGAAACAATCACCATGACTGGCAAGGATATTAGTTACCGAGAGAACCGTCACGTTCCTCCTATCATCCAAAAAGATAATCGTACTACTTTTCAAACATCGTTTATTATTTTTACCAAAATTTCAAAACAGAGTTTATCATTAATAAAACATTTTGCAAACAAACAGATAAAGTAAAAACGATTGAGCACAATTTGATGAGAAATTTCTCTTTTTATTGCCAAAACCCGCAAAAGGGTATTGTCGCTCCCGATAAGTGACACAGGGTCAGATAAAGGTACAGACGCGAACGGTCGGCGAAGGGAACAGTGAGAACACACAGCCGTGAACTCACTGGAGATGAATAGAGTCGCCAGCTAGGCATTTTTATCCCGGAGGAAAGGCAATGCTGCATAGGCCTAGAAAAAGATGGATAAGACGGTTGCGAACCAGAGAGACTGAGAAAGGGGGTTGGTTACAACCTGGGAAGGTATTAGCACCCAGATTGTCCGTCGTACTCGACGGGATCCACGCTTAAAAGATTTGTGTTTTAAAGGGGTAGTGTCAGTGCAATTTGTGTATAAAATAGCTGGAAAAGGATGTACAGGTGTCAGTGTAAAGTGTATAAGTGATGTGAGGTATGAAAGTGTCAGTGTAAGAATGAAAGTGAGATGCTCAAGATCATGAGGCTTAAAGAGTAAAGCTGGAAAGAGGGGGAATATACAGAGACTTTTGTTCGATAACTGTTAAGTTATGCCTACGTATCCTCTCGTGCAATGAGGAAGTCAGAACACCGTAGTTCGACCCAAAGAGACTGAAAGATGAATTGACTTGTGAACTGCTTACTTGCCTATGCTCAAGTGTATGACCTGTCTGGCTCAGGTGCAAACTGTCTTGCATTAGACGGGAGGAGCAAGTTCTCGTTTATGAGTGAAGGTGATGAGAAAAGAATCCCGAAGGAGACGATTGTTGTTTGTTTTTGAATTTTCAGTCTTTTATTGCTTTTGAAAATTTGTCATAAATTAATGAGCTTAAGCCTGAACCAATGGGTTAGTAAACTCATCACATCTTCCCTCTGATTAGGGGTAATGAGAATACCTTAAGTGTGAAGTCAGATTCTCACACTTAATCACCTTTGATACAGGATTAGGATCATTAACCTACTTGTGATTATTTAGATGTTTTTGGTGTTTTTGTTTAGTGTTGAGTAATGAGGTTAAGCCATAATCAGGGATTAAACAGACTCATTACACCATCCTAATAGAAGGATAATAGATGAGGGTGTTTAAGCTGAGGAAAGCTCCTCAACTTAATCCATGATTAGGGATTAAACTCATGACAAAACAAGCCTTTGATTAAGTGGATTTTATTTAATGGTATGATGATGAAGTGAATTTTAGGGTTTGTAAGACAACTTGAGGGGGACTTGTCCATTAACACTAGGGTTAGTCCTTCTTAACCAATTAAGGAAGAATTAGAACCCTAATGCAAGGCCCAAGTTACAAGCTTGATGTCTTGATGATTATTAGGTGGATTGATTAAGAGATTTAAACACATTAAGGGTTTAACACTTAGGATTAAAGTTATACACTCCATCCTAAGAGAAGGATGCAGGCATAAGCTTAATCACAAAGTCTTAAAGCCTTTAGGGTTTAGTCCCTGATTATGAGATGAGAAGACTCAAAGAGAGACACAAAGGTAAAAACTATGAGGGAGACTAATCAAAACCCTAATTCATTGTCATGCTTGGTTGTTCCTAAGGTTTGTGAGGTTTTCAAGAGAAATCTTCAAAGGAGCCACCAGGAAGCAGATGAACAAGATCAAGAGAAGCAAAGTGACTTGCTTCATTCAAGAAGTCAAGTCACTTGAAGAAAGAAAGTGGGGGGAAGAAGAATGAGCAATATCAAACTCAAACACATATATAAATGCAGCATGGTATGCAAGAGAGATGAAAAGAAAAGTTATGAGAAGTGAAGGCAAATTCACTTCCCAAGTTACTTACCACCTGAAATGTTAGAAAGAAATGCAATGCAATGCCAAATGAGATGAGATGACATGATGATAAGCAAAACCAGAAGCATGTTGATGATGATTATGATGCTATGAGGTGCTGCAAACATGAGGCAAGGCATGGGGATGTTCATACAAGATCATGAATGCAAATGATGCAAGTTAAGGAGCATGAATGAACATAAAAAGTTATGAAGCATACAAGACAAATGGCATGGCAAATATGTAATGCAATGATCAAACATGCTTCATACATGTCTTAAGATGTCAAATGAATCACAAGAATGCACAAAATACAAAGACAAGTCATGTTATGCAAGAGAAATGCAAGAAGGATGCAAGAGAAAGCCCAAAATTAGGGTTCATGGATCAAACATCAAACCAAAACCCAAAACAGAAGCAAAACCCTAAGATAAAAATGGAAAATGGTACCCAAAGAAACCCTAAATCTATAATGAACCACTGCCCAAAGGGGAGCTCTCAACTCTCAACCAAACTCAAGATATGAATTTTCTAAGTTATTAGGGTTTTTTAGGGTTCTTAACAAAAGAAATGCCAATCAAATGGAAAATGAAGAAACAAATCAAGGCCATTTAACCCTAGAAACTAAATGCCAAACATAAAACAATGCAAGAAGAATCAATGTCTCAACCTTCTCCAATAGGCAGAAATGAATTTTTGAACTTGTGATCAAAATAATGCATAAAAAATGATTTAATTCAATGAAAAATTCTTAAAATGCATCAAGATCAAAAAAGAAATTTGGTTTGAAGGTTGGACAATGTTTCTAAATGACTTAGAACATTTCATGAATTTTTTTGTAATTTTTAAATACCTAAAAGTATTTTTAATTAATTAATTCCCATTAATCAATTAAAAATAATCTTTTAAATATTTAAAAATACTTTTTTTAATGATAAAAAATAAAATAAAATATTTTTGGGTCTTAAAAATTAATAAAACTTTAAGGAAAAAGTTTCATAATTTTTAGGAATTTTTTGCTATTTTAAATTAATTATGCAATTTAATTGAAATAAAAATGAATAAAAATTAAATAAAAGTGAAAGTAATCAGAATGAGAGGCTGAGATGCAATCTGGGGAGGAAATGGTTGACTTGGCGCGTGATCCAATGGTCTCAATTCAAACCTGACTAATTGAATTATTAACCCTAATTAAATTAAGTTAAGTGGGAATTAATGTTAATGATGCAATCTGAACCCTTGGTCCACACGCGGGAAAGATGATCCAATGGCCCAAATTTGAAGTTTGCCCTAATTAATGACACTTAACCCTAATTACTCTCAGGCTGCCGGAGAAGACTTCCGGTCGTCTTCTCCGGCGAGCAGCTCACCTGAAAACTTCCAAATCTTTCCCTAGGTCACTAAAATGAAATCTAAAACCATGGAAATGTTCCCCACATCCTCACGAATCAAACCCCTATCCTAAAACAAATTTATTTTTCCTGAATAAGCTGAATCGAAGAGAACAAGTTCTAGGGCACGCAAGCTTCAGAGACAAATTAAACTCTCAAATCAAAGCCATTTTCAAAACCAATGGTACCAGGATGATCAGTGAATCACATAGAACAAGTTTGTAACAAGAAAAACCATTTCTGGAAAAATAAATTTCAGGCTACCTGAGATTCGAAGCTTTCAGCTTGAGAACTTTCTGGCTTCTTCTTTCAGTGCAAACCCTTCCACTTGATCCCCAGATGATGTTTGAATGTTCAATGAGAGTTTAAGTTGGCTGGATAATGAGATTCGACAGCTTCTGCTCAAGCTTGATCAGAAATGGCAATGGTGTTTTAGGCACTTTCAGGTCATGGTGAGGGATTGTTTGTGATCCTGAGGGTGAATGGAGAAGGTCTGTGGTGTTTGTTTGTGTGTTTGCAAGCTGTGGTGAGAGTTTCGAAGAGAAATGCAGCTTGGGGTGTGAAATGGTTATGGAGTGTTCTTGCTGTTTCAGGCTTGTGTTCTTGGTGATTTCTACTCAATGATACATGGTGAGTTGAATGGAGGAAAAGGTTTGAGTGTTTTCAAGCTGTGGAGAGGAATTCGAAGGCTTATGAAAATGGGAGTGTTTTTGTGAATGTGTATGTGTGTACTCTTTCAGCCTTGCCTTGTGTTATGTTTTGCTTGCAAATTGTCCACATAATTCTCTCTCATTGGTCAGTTGACAAGACATGCCCTTTATTGATTGGTAAGTCACCTTTTGCTCAAAGTCCACTTTATGTGTAAGAGAAGTATGGTGAGGTGCTAGCTTGGTACAAGGCATGGGCTATGCGCAGCAAAATGAGGGGAAAAGGTCAGCTGGGTCCAGCATTCAAGGCAGCAAGTTGGTGAAGCAAGATCATGAGTTTTGCAACTTGTTGTACCTTTGGTTCACATGTGATTCTTTTGCCTAACCAAACATAAACCATAGGCATTCTTGGTCCAAATCTGATTTTCATGACTTAGAGAAAGTTTGTGTAATGGTTTGAACTGAATTAGAGGCTGCAATATGCATTGGTCCAAGATTTTGCAAAATTCTCACTTAGACATGCCTTGAAAATCAATGATTTTAGCCAACTTTGCATTGCCATAACTTTTGATCCAAGAAGAGTTTGATCATGTTCTTGTACTTTTTGAAAAGGGAAAGATGAGATCTACAACTTTCATGACCAGAGTTTTTCCATTTGAAGCCTTTTTGGATCAAGAATCAAGGCTTGAAAAGTGACCTAAAATGAGGCATTCTTGAAAAGTCAACTATGCCCAAAAAGTCAACATTTGCAAAAACCCTAAATTCTTGATTTCCATGAACTTCAACCTTCTTCCATGATCAAATAAAGATCATATACACTCAAAATGATGAAGATCACCCATTGGTTGGGTCATTGGGGGCCTCAGATGCCCTGATTTTACACTGACTTGTCTGAAAAGTCAACCCTTGATCAGATGACTTCCCCCTGGAATTTCTTCATGAAAATTGATATGCATACTCCCTATACCATATAGAGATCAATGGAAACAAGAATGACCAAAAAATTTGGAGTTATGGCCTCTGAAACCAAAACCCTAATTTTCAGTCAACTGTGCAGTCTAGCCTGGCTCTGCATCCACTCAAACCCTAGTTCTTGTGATTCCTTTGCAATTTTGACTTTGAGGAGATGGAATATGATATGAGAACACATATGGACCCCCTTGAGTTGATTGGTGACCTTTGGAGTGGCCCAAGATGCTTTGGGCTTGCTCAGAACACAAACCCTAGGTGCAGATGCCTTAGAAACTATCCAGTGAATCAAAAATGAGATGTGAGATGATATGTTTGTGTTTATGCATATGAGGATGATCACAAGCCATGATGTGAATGGGTGAGGGCAAATTTGGGGTGTTTACAGCTGCCCCTATTCAAACATGAGTTAGCTGTGCAGGATGTAAGCAACGGCTTAACAGGCAAACAAGATAACTTGTGGTTGAATACCAAAGACAGTCCAAAATTTGCACTCACAAAATGAAGAAGAAAAGGGATATAGATTGTAAAAGTATATTGTAAAGTGTGGGCGACGGAGGACGACCGTCGAGCAGAGGACGACTGCTGGGTAAATAGCAATGACGGGGACGGCCGACATGCTGGGAGAAGTGCGTGAAGTAAAGCGATGACGGGGACGGCCGACATGCTGGGAGAAGTGCGTGAAGTAAAGCGATGACGGGGACGGCCGACATGTTGGGGATATAAGGTAAAGCTAAGACGGGGACGGCCGACTAGCTGGGGAAAATAAGACTATATGATGGGGACGGCCATCAAGTTCACAAAGGTAAAGTAAACAACGATGGGGACGGCCATCGGGCTAAAAAGGAAAAGGGACCACGACGGGGACGGCCGTCGGGTTAAAGAATAAATGAAATAAACAGATGATGGGGTACGGCCATCAAAGATGAAGGACGATCACCTAGCAGGGGACGGCTGCTCTGTTGGGGATAAGAGAAATATGATGGGGACGGCCATCAAAGGTGGAGGACGACCACCTGGCAGGGTACGGCTGCCGAAAATATCGCGACATAGGACGAATGCCGGATAGAAAAGGTCAACGATGGGGACGGCCATCGGACGAGCATGATGGAGGACGACCATCAAGAAGTGGAGGACGACCACTCAGCAGGGGACGGCTGCTCTCAAGGCCTATCATAACACAGGACGAGTGTTAGATAACCAAAATCAACAATGGGGACGGCCATTGGATAAAGTGATGAAGGACGATCATCAAAAAGGTGGATGACGACCACCTAGCAGGGTACGGCTGCTAAAAAAGATCAACGATGGGGACGGCCATCGGATGAGCATGATGGAGGACGACCATCAAGAAGTGGAGGGCGACCACTCAGCAGGGTACGGCTGCTCTCAAGGTTATCATGACACAGGACGAGTGTCAGATAAAAGAAAAATCCGTTTTGTTGACGATCTACTGGGGTATAGTAAACACGGACGAGTGTCTACAACCAAGAAAAGAAATGTATAAGTGTTTGGGTATTGTGTATAGATTAAGGATGCGGACGAGCATCCTTAAGATTATGATACGGACGAGTATCATGTAGAAACAAACTGACACATGTTCAGAGATGATGATACGGACGAGTATCAACTGGTTAACAAAGAACACGGACGAGTGTTGCATCTGAGGGGACTCTTCTGGGGAATGGTAGACACGGACGAGTGTCTATATTCAAGAAGACAAAAGTGTTTGACACAGTGTATGGATTAAAGATGCGGACGAGCATCCTTAAGACTATGATACGGACGAGTATCATGTAGAAACAGACATTAGACGCAATGTTCTGAGATGATGGTACGGACGAGTACCAACTGGTTAACAAAGAACAAGGACTACTGTCGAATCTGTGGGGATATAAGTGAGGTATACAAGTGTGAGTGGTGTATGGATGAGTGTTTAACTGTTGGGGAGAGTGACACGGACGAGTGTCAAAAGAGATGAGTATAGTATAAACAAGTATCTGATATACAAAGTGTTTATGTTACTGTGCTGGGGAAGGTGACACGGACGGGTGTCAAGGAAATTATAAGAGTACATGTGAGTGCAAAGAGGATGTCTTTGGCTTTCCGCTGGTGATTTGACACGGACGGGTGTCAGGGAGTATCTGTAATATGGGTGTTTTTGTTTGTAAAAGAGGGTTCGGGCGACTTTACTGGGGAAAGATGACACGGACGGGTGTCAAAAAGGAGTATATACTGGTGTTTGTGACTTATGAGGCAACTGCTTTTGCTGGGACCCTGGTGGGGATTTCTGGGTATTGTATTCTGTATAATGACAGATTGTCAATATTTACAAGTGTTCAATTCACAACATGACTTATGATTATGCTATGCGTTTGATTTTTGCCGTAACGCTCCGTATTAGACGGAATGCTACGCTCTGAGGGATTATATGATGCGAATGCTATGCTTATGCAAAGAGGCACCGATCCGGGATTCGGATCCCGTTGCTGCGGAGATCTCTGGTTGATCTGCTTTAAGTGAACATCCCAGCTGGGGATGAGATCATTGGTAGATCTAATGATGTATCTGTTTAGGGATATAGGTCACCGATTGACATATCCTTATAATACGGGACCCAGCTGGGGTTTGTAGAAGCTTCCTCCCTCTCTGTTGTGACTTCTTCGTGCGTTGCTCTTTTGAATAGAGGCTTGAAGCTCTGTGGGGAGATGATTCCCTGATTCTTGCATCTTGCTGAGGAATAGTGGTTGGTACTACAGCTGGGGAATGCTGTTGGTAACTCAGCTGGGGAGAGTAACGAGAGGCAACTCGGCTGGGGAGAAAACATCTTGAGTGTTAAGCCTGTTTGTTGATTTGCCAGCTTGCTGGACTATAGCTTGTATTCCCCAAGCTGCGTTCTGGATACCTGCAATCCTGCAAAGATAAAGAAACGCGCAAATGGTCCCGAGGTATCCTTTACTGGATTCCGTCATAGGAGATAAGTACTTTCGAGAGTAAGTATATTCCCTGTGAGCATGTGCTTTATTTTTAGAGAAAGGCATCCGTACTTATGCAATTGTATTTTAGGGATATCAGACAATTCTTTGCAAAACATAAATGTAAAAACGAAACATGACTGAAAATCTGATTTTATTAATTCATGTGCCCTGAATTGGCAAGATACAGTCAAAGAAACATATCTCCTGAAATGAGGAGATTGTTACAAATTGAGAAACAAAGTGCTGGCAGTGTTGATGACGCTTTGAGGAGCTTCCTCTCCCGTTATGACTCGTATGACAATGACGTTTTTCTCGTCTTGCTTTCTGGAGAGAGTTGATTCTGATTGAAGCTTGATCCTTCCGAAGCTCACCAAGTTGCTGACAATACAGACGAATTCAGAATGCAGTTGTTCGCTTATTCCCTTATTTTGCATGGATCGCCCTTTCGGGTTTTCAATCCATCGGGATAACCATTTTTTGCCTGAGTTGTCCAATGCGGCTTTTCAACTCAGTGGGTGTACGTTTCTTTTATTTATTTCCCTTATTTTTGCCCGAGTCTTTTATTCTGTTTTTGACTCGCCGGGATGCCCTATTTTTGCCTGGACTTACATTCTGTTTTTATGTCCAGCGGGTCATTTTATGCGAAGTATTTTTTAACTGCATCTGAATTCACAGGGGATGGGAAATCTTCACCATCCATGGTGCTGAGCATCAGTGCTCCACCAGAGAAAACTTTCTTCACCACGAATGGTCCTTCGTAATTTGGAGTCCATTTGCCCCTGTGGTCTGTATGAGGAGGGAGGATCCTTTTCAGCACAAGATCTCCCACTTGGTACTCTCGATGTCTGACTTTCTGATCGAAGGCCTTCTTCATTCTCTTCTGGTATAACTGCCCATGGCAGATTGCGGCCAACCTTTTCTCTTCGATCAGATTCAGTTGCTCGTATCGGGCCCTAACCCATTCTGCTTCACTCAGCTTGACATCCATTAATACCCGTAACGAGGGTAGTTCAACTTCAAAAGGTAGGACTGCTTCCATACCATACACAAGCTGATACGGTGTTGCCCCAGTGGATGTTCGGATTGATGTGCGGTACCCATGTAAGGCAAATGGTAGCATTTCGTGTCAGTCTTTGTAGGTGACTACCATCTTTTGCACAATCTTCTTGATATTCTTATTTGCTGCCTCAACAGCGCCATTCATCTTTGGCCTGTAAGGAGAAGAATTGTGATGTTGGATCTTGAAGTCCCGGCATAATTCAGCCATCATTTTGTTGTTTAAATTGGAACCATTATCAGTAATGATCCGCTCGGGAACTCCATACCGACAGATGATATCTCTCTTCAGGAATCGGGCTACCACTTGCCTGGTGACATTTGCATATGAGGCTGCTTCAACCCACTTTGTAAAATAGTCGATGGCGACCAGGATGAATCTGTGGCCGTTCGAAGCAGTTGGCTCAATCTTGCCAATCATATCAATGCCCCACATGGCAAAGGGCCATGGTGAAGACATGATGTTCAAAGGATTCGGAGGTACATGCACTTTATCTGCATAGATCTGGCATTTGTGACATTTTCTGGCATAAGCACAACAGTCTGCATCCATTGTGATCCAGTAATAACCTGATCTTAACAACTTCTTAGCCATTGCATGTCCTCCAGCATGGGTACCAAAAGAGCCTTCGTGCACTTCATGCATCAGTAAATCTGCCTCCGTCTTGTCAACACATCTGAGGAGTACCATATCAAAGTTCCTTTTGTATAAAGACCCATCAGTGTTCAGAAAGAAACTTCCAGCAAGCCTTCTTAAAGTCTTCTTATCATTGGAAGATGCCCCAGGTGGGTATGTTTGATCCTCCAAGAAGCACTTAATGTCATGGAACCAAGGCTTATTATCTTTTACAACATCCGCTGCAAATACATATGCTGGTCTATCAAGTCTAGATACTGAAATCTGAGGTACAAAGTTAGCAGCTTGAACTTTGATCATGGATGATATGGTAGCAAGAGCATCTGCGAACTGGTTCTCGTCCCGAGGGATATACTCAAGCTTGACTGTTGTGAAGAAAGTCAATAACCTCCTTGTATAATCCCTGTAAGGTAACAGATGATCTTGGTGTGTGTACCATTTTCCGTTGGTCTGATTGATTACCAAAGCTGAATCTCCGAATACGGTCAACGTCTTGATCCTGAGGTCAATGGCTTCCTCAAGACCCATAATACAAGCTTCGTATTCAGCTTCGTTGTTAGTGCAGTTGAAAGTGAGTTTTGCCGAGAAAGGCATGTGAACTCCTTTGGATGTAATGAGTACTGCACCAACACCACGGCCATTCATGTTAACAGCCCCGTCGAACATCATAGTCCATTCTTCTTCTGGGTCAGGCCCTTCGGTGTGAACAGGCTCTTCATGATTTTTTGATTTAATGAACATGATGTCTTCATCAGGGAAGTCAAACCTCATAGGCTGGTAATCATCAATAGGTTGCTCGGCAAGATATTCAGACAATACACTGCCCTTGATGGCTTTCTGAGAAGTGTATTGGATGTCATATTCAGTGAGAATCATTTGCCATCTTGCAACCCGTCCGGTAAGAGCTGGCTTCTCGAAAATGTACTTGACTGGGTCCATCTTTGAGATCAACAAAGTAGTGTGGGTCAACATATACTGTCTCAGTCGGCGAGCAGCCCACGCTAAAGCACAGCAAGTTTTCTCGAGCAGTGAATAACGTTGTTCACAGTCGGTAAACTTTTTGCTTAGGTAGTATATTGCATACTCTTTTCGACCAGACTCGTCATGCTGGCCCAGCACACACCCCATTGACTCTTCTAATACTGTCAAATACATAATCAGAGGTCTTCCTTCAACTGGCGGCATGAGGATTGGAGGTTCTTGCAGGTACTCCTTGATCTTGTCAAAAGCCCTTTGGCAGTCTTCGTTCCACCTGACCGTTTGTTCCTTTCTTAACAGCTTGAACAAGGGTTCACAGGTTGCTGTAAGGTGAGATATGAACCTTGAGATGTAATTCAATCGTCCTAAGAACCCCCGAACTTCTTTCTCAGTTTTCGGTGCAGGCATCTCTTGGATGGCTTTGACTTTATCAGGGTCAACCTCAATCCCTTTCTCGCTTACAATAAATCCCAGCAGCTTACCGGATCGCACCCCGAATGTGCATTTGTTGGGGTTCAACTTCAGTTGGTACTTTCTCAGACGCTTGAACAACTTGAGCAGATTCACCAGATGATCTTCCTCTGTGAGGGACTTGGCAATCATGTCATCCACATAGCATTCTATTTCCTTATGAATCATGTCGTGGAATAACGTTACCATAGCCCGTTGATAGGTCGCACCGGCATTCTTGAGCCCAAATGGCATCACCTTATAGCAGAACGTGCCCCAGGGTGTGATGAATGTTGTCTTTTCCATGTCTTCAGGCGACATTTTAATCTGATTGTATCCTGAAAATCCATCCATGAAAGAGAATACCGAGAACTGAGCCGTATTATCAACCAATACGTCAATGTGAGGTAATGGGAAGTCATCTTTCGGGCTAGCTCTATTCAGATCCCGGTAATCAACACACATTCTTACTTTTCCGTCTTTCTTAGGCACAGGTACTATGTTAGCAACCCATGGCGGGTAGCTAGTTACAGCAAGGAACCCGGCGTCCCATTGCTTTTGTACCTCTTCCTTGATTTTCATAGCCATGTTTGGGCGAGTACGGCGCAGCTTTTGTTTGACTGGAGGGCATTCTTCTCTCAAAGGCAGCTTGTGCACAACGATGTCGGTATCCAACCCTGGCATGTCTTGATACGACCAAGCAAACACATCAACATACTCTTGAAGCAGATCTATCAGTTGCTTCTTAACTGAGTCTTGCAGGCAGGCCCCGATCTTGACTTCTTTCACGTCTTCCTTTGTACCAAGATTAATCACTTCAACCTCCTCCTGGTGAGGGGTAATGACCTTTTCCTCTTGTCTTAACAACCTGGCTAGCTCTTCAGGAAGCTCATATTCTTCTTCAACCCCTTCATCAGCTTGATTGATCGGATTGTCAAAGTCATACGATGTCATAGCCGTGCTGTTGCCGGTGCTGTCAGGAAGGCAATCTCTGCAAGGGTTAAGTTGGTTTATTTTAGTGATCTGATTTTAGTCTTATTTAGAAAAGTGAAATGAAGTTGTCATTTTGAAAACACTGCCATTTATTTTTTGTACAAAAAAGAAAAATGGAAAAACAGTGAGCATAAAAGAAAAAGACTCGTTTGCAAAAAGATGTCTGATATTTCATTAATTGATCTTGTTTGCACAAAAGTACAGATGGCCCTATTACAAAATGAGTCTTGTCATCTTGGGCAAGATGCAAGACTTTGATGCATGCTTATAAAATACAGGAAATAATAATTACTCTGCTCGAGTAACACTTATAATTCCCTGGGAAGACCAGTTCGAGACACTGCTCCCCGGGATCTTCGGACGAATCCAATTCTCCAGATTGCGCTCCTCTTCCAGCTCGTCTTCCAGACAGTTGATAGCATCGGGGGTAAGCATCCCCCCACTGACAAAACCAGGCTCTCCAGCAGCCTTTGCTTGATGTTGAGTTGGTCTGTAACCCAACCCAAATTTGTCTTTCTTCTCCTCCACAGCTAAAACCTTGCCCCAGCCTAGGGCAGTTCCTTCCTCAACAACCTTCCGGGCTTGTTGGTATGATGACATGGAGATACCAGATACAGCAGACGCTTCATTGACATTCAAAGCTTCAAAACCTTGGCTCATTGTTTCATGGATCTCCCCATCCATTTCGATATACTTATAAGTAGCCAGATGGCTAACAAATATATCCTCCTCCCCACAGATTGTGACAACTTGGCCTTCCCACTCATATTTTAACTTTTGGTGAAGGGTAGACGTTATTGCGCCAGCGGCTTGAATCCAGGGTCTACCCAACAAACAGCTGTAGGCGGGCTGAATGTCCATCACATAAAAGATAGTTTTAAAGGTCTGCGGGCCAATTGTCACAGGCAGCTCAATCTCTCCCAGAACCGATCTCTTTGAACCATCAAAGGCTCTTACCACCAGGTTGCTGGGTCTCAATGCCAGTCCATCATATTCTAACTTCACCAAAGCCTTCTTTGGTAAGACATTCAGGGAAGAACCTGTGTCCACCAGCACATGAGAAAGGACAGCTCCTTTGCATTCCATGGTTATGTGCAAGGCTTTGTTGTGGTTGCGGCCATCCGCTGTCAGGTCAGTATTGGTGAACCCTAGCCCATTGCTAGCAGTGACATTTCCAACCACGGTTTCCAATTGGTTGACAGTAATCTCCTCAGGCACGTAAGCTGCGTGCAGGACTTTCAGTAGTGCATTCCGATGGGCTTCGGAGCACATAAGCAGTGAGAGGATGGAGATTTTGGATGGTGTCTGATGAAGTTGATCCACAACTTTATAATCACTCTTCTTGATGATTCGCATAAACTCATCAACTTCCTGATCAAATGGAGTCTTCAGGGCTTCTTTGGCAGCTGGATCTTCCTGCACCGGGCCTTTTCCTTTTGCCTTGGCAGCAGCTTCTGCCTCGGCAGTAGGTCTTTGGACTTGTGAAGCGAAGAGACGTCCGCTTCGAGTGAAGCCTCCGCCTCCCCCCACATTATCTACTTGGGGTGCAGGTGTTGATGCTTCCAGAGTGATTCTTTTTCCCTCGCAATACAAGTCAGAGCCATAGTGCCAAGGGATGGCCCTATTGCTTTCATATGGTACAGGTCCAGGCACCGTGACAGTGACTAGACTGATTGCTGCTGCTGAAGGGACTGTAATTGTTTGTGGATCATAAAAGATTGTAACTGGTGCTCTGGCGGGAGCAGCACCTTCTGAATGGTAGGCGGAGTTATTTTCAGGATCGTAGAATATGGTAACAGTGGAGACATCTTCATGATTGTTTGCTGGTGTTGTAGGAGGTACTGTTGGAGAGACTGATGTTGTTGTTGATGGAGATTCGAAATGGAATGAAGCTGAAGTTGTAGCAGGAGAAACTGTTGAAAATTGATCATTTGGGAGGACAGATGAAGTACTTGTTGATGTTGCTGATGAATTGTCGGGAACAATAGTTGCTGCAGTTGTAGGAGGTTCTGAAACCGTTGTTGATGAAGTTGCCGGATTTGTCGGGAATGATGTAGTGATCTGGAGTAGGCCACTCTGAATAAGGCTGTCGATGCCATTCCTCAAGTCTTCACACCCATTCCAAGAAATATTGCAGTAGGGACACCCTAGTTCACACCCCGGAAATATATTGCTTTCACGGAGTTGAGCTTTGATTTCCACCAATGGCGTCCTGATCTGATCCACACTAGTTATTAAATAAGACGGTTGGTCTTCTTCAATAGCATTAATTCGGGGACCACCATGGTTTGGCATCGGGTTTTTATTGACATTGGGCGGCGGTGCAAAATTCAGAGCCTTGGAGTCTACCAAGTCTTGTACCTTCATATGCAGAGCCCTGCATTTTTCTGTACTGTGACCAGGTGCGTTTGAATGAAAAGCACACCTAGCATTGGAGTCATAGTTTCTTGGTAAACTGTTGGGATCCGGAGGTGCCAACGTTCTTAGCTCAACTAGGTTGAGTTTCAGAAGTTGTGGCAACAAGGCAGCGTACGGCATTGGGATCGGGTCGATCACTCGGTTAGCTTGGGATGGCCTTTGTTGGAATGGCCTCTGTTGATTGTTGTTGTTGTTGTTGTAGTTGTTTCTTGGAGGATATTGATTCTGCTGATGATACTGAGGTTGTTGTTGGAAGTTTTGTTGAGGAGGTTGATAGACTGGCTGAGGATGAGCTGGAGCAGGGATGGTGACTGCTGCTATTGACCTTTGAACATATAGGGGCCTACCCCTGTTGGTGTGAATGGCATTGGTCTCGCCAGTTCTTCTCGGGCCTGCAAAAGGCTTTCTTGTACCACTGGACGAACTAGCACCATTATCAGAGATCTTACCCATTTTTAACAGGCTCTCAATTCTCTCCCCCGCTATAACAACATCGGCGAAGCTAGTAGAAGAGAAAGCAGCCAACCTGTCAATATACGTTCCCTGGAGAGTGTTCATAAACATGTCTGCCATTTCTCTCTCAGACATTGGTGGTTGAACGGCAGCAGCCAATTGCCTCCATCTCTGGGCATATTCTCTGAAACTTTCCCTTGAAGACTGTGACATTCCCATCAGGAGGGTCCTATTGGGTGCCATATCTAGGTTATATTGATACTGCCTGATGAAGGCCTCTGCCAGGTCCTTCCAGCATCTCACAGTTGCCCTTGTCAAATGGGAATACCATTCCCTTGATGCTCCAGTCAAGCTGTCTTCAAAGTAGAACATCCAGAGCTTCTCATCCATTGTATAGGCCTTCAGCCTTCCAAGGAATGATTGTAGATGAGTCCGGGGGCATGAAGTCCCATTATACTTTTCGAAACAAGGAGGCTTGAACTTATGGGGGATCCTGACCCCGTCTACCAAGCCCATATCCATCACGTCAAAACCCAAAGAATTTTGAGACTCTAGGGATCTTAACTTCTCAGCTATTTCATCCAATCTCCTATCATAAGCCTCTTCTCCAGCACCCATTACAGTGAACTGGTCTTCTTGAGGGTCTTCCTGAAGTACCCTGGCTGCAGTGGCTGTGCCTTGAACATTTGCAGGAATGTTGATCTCAGGATGCAAATGTGGGCCAAACACAGGGGGATTAACATGGGGTTGCACCCTTTCATTGTTACTGGTGCCGGAAGTTCCTACATGAGGCTCCTCCTGAGTTTGCCTTTCAACCATGGCCCTCAGTCTCTCCTGGCTCTGAGCCATGTTGTTCATAACTTCCATGAACTGCGTCATCTGTGTTCTCATCTCCAATCTCTCGTTCGCCATCTGATTTCTGACCTCTGCTAGGTCCTGCTGTACCTGATCCATTTGAATTCCCGGAAGGTTGTTTCTAGTTGGGTACCTGTGTGGCCTGTTGAGGGGAAACACCCGGCGGCAAGCAATACTGCCTGAATATCACAACAGAGGTTAGTAACAATAAACAAAACCTACAAAACAAACAAAAGGGGTTAGTATGCAATGCAGTTATGCTTATTTGCTCTCAAGGTATCCGGTTTGGTCTTCAGTTTTGACCCTTCCAGACCCTTGAAGATGATGCTGTTGAAGTCGCTTTTGGAATGAACTTGAATGGAACAAAATAACACAGGTATATTACATAAGATGACATAATACAACTTGTTCATTTTACAACACGATCCCTCTAAGGGGTCAAAATACATCACAAAAGCAAAAGTACATGGAATAGGAATAACAACAAGCAAATGATCAAACTCCAAGGCCAAACTCGTCCTCACGAACTTCCCTAAGAAGTGCTTCGGTCACAGGATCAGCCGGACGCTCCGTAAGACTTCTGATGAGAAGGTTTCTTGTTGCAACAGCTGCAGTCAACTTCTTGTTCTGACTTTGGTCTTTAGACTTCTTCACCCCAGCTCTGATTTCTAGCTCTGATATTTCCTTCTGGGCTGCTGCCAGGGCTTTTTCCATCTGCTCCATCTTGTCCTGAACTCTCTTGTCTTCTAGGGTACGGGCCTCAGTGATCCGGACCCACCTGGCCTGACTCTCTTTTAGATACAAGTCTGTCCTTGCTCTCTGGAACTGGGCTTCTTTACAAGCATTCTTCAGAATCTGCTCACCAGCTTTAGACTTGTTGATATAATCTCCAGACTTCTCAATTTTAGTCAAGTGTTCCACTCTCAATTTCTCCAATCTCTCAATCTCCCTCACACCTTCACTCCTCTCCCGGAGGGTCTTCTGCAAAGCCTGGGTTAACTTCTCATTTCTTTCTTTCAAGCTCTCAAACTCCTCCAGACTGATGGTGGCAGGGGGAGGTGCTGAAGATGACTCAGGCATGTCTTCTATGGTGAAAGGCATTCCTGAAAACTGGGCCCTAGCACAGGACCACTCATTGTATTGTGCTGATGCCACATTATTGCACTTCCCCAGAATGGTGACTCCCTTGGTTTGAACATGATCCCAGGCCCAGGCAGCCTGCCTAACAGTTGCCAGACTAATCTTGTTCTCACAGTAGAGGGTCTCAACCAGGCCCTGTGCTTTAGGAGTATGGACCAGTGCATAGCCCAATTGTCTCTTGAACAGCAGAGGGTTGTAATTGATACTTCCCTTAACTCCTATTAAGGGCACATTGGGAAAGTGCCCACAGCTGGTGAGGATATCTCTGCCCTTGGTGCTTTGAGTACACCATCTGATGTCTGCTGAAGTGAGAGTAGTGAGCCTCTTAGCCCAGTTGCTTTGCTGATGAGGGTTTAGAAATGCATCTGTTCTGGGTAGATGCTTGAGAAGCCAAGTATGAAATAATGGAGCACAAATCCTCACTAATCTCCCCCTCTGCTTCTCATTCCTCTGATGTACTGAGTAGTAAAGATCACCCAATAAGGTTGGCACTGGGTTCTTCAGGATGAACAAATGGATTGCATTCTTGCTGATGAATCGAGGCTCATCTGCAAACAACACAATTCCATAGACACTTAAGGCCAACAAAGCACAAACAGCTTTCCACTCCCCCAAGGAGGCCTTCAGGCTAGCTTGAGAAATTAAGAAGTCCAGATGAAAACCAGGGCTCCCAGCTTTAGAGGTCATATGTTGCTCAATCAAAACAGGCTCCAGATGTAAAGCTTTTGCTACCTCTCCATTGTTAGGAAAGACCATCTCAGGATTGAAAGGGATTTCTCTCCTGATAGGCAAACCAACCAATGATGAGTATTCTTCTAAAAGAGGGCCCAACTGGAAGTCTTGAAAGGTGAAACATCTCAATGGGGGGTCATAAAACTGAATGCAGGTGTGGATGAGGCTCCTCTGTGAAGGGTCCAGATCCATAACCAAGTCAAGTATATCCCCATAGCTCTCTCTGAACAAAGATATGTGATCTGGAGTGATCAGGGTTTGGATCCTCCTGATGTCTGATAAGTCTGGTTGGAAGAAATGATAGGTGATGTTGCTTTTCTTTGGAGCCATGAGTGCTGAAGTAAGTGCTGATGAAGAGGTTGAGAAGTGGGCCACTGGCTGGCTAGTGCAGATAACTGAAGTATATGGCTGACAAGCTGAAGCAAGTGCTGGTGGAGACAGGTCAAAACTGCAGATGGGGTCAAAACCAAAACCAGATGAAAATGGATACCCTGAAACACAAATAAGCACATGTTAATATGATGCAATGAGTATGTATGCAAATGAAATGCAAAGGGTTTGTGACTGAGCTAGATCTGATCAAAATGCCTTGGTATAGATCCATGTGTGTTCAAGAATTCCAGATGGAGGTCTATAAATCCAGTAACCAAGGTGGGGGACTCAAATAAAGAGCCACATGTCCAGGATTTTAGAATCACAAGAACTATCCAACATGGAGTATTCTTAACAAAGTCAAAGTAACAGGGTATTCTGAGGTCAAGGTACCTGCAAACCTGTAAACGGCCCAACCCCCTCACAGGTGGTGATCTAGAACAAGGATCCTCAGACTTGGATCCGTTATGAGAAGTGTAAACACTTCTAACCCGGAGGTACAGTGTTTACAATAACCATAACAATTCCTCCTCTAATTCACCTCAGTTTCTGAAGGTCAAACTAAAAGGTCATCCAGACTTAGCAGGCTTCCCAGATAGCCCTAGCATTGCAGGAAATCTGCAACACAGAGTTCTCAAGAAGAAACCCATATCTGAATCGTGTTTCATATTCCCGCACCAGACCGAAATGGAATGGGAAAGAATATGATTCACTCTAGCCTAGGTGTCACTCAGGTCCCAGGTATAGGACCTTAGCTCTCAATGAATCACCCACCCACCAAGGCAAACAACAGATCCAGCCAGCAACAATGACAGTATGATATATAAATGCAATAAAGAAAGCAGTAAAGTAACTATACATAAAGCAATAAACAAAAATAAATACAAGCACAATCAAGCACATAACACCCCAGTAAACACAAATCAATCAAGCGCTAGGAAGAACCCACAAAAAGAACCAGAAGCCCTGGTTGCAATATAAGGTTCCCCAGCAGAGTCGCCAAGCTGTCGCTCCCGATAAGTGACACAGGGTCAGATAAAGGTACAGACGCGAACGGTCGGCGAAGGGAACAGTGAGAACACACAGCCGTGAACTCACTGGAGATGAATAGAGTCGCCAGCTAGGCATTTTTATCCCGGAGGAAAGGCAATGCTGCATAGGCCTAGAAAAAGATGGATAAGACGGTTGCGAACCAGAGAGACTGAGAAAGGGGGTTGGTTACAACCTGGGAAGGTATTAGCACCCAGATTGTCCGTCGTACTCGACGGGATCCACGCTTAAAAGATTTGTGTTTTAAAGGGGTAGTGTCAGTTCAATTTGTGTATAAAATAGCTGGAAAAGGATGTACAGGTGTCAATGTAAAGTGTATAAGTGATGTGAGGTATGAAAGTGTCAGTGTAAGAATGAAAGTGAGATGCTCAAGATCATGAGGCTTAAAGAGTAAAGCTGGAAAGAGGGGGAATATACAGAGACTTTTGTTCGATAACTGTTAAGTTATGCCTACGTATCCTCTCGTGCAATGAGGAAGTCAGAACACCGTAGTTCGACCCAAAGAGACTGAAAGATGAATTGACTTGTGAACTGCTTACTTGCCTATGCTCAAGTGTATGACCTGTCTGGCTCAGGTGAAAACTGTCTTGCATTAGACGGGAGGAGCAAGTTCTCGTTTATGAGTGAAGGTGATGAGAAAAGAATCCCGAAGGAGACGATTGTTGTTTGTTTTTGAATTTTCAGTCTTTTATTGCTTTTGAAAATTTGTCATAAATTAATGAGCTTAAGCCTGAACCAATGGGTTAGTAAACTCATCACATCTTCCCTCTGATTAGGGGTAATGAGAATACCTTAAGTGTGAAGTCAGATTCTCACACTTAATCACCTTTGATACAGGATTAGGATCATTAACCTACTTGTGATTATTTAGATGTTTTTGGTGTTTTTGTTTAGTGTTGAGTAATGAGGTTAAGCCATAATCAGGGATTAAACAGACTCATTACACCATCCTAATAGAAGGATAATAGATGAGGGTGTTTAAGCTGAGGAAAGCTCCTCAACTTAATCCATGATTAGGGATTAAACTCATGACAAAACAAGCCTTTGATTAAGTGGATTTTATTTAATGGTATGATGATGAAGTGAATTTTAGGGTTTGTAAGACAACTTGAGGGGGACTTGTCCATTAACACTAGGGTTAGTCCTTCTTAACCAATTAAGGAAGAATTAGAACCCTAATGCAAGGCCCAAGTTACAAGCTTGATGTCTTGATGATTATTAGGTGGATTGATTAAGAGATTTAAACACATTAAGGGTTTAACACTTAGGATTAAAGTTATACACTCCATCCTAAGAGAAGGATGCAGGCATAAGCTTAATCACAAAGTCTTAAAGCCTTTAGGGTTTAGTCCCTGATTATGAGATGAGAAGAGAAGACTCAAAGAGAGACACAAAGGTAAAAACTATGAGGGAGACTAATCAAAACCCTAATTCATTGTCATGCTTGGTTGTTCCTAAGGTTTGTGAGGTTTTCAAGAGAAATCTTCAAAGGAGCCACCAGGAAGCAGATGAACAAGATCAAGAGAAGCAAAGTGACTTGCTTCATTCAAGAAGTCAAGTCACTTGAAGAAAGAAAGTGGGGGGAAGAAGAATGAGCAAGCTCAAACTCAAACACATATATAAATGCAGCATGGTATGCAAGAGATATGAAAAGAAAAGTTATGAGAAGTGAAGGCAAATTCACTTCCCAAGTTACTTACCACCTGAAATGTTAGAAAGAAATGCAATGCAATGCCAAATGAGATGAGATGACATGATGATAAGCAAAACCAGAAGCATGTTGATGATGATTATGATGCTATGAGGTGCTGCAAACATGAGGCAAGGCATGGGGATGTTCATACAAGATCATGAATGCAAATGATGCAAGTTAAGGAGCATGAATGAACATAAAAAGTTATGAAGCATACAAGACAAATGGCATGGCAAATATGTAATGCAATGATCAAACATGCTTCATACATGTCTTAAGATGTCAAATGAATCACAAGAATGCACAAAATACAAAGACAAGTCATGTTATGCAAGAGAAATGCAAGAAGGATGCAAGAGAAAGCCCAAAATTAGGGTTCATGGATCAAACATCAAACCAAAACCCAAAACAGAATCAAAACCCTAAGATAAAAATGGAAAATGGTACCCAAAGAAACCCTAAATCTATAATGAACCACTGCCCAAAGGGGAGCTCTCAACTCTCAACCAAACTCAAGATATGAATTTTCTAAGTTATTAGGGTTTTTTAGGGTTCTTAACAAAAGAAATGCCAATCAAATGGAAAATGAAGAAACAAATCAAGGCCATTTAACCCTAGAAACTACATGCCAAACATAAAACAATGCAAGAAGAATCAATGTCTCAACCTTCTCCAATAGGCAGAAATGAATTTTTGAACTTGTGATCAAAATAATGCATAAAAAATGATTTAATTCAATGAAAAATTCTTAAAATGCATCAAGATCAAAAAAGAAATTTGGTTTGAAGGTTGGACAATGTTTCTAAATGACTTAGAACATTTCATGAATTTTTTTGTAATTTTTAAATACCTAAAAGTATTTTTAATTAATTAATTCCCATTAATCAATTAAAAATAATCTTTTAAATATTTAAAAATACTTTTTTTAATGATAAAAAATAAAATAAAATATTTTTGGGTCTTAAAAATTAATAAAACTTTAAGGAAAAAGTTTCATAATTTTTAGGAATTTTTTGCTATTTTAAATTAATTATGCAATTTAATTGAAATAAAAATGAATAAAAATTAAATAAAAGTGAAAGTAATCAGAATGAGAGGCTGAGATGCAATCTGGGGAGGAAATGGTTGACTTGGCGCGTGATCCAATGGTCTCAATTCAAACCTGACTAATTGAATTATTAACCCTAATTAAATTAAGTTAAGTGGGAATTAATGTTAATGATGCAATCTGAACCCTTGGTCCACACGCGGGAAAGATGATCCAATGGCCCAAATTTGAAGTTTGTCCTAATTAATGACACTTAACCCTAATTACTCTCAGGCTGCCGGAGAAGACTTCCGGTCGTCTTCTCCGGCGAGCAGCTCACCTGAAAACTTCCAAATCTTTCCCTAGGTCACTAAAATGAAATCTAAAACCATGGAAATGTTCCCCACATCCTCACGAATCAAACCCCTATCCTAAAACAAATTTATTTTTCCTGAATAAGCTGAATCGAAGAGAACAAGTTCTAGGGCACGCAAGCTTCAGAGACAAATTAAACTCTCAAATCAAAGCCATTTTCAAAACCAATGGTACCAGGATGATCAGTGAATCACATAGAACAAGTTTGTAACAAGAAAAACCATTTCTGGAAAAATAAATTTCAGGCTACCTGAGATTCGAAGCTTTCAGCTTGAGAACTTTCTGGCTTCTTCTTTCAGTGCAAACCCTTCCACTTGATCCCCAGATGATGTTTGAATGTTCAATGAGAGTTTAAGTTGGCTGGATAATGAGATTCGACAGCTTCTGCTCAAGCTTGATCAGAAATGGCAATGGTGTTTTAGGCACTTTCAGGTCATGGTGAGGGATTGTTTGTGATCCTGAGGGTGAATGGAGAAGGTCTGTGGTGTTTGTTTGTGTGTTTGCAAGCTGTGGTGAGAGTTTCGAAGAGAAATTCAGCTTGGGGTGTGAAATGGTTATGGAGTGTTCTTGCTGTTTCAGGCTTGTGTTCTTGGTGATTTCTACTCAATGATACATGGTGAGTTGAATGGAGGAAAAGGTTTGAGTGTTTTCAAGCTGTGGAGAGGAATTCGAAGGCTTATGCAAATGGGAGTGTTTTTGTGAATGTGTATGTGTGTACTCTTTCAGCCTTGCCTTGTGTTATGTTTTGCTTGCAAATTGTCCACATAATTCTCTCTCATTGGTCAGTTGACAAGACATGCCCTTTATTGATTGGTAAGTCACCTTTTGCTCAAAGTCCACTTTATGTGTAAGAGAAGTATGGTGAGGTGCTAGCTTGGTACAAGGCATGGGATATGCGCAGCAAAATGAGGGGAAAAGGTCAGCTGGGTCCAGCATTCAAGGCAGCAAGTTGGTGAAGCAAGATCATGAGTTTTGCAACTTGTTGTACCTTTGGTTCACATGTGATTCTTTTGCCTAACCAAACATAAACCATAGGCATTCTTGGTCCAAATCTGATTTTCATGACTTAGAGAAAGTTTGTGTAATGGTTTGAACTGAATTAGAGGCTGCAATATGCATTGGTCCAAGATTTTGCAAAATTCTCACTTAGGGCATGCCTTGAAAATCAATGATTTTAGCCAACTTTGCATTGCCATAACTTTTGATCCAAGAAGAGTTTGATCATGTTCTTGTACTTTTTGAAAAGGGAAAGATGAGATCTACAACTTTCATGACCAGAGTTTTTCCATTTGAAGCCTTTTTGGATCAAGAATCAAGGCTTGAAAAGTGACCTAAAATGAGGCATTCTTGAAAAGTCAACTATGCCCAAAAAGTCAACATTTGCAAAAACCCTAAATTCTTGATTTCCATGAACTTCAACCTTCTTCCATGATCAAATAAAGATCATATACACTCAAAATGATGAAGATCACCCATTGGTTGGGTCATTGGGGGCCTCAGATGCCCTGATTTTACACTGACTTGTCTGAAAAGTCAACCCTTGATCAGATGACTTCCCCCTGGAATTTCTTCATGAAAATTGATATGCATACTCCCTATACCATATAGAGATCAATGGAAACAAGAATGACCAAAAAATTTGGAGTTATGGCCTCTGAAACCAAAACCCTAATTTTCAGTCAACTGTGCAGTCTAGCCTGGCTCTGCATCCACTCAAACCCTAGTTCTTGTGATTCCTTTGCAATTTTGACTTTGAGGAGATGGAATATGATATGAGAACACATATGGACCCCCTTGAGTTGATTGGTGACCTTTGGAGTGGCCCAAGATGCTTTGGGCTTGCTCAGAACACAAACCCTAGGTGCAGATGCCTTAGAAACTATCCAGTGAATCAAAAATGAGATGTGAGATGATATGTTTGTGTTTATGCATATGAGGATGATCACAAGCCATGGTGTGAATGGGTGAGGGCAAATTTGGGGTGTTTACAGGTATAAATGTACATACAGATGCAATTCCTTAATGAGGTAACTGCTGTGCAAGAAAAGTACAATGACAATGACAATAAATGAAGTTCCATTGAATCTCGACATTGCTATGATCCCTATATCTCTGAAAATCTCATCAGTTAAACTTTGTAGGAAGACGATTGGATGGATCCTTTTCCTTCGTAGTTCCCCATAATCACATGAATGTGTAGATCATAATATTTGCCTTGGAATTAGTCCCTAACTTTTGCCTGGATCGCCCTTTCGGGTTTTCAATCCACCGGGACGCCCTTTTTTGCCTGAGCCGCCCTTTCGGGTTTTCAACTCAGCGGACTAATTTTTATTTTTATCCCTAATTTTTGCCTGGACCGCCCTTTCGGGTTTTCAGTCCACCGGGATAGCCTATTTTTGCCTAAGTCGCCTTTTCAGGTTTTCGACTTAGCGGCTTTTATTCCAATCTTTTAGGCATAATATCTTTTAACGGCATCTGCATTCACGGGAGTAGAAAGCTCTTCACCGTCCATTCTTGCAAGAATCAAGGCACCTCCGGAGAAAGCTCTCACCACCACAAACGGTCCTTCATAATTAGGCGCCCACTTGCCCCTGGGCTCTCTGTGCATGGTAGTGATTCGTTTGAGCACCAAATCACCTTCCTGGTAAGTCTGAGGACGTACTTTCTTGTCAAAAGCTTTCTTCATACGTCTCTGGTAAAGTTGTCCATGACATAGCACCGTCATACGCTTTTCTTCAATAAGATTAAGCTCATCAAACCTCGTTCGGACCCATTCAGCTTCATCTAATTTGGCTTCCATCAGAACTCTCATCGAAGGAATTTCAACTTCTATCGGGAGGACAGCTTCCATGCCATATACCAAAGAAAAAGGGGTTGCCCCTGTCGAAGTACGTACTGAAGTACGGTAACCGTGCAATGCGAAAGGCAACATCTCATGCCAATCTTTATACGTGATCACCATTTTCTGAATGATCTTCTTAATATTCTTGTTTGCAGCTTCGACAACTCCATTCATCTTGGGTCTGTATGGTGTTGAATTATGATGCTCAATCTTGAAACTGGTACATAACTATTCAATTGTCTTGTTATTGAGATTTGACCCGTTGTCGGTAATGATCCGGTGAGGAACCCCGTATCTACATATGATGTTATTCTTTAGGAAGCGAGCAACCACTTGCTTGGTAACATTAGCGTAAGAGGCAGCCTCGACCCATTTCGTGAAGTAATCTATGGCAACAAGTATAAACCTATGCCCATTTGAAGCCTTTGGTTCAATCATCCCGATCATGTCTATTCCCCACATGGAGAAAGGCCATGGTGAAGTCAAGACGTTCAACGGAGTAGGAGGTACGTGTACCCTGTCAGCATAAATTTGGCATTTGTGGCATGTTCGAACATGAGAATGACAATCAGTCTCCATTGTTAGCCAGTAGTATCCTGCTCTAAGGATTTTCTTTGCCATTGTATGCCCACTCATATGAGTACCAAACAGTCCTTCATGTATCTCTTTTATAATTTGCTCGGCCTCCTGTTCATCTACACATCGAAGCAGGATCATGTCATGATTTCTCTTGTACAACATCTCCCCATTCAGAAAGAAATTTGAAGCCAATCTCCTTAGTGTTCTTTTATCCATACTCAAAGCACCTTCTGGGTATTCTTTCTTCTCCAAGTAGCGCTTGATATCATAAAACCAAGGCTTTGCACTTGATTCTTCTTCGGCAGTCAGACAATGAGCAGGTTCTTCAAAGCGCTTGAGATCAAAGGAGGGCCGATGATTGGGCCAAATCAGCTGGTACATGGACGCCAGAGTTGCCAGAGCGTCAGCCATTTGATTTTCACTACGAGGCACGTGAGTGAAAGTAATGTCATAAAATCTGGGGAGTAGCTTCAACACATAATCCCGATATGGAATCAGATGGTCACATCTTACTTCCCAATCTCCTGTAGTTTGATATATCACTAGAGCTGAGTCACCATATACATCGAGTGTTTTAATCCTCAGATCAATGGCTTCCTCTAGTCCCATAATGCACGCTTCATATTCAGCCACATTGTTTGTACACGAAAAACAAAGCTTAGCTGTAAAAGGTATATGGAAATCCTTAGGAGATGTCAGTACTGCTCCAATTCCACAACCTCGATCATTGGCCGCTCCATCGAACATGAGAGTCCATCGCTCTCCTGGTTCAGGCCCTTCGTCAGGTCCAGGCTCTTCATTGTCTCTAATCAACATGATATCCTCGTCTGGAAAGTCGAACTTCAAAGGTTGGTAGTCCTCCACAGGCTGGTGAGCAAGATGATCTGCTAGTATGCTGCCTTTGATAGCCTTTTGAGTGACATACTGAATATCATACTCCGACAAAAGCATTTGCCATCTGGCGATCCTACCAGTGAGAGCGGGTTTCTCAAATATATATTTAAGAGGATCCATCTTGGAAATCAAATATGTTGTATGGGTCAACATGTATTGTCGGAGACGCTTGGCAGCCCATGCAAGAGCACAACAAGTCTTTTCAAGTGCTGAATATCTTGTTTCACAATCGTTGAACTTCTTGCTCAAGTAGTAGATGGCATGCTCCTTCTTCCAAGTCTCATCTTGTTGCCCCAGCACACAGCCCATGGATTCATCGAGAACTGTCATATACATGATGAGAGGTCTTCCAGGCACGGGAGGCACCAAGATTGGTGGTTCTTGCAAGTATTCCTTAACTCTATCAAAAGTTGTTTGACATTCATCATCCCATTCAATTGCTTGATCTTTTCTTAAAAGCTTGAAGATTGGCTTGCAGGTAGCAGTGAGATGCGAGATAAACCTGGCAATGTAATTCAACCTTCCGAGGAAACCTCTGACTTCCTTTTCAGTTCTTGGTGCAGGCATACTCTGGATAGCCCTGACTTTGTCAGGATCAACCTCAATCCCCTTCTGGCTTACAATGAATCCTAGCAACTTCCCGGATCGAACCCCAAAGGTACACTTATTCGGGTTAAGTCTGAGCTTGAAATCTCTTAATCGTACAAACAATTTTTGCAGATTAACAATGTGTTCTTCTTCCGTTTGGGATTTTGCAATCATATCGTCGACGTATACTTCAATCTCTTTATGAATCATATCATGAAAGAGAGTTACCATTGCACGTTGATATGTTGCTCCGGCATTTTTGAGTCCGAATGGCATTACTTTGTAGCAAAAAGTTCCCCACGGCGTAATGAACGTGGTCTTCTCCATGTCTTCTGGATCCATTTTGATTTGGTTATATCCAGAGAAGCCGTCCATAAAGGAGAACACTGAAAACTGAGCTGTATTATCCACCAATACATCGATATGAGGTAATGGGAAATCGTCTTTGGGACTAGCTCTGTTCAAGTCTCGGTAGTCGACACACATGCGGACCTTCCCATCTTTCTTTGGAACGGGCACGATGTTGGCGATCCACTGTGGGTATTTAGCTACTGCTAGAAATCCGGCGTCAAATTGCTTTCTTACTTCCTCCCGAATCTTGAGGGCCATGTCTGGGCGAGTCCTTCTCAACTTCTGCTTGACTGCTGGACATTCTTCTTTGAGTGGCAACTTGTGCACGACGATATCAGTATTTAGCCCGGGCATATCCTGATATGACCATGCGAACACGTCGGCGTACTCGTGGAGGAGCTCTATCAACTTTGCCTTCACTTCGGATTGCAAAGATGCACCTATCTTCACTTCACGCTTATCCTCCTCTGATCCCAAGTTGATGACTTCAATGTCCTCTTGGTGAGGCTGGATGACTTTCTCTTCTTGCTTGAGTAGTCGGGCTAACTCTTCAGGAAATTCGCAGTCTTCCTCGCCTTCTTCCTCTGCTTGGTTGATCGGATAATCAAAGTTATATGGGACCATAGCAACATCGTTCTCAAGGACTTCGGTGGTGTCTCTGCATGTTTATGATTTATGCATTTATTTTAGAAAGTGATGTGCATTAAAACATTGCCATTTTATTATAAAAGAAAAATGAAAGAAAGAGAACAAATATTGAATGCAAACTGATTTATTATATTGATAATCAAAGTTTTAAGACAATGGTGGCCCGACAACATCCCAATATGCCTTGGGCAGAGCATATGGTTTTTTTTGAAAAAAGAAGTAGAATTACTTTTTAGGGTAAATAAACTGAGGAATCTCGACAGTTCTCCAGTTCTCTAATTCTTCCCCTGGACCGGCTTGACGAATCCAATTGCAAGTCGCTTCATGGTGGTCTTCGTCTGAGATCATTGCAGCATGATCCTCAAAGATGTATCCAGCGCTTATAAATGTATCACTCACTCGAGGAAATTGGCCATGTTCTTCATATGCTGAGACCGTTGTTGTACTGGAAGATGGCTGGTAGCCAATGCCATGCATGTCTCTCTTGTCTTGCATCTCGACAACTTTGCCCCAGCCTTGCGTGTTCCCGGTCTCCAAGACAGCCAAGGCTTCCTTCAGTGATGTCATTGACATTGATGGCTGTGGGCGCTCAGATTCTCGCTGAACTGCCAGCATGCTCACTATTTCAAAAGATTGAAACGGTGTCTCGACAGTTTCGCCTTCCACATCAATATATCTAAAAGAAGTCAAATGACTCACTAGGATATCCTCTTCACCTCCAATCACCACAATCCGGGTCTGCATAGGGAATTTTAATTTTTGATGGAGAGTGGATGTAACGGCCCCTGCGTTATGAATCCATGGTCTTCCTAGAAGACAACTGTACCCTGGATGAATATCCATTACTTGGAAAGTAATGGTGAACAAAGCAGGTCCTATCTTAATCGGGAGATCCACCTCTCCTATGACCGCACGCCTGGAACCATCGAAGGCTTTCACTATCAATGCGCTTGGCTTCATCACCACTCCTTGTACAGGCATTCTTTCCAATGTCGTTTTTGGCATCACATTTAGGGAGGAACCCGTATCCACCAACACCCTTGATAGCAACGTATCTTCACACCTTATGGAAATGTGTAAAGCTTTATTGTGATTTTTCTTATCAGCAGTGAGCTCTTCATCATTGAAACCAAGGAAGTTACCAGTGGTAACGCTGGCTATGACGTCATCAAATTGGGCCACAGTGATATCTTTGGTGATGTGCGCCGCACTTAGTACTTTCAGCAGAGAGGATCTATGTGCTTCAGAACTAAGTAGTAAACCTAACATAGATATTTTGGCGGGAGTTTGGTTCAGCTGGTCGACAACCTTGTAGTCGCTTTTCTTGATGATCCTCAAGAACTCTTCCGCTTCTTTCTGAGAGAATGCAGCTTTGGGCGATGACGGTTCTTCTGATGACCCCTGAGGAATAGGAGTAACAACCGGTGCAGCAGTCGTCTTTTGCTTTTGGTGGGATGAAGACTCCACTGGTCTTGGTGCAAACAATCTTCCACTACGAGTCATACCACTGGGTCCGGCAATGGCTGTGACAATGGGAAATTCAAGATTAATAGGCTGCCTTCTCCGGCCTTGCCTAGCGTTTGCTGGTTCATAACTCCATGGCACAGCTTGGTTATTTTCCCCAGTGTAGTGAACTGGATACTCTATAACCATAGGAGTACTATTGTTTGGAGTTTGAGGTGCGTCATAAAACACCTCTGTTGCAGCCACCATTATTTTCTCCATTCCACGCCTTTCGATCTGTATTAGACCTTGATTGAGGAGTTTTTGCAAGCACTCCCTGATATTCTCTTCGGAATGATCAACCCCCTCATCCCTTGCCAACATCAAACCTGCTTTCTCCAACTGTTCGCCAATCACAGCCAATGGGGTCTGGACGTCTTCTGCCTTCAAAATTAACTCACAATCGTCCTCTTCCTCCACGGCATTAACATTTGCTCCCCCATGAGGCGGCAATGGGTCGTTTTTGATATTTGGACCTCTTGGAGTAAATGTTAGATCCTTCGACTCCACTAAGTCCTGAACGTGATTTTGAAATGCATAGCATTTGTCAATAGTGTGTCCAGGTGCGCCTTTGTGAAATTCACAAGTGGCATTGGCATCGTAATTTGGGGGGTACGGGAAGGTGGCTGGCCTTAGATCCCTCAGAACCAGTTGCCCACGTTGGTTCAACTGATTGAAGATATCCCTATAAGGCATGGGGACCGGATCGATGTGCCTTCTTTGCCTAAACTGCCTTTGCGCCGGACCAGTCCGTCTATATTGTTGATTGGGCTGCTGTGCAGGAGCCTGTTGATATTGTTGTTGTTGGGGAGCCTGCGGTTGATACGGAGCTGGCGTAATATTAGCTACATGTCCATAAGGCATGTTATACGGTAAGTTAGCCCTTCCTCTCATGATAGCATTGGCCTCTCCTTCCTTTTTCTTTTGGAAATTAGAAAAAGGTTTCTTGCCAGTGTTTGCAGAAGTAGCTGCTCCTTTGCCTTTTTTCAGCTGGCTCTCGATTCTTTCCCCTACGGACACGATTTCAGAGAAACTAGGAAAACTAGCTCCCATCATTCTGTCCATATACTTATCCTCCAGCGTATTTAAGAACATGTCCGTCAACTCTTTAGGAAGCAATGGCGGTTGAACCCGTGCAGCGAGTCCTCTCCACCGTTGCGCATATTCTTTGAACGATTCATTGCTACGTTGTGTCATGTATTGCAATTGAGTACGATTAGGTGCAAGATCAACATTGTATTGATAATGTTCAAGGAATGCACGTGAGAGGTCATTCCACGTTTTGATTCGGCTTCTCTCCAGCTGGACGTACCACTCCAAAGATGCCCCGGACAGGCTGTCCTGGAAGCAATGAACCAGGAGCTGGTCGTTCCTAGCATATAAAGCCATCTTTCTGCAGTAGGCCCAGAGATGGGTGTGAGGACAGCTGTTCCCTTTATATTTATCGGGAAAGTCCGGAGCTTTGAACTTATGCGGGATTACCAATCCTGGCACCAGACACATTTCTTCAGCATCTATACCTGGAATAGTGTTGATGTCCATCGCCTTAAGCTTTTCCTCCATTGAGCGCAATCTTTCTGTTACCGGATCCAGAAGAGTTTCGGTGCAGCGAACCGGTGGATCTGCGTAAAAGACATCAGACTGTTCATCCATGTCTTTAAACGACCCATGGTGGACAGCTAAAGATGGTACATTGGGTGGATTCACCCCAGCAAGAACGAAATTATCTTTGGCCGTCCCCGAAGTGCCGGCCTGCCTAGTGAGTTTCTCAGCTTCTTCCTCCCTCTTAGCCATAGTGATGACCTCGAGGATTTGGTCCAGCTTTCCCTTGAGTGAGTCGATATCAGCTCTCATGGCATTCTGTTCTTCATGAATTTGCTCCAACGTCATTTTGTAGATTTTTCTGGTCTCGTACCTTCGTCGGAAAATCCGGAAAGTCAGCTTTTCTGGAGAGGGAAGGTAAAGTGTATGAGTTTGTGTTTTTGTTTGGTTGTAAAGATGAGCGTATGAATGCATATGTTTGATTACAAAGCTCTCAGTCATCTTATCGATTTATTACCATAGATATTCAACGTATTTATCATTGCAAATAAGACAAGATTTAAAATCCAAAAGAAACAATTTTCATTCATCTAAATCAAACAAGTACATTAGAGATTCCACGAGTTTTCATATTACAACGCAAAAGATAACAACAGCTTTCTTGAACATAAACTATGGTGCAATCCTAAAAAAAACCCCTTGAGCTTTGCGGACTGCCACTAGATTTGTGGTGAGCTCCTTGATGGTTCTCTTGCAAACTTTCACACACCTGTAGACTTCTTCAGGCATGTTTTCTGGGCACATGACACGATCTGCATCTTCAAGCTTCTCAGGAAGGTCTTGACTTGCCAGGTTCAACATGCTAGCCAGGTTTACAAACTTCTGCTTCCACTCTTCGTACAAACCTTGGAGATTTGCAATTACCACATCTCTTCCGCCTATGGCTTCTTCAGCATCTCGACACTTGTTTATCCATTGGATGCAAGTATTCTCCAGGTCTTGATAAGCTTTCTGAGATCTCAGGTAATCAATTTTCTCCACAGCTTGCTCATGTTGAAATTTCTCACTGTCGTACTTTCGCTGACAAGTGTCCTTTTCCAACTTTTCTGCTGCTAGCTTGTCCTCTTCTCTCTTGAGAGAATCCTCTAAGCTCTTGATCTTTGCTTCTAAAGTGATTCTATCATCCTTCTTGTTCTTAAGACACACCTCTATGTCCTTTTGTAAATTAATAATTCGAACTTCAGCCCTTCTTAATTGGTCGTTACGATGATCCAAATCCATGCTAGCTCCATAAAGAGCACCCAAGCATTTTTCTCTTTTATCTTCTTCTATTCTGCATCTTTTGTTACTGCTTTCCACTCTTTCTTTCATCTTTTTACTTTTCTCCTCCCACACTTCTTGCTTTCCTTTGGTTCGAAGGAGTTCGATCCGCATGCGTTCGTTCTCCAATTCTAAGCCTTTGATTCTTTCGTTGAGCTCATCTATGTCTTCAGGTAGCAATGGTATTTTCTCAGGAAGGGGTGGGAAAGCTATTGGATCAAGAAAGAATGGAATCTTAACGATGCGAGCTCTTTCTTTTACCCACAAGACATATGGTTCCTTCACAGCAATATTCTTGCGGACACTAGGATCACTTGTAACGATCTTCTTCCAAGCCGCCTTGAATTTCTTCAACTCTTCTTTAGATGGGTTATCAACAACAAAAGGTACCAAATGCCTTTCTTCAGGAGGAGTCTCCATAGGGAGCCCAAGTTGTCTCTTAAGCAGCACCGGGTTGTAATTTATGCAACCATGATTTCCTATCAGAGGGACATTAAGGAAACTTCCACATCTAAGCACAATACCCCCAATCTTCCAATCTCTTGAGTACCATGTGAGGTCATTAGCCCTGAGCGAAGCAAATCTGTAAGGCCACGACAAATTCCTAGATACAAAGTAACCCTCCTTAGGCATGTGCATTTTCATCCACATGTGTAACAACGGAGCGCAGCAAAGGAATACACCTCCTCTCTTTGTATGCCGGGTATGGAAAGTGTGATAAAAATCTGCCAATAAGAACGGAACTGGATTTCCTGTCATGAAAATCTCTATAGCAGCACGATCAACAAACTTATCTGACTTTGGGAACAACACGATCCCATACACAAGAAGAGCTAGGATGGCTCCGCAGGAGGACCAGTTTCCTTTCTCAGCACATTGCCAAGCTTGTTTCTCCAAGAACAGTCTCGTGAATCCTTCCTTGTCTGACTTGTTGTCCACTAACAAACTTGCAGGAAGTCCCAACACAGTAGCCAACTTAGTCATAGTGACTTCTTCTTCTAGCTTTGGGAATGGATTGCGGTCTCTAATACGAAGACCCACAAGCAACTCGAATTCTTCCAAAGTAGGAGCAATCTGGAAGTCTGGGAAAGTGAAGCACCGTAGCTGAATGTCGTAATACTGAGCAAGAGCATGAAGAGCATCAATATTTGCCGTCTCGTCCAGTATGCTCAGGATTCTTCCGAAGCGAGCCTGAAAGCTGTTGTGTTTGATAGGAGTGATCTTAGCTCTCAAGGCCAGTAGCGAGTCAACCTTTGGTTCCAAGAACTTGAAATTGTAAGTGCTTTTCTTGGAAATTCGATTCATCTTGATTGCTTTGACAAATACTTCAAATCTGCAATAAATATAAGTAACTGAGAGCTATGTATTATTTTTTATGAATGAATGTATGCAACAATGAACGGGTAAACCCAAAATGCAATGTTTCAGAAACAACTAGAACGGATGGAAGATACTTTGATCACTCTCCTTACAAGGATCTCACTGGGTGACCTCTACAGTTTTAGGGATCCCAAAGTTAATAACTCATATGGATGTTCATTACACGCGCCATTAACATGACGGTTAATTGACTCCACCATATGAATTTCGTTTGGGTGAGATCTTCGTATCGAGTCACACAAGAGAGAAGTCTCCTGGTACCCCATACTACGTGATCGTCGACACGAGGTTTAAAACAAAGTCCTGGAGTTATGGAACTTTCTCAAATGTTTGATGCACGTGTCAATTTTGACAGTCAATCAACTCCATTGAGTAAGTCTATTCCAAGTGAGGTTTTCGTATTGAGCCACGCAAGGGAGAACCCTGGTGCCCAATACTACGCAACCATCAACCGATGTTTTAACCAAAAGGTTCTAAAGGTCCTCAGAGTCAACGACTTTAATGAAAACAACTGAGCACACACGCCAAAAGCTTGACGGTTGTCAATATTTCCATTAAAATCTACTCCGAGTGAGGTTTTCGTATCGACAACCCACGAGAGAGGTTCTCTCGGGAGCCCATACTACACAACCTCGCTAACTTATGTTTACACTCATAGACCCGGGTATAGAGCCTTTCCCTCAAGTTGTTTTGGTCAAAGTATCAATCCAGTACCAAAGATCCACAATAAGGATATAAAATGGAAAGCGATAAAGAAAGCGATAAACAAGTAACACATAAGCGAACATCCAAACAAGCGTGGAAACCTAGACTAGGCTCGACTTGCATAGGGGTTAACCAGTCCCCAGCAGAGTCGCCAGCTGTCGTACCTCGAAAAATACGATCCCTCGCGAACGCGGTCGCGGCTGGGCTGACTTGAGAGTCGCCACCTAATTTTATTTATTCCCGAAGAGGGAAATGGAAAATATAGATAAAACCACCAAAAAGGGATAAAACAAGGTCATCGCAAACCATTGTCGGGGTTCGGAAGTCGGTTATGTAGGAGGAAGGTATTAGCACCTCCTACATCCATCGTACTCGATGGGAACCATCTAGATTGTCACGCGCGAAGGGATGTCTATACTTATGGTTACTTGTTGAACTAAAGGGTTTATTGATCCTAGGGGCTCGGCAAGGATTGAGATCCTCGTGCCTACGTATTCCCTTGTGCAATGGGAAAGTCAGAGCTTCGTAGTTCGGCCTGATAAGGGTAATGATTGTTGATTTTATTACCTTTCTTCGATGAAAGGATTTAAGAGTCCATTTGCACTAAAGACTATGGATAGTTTATCTCGCCCAACAAGACGAGTGTCCTGCGTCGAAATAATCGGAGCGAGTAACGAAAGCTCGTTATCCCCCTTTCTATCGCTTAAGGCTCGTGGCGTGCAATTTTCCTCGTATTTATTGAAGTGTTTTGTTTCCTAAGACCGCTTGATGTTGGATCAAGGGTTTGGATCTAAGAAGTAACATTTTGGTTTTTTGAAGTCTAAGGTGAATGCAAGTGGAGGTTTATTTGTTGGTTTTGTTAGCGAGGCGTAAAGTGTTCAACTCGCAAAGTTGAGGAAATAAGCTAAATACTAGCTATAGAAAACAAGCGCAATGCGTTGATTCGTTTAGAAAATGTTGCTAAAAGTGTAAGGTGCAAAGTTCGTGCAGATGGCGATCGAGGAACGATCGACTTACGTGTGTGTATGAAGTGAAGTGCATATGGATGTTTATTTGGCGTTGGACCAAAGATTTCGTTTATCTTTGAAATGACTAATCTTAATGTGCGTTCGTTTTTTACTTAGCAATTTATCGTCAAAAATGCGAAAAGTAATCACACAAATAAGCATTGTATCATGTCGCAAGCAAATAGGAATCGAGCATACGCAAAACATTCAACACACACATAATCGAGTGACGGGTAAATTAATTAATCTAATTAAATAGAAATATTTAATTCTATTAATTATTAGATTAATTAATCCAATTAAATAAGAACTTTTAATTAAATTAATCCATAAGTTTTTATGACAATTTAATTAAATAAACAAATAAAGTTTTTGTTTGCTTTTTTTTCTTAAATCTTTATAAAAGGAAAATTAACAGAACAACAAAAGAGAAATAAAATAAAAATAATAAAGAAAGAAAGGAAAGAACAAAAGAAAGACCTAGCATTGACAGCATCATCGGTCATTTACAACATAGGGAAAAGCAATGGGCAGATGAGATGAAGCATTGGGAGTCTGCCATATACATTAAAGACTAAAACGCATTGGACAATGAAATAAACACATAATTATACTTTGAATAAAGACTATATCCATTAATTTCTAATTATTTCCTTCATTATCAACAACACCATTCACAATTTATCAGTGACTGAAGCAACACTTTTCACAAAAACAAAGAACATCAATCATTCTTTCTTGCTCCATCTCAAAACAAAGACAAATGGTTCTCTCTTTCTTGCTCCAAACCCTTCCCTGAACTTCAAAAAAAGTTCAAACGGATTTTTCCCGTCTTGCATAGATTCAACTTTAGGTGATTCTTCTCTTCGAAAGTGAAGAGAGAAACCATAACCTTAGTATCAGCATCATCATCGCAACAGACACACAGAGATTATGGATCAAACAAGCAACAATGAGGTCAAACACACATAAACACCGAATACCCTCATCCCCAATTCAAAACCCTAAACCCCCATTCATTACATTCAATCAGTTCACATCATACACGACGAATTTTCAAAAGTGGTAAAATGAAGTCGAAGGGAGCTACCTCAATGTGTTTCGATTCTGATTCAAGGTATGGCTTTGTTCTTTTCGGGATACGAGCTCCTTCTTCCTTTTTTGCTTTCCGTGAATCTCAACGAATGGAGTTTTTAGCTCTTCAAACTATGATTTTCAGTGTGAAAATCGTAGTTGAAATGTATCTAATTTGAGCTCTTAGTAATTAGGTTTTTTTTAGGATGATTTTTGACAGCGTTTTCGTTTCAGGTGGTGATGATGTTATTGCCAATGATTGGGCCCTTTTATAGGAAGATTTTTGGGAGAATCTGATGTGTGAAGAAAAGGATTTAGGCATGTGCGAAAATCGCGTGAGCTGTGAGAGTTTTTTCAATCCGTTGAGAATTTTCGGGTGGGTTTGCGAGCTGGCTATTGCAATCCGTTAGAGAGGATTCGCAGCAAGATCCTGTGGGGACCACTGGTGAGTCACAAATTGTTTTTGTCTGTAGCGATCTTCTAGAGGGAGAGTGGGCCCTCATTTGTAAATTTGATTTTCACTGAGTTTTGCTTGATTTTTACTGTCGTAAACTTCTTGATTTCTTGTACTGAGTATGCTCTGAATGAATTTGACTTTTACATTGTCAATATTGATATTTACAATTAAGTTTTTTTTTGTAATCAAGAAGAATTTGAACCAAGTATATGTATGATACAAATGACTTGAAGATATCCAAAATATTTCAGTCATAGTGAATCATCATCAATGATTTTAGTGTTTTCATGACCCTGCACATTAAACCGTGTATATCTTTGACATATTTAAAGGCTTCCTGTCAGAGTTCAAGCTCAGTGGCAATTTCCGACTGCTCAAATCTTGCATCAAGATACAATTGCAAGCTTTGGAAATAGAAAGATCTGGTTGGTCTCTTTGGTCTCAATTTTTTGTTTAGGATTAGCCAAATGATTTCTAATGATTTCTGAACTCAGTTTGTATTGCTTACAGGACTAGAAGGCTCGGTGAGCTGCCATATAAGGTTTCCAATTTGGAGTTATCTCAAACACAGTCCTGTAAGTTTCCCAAAGAAGTTTGAAACATGGGATAACAAGCTCCCAGTCAGGTCTATTCTTTCTCTTCTCGCCACTGACATAGCTCAACATCGGATCCTCAGGCCTTTTATCCGCCTCCAAATCATCAATCATCAAGGGCCTCTTCTGAGGCCTGAGCCTGGCTATGGGCTTGTTCAGTCTTTCTCAGTCGACAAATGCATAGAATGTTTAATCACTAACATTTGCTTGCTGACATAAGATACGATACTGAATGAGTCCATCCTTAGCAAACCGTCTTTTTTATGTCAACACAGAGCTTTACATCCTTAAACATAAGCTGCTCTAGAGTTTTGATGTCGGCAAGTTAGTCACAGCATGGAGCAAAATTTGGCCTCAAGATGGTCCTGGATAAATGGAAAGATTAAAGCTCATATGAAGGCTTGGAAGAGGGGTTATGAAGACTTGGAAAGGTAGCAAGGAAAACACAATCAACATGACGTATGACACGGTCAGTCGCGAGTCTTCTTGATCATTAATCCTAATTCTTAGCACATAATTTCAGAATTGTCTTGACAAAGGAAAATCTCGCTTGAGACCTTTGGATCGCAGATATAAACCACTGTGTTTTTGACTATTGTAGGCACCGAGAACAGGACCATTTTGGATTCAGTATGGATTTTTTTATCCTGGCGTGAAGGAGTCTGGTGAGATAACAAAAAGTCTTCACGGGCTTGGCTTGGAACTTGATAGCTTTCAATGGTACGTGGTTCATGTCAATACTATAGAGACGACTACTTTAATGAGTTGTACGTCTGAGGTAATCAGAACTCAACATATAAGTCTCGTTCTCGTACCTCTGACTTTGTTCTAAAACAATCTTCTGAACTCTGACCTGCTCATTACTATCTCTTTGTATTATTTTTTTTATGAGAATTTGGTGTGACATGCCTTGTATTTTGTCATGTAATTGAATCAACTTTCTTGCCTTTGAGTTAAATCTAATGTGAACCATAATTGAGACTGAGAATGAGCCTTGCGAATTGATTATTGATGCAGACAAAGCCTCTTTTCAGTAGGCATCTAATCATATTGACGTTTGCCATTTGATTCTTGTCTTCTCCTTTTCTGTATGTCCTGGTTCATGTGCTTTTTTCAAATTCCTGCGTGATTCTGGAATGTTTCTTTTATTTCTCTTTTGGACTCTGCATAAATACTTCCTCGCTTGGGTTCATCTTAATATTCATTTGTCATAATGATTCTTTGATAAGCTCCTCTTGTATATTCACTGAGCTTGGAACAAAACTTTGGTGTGAAGATTGACTATTATTGATGGATGTCTGTGAATCTTATTTATGTATTTGCCTTAAAGACATGTCTGCATTATTGCTGATGTTGTTCATTGCTTTTTGACAGGTTGAGATTTTGACAGTAAATGTGCTTGTAGTTCAACCTTATGCTTGTCCATTATGAGGAAATTGGGCCCTGTTGTGCAAAAGTTATTTCAGAACATGGTTGAGTTTCAGGAGATGCAATCAGCCTGTGCCATAGTAAGGAAACTACAAAGAGGCATGACTCCTGTTTCTCAGACAGCATGGATATCAGAACAATTTGTGCGTTGCAATTGTGCAGGCCGAGATTGAATCTGTGGCATCAACTACTGCTGCGACGCTTGCTGTTGTAACTGCTGTGCCTGAAATCGTATCAAGTTTGGATTCACCTTTTTGTGTAGGTTAAGTTAGATGGTAGCTACTGTTGGCATAATTCTGTTGAGCAATCACATCATTCTCCTCATTCTCCTTAGCTTTCTCCTCAATTTGTGCTTCAATTCTATCCTAAGTTCATATCATATTGATATACACTCTGAATTTCACATTGCTGCATATACTAATCCATCTTTCTAATGCCTGCTTTTTCTTTTTATGTATACGCGACTTCGGGAAAAACTCAACCTTTCTGGACTTGAATTGATGGTGGAGTTTTTTGCTGCATGTTTCGTTGCAACAAACTTGGCTGCTGCTGCAAAACACTACTACGACTTTATCGTTGCCGCCAGCTGCCTTATTGGTGTTCTTTTTGCTGCAGGTATAGGCTTTTGACCATAAATTTCCAATGTAACATTTTGAGGGAAGTCTTTGTGTAACCTGCTTAACATCTGACTTATGGTACAAACTCATGTTTATCCAAACTTTTCTTTAGGTTGTTTGAAGTCATGGCATGAATATGATTTTTGAGCTTGGTAACACATGTCAGGTTATATGTTTCATCATTCGGGCATGGCTAACTGTGATTTTCGTACTAGTTTCTTTTGTTTGCAAGCTAACTTTCTTTTCCTCCTCTCCCCCATGTTTATGCAGACATAACAACTTGGAAGAATGATGCCTGGAAAGGCCTCCTTGCAGTGAGATTTTTTTTTTGAAACCACAAGAACAAAGCTGCAGCTTGGGCCAATCGAGTTTTAGAATTTGTTTTGGATTTTAGGACAAATATTCGGTTATGTCTCTGTGAATTACCAATGTAACCCTGCGTCAATTTGATTCGTAACTGGACGTATATAACATTGATTCCATACAAAATTGAATGTCCCAATTTTGCCATTTGCTAGCATTTCTTGAATTGATATTTAGTACCACATGAAATAGCCCTAGCACGATTACATTCATGCAGTCCGCAAACTCTTTTTCTTCTTTTGTAGTTATTGCTTAACAAATTGTAGGACTTAAAATCCACTTGAAACAAAATATGGCTTTTCTTTGGTGTTAAAAAGAACAAAAGGTTCTTGGTACCCGCTTTCCTTGATATCCAACATCTTGCAATCCAGTTTGTGATCCATGCACGTAATCTAGTTTGGGATCCATGCACCATGCCCTAAAGAACAACTTATAGCTAACATAATCCAAAATTCCACTCTTGATTTTAATGTGATGTAATCAAAAAAAATCCATCTAAAAATCTTTAAAGCATTGACTCAAAGATGACCCAAGAATGAAAAGAAAGTGTTCTAAAATAAGTTGCCAACATAAAAAGATAAGTCCATATCGATATATCTATACCAGCTTTCTAGACATAATGAATATGAGCAAAAGATTCATGATTTAATTCCTAAAAGGTTCATGGCCACGGGCCAAATGACTTTTCTGATATAAACTAAAATAGGTAGGACAAATTTGGGGTGCGACACCTACACCAGTAGGACTTCCAGATGCAACGGCATGCAAAAGGTAAAATCGGGCCTCAGTGGTACCTAACGGAGAAGGTCCGTTGCCTCTTCAATGTGCGCAAAAGTTCAAGAATACTTAGAAGATATCGAACTCAGGGTAGGCATCCAGATTACCAATCAAAACAGAATATTCATACAACTAAGTCATCATGTCTAATAAATAATCCACTAAGTGTCACAAATTGCATCAATGGCTTCACGAACATTAACAAGTCCACAAGTGATTAACCGTAAGGCCATTGTCAAGTAAAGTTTGCCATCATCGAAATTAAGCCATAAACCTACAAAACATCAACCAAAGATAGAACCAAGATTAAATACAATTCTATTTAATTAAAACTCAAACTAATCGAAATTAAAATTAAAGCTATAGAAATTATAATAAAAATCTAAACTAAGAACATTAATGAAACTAATAATTAATTAACAAAGCTAAATTTAAAACTATCAACTAAACATTATCAAAGTTTGAAATTAAACTAAGCTAATAATAACAATAATTAAACTATGAAGAAGAAAATAAAACGAGGGAAAAGGAGGCCTGTGCTGGATATAGGGGTGCTGATAGCAAATCCAGCATGGGCTTTTAGGGCCCATCAGCAAACAAAGAACACCAGCTAGAGAGGGTGAGGTCGCTGGAAATACTGGGAGTGCAGAGAGAAACAAAAACAAACGGGCCTAGCCCAGTCTGCAATACAACACTAATGGATCTTTGAGGAAAAAAAATGGTATTAAAAGAAGAACAAAAGAGTTAACACGACATAAGATCAATTAAGAAACAAAACAAAAATAAATAATAAAGAAAAGAAAGCAACAAAAGGGCCTCGAAGACTCAGATCCTTCATTAATCATTTCACCCTTTTCCTTCTTAAAATCGACGTTATCGTCACTGTTCACACGAAGAAACGGAAATCGCCGCTGACAACATCTCCGCCTCAATGTTAACGTCATGACTACTTCGCCTCTACCGCGATGCCATCGCTCACCGTCGTGGATAGCCTCTCGACAACTCTCAAAACAAGCCTCTTCGTCGATCCACGGCTCTTTCTCAGATCGCGGCTCATCCAGCCTACCATCAACAACACGGCTTCCTATCTTCAACAATTTTGGTTTGAATCTTCTTTTCACTTTCGATCTGTACAAAACTTCTCTTCATCTTCTGTGTTCTGTTTCGGATTTGTGAGTGTTGTTAATGGTGAGAAGAGTGAATTGAGGTGGATGTTTGATGGAGGATTTGAGCGGAGGTTGTGATGAGGTTCGGTGATCGTAGGCTTTATGAGGTGAGTGATGAATGAATGTTGAATGTTGCGGTTTGTTGGTGTGTGTTGAATATTGTTGGTTGTTTTGCAGGTGAAGGATATGAAGAGTAATAAGAGTTGTGATGCGTGTTTTGTGTGCTGTATTGTGAGATGGTTCCTGAAGGAAAAATTTTGGTGGTTTTCTCTATGCCACGGTAATGAAGGTGTATGAAGGTTGTTTCAAAAGAGTGAAAATGTTGTGACGTTCTTTGCTGATGGGAAATGTGTACCGGATTTGTGTGATAGCTTTTCGCGATGAAATGGGTGAGGGTCACGTGAATTGTGTGGGTCCATTGTGTAGTGGAATTGGTTGGTGGTGAGAAGAGTCCATTGTGTGATAGTGAATGAAGGATATGAGGTAGCATGGTAAGGAGAAATTTTGAGATTCACGTGGAAAGTTGAAGGCTGCAACACCGTGCATTATTGCAATTTCCTTTCCAATTTTTTAATTCCCCTTTTTTTATGAAATAATGGAAATGGTTGAATTGTTTTTGTAACATATGGATTTAATGATAGTTTGGAAATTGATTGAAGTTTGGATATGATTTAATTAAATGGATTAAAATGTGGTTAAAATTGGTAAAAGAAGGAAACTAATATCAAATGGATATTTAGTTTATGGATAAATATATATAAAAAGTGAATCGGTGAAAAATGTGAAAAAAATATGGGGATAATTAGACATTGAACATTGGGGTTAAAAAGATGGATCGAGAATTAGATGGGAGAAAATGGGTAGTGAAAATGGACTAATAAAAAATGGAAATGGATATTGTAAAAGGATATGAATTGGATTATGAATTAAATTGAAAAATGAATTTATGATGGGTAATGAAAAAGAGGCTTAAAAAAGGATATTCGGATAATCGAAAATATGGACGTGGTGAAATCGTTGTGAAAGTGGTTAGGAAATGATGGAAATTACGGGTATGTATCAATTGGACATGAACTGAATCAAAGGCCACTGATGCGCAATACACTTGAGTTTAATTCAAAACCAAATTTATACCAACTCCCACACGCCTCAGATGAAATAAACACGACTGCCACATAAAAACTTGCAATTGAAACAACAACCCTCTGAATCACTTTGAAATCTTGACTTGATTATTGAACTTGCTGACCTCCATAACGAAACCTGGGACATATACTTGAAAGTCCTTTGAGAATGAAGATAGCCTAAGATGCTGAGAAGACGAAGATATCCTTGTAACTTGATGAGGAAGAGAATAGCCTGATGATGGGCCAAATACGTAGTGAATAGTCCTTGCAGACGTGAAATCCTTGAAGACCGCTGAACCGGGGAAATAAACCCTAATTTTGTGACGGGAGCAAAAAGAGAATGATGCCACTGATGGCTGCAAAACCAAGAACTTGAATTCTCCTGATAATCCACAAATATGATATGAGACCCTAATTCCACAGAAAATCTCGATCCCATGCCTTAGGAGCTTATGCAAATGGTATGACCTAATGCAAAATGCGTATGAATGCAAAAAGAAAAGCCAGAAAACCAGAGGGCAAATTTGGGGTGTTACAATTACTTCTCCCTTTACCATCATAGATTGATAGGTCTTAATTTTAGGGAATTTTCAAGATTAGTTTCAAAATCTCATTCCTCCATTTCAAGTCGTTTCGACATGCTTCCGTCCATTTCGCATATTTTGTGCATAAATTGACTTATTGCATATTGTTGCTATGTCCATGCACCTTTTGTCATATAAAAATCATGTTGCATTCTATTTTTGCATCTTTTGCATGTTTCGTTAACTCATTTGCATGTCATTGTATCAATGTATATGTTGCATTTCACATAACCATGTATGTATGTGCATTTGGTTGCATTTTGGTTGCATGTTTGATCACATCATTCATATCAATTCAATTCTGAATTTTGCATTAAGCTTGGCATTCTTGTTAATCCATCATGTTACATTTACATGATCAATGCTCATTATGTTCATATGTCATGTTCATGTGCCATATTTTGCATACTTGTTGCATAATAAATCATGTGGTGCATTCTTGCATAATCCCTCAAAAAATAATCATGATATTCAATTATGTGTTTGATCCATATTCATATTGCATATTCATGTTAATTGAGCATTTCATGATTGAGTTGTGCATTAAAAATGAAAATAATCAAAGCTGCATTTTACATTTCATAGTTATCTTTGCATATAGGAGATGTAAAATGCATGATGTTTGCTATGATGTTCATGATGTTTGTGTGTTTTTACACCTGTCTTGCATGTTGATTATGTGCTGTAAAAAGTTGATTGTGTGTTACATGGCATTTCATTGTTGTTTTTGCATTTGGTAGTTGTTATAGGCTGCTGAATTTTGTATTGCATTGCCTTTAGGTTCATTAAACTTAAGATTGAGTCTAGTTTAGGTCCAAGTTGCCTTAGGAATTATTTGGTATGTGTTTACCTCATTCCTTTTTATTAAATGTACACCACTAACCCTTGTTTTGTAGGGAGGTTGAGGTATGTTTCCTTACACCTTATCCTTTTAAGTCTTTTATGCATTTCTTTATGCATTTATTTCATTTACCTTTCATGTTTGTGTTTGGTAGGATTCCCCATTTTATTCTTTAGAATCAATTTAACTTCCTTAGGAAGTAAGTTACATTCTATTCCTTTTTTTCCCTTTTGTTAATTAGGATTAGAAACCGCATTAACCATAGGGCATCCGTTGAATGAATAACTTAGGGTTGTATCTTAGTCCCCCTTGGTTTTCCCTTTTTTCCACTTGAGTCCTTCTTTCTCATCTCATAAAGAAAATAATAAAATACTTAATAAAGGTTGAATGTTCTCATACGACATGAGACTTTATTGCGGAGTACTTATGCACGTCCCGTCTCGAGGCGCGGTGTAAGTTATCTACCACGATGGATAAGTCTTAGTATAGGGATGTTCACAAACAATAAACTCAAAACACTTCTCATAAATGGAAATCAACAAAGACATCACGTCTTCTCTTCTCATCTCCTAATCTTTGCGGACGAATGCGACTTTCCTCGACAGTTCAAACAGCGACACGGTAAACACCCTCGAGTCAGAGCCGGTAACACCTGAGCTAAAGCTATGGCAACGTCATCCTAAAATACACAAACAAGTTTCCTCCTTAGTTAGGCGAACTACGTCGACTCTGATCCTCATTTTCCCGATGAGGTACGTAGGCAGCAGGGTAGGGCCCGTTCGAGAACATTCTTTATTTTCCCTACATTTTCCCCTTTTCCTTCCATTCTCTCTTCCAATTCCCTTTCTCATTTCTATTCCAGTCAGCAGTTTTATTCAGCAGCTTTATTCTTTCACACCCTTTAAAACAAACAAGCAAGCATGGATCCCGTCGAGTACGGCGGATGGTCTGGGGTGCTAATACCTTCCCAGGTCGTAACCGACTCCCGAACCCAGATCTTTGGTTCACAAGGCCTCGTCCTTTCCTTTTCTCTTAGGTTTGTGCAGCATTACCTTTCCCATTCATTCGGGATAAAAATGCCCGGCTGGGGACTCTAACTTTTCCGCGCCACTTTCGCGTTTGTACTAGGATGAAAATCCCGGGAGCGACAGAGTCCATGTTTCTTAGAGATTTAGGACCCTATAAGAACATTAGACGTGGATTTCTCAGAGAGTTCTTCACCAAAGAACTAGGTTGCATGTATTCAATACTCATCAAACAATTCTACACAAATCTCAAATTTAAAGGTTTGACACTCATAACTACGCTTAAAGCTGTAGTTATTTGTATTCACTATAATGATTCTGGAAAGGTGTTTTAGTTACCATACTATAGAGAAACATACACCTATGGATTACCTTGTAAATAAAATAATTTCAATCACAAGGTTGCTATTTAAAGTTTTGTTGTAGTCCAAATGGGAGAATCAAAGGTTCCTCTAAAAATAAATTTTATGAAGGCTCAAGTTTATGTAGTACATCATGTTATCACTCACATATTATTTCCTGGAAAAACAAATCTTGAAGTTCTAGTTAAGGAGGATGTAGTGGTATTATGGTTGCTAACCCAACATCATCAAACAAATTGGGTATGAAAGCTCCTAGTGTTTGACTGAATTTTGGTAAAACCTAATGGTGAAGAAAAACTGCAGAAGTGAAAGATGTCGAAGAAGATGTCCTAGCTTGTTAATAGGACATTCTGAACTATTACTTCTGTAGGTTTAATTCTGTAACAAATCTTTCAAGGATTTTCTTTACTCCTAAAAGACTAGATCAAGGGACAAAGATGGAAAGCCCAAGATAGAAGACTATATATATGAAGGCTTAGACCTAGGGTTAATTATGCCTTATATAACAATTTTAACCTAGTTCTCTTTTGTAAAATAAGGGTTTAGGTTTTGAGAGTCGTTGACTCTTAGGGTTGTAGTTCCCCTCTGCAGCATGGGATGCAGAGAGGACGACATAAGTGCATGTACACAACCGGAATCCTTTAGGTAATGGTTGTTGTATTGTTCTTGGACGAAGTTTTTAAGCATGTATAAGATAACTTCTTGGTCAAGAAAATTGTGATAGGTTATGTGATGGTAGAAGACATATGTAACGCAGGTTGTGAAGGATGTGAGTAGGTTCTCTTATCAAAGTTTTAAACGGTGGAGTTTAGCTTTGGTAAAGATGTCCATTAGGGTAGTGATTAGGAGACAAAGTTGTAAATGAGGGAATTTAGCTTTATGATAATACTATGACATAGTGGAGTCTTCATCCTAGATTGGTATCCCCCAAATGTAAGTTTGTTAACACCGAACTGGGTCAACATATTTTGTGTTCTTACTATTCTGCAATTTATAGTTTTATGTTATATGTTCTTGACTGAGATGTCCCAACATGATGTCTTAACATCTATTGGTGATTGTGTTGCATCACTTTAAAACAACAATTGTGTATTTCTCTTGTTTCCTAAAATGCAGTGATCATTGTCTTAACATTAAGATAGAACATTGGAGTATCTGCATGACCAGAATTTCAATTGGTATCAGAGAAGACATCCTGGTCTCTTTCTGGATGAGATCCATGGAGTACTTTCTGGTAATTAAACATGAGGAGTTATTATCTGAAGGGTTCTACAATAATAAACAGGAGGAATGGTAGTTCTATTGGATGGTGTCCTGAAAGATGTCTTGATATATTGTCTATGGCAAGTTAAATTTGTTCTTGAGTGATTCCTCTACATATATTCTGATTGAAGAATTCCAGTAGTATGGGATACTAGAGTAATGATTGAATAACGCTTGTACTTATCCTTACCTGGTTCTGTTCTTATAGATGTCAACCAATTTGAAGACACAGCATTTCAAAGTTGGGAGCAGAGGGATGTTATTGTGATGGTTGAGTCTTATATGACTTGGTACATGGTTGAGTGGAATCATCATGTATGTTGAATTCAGATTGGATAGAAGAGGTAAGATGAATTATCAAACTCATGCTCTATGGGTTTGATGATTTCTTGTTGGCTAAGTTGTTGAAGACACTTTATATGATAATCAAGTCCAATCAAGGAAATTCAGCCATATTCTCGAGTATGCTAGTTATTATTCAGACTAGAAGGTGCTTTCTTGGAAGCATGGAAGTGAAGACAATAGAGGTGATTTATTTTCACCATCCATAAACAATGTGCAAGGAAGAACTCATACTCGTTAACCTTAAGGATGAGTTCACACAGTTAAGGTAAGTAGTATTCGTTCAAAGAGAATCTTGAGAGCTTGAATCAATGGGGCAGCCTTGATATCTTAACAACTTGCATAACAACAGAAGAAGACAACATGAAGAGGAATGTCTATGTGATATTCAGAATATGCTGGAATCAGACAAGGGTTATAACTACAAGGATTAGAAATCAATTGCTGATTTGATTATCCTTGTGATTCAATATTAAGGATGATGTATCAGATGTTCTAACATCTTTTCATCAGAGGTTTGGGGAATCATGGGAGGGGTTCTACATTCACTCAGAATTCTCCTAGGCTTTTGACCTAGGATTATTGGCTTCGCGTCTTTTCCTAGAAAGCATTGAGATTTGTCTAGATGGTGATGTATTTTTGAAGATGGGGATGGAAGACTATGAAGAAATCATAATCTTGATGACTACTTGGATTGGTTTATTTATGATCTAGGTACTTTAGGGCATTCTAGAAGGCTCATCATGGAGTTCAGTTAGGTGGCAATATCAGCAACTTCATGAAGACGACTCTACTCAAGGAAAGGTTGCATCCTTGGTACAACCATTGGGGGGAGGAGGTTAGTTTCTAACTTGTCCTTCTGAAGATTCAAGCAGTCACTACTATAAAATGTGTTAACAACGACGCCATGGTCACCACATATCATACCTACACCGTTGTGAAATCTCTAAACTAAAGCGCTATTATATTATTTTTATTCTTTGATTAAATACTATTTGTATATAACAATGGTTTTTTATTTCAACCGTTGTGACATGTTTTGTTTTTTATTTATTTTTAATTCTAAATTAAACTTTGGTGCTTCATTATGAAATTTAATTATAAAAGTAATATATTATGACGGTTGTGGTATAGACAGTCGTATTACATTCATAACTTGAAACTTATGACTACGATTTTTATATCCACCGTTGTGATATGTATCATACTTAGATTCCTAGCAACTACATCTGTTTTCCATTTTAAATATATATTTTATAATCTGTAGTATCAAACTGATGTGTAATTAGATTCGATTCCAAGCAAATACATTTTTTTAAATTTACTTTCCATTTTAAACATGTATTTTATTTCATTTTTTAGTATTTTCATGTTAATGAGAAGAATTTGATCAGATAAAAAAATGAAAGACAAGAGTATATATAATAGATAAGTTCATTAATATTTAAAAAAGGGACGTACATATATTTTTTAAGGATCATAGCCCATAGCTATAAAGGAATCTTCATAGTCTAGGGGTATGTCATCACTCCCTTCATTAGAGTTATAATAATATGTCCCTCACTCCTTCTTTTTCTTTTTATTTGGCTTCTTTGTCTTATTATTATTATTATTATTATTATTATTATTATTATTATTATTATTATTATTATTATTATTATTATTATTATTATTCCTCACCCTTAACGCATCTAGCCTGGCGTTGGCAGCTTGTTGGACCTCCTCATTTGGTTGTTGACGTTGCTCAGTAGTGATCTCTGTGATGTTTCTGTTGGCATTCTGATCATTTGTAGAACTCATTGTTACCAAATATTATGAAGAAATATAAAACTGTGTATTTATAGATGTGGATGAAGATGAAAAATCTGATACTTTAATGCTTGCAATGATGATAACGTGTAATGTTTGATATTCACGAACAATAATTTTGAAAAACGGAGAAAATTTTAAATCACTACTTGGGATGAATGTTTTCCCTCTTTCGGAAATATCAAAGGTTGTAGTATTACAACGATTGCGTTTTATAACCGTAATTAAATAATTATATAAAATAGAAAAAATATTGTACCAATGGTTCGAACCTTGTACCAATTAAAGGGGTAACACTATGGTTAATATGGATAATCATTGTGATATATTTATAATAAATATATACCTATCTTGACGGTTATAATCGTTAACCATTGTGAAATATTTACCATAAAAGCGAATTAAGTTTCCCTTATTTACATGTAGCGTCGTTTCCTTCGCAACGAAACCCTAGAACCCATTTTTTCTCTATATTTTTGGCAACATACTTCATATGGTTTTAGAATCCGCAAAAAGAAATATAAGAATTCTGAAGAACCTTTTGATTAAGCTTCTTCTTCCTTGCATTTCTTCTTGTAGAGTCTAAAACTAGATGAACATTAAGATATTCTTCTTATTCTTCTTCTTCCATATTTTGTTAGATATTTATCATTATATCTTTTGTTGCATTTTGTTTATTATTATTTTTCTTCCATCTTTTGTTTAAGCTTCTTCCTCCTTGTATTTCTTCTCCCTTTTTCACAAACTAGATGAACATGGTGATGATGCTATGAAAAATAAGGTATTCTTCTACTTCAATCTTCTTGTTAGATAGTTCCCATTATCTTGTTTGCTTCATGTTGGTTGTGTTGATTGTTCTCATTTTTTTATATTCGTCTTCAATGGACCATACTTTGGCTATATGACATATTATTTGTTACATATGCTAACAATGTATCTTGTTTTGCTACAGTCCCATTTAGGGTTTTGTTTCAACTTTTGCTGGTTTTATTTTGAATACTAACTAATTTTCCTTTATTTGAAATAGCTGAAGCTGTATAGTAAAGATGATACATGATGATGATGATGGTGGTAGCAAATGTATAGTATGATTTATAAAGTACATATATATGTATATTATTTATTTCACTGTCTTTTTGATATTGTATTTGAAATTTAGTTTATTATATAATATGTATGTTGTTTATTTCACTATCCTTTTATTGAAAATGCAATCATTTAAATTGACATAGAACCATATAATCTGAAAATTAAGATGTATTTGAAAACCAACGTAAATCGATCAATGTTTTCCGAATAGCTTCCATCTCAATTCAACACATTTTATATTCCTCTTTAACTCATAATATATGGTTCAATGGTTTGTTTACTTTAATTCATCTATATCTACATTTCTACTTTACCTCGTCCTTGTCACTTATCACGATGATGGTTATGATAAGTCATCATAACAATCTCCATGATAAGAGGCGATGATGAGGTATTATAATGAAAGATATAGATGTATTTTATAGATGTATAAAATATGTTGAATGAGTTTGAAGCTATTCGGAAATAGTGGTCTGTTTATGTTGGTTTTCAAGAATAGTTTAATTTTTAGACTATATAGTTTACCAATTTAAATGGTTGTAGTTCATTAATTAGTGTATGGTTAAACAAGCAATATATATATATATATATATATATATATATATATATATATATATATATATATATATATATATATATATATATATATATATATATATATATATATATATATATATATATATATATATATATATATATATATATGTTTATAATAAACTAAAGGTACATTCCATGAAGGTTGAAACTCATAACCGTTGTGATATTCTATATATATATATATATATATATATATATATATATATATATATATATATATATATATATATATATATATATATATATATATCACAACGGTTGATAAACATAACCGTTGTAATATAACGTGTGCTTTCCAGAATACAACAACGGTCCCAAAACCGTGATTATAAGTAGCGTACTTACGACAACACTCTACATAACAACACCCTCGCCCGCGTCATTATATGTCATTCTCAACCGTTGTTCAATGGGTTTTTCATAGTAGTGAGTGGCAGGTTTGAAGTCTTTGGAGAAGCACTGGCAGGTATTCATCAATGTGTAAGATTGTTTGGAATAACTGCAAAATCAACAAAATGGAGGTTTTCTACTCAAACTTGGTTGGTGAATCAAGTATATGAGAGCATGATACCTTTGTTCTATAAAGGGAGGAAGTTCTTTCAAGTGGCAGAAAAAGGAGCTGAATTTAACAGCTAGATGTCGAATCATAATGTTCTGACATCTAGTTCAACATCAGATTCTCAGTTGGTGGAGTGACAGATCAACTCAAGATAGGGTGATCTACAGGAATGAACAATGATGCTTCAAAAAGATCGTTCTCATGGAAGTTTATAGGATCTGTAGGAAGGAAAATATGTTACATTATCCATGGCTTAGGGATTCTAAGTGTGTATTGTTATTGAGAAAGTGGATACATGTAACTTGAAGATCAAGTTTTACTATGTAGATCAGGATATCTTTGTGAGAGTTCTGACAAACGTGAAGAAGACAATATGTGGCAATTGGATTTTTAATATAAGGATTCATGAAGGAGGTGATAAAATTGTGGCATTTGGTTGATCTTAGAAGTGGATTCGAAGAATCATGATAATTAGCATGTGGAAGTTGGTTAGTCTTGAGGATTGTCTTGGAACAAGTTACTCTTGGGAAGAAGGGTGATGAGTTGAAGACTCAAGGAGATTAATTCTTCTTGAAGGTGGATGAAAGTTTATTTCTCTCTTTCTGGAGTTCTTATTCAAGCTAGTGGCACTGTGTTGATTGAAGTTCTTTGGTTCTTTAGATTACTATGCTATAGTAAGTCAAGTTGGTGGAGCATATCAAGAATTTTGTCTTGATGTGTGGAAGATGTTCTAACTTGGTGTTAGGATATTATCTGGGTTTGATATCCTTGGTGAAGGATGATTATGCTCTAGTTCTGGAGCTTTTTACCTACATTATTTCCTAAGGAGTGTCGATAGTGATACAGGAGAATAATGAAGTAGAATGTCTGCCTTGGAAGGAGAATGTAGAGAAGACTTTAGTATATCAGGTATTGATTGCTTGGAAGTATGCATGTGGAAAATTAGTAACTGGTCAGGAGTATTCCAGATTATCAAACGGAAGAATGATAGGAAATGAATGCCTTTGAAGAGTTAGGTAACTGTCTATTTTTTAAAATCTTCTGGAAGGAATTTGTCTAGCAAGTCATGCTTTTTTAAAGCACGTGTCCAGTATTTCGCACTGATGGGAGGAAAACAAATTGACTTTGATTTTATTTCAACATTTTGTTGCTATAAGGATGGTGATCCTTATGTGCCTCACGAATATCATGATGGTCTTCATATATAAGTGACTGTTATTTCTAATCATAAGGGATAGTGGTGCCAAGATGATTATGCTTCAGCAGGTGACTGGACAGAGAGTGAGCTCTTAAAGACATTGAAGATGCATCTTCTTTTTTCTATTCATTTCTATGTATGTTCTCAAGGGGGAACAAATTATCTTAGATAAGGGGAGTTGTCTCTTGATGTTTGTGGAGCAGGCAAGCTGAGAAGTTATGGAGCATGTGTTCAGGTGTGAACGGCATTTTGAATAAGTTAACATACTAACAGATTTTGTATATCTTTTTAAGGAATATGGAGCATTCCAAAGTTAATGGATTCAATCAAAGTTATACATGTTTCTTAAGAGTTAACTTAGAAATAATGTTGGATGTTGTCTGGGAGAATTTATTTTTTTCCTGCAGAATGGTGATTATGATTCACGGGGGAGTAAGCATGATAATCTGTCATGATGATGCTACTGCTAAAATGGAGAGATTTTGTGTGTTTTCAACTCTTTGCATGGTGATTATGAGTTGAGGGGGAGTAGTTAATCCTGATTGGTTCAATGTGGCTCTATGTTGTGGATCTTTGTTTCTTTGTCTTGAGGGGGAGATTTAAACTTCATTTGTTGAGATTTTGTTGGTATTTGATCAGTTCTTCATGTGTTTTTTTGCAGCCATTATTCTCTCTGATGTGGTTTTTCTTGAGGGGGGGAAATGATTATATAAAACAGGGGGAGTTATGGTCCTGTTTTATTGGCATTTTTGTGAAGTATGTTGTTTATGGTTGCAGCGGTGTAGTTATTGTGAAGATTGTGTGTGTTTCAAGTTTATAGAGATTATATACCTCTATGGTTATTACTATGAATTTCTCTTTTTATGGCTAAAAAGGGGGAGAAGTATAATGTGTACTATTGAGAGAGTGATGTTTATAATTCTTTGTAACAGGTGTTGAGAGTTCTATAGCTGAACTGGTCTGATATGGAGATGTGATGTTGAGGTACTGCTACACTTGTGATATGTAAATTAGTTTTAGACAAAATAAGCCAAAGGGGGAGGTTGTCAATTCTATGATTTTATGATTAGCATTATGGTTGGTAAAACTAATATGGCTGGAACATGTTGAATAAGAAGTTCCATATGTTAAATTAACATGTTCTATAATCTGGAAGAACATGTCGAACAAGATGTCCTGACATCCTGTTCTGTGCAGTTGGAAATTTGGACTGGTTTATGATTTAAATTATGCGGAATATTCTATAGAATATTATGCTATCACAATTGGAGTTGTTTAAAAGGATTAAGAGATTCAAGTTATTTTCAAGGAAAACCCTTAGGTTCTAATTGTGAAAATACTCTGGAGCAAATGATAGAAGTCCTAACTTTGAGGAGAATATCTTGAAGGTTCCTTTTGTTGTTCTGGAACATGTCGAACAAGATGTCCTATCCTGAATCATTCGACATCCTTTCTGGTGCAGATTTGTAACTTGGTTTTATTTGGTTAATTTCAGTTATTGGATATTCTGGGAATATTAGGTAATCCTATGTGGCTTCCAAGTTTGAGAAATACTATTTTATAAAGAAACATGTTTAGCAAATATGAAGCAACATGTTGAATAAAGATGTCTTGTGACATGTCGTTCGACATCGCGCCTGTGATGAGTTGGGCAGTTGGGATGAGTGAAGATTTAAAAGATACAGAATATCCTGGAAATATTATATATCCTATGTGGCGTTGTTTTAAAGGGGAGTTGATTTAAAGGTCTGGACGATTCAAGATATATTCAAGAAAAGATTGAGTATTTAAATGTGGAGATATTTTATGAAGATTTTATTGAAGACCTATTTTGTAGCAGAATCTGGTGCAGATTTGTAATAACATATAAGTTGTGATTAGAAGCACAAATCCAGTTGGGAGATAGAAAAGATGTAAACATTAGGGTTTAGTTTGGGAACCACTCTCTAGGAGAGTTGGTATGTGTGAACCACTCAGATTGTGAGATGGTCATTTTTCTCCTCAAAGCTTTTAAGCAAGAGTGAGTATCGTTCTTGGAGGAAGCTGCGAAGCAAATCTAAGTATTGTTCTTAGTCATGTGTGTCATGTCTAGGTATTGTCAAGGAAGTATGTCTTTTAGTTTGATCTTGTTAATTGTAATTGTCACAATGTGTGACTGAAGGGAAGTGAGTAGGAATGCTCATATACTATGAGTTAGGAACTCTTAGGTAGAATTTTTATTGGTTAAGGATTAAGTGAAGAGTGTAAACTGAGTGGTTTAACTCTAAATTGATACTATTGATAGTGGATTTCCTTCCTGGCTTGATATCCCCTAGATGTAGATGTGAGTCATCAAACTGGGTTAACAATCCTTGTGTGTTATTTTTGCTTTTCAGTACTGTTATTGTTTATATCTTGCCATGTTATCTGTAACAGACCAGACGTCTCGACATGTCATAGGGCATCTAGGTCTGCTATACCAGAATTTCAGGAAATAACACAAATCAAATGAAATAAACAATTCATAAGAATAATAAAATTATTTTATAAGAATGATTGAAGAAAAGCAAATTTTAAACAGTGACATGCAATATCAAGCATACCATTTTCTCCATATATACAATCTAGGTTTGTTTAATTTTTTTTATTGTTTAATAATTCACAAAGAAGTCATCCTCAAAAGAATTTTAAAATAAAGGATCAACTATGTAACAAGAAGAAGAAAAAAAACAATTTAGGTAACAAGGAATCATATAGGTAAAACTATCAAAAAAAATTTTAAATAATTTTTACAGTGTTATATATATATATATATATATATATATATATATATATATATATATATATATATATATATATATATATATATATATATATATATATATATATATATATATATATATATATATATATATATATATATATATATATATATAATAAAACAAACAGACCCTATATGTTCTCACTTACTTTAGTTGAATTAAAATTCTATAAATCAGCTCTAGGACTATTATTAGGAACAAATAAATTTTGACCTTTTTATGCATCATTTGAGGCTTCTTATAAATGAATTACAGTGCAAAGAAGTTAAAACAACATAAAAATTGTCCATCAGACCAATCATAATGAATAAACAATAAGAATGATTAAGTTCGAGGATTCTGTGAAATAAAAAAGTGAATATATATATATATATATATATATATATATATATATATATATATATATATATATATATATTCTATGTGATTAAGCTTCACCTCAGGTTCTTTGTATTCAGGCAAAAGAATAATGCCACCTTCTCTTACAACTACAAGAAGAAGTTTCTCATCCTTAGCAGGAATGTCAATGTCAATGCCAACAACAAAAACTTTTTTAGAATTCAGCAGAGATGGTAACCAAAGATATGAATCAGAGATAAGAACCCACGAGTATAGTGGCTCTCCTTCTTGTCGATATTTATTGAACTTGAGACCCATGTCAGTTTTATTGGGATTCTACGATGATCGTCAATTTTACTTGTAAAAAGTACAATAGTGTTGACGAACCCTCTCATGTGATCGAGAGCATGATAGTTATGTATGTTTGCAAGTTGGAAAATTTTCTTTCCTCAACCAATTCTAGTGGTTGGGATATTTATAGGCATGTTGGGTGGTTCATAGAGTGAAGTAAATAGTCATTTTCTATCCCTATGGATTCAACAATGATGATAAGGTTTTGACCAGATCATGGGAGTGAGTGGACCAGGACTCCCTTCATTATAGGAGAAGTTGGGGAAAACTACATATATAGGTTAACCTGTTCCACAATAATATGTATCTAAAGTATTAAGCCTTGCAGTCATGAAGCATTGGGTCGGGTAGTAAGAATCTTTCATTATTCAAAAACGATTGTGTCTGTCAGTGGACTTGAAACCCATTATGGTTTAAACGGGTTGGCGCTTGGTAGACATGGGATCGGGTTGGGCGACCCAAACCCTTCAACTCCTCTTATGACCCTTTTATGAGGCTTTAGGTCATATGTGTTATGGGCCATCCTTTTTCAGGGGCCAATCAGAATTATCCCAATCCAAAATGTGTTGCTAGTTTTAAATTACTTTGGTTGTTTATTTTATCCATCCATGTCGCATGCCCTTAGGACAAGTAATGATTCAAGTTTTTGGGTGTATTAACTCAATTAATGTGAGATATTTAAGCTCGTAATGCTTGGATTATTTATTAAAACATTTCTTAATTAAGTTTATTTTTATATGTTTTATAGTCATTTATCTTAATTATTAGTGAGCACAGTAAGTGTTACTTCTTTTTTATGTGTTGGAGTTGTTTTGTTAACAAGTTCTATCACGTCATAATTATAAGGCCAATACCCAACATACTTAAAGGTAGATGAAACGAGATTAAATCTTGATTGGTGAACATAGGGATGACATGGAAAAATTACAAAAAAAAAATTAGGGATGAGTTATAATGATAAAAGAATAAGGATGAGCGTTATAGCACAAGATACTAAAAGACTGTTGCGAGAGCTGCCACAGGCTGCCCTTCATCTAGTGCATATCTACTGCAAATCGTGTTGTCTCTCCCATATGCTACATATTTCCACAGTACCTACACTAGAAAACAAAGGAATGTGTCATATTCTTTGGGCTAAAATCATTGGATATTCACAAATACCAAGACTCAAGCATTGGATAACACACAAGCTGAAAAATGCCTATAAATGTGTCTGCAACGACACAAGAATAAAGGTTCAACAATAGAGAGAAAGTTAGTGGTGAAGAAAGGAAAATACATATTTTTATCATGTTTCCATCCTCATCTGTTCTAAATAAGTATTGCTTGGGCATGTGTGATACAAGATATCTTTTGTTGGTTGAAGCCTACAAGTAGTTGAAATGACACACTTAGGCTTATAATTTCTTAGTTTTGTGTTTATAATTGTTTAATTTATTATCTTTATCTGTTGTATTTACTTTTCTCACCATGAGTTAAACTCCCTTGTGTTGGTCATTATGAATTTAATGACATAGTAATATCTTATATGATATGAAATGGTGTTACTAACATATGTTGTTCATATGTGTTTATGTTTGAGAGCATATAATCTCACAAGTTACAAGGTTTAAATATCTTAAGTTTGTAATTGTCGCTCCCACTAAATGAGGCTAAGTCAAATAGGGTACAGACGCGAATGGTCGACGAAAGGGATGAGAACACACAGGAGTGAACTCAGAAAGACAAGAGTCGCCAGATAGGCATTTTTATCCCGAAGGAAAGGTAATGCTGCATAGACCTAGAAAGATATGGATAAGACGGTTGCGAACCAGAGAGACTGAGAAAGGGGGTTGGTTACAACCTGGGAAGGTATTAGCACCCAGATTGTCCTCCGTACTCGACGAGATCCACGCTTGAAAGATTTGTGTTTTAAAGGGGTAGTGTCAGTGCATTCTGTGTATCAAAGCCTGAAAGAATACAAGTGTCAATGTAAAAGAATGGTAAAGTGTATAAATGAAGTGTCAGTGTGAGATCAGGAATGAAATGCTCATGACCATGAGGCTTAAAGAATAAGGCTGGGAAGAGGGGGAATATACAGAGACTTTTGTTCGATAACTGTTAAGTTATGCCTACGTATCCTCTCATGCAATGAGGAAGTCAGAACACCGTAGTTCGACCCAAAGAGACTGAAAGATAAATTGACCTGTGAACTGCTTGCTTGTCTATGCTCAAGTGTATGACCTGTCTGGCTCAGGTGCAAACTGTCTTGCATTAGACGGAAGAAGCAAGTTCTCGTTTATGAGTGAATGAGATGAGAAAAGAATCCCAGAGGAGACGATTATTGTTTGTTTGTTTTTTTGATGATCTTTTATTGCTTTTTGAAGTTTGTCATAAGTTAATGAGCTTAAGCCTAAACCAATGGGTTAGTAAACTCATCACATCCTCCCTCTGATTAGGGGTAATGAGAATACCTTAAGTGTGAAGTCAGCATCTCACACTTAATCACCATGATGTAGGATTAAGATCATTAACCTACTTGTTATTATTTAGATGTTTTTGTTGTTTTTGTTTAGTGTTAAGTAATGAGTTTAAGCCATAATCAGGGATTAAACAGACTCATTACACCATCCTAATAGAAGGATAATAGATGAGAATGTTTAAGCTGAGGAAGACTCCTCAACTTAATCCATGATTAGGGATTAACCTCATGACAAAACAAACCTTTATTAAGTGGATTTTAGTTAATGATAAGATGAAGAAGTGAGTTTTATGGTTTGTAAGGCAACTTGAGGGGGACTTGTCCATTAACACTAGGGTTAGTCCTTCTTAACCAATTAAGGAAGAATTAGAACCCTAATGCAAGGCCCAAGTTACAAGCTTGATGTCTTGATGGTTTATTAAGTGAATTGATTAAAGGATTTAAACACATTAAGGGTTTAACACTTAGGATTAAAGTTATACACTCCATCCTAATAGAAGGATGCAGGCATAAGCTTAATCACAAAGCCTTAAAGCCTTTAGGGTTTAGTCCCTGATTATGAGATGAGAAGAGAAGACTCAAAGAGACACAAAGGTAAAAGCTAAGTGGGGGACTAATCAAACCCTTATTGTTATCATGCTTGGTCATTCCTAGGGTTTGTGGGGTTTAAGAAGGAAATCTTCAAGGAACCACCACGGAGAGAAGCAGATGAGAGGAGCAAAGAGAAGCAAAACAACTTGCTTCACTTAAGAAGACAAGTTGCTTGAAGAAAGAAAGTAAGGTGAACAAGAATGAGCAAGCTCAATCCAATACACATACAAAAATGCAGCAAAGGGAGTATGAAAGAAGATGAGAAGATAATGTGAGAAGTGAGGGCAAATTCACTTCTCAAACAACTTACCACCTGAAAAGTTAGTGAAAGAAATGAAATACAATGCAAATGAGATGGAATGTGATGATGCAAACCAAAACCAGAAGCATGAGTATGATGTCAATGATTCTAAGAGATGATACCCTCATGAGGCAAGGCATGAGAATGATCACACAAACATATGGATACAAAAGAAACATGCTTTGAACCATGAATGCACATGAAAAGTTATGAAATACAATGGACATGTAACAAGGCAAATGAAAGATGAAATGATCAAACATGATTCTAATATGTCCTAAGATGTATTATGAATCAAATGGATGCACAAAATGTCATGGCAAGTCATGGTATGCAAGCAAATGGAAAATGGATGCAAGAGAAAGCACAAATTAGGGTTATATGCATCACACAAAGCAAAAATTCAAAACCAGAAACAAATGACATGGTAAAAAATTGAAAATGCAATCAAAGGAACCCTAAACCTATACAAACTCACTGCCCAAAGGAGGGGATCCAACTCTTAACCTATTGAAAGTTATGAATTTTCTAAGATTGTTAGGGTTTTAAGGTACCTTGACAAGAAAAATGCAAAACAAATTGAAAATGCAAGATCAATTCAAACCAATTTTATCCTATAAACTACATGCCCTACAAGATGCAATGCAAAAAGAATCATGATCCAACTCTCAAAGGTTAGGCAGAAATGAATTTTTGAAGTTTGAAACAAAATATCGCCTTGAAATGAAATTAAATCCAAAGAAAATTATCAAAAGGCATCAAGATCAAAAAAGAAATTTGGTTTGAGAGTGGGACAATGTTTCTAAATGTTTTCAAATGCTATGTGAATTTTTTTGTGATTTTTAAATACCTAAAAGTATTTTTAATTAATTAATTTCCATTAATTAATTAAAAATAAACTTTTAAATGATTTAAAAATAATTTTTAATGCTAAAAATAAAAATATTAATATTTTTGTGTTCTGAAAATTAATTAAACCTTTGACAAAAAATTTCAGAATTTTTAAAGGTTTTTTGCTATTTTAAATTAAATGTACAAAATAAATCAAATAAAATGAAAATAAAAATGAATTAATGAGAAGTATGCGCAATCCATGGCTGAGATTCAAAGCTGGGTGGAGGGAGTTGACTGGCGTGTAAAGGAATGGTCCAGATGCATCCTGACTAATTAATTCAAATTAATTTAATTAATTAAAGATTAGGGTTTAATGACTAATCTTGGCCGTCCATACGCGCGGGGAGTCAACCAAAGTCCACAAGATCAAGGGTCCAAATTCAAATTTTGCCCTAAACGCAATTAAGACTCTAATCACTTTCAGGTGGCCGGAGAAGACCTCCGGTCATCTTCTCCGGCCAGCTCTCCCCTGAGATTTTTCTAAAACACTCCCTAGGCTAAATCAAACCCCCAAATCTCCAGAAATGATCCCCAAACCCCCTAGAACAAGAATCCAGCATCAAATCTCATTTATTCATCATCAACAACAAGATTCGAACAAAAACCTAAAACTGAACAAAATTTCAGAACATCCATACACCCTCAAAACTCAATCATTTTCAAAAATAAAAGGTTCAGTGATATCAGGAGAACATGCTTTATCATTTAGAAACAAGAAATAAGAGTTCTGGAAAAATGAATTTCCATGGCTACCTGAATCGAAGCTTTCAACTCAAGAGCTTCTGGACCAGCTCCTTGCTTTCAATCAACTCTACTGACCTCCCTCAAGTGTTTGCAAAGCTTATCTGGAGTTTATTTAGGCTAGTTTGTGAGATTGACTGAGTTCTGTTCAAAGAGGGGGAGAAATCGTATTTGGTTTGTGTGAGGTTTTGGGCTGTTTCAATGGTTGGTTTGTGATCAGTGAGTCATTTTGAGATCAATGGTGAAGTTGGTTTGAAGAATGGTTGAGTGAGCTGAGAGATTTGAATGGTTTTGCAAGTTGGAGGATTTTTTATAACTATGGCTTGGGGAGAGCTTCAGCATGAGTGGTGTGTGGTGTTGTGATGTATTTGGTCCACTTATCAATCTTGGGTAGGTCAGAAGAGTGGTTGTGCCCTATTGTGATTGGTATGGGTCTTTTGCAAAAAATTCAAGCTTTGTGTAAGAGTGGTATGGGCTCATGGCTAGCCAAGGAAAAGAGGGGTGTCCTGCGCATCAAGAAGTGAGGAGGACCATACGATCAGTTTTGAAGCCAGCCAGCAAGTGGATTAGGGTTTGAAGGATGTTTTGCAACTTTGTTCCACTTTGCCCCTTTTGAAACTTCTTGATCCACAAGCCATGAAAATGAGTAAACTTTTGATGCAATCTGATCCTTAGGCCTTGGTTTATGTTTGTATGAAGATTAGAAGTCCATTTGATAGCACAATTTGTCCTGGCAAGTGGTTTTGCAACTTTGCCTCTTTGGTAGAAAACTTGAAATTATGTGATTTTTCCCAACTTTGACAAACCATAACTTTTGATCCAAAATGAATTAGAACAAGTTCTTGTACTTTTTGAAAAGGGAATTATCCATTATACAACTTTCATGACCAAAGTTTTCTCATTTGAAGCATTTTTGAATCAAAAAGCAAGGGTTGAAAAAGTTTCCCAAAATGGCAAGTTTCCATTACAAGTCATTTTCCCAAAAAGTCAACTTTGCAAATGGCTTGAAATTCTTCAATTTTGTGAACTTCTAAAATCTTCTATGATCAAATAAAGATCATACATAATAAAAATGATGATGAACACCCTTTGGTTGGGTCATTGAGGGCCTCAGATGCCCTGATTTTACACTGGCTTGCTCAAGAAGTCAACTCTTGATTAGATGCCTTCCCCATGGAATTGCTTCATGAAAATTGATATGTATGATACCTATACCATATAGAGACCAATAGAAACAAGAATGACCAAAAAATTTGGAGTTATGGCCTTTGAAACCAAAACCCTAATTCTAGGTCATCTGTGCAGTTAAACCTGGCTATGCTTCCATGCCATCCTCAGTTCTTGTGATTCTTTGACTTTTTTGACTTTGAGAGGATATAACATGATGCTTGAACATACATGGACCCCTTTGAAGTGATTGAAGACCTTTGGAGTGGCTCAAATGGCTCAGGGATGGATCAGATCACAAACCCTAGATGCAGATGACTTAGAAGCAATGCAGTGAATCAAAAATGTGGTATGAGATGCTATGGTTAAGTTTATGCATATGAGAAGATCACAAGCCATGGTGTGAATGGGTGAGGGCAAATTTGGGGTGTATACAGCTACCCCTATTCAAACATGAGTTAGCTGTGCAGGATGTAAGCAACGGCTTAACAGGCGAACAAGATAACTTGTGGTTGAATACCAAAGACAGTCCAAAATTTGCACTCACAGAATGAAGAAGAAAAGGGATATAGATTGTAAAAGAACATAAAGTATATTTACAAAGTGCGGGCGACGGAGGGCGACCGTCGAGCAAAGGACGACCGCTGGGGAAAGAGAAATGACGGGGACGACCGACATGCTAGGGATATAAGAGATTGTGATGGGGACGACCATCAAGTAAAGCTATAAAACTCTCTGGGGATTATAGGTAAATGAAATAAACGATGAGGTACGGTCATCGAAGGTGAAGGACGATCACCTAGCAGGGGACGGCTGCTCTGTTGGGGATAAGATGAGGAACGGTCATCTAAGGTGAAGGACGATCACCGGGCAAGGTACGGTTGCCAAAAGTATCGCGACATAGGTCGAATGCCGGATAAAAGGTCGATGATGGGGACGGCCATCGGATAAGCATGATGAAGGACGATCATCAAGAGGTGAAGGACGATCACCTAGCAGGGTACGGCTGCTCTCAGGGTTTATCATGACATAGGACGAATGTCAGATAACCAGATCAACGATGGGGACGGCCATCGGATAAAATGATGAAGGGCGATCATCAGGAGGTGAAGGACGATCACCTAGCAGGGTACGGCTGCTAAATATGCCGGATAGAAAAGGGTTCCAATAATGGAGACTCCGCTGGGGAAAGGATGAGGGACGGTCATCCAAAGGTGAAGGACGATCACCTGGCAGGGTACGGCTGCCGAAAATATCATGACATAGGACGAATGTCAGATAGAAAAGAAATAGCTCACTGGAATTTGTTGGGACAAGTAAACACGGACGAGTGTCTATATCCGAGGAATGATAGGTATAAGTGTTTGGGTACTGTGTATAGACTAAAGATGCGGACGAGCACCCTCAAGACTATGATACGGACGGGTATCAGGTAGAAACAAAAGCTGACACGTGTTCAGAGATGATGATACGGACGAGTACCAACTGGTTAACAAAGAACACGGACGAGTATTAATTCTGCGGGGATTCTTCTGGGGAATAGTAGACACAGACGAGTGTCTAAATTCAAGAAGACATAAGTGTTTGACACGTGTATGGATTGAAGATGCGGACGAGCATCCTTAAGACTACGATACGGACGAGTATCGGGTAGAAACGAACGCTTGACGCATGTTCTGAGATGAAGATACGGACGAGTATCCACTGGTTAACAAAGAACACGGACGAGTGTCGAATCTGAGGGGATTTGAGTGATATACAAGATACGGATGAGTATCTGTATGGGTGAAACAGGAGTAATAAGTATGAGTGGTGTATAGATGAGTGTTTAACTTGCTGGGGAGAATGACACGGACGAGTGTCAAAAAGATAAAAGTATAATATAAACAAGTGTATGGTTTACAAAATGTTTCAAGTATCTATGTTGGGGAAAGTGACACGGACGGGTGTCAAGGAATTTTGTATAGATATACGTATCTGTGAATGCAAAGAGGACGCTTTAGCTTTCTACTGGGGATATGACACGGATGGGTGTCAAGAAGTATCTGTAATATATAAGTCTGTTTGTAAAGAAGGCTCGGGTGACTTTACTGGGGAATGATGACACGGACGAGTGCCAAAAGGAGTGTGCATTTGTATTTATGAGTTGTAGGGCAAATGCCTTGGCTTTTTGTCGGGGAATCCGGGGAGTTTTCTGTATATCGTTGCCGGATTGTCAGTATTTACCAGTGTATAATTCAGACAATGGCTTATGATTATGCAATATGTTGGATTTTTGCCGTAATGCTCCGTATTAGACGGAATGCTACGCTCTGTGGGGAAAATATGATGCGAATGCTATGATTATGCAAGGATAACGACCCGGGATTCGGATCCCGTTGCAACGAAGATCTCTGGCTGATCAGTTTGGAGTGGACGTCCCAGCTGGGGATGAGATCATTGGTAGACCTGACACATGGGACTTTGCTTGGGGACATAGGTCACTGACAGACCTGTCTTGGTGATGAGGGACCCAGCTGGGGGTTGTAGAAGCTTTCTTCACTCTGTTGTGAGATCTTCAGACATTGCTCTCCTGGATCGAGGCTGGAACTCTGTTGGGAGGCGGTGCCCTGGCTTTTGTACTTGGTTGAGGAGGAAAAAACAAATGGCAACTCAGCTGGGGAGAAAACACCTCCGGTGCTCCGACTGAGTAGATAATGATTTGCCAGCTCGCTGGGATGAAGCTTTCATGCCCCATGCTATGCTTTGAATACCTGCAATCGTGAAAAGTCAGAGAAACGCACAAGTAATCCCGAGGTATCCTTTACCAGATTCAATCATAAGAGTTTAGGCACTCCTGGGAGTGAGTATATTTCCTGCAAGCACGTATTTTAAGAGAAGCATCTGTATTTATGCAATCAGTATCTTAAAGACATCGGACATTCTTGCAAATGAAAATAAAATGTACGAAACGAAACATGACTGAAAATCTGACTTTATTAATTCAAGTGCCCTGAATTGGCAAGATACAGTCAAAGAAACAAATCCCCTAAAATGAGGAGATTGTTACAAATTGAGAAATAAAAGGTATTGGCAATGTTGATGACGCTTCAAGGAGCTTCCCTTTGCTATGACTCGTATGACATTTGACGTTCTTCTCATCTTGCTTTTTGAAGAAGGCTGATTCTGAACGAAGCTTGAACCTTTCGGAGCTTACCATGTTGTAAGGGATACAGACGAATTCAGAATGCAGTTGTTCGCTTATTCCCTTATTTTGCATGAATCACCCTTTCGGGTTTTCAATCCATCGGGATACCCATTTTTGCCTGAGTTGTCCAATGTGGCTTTTCAACTCAGCGGGTGTACATTTTTTATTTATTTCCCTTATTTTTTCCCGAGTCTTTTATTCTGTTTTTGACTCGCCGGGATGCCCTATTTTTGCCTGGACTTACATTCTGTTTTTATGTCCAGCGGGTCATTTTTATGCGAAGTATTTTTTAACTGCACCTGAATTCACAGGGGACGGGAAGTCTTCACCATCCATAGTGTTGAGCATCAGAGCTCCACCTGAGAAAACTTTCTTTACTATGAACGGACCATCATAATTCGGAGTCCACTTGCCCCTGTGGTCTGTATGAGGAGGGAGGAGTCTTTTCAGCACAAGATCTCCTACTTGGTACTCTCGGAGCCTAACTTTCTGATCGAAGACCTTCTTCATTCTCTTCTGATATAACTGCCCATGACAGATTGCAGCCAATCTCTTTTCTTTGATCAGACTCGGTTGTTCGTATCGGGATCGGACCCACTCTGCTTCGTTCAGCTTAACATCCATTAATACCCGCAATGAGGGTAATTCAACTTCAACAGGTAGGACTGCCTCCATACCGTAAACAATCTGATACGGCGATGCCCTAGTAGATGTTCTGATTGACGTACGGTACCCATGCAAGGCAAATGGTAGCATTTCATGCCAGTCTTTGTAGGTAACTACCATCTTTTGCACAATCTTCTTGATATTCTTATTAGCTGCCTCAACAGCGCCATTCATCTTTGGCCTGTAAGGAGAAGAATTGTGGTGTTGGATCTTGAAGTCCCGGCATAGTTCTGCCATCATTTTGTTGTTTAAATTGGAACCATTATCAGTAATGATTCGCTCGGGAACTCCGTATTGACAGATAATATCTCTCTTCAGAAATCGGGCTACCACTTACCTTGTAACATTTGCATAGGAAGCTGCTTCAACCCACTTGGTAAAATAGTCAATAGCAACCAGGATGAATCTGTGGCCGTTTGAAGCAGTCGGTTCAATCTTGCCAATCATATCAATGCCCCACATGGCAAAGGGCTAGGGTGAAGACATCACATTCAAAGGATTGGGAGGCACATGTACTTTGTCAGCATAAATCTGGCATTTATGACATTTTCTGGCATAGGCACAACAGTCGGCGTCCATTGTAATCCAATAATAGCCTGATCTTAACAACTTTTTAGCCATAGCATGCCCTCCTACATGGGTACCAAAGGATCCTTCGTGCACCTCGTGCATCAACAAGTCCACTTCTGTCCTATTAACGCATCTGAGGAGTACCATATCAAAGTTTCTCTTGTACAGGGAACCATCAGTATTCAGGAAGAAACTGCCAGCGAGCCTTCTTAAAGTCTTCTTATCATTGGAAGATGCCCCAGGTGGGTACGTTTGATCCTCCAAGAAGCATTTGATGTCATGGAACCAAGGCTTATCATCTTTGACAATGTCTGCTGAGAACACGTATGCTGGTCTGTCAAGTCTGGATACTGAAATCCGAGGTACAAAGTTGGCAGCTTGAACCTTGATCATGGATGAAATGGTATCCAGAGCATCTGCAAATTGATTCTCGTCTCGAGGGATATACTCAAGCTTGACTGTTGTGAAGAAAGTCAATAACCTTCTTGTATAATCCCGGTAAGGTATTAGATGATCCTGGTGGGTGTAACTGTTGGTGTAAGCCCTAGAGGCCAATACTTTTTGGTACTTGTATCGGATTATTCGTTTAATAATAAAAGGCATTTCTTTATTATGTTTGTCTTTCAGAATAATAAAGTCCCTAGAATAGTTAGTCTGTTTAATGAAATGTTAAGTGTGACTTAATCATGAGATCCCATTAAACATAAAGACATTATTCTTAAAATATCCGTAGTCAAGCTTTATTGCAAAGTGGGATAACATTAAAGCATTGAGACTATTATGAAGATAGACTGATGATCACATCTCATGGATCATGGATAAAGAGTTATCAAGTCTTGACATAGGTATAAATATTAGGAGTAATATTTATACCGGATTGACCCGCTATGAGAATACTACATAGTATGTTATGCAAAGTGTCATAAGTTATTCTCATGGTGATAATGGTGTATTACCACCCTTCGACCTGAAACCACTATGGACCCTAGATGTAGAGTCGGGTGCTTTATTGCTGATCAAACATTATCCGTAACTGGATGATCATAAAGACAGTTGATGGGCACTCCACGAAGCATGCTGAGGGACATGAGTGTCCTAGATGGAATTTGCCAATCCTGCATAACAGGAGAAATGTCTAAGGGCCCAATATTGAACTGGACAAGGATGACACAGTGTATGCCTTGTGTTCAATATAGACATAGGGGCAAAAGGGTAATTGTACAAACATATATTATCACGAAAAAGGTTTTGTCAGATCACATGACATTTTCGTGACTTGGGTAGCAGTGATGTGTTGCTAGATACCGCTCACTGTTTATTATGTTAAATATATAATTTAATATAATTACCAACGTTACGAAATCCTACAGGGTCACACACATAAGGACAGTTTAATGAGAGATAGAGAAATCAAAGGAACACCGTAAGGTACGGTGCACTTAAGTGAAAAATAGAAATTCGGATAATATAATAATAAAATAAATATATTTATTATAATAATAGTTATTATAATAATATATAATATTATTATGGATCATGTGAATTGGGCTTTTAGCCCGCAGCCCACAAGAGAGTCTATAAAAGGAACCCTTGTGATGAAGCTTTCACTTGATGCAATTTCGTTTTTGATTCTCACTCAAATAATTCCGTTCGTAAGCAGCTAGCACTGTGACCGGAAGCTGTTCGTGTGGACTGAGTAGAGGCGTTGCACTTCATCAACGCTTGTGATCGCTGCATCAAAGATCTGAATCGCCACAAAGAGGTAACGATTCTATCACTGACCATGCTCATTCGTAAGGATCACTAAAGGAAAATTTTTGTTTTCCGCTGCGTTTAGATCGCAATTTTCCTTCAGTGGTATCAGAGCCACTTACGAAACCATGGATCTGATAGCTGTTAAATTTCCGTTTTTTTTTTCTGTATTTGATTCGATTAAAACACAGAACGAATTTAACAATAAACGATTAATTAAATTTGGCATCTGTTGTGTACGATTTGGATGATTGATGTTGATTATGCTTCGGAATCCGACATTAGTATGGTGAAGTTGTGCGATACATTGATCATCCATAGGTTACACAATTAGATCGATCACTTTTATATAAGATATAAGAAATTCTGATGCAAAGATGGTATATGGGATATACTGTTTTGATTTCATCCATTCAATCACATAAGGATTGTAATTCTTTTGAAAGATCATCATCTTCATTCGCTTCGGAATCCGACATTAGTATGGTGAAGCAATGACATGTTGATCTATCATATTGAGTTATCAATCGAGTTGTGTTTGACGGCATGAAATTGTTGCATTAGGATTAATGGCAGTACAAGTGTTGTATTGCCGCAGACTTTTCCGGTTGGGGTTGTAAATGCACAAAAGTTGTGCAGGAAACGACGTGAAATACAATGAAGTGTTCATAAAATTTTTCGCCGGGGCGCTGCCCCTGACGACCCCGCAAGGAGGCGCTGCCCCCTTGACCCCCGTCCGCTGAACGGTCAGCGGAACCACCGTCCGCTGACCGGGCAGCGGAACCCCCGGCTAAGTCTGCAAAGTGTGATCAATCAGCCGAAATTTAATTTAGTTTATTTAATTATCGGAATTTTAAACTAATAATAAAAGTGTGTTTATTATTATTTATTTGTGGTGATCAGTTATGGCCTTAGTTTATCCTTTATTATTGTTTTGGGATTTTAAATACGGCCTGCGTGTCGTGCCTCTCTCTCAATCTCTTTATGTAACTTCTTTTCTCATCTCACTCCCTCGTATGTAAAACGAGTTTTCTTATATGTAATGTAATATTATGTTATGAAGAAAAAAGGAAGTATTCAATATTAAAGGAGGATAACCTTGGAGATCATGCTTGGAGAAGCTTAGATCGTTATTAGGTTAGCTTAGGTTCTCTCATTGGCTTGAGAGAACAATTGCGTTAGGGGCCATAATTGTATCTTTTTATATGTATGTTGATGCATGTAATTGTATGTTGATGCATGTGAGAGACGTTTTGCATGTTAAGCCGGTGAGATCAAACTAATAACAAAATCCCTCAAAATTAAATATTAAGTTTATGCTTTCCAATTTTTAGCACTCATCAAGACTAGTATCGAGCATTGTAGGTTTCGCCTACGCGAGGTGCATGTTCTATATTAGTAAGGTGTGATGGGATAATTGTAATATCCAATTGCTAAAACAATGGGTCAAACTTAACTAAACAAATTATAATAAGATTATACATGTTTAGAAGCAAGAATTGGGAATGATTCATGTGATGGATCAGAATAAGGAGTTATTCACCCAATTGAAAATATTCGAGAGTTGTATGAGATACAATTGGAAGGAGTTCCTACCTAAATAACTTAGTTTTGTGTAATCAGCCTAACGCTGACTTAAAACAAAGTGAAACATGGATCTCGACCCACTAGAAAGTCTTCCAACGGGATTTTCCGAATCAAATGATGAGGGTCATTTGTTTTGAATAAAATAGTGGGAGCATATTTGATTAAAGGCCTAATTAAATATGTTGTTTTAATGATACTTATATTTTCATATTTCTCTTGTAGATTACCATGACAACAAACACATCGAACAATATTTTGCGATCCATCCTAGATAAGGAAAAATTGTCTGGGACAAATTTCCTGGATTGGCACCGTAATCTGAGGATTGTCCTCAAGCACGATAAGAAGCTGTATGTCTTGGAGACACCAGTTCCTGAGGAGGAACCTCCTAGTTCTGCATCAAAGGCAGAAAGAGATGCTTATAAGAAGCATTTCGATGATGCCAATGAAACCGCTTGCCTCATGCTTGCTACCATGAACTCTGAGTTGCAAAAGCAACACGAGAACATGTCTGCGTTCGATATGATCGGACATCTGAAAATGCTTTATCAAGAGCAAGCAAGAAATGAGAGGTTTCAGGTTTCAAAGTCCCTTTTTAACAGCAAGTTAGCTGAGGGAGCCCCTGTAAGTCCCCATGTACTCAAGATGATTGGGTATGTGGAGAACCTTGACAGATTAGGGTTTCCCCTTGGAAAAGAACTTGCGATTGATCTGATCTTGCAATCGTTGCCAGAGAGCTTCAGTCAGTTTGTCCTGAATTTCAATATGAATGACTTGGACAAAAGTCTTCCAGAACTGCTAGGCATGTTGAGAACTGCTGAGCAGAATATGAAGACAAAAGGGAAATCTATTCTGATGGTCAGTAATGGAAAGAAACAGAACAAGAGGCCCATCAAACAGGGTGGTAGAGGGAAAGGCAAGGAAGTTGCCAAACCCAAACCCACTCCTCCTGTTTTGAAGCCTAGTGGAGGAATAGCAAAGGAGGGCACTTGCTTCCATTGCGGTAAGACCGGACATTGGAAGAGAAATTGCCCAAAGTACCTGGAAGATAAGAAAAATGGAGTAGAGACTTCAAATTCAGGTATTTTTGTTATTGAAATTAATTTATCTACTTCTGCATCATGGGTATTAGATACTGGATGCGGTTCTCACATTTGTACTAATGTGCAGGGGCTAAAAAGGAGTAGAGATTTGGCAAAAGGTGAAGTTGATCTACGAGTTGGCAATGGAGCAAAGGTTGCTGCTTTAGCTGTAGGAACTTATGTTTTAACTTTACCTAGTGGTTTAATAATTCAGTTAGAGAACTGTTATTATGTACCTGCAATTAGCAGGAATATTATTTCCGTTTCTTGTTTGGACAAGTTTGGTTTTTCATTCATAATAAAGAACAATTGTTGCTCCATTTATTTGAATGATATATTCTATGCTACTGCAAAAATGAATAATGGACTATATGTCCTTGATCTTGAAATGCCAATTTATAACATTAATACTAAAAGGTTGAAACCTAATGAGTTGAATCCAACTTACCTTTGGCACTGTCGATTAGGCCACATAAATGAGAAACGCATTTCCAAACTCCATAAAGATGGACTCTTGGACTCTTTTGATTATGAATCATATGAGACATGCAGATCTTGTTTAATTGGAAAGATGACAAAGTCCCCATTCACAGGAAAAGGTGAAAGGGCTAATGATCTTTTGGCACTCGTACATACTGATGTATGTGGACCACTGAACATACCAGCCAGAGGAGGTTTTCAGTACTTCATCACTTTTACTGATGACTTCAGTAGATACGGATATGTGTATTTAATGAAACACAAATCTGAGTCCTTTGAAAAGTTCAAGGAATTCAAGAATGAAGTACAAAACCAACTAGGTAAGAATATTAAAGTTCTTCGATCAGATCGAGGCGGTGAATATTTAAGCCTAGAATTTGATGACCATCTAAAAGAGTATGGGATTCTATCCCAACTTACTCCTCCTGGAACACCACAATGGAATGGTGTATCTGAGAGAAGAAATCGAACCTTGTTAGACATGGTCCGATCCATGATGAGTCACGCCGATCTTCCAAACTCCTTTTGGGGACATGCATTATTAACAGCAGCTTACACACTTAACCGTGTTCCATCCAAAAAGGTTGATAAGACACCATATGAGATATGGAGTGGTAAGAAACCACATATGTCTTACATGAAGATTTGGGGTTGCGAAGTTTACGTCAAACGACAAATTTCAACCAAGCTTGAGCCCAAATCTGACAAATGCTTATTTGTGGGGTATCCTAAAGAAACAAGAGGATATTACTTCTACAATCCTTCTGAGGGCAAAGTGTTTGTCGCTCGAACTGGAGTCTTTCTGGAAAGGGATTTTATTTCCAAAGGAAACAGTGGGAGGAAAATAGAGCTTGAAGAAATTCAAGAATCACAAAACATTGAAACACCTATGGAGGAACTAGAGCAGGAAACACAAGTAGTTGTGGAAGAGCAACCTGCTCAAGTAGAACAAGACCAGCGTAGGTCAAGCAGGATACGTCACCAACCTGAGAGATATGGATATCTCATAAGTGATCAGGGAGATGTATTACTCATGGATCAAGATGAGCCTGTGACCTACAAAGAGGCCATAACTGGTCCTGAGTCTGAGAAGTGGCTAGAAGCCATGAAATCTGAAATGGATTCCATGTACACAAACCAGGTTTGGACCTTGGTAGAACCTCCTATAGGAGTTAACCCTATAGGATGCAAGTGGGTCTTCAAGAAGAAGACTGACATGGATGGTAAGGTACATACCTATAAAGCAAGACTGGTTGCAAAAGGCTATAAACAAATTCATGGGGTTGACTATGATGAAACCTTTTCACCAGTTGCAATGATTAAATCTGTTCGGATTTTACTTGCCATCGCTGCATATCATGATTATGAAATATGGCAGATGGATGTCAAAACTGCTTTCCTTAATGGGAATCTTCTTGAGGATGTGTACATGACACAACCTGAAGGATTTGACATACCACAAGATGCCCAAAAGATATGCAAGTTACAGCGATCAATCTATGGATTGAAGCAAGCTTCCAGAAGCTGGAATCTTCGTTTTGATGAAACCGTAAAACAATATGGATTCATCAAAAATGAAGATGAACCTTGTGTCTACAAGAAGGTTAGTGGGAGCATGATCGTGTTTCTGGTATTATATGTAGATGACATATTACTCATTGGAAACGATGTCCCTACCTTGCAACAAGTGAAGACTTGGTTAGGGAATTGTTTTTCTATGAAAGACCTAGGTGAAGCAGCCTATATATTAGGAATTAGGATCTATAGAGATAGATCACAAAAACTGCTTGGCCTAAGTCAGAGTACATACATAGATAAAGTGTTGAGACGCTTTAATATGCATGATTCCAAGAAAGGATTCATACCTATGCAACATGGTCTGTGTTTATCAAAAACACAATCCCCTTCAACTAAGGAAGAAAGGGATCGCATGAATAAGATTCCATATGCATCTGCAATAGGATCTATCATGTATGCCATGTTATGTACTCGACCAGATGTCTCGTATGCATTAAGTGCAACGAGTAGGTACCAATCTGATCCCGGTGATGCTCACTGGGTAGCTGTCAAGAATATCCTTAAGTACTTGAGAAGGACTAAGGATTCATTCTTGATATATGGAGGTCAGGAAGAGCTTGATGTAATTGGTTACACTGATGCTAGCTTCCAGACAGATAAGGATGATTTTAGATCACAATCTGGTTATGTGTTCTGTCTCAATGGTGGCGCTGTGAGCTGGAAAAGTTCAAAGCAGGAAACAGTTGCTGATTCTACAACTGAGGCCGAGTATATTGCTGCCTCAAATGCAGCAAAGGAAGCTGTTTGGATCAAGAAGTTCATTAGTGAACTTGGCATAGTCCCTAGCATTGTGGATCCCATTGGTTTATATTGTGATAACAATGGTGCTATCGCACAAGCTAAGGAGCCTAGATCTCACCAACGATCCAAACACATACTTAGGCGTTATCACCTCATTCGAGAGATAATCGATCGGGGAGATGTGAAGATATGCAGAGTACCTACACTTGACAATATCGCTGACCCATTAACAAAGCCTCTTGCGCAACAGAAGCATGATGGTCATACTAGATCTATGGGTATTAAGGGTATGCCTAATTGGCTCTAGTGCTAGTGGGAGATTGTTGGTGTAAGCCCTAGAGGCCAATACTTTTTGGTACTTGTATCGGATTATTCGTTTAATAATAAAAGGCATTTCTTTATTATGTTTGTCTTTCAGAATAATAAAGTCCCTAGAATAGTTAGTCTGTTTAATGAAATGTTAAGTGTGACTTAATCATGAGATCCCATTAAACATAAAGACATTATTCTTAAAATATCCGTAGTCAAGCTTTATTGCAAAGTGGGATAACATTAAAGCATTGAGACTATTATGAAGATAGACTGATGATCACATCTCATGGATCATGGATAAAGAGTTATCAAGTCTTGACATAGGTATAAATATTAGGAGTAATATTTATACCGGATTGACCCGCTATGAGAATACTACATAGTATGTTATGCAAAGTGTCATAAGTTATTCTCATGGTGATAATGGTGTATTACCACCCTTCGACCTGAAACCACTATGGACCCTAGATGTAGAGTCGGGTGCTTTATTGCTGATCAAACATTATCCGTAACTGGATGATCATAAAGACAGTTGATGGGCACTCCACGAAGCATGCTGAGGGACATGAGTGTCCTAGATGGAATTTGCCAATCCTGCATAACAGGAGAAATGTCTAAGGGCCCAATATTGAACTGGACAAGGATGACACAGTGTATGCCTTGTGTTCAATATAGACATAGGGGCAAAAGGGTAATTGTACAAACATATATTATCACGAAAAAGGTTTTGTCAGATCACATGACATTTTCGTGACTTGGGTAGCAGTGATGTGTTGCTAGATACCGCTCACTGTTTATTATGTTAAATATATAATTTAATATAATTACCAACGTTACGAAATCCTACAGGGTCACACACATAAGGACAGTTTAATGAGAGATAGAGAAATCAAAGGAACACCGTAAGGTACGGTGCACTTAAGTGAAAAATAGAAATTCGGATAATATAATAATAAAATAAATATATTTATTATAATAATAGTTATTATAATAATATATAATATTATTATGGATCATGTGAATTGGGCTTTTAGCCCGCAGCCCACAAGAGAGTCTATAAAAGGAACCCTTGTGATGAAGCTTTCACTTGATGCAATTTCGTTTTTGATTCTCACTCAAATAATTCCGTTCGTAAGCAGCTAGCACTGTGACCGGAAGCTGTTCGTGTGGACTGAGTAGAGGCGTTGCACTTCATCAACGCTTGTGATCGCTGCATCAAAGATCTGAATCGCCACAAAGAGGTAACGATTCTATCACTGACCATGCTCATTCGTAAGGATCACTAAAGGAAAATTTTTGTTTTCCGCTGCGTTTAGATCGCAATTTTCCTTCAGTAACATTTGCCATTGGTTTGATTGATTACCAAAGCTGAATCTCCGAACACAGTCAAAGTCTTGATCCTGAGGTCAATGGCTTCCTCAAGACCCATAATACAAGCTTCGTATTCAGCTTCGTTGTTAGTGCAGTTGAAGGTGAGTTTTGCCGAGAAAGGCATGTGAACCCCCTTAGGTGTAATAAGTACTGCACCAACACCACGACCATTCATATTAACAGCCCCATCAAACATCATAGTCCATTCTTCTTCTAGGTCAGGCCCTTCGGTGTGAACAGGCTCTTCATGATCTTTTGCTTTTATGAACATGATGTCTTCATCAGGGAAGTCAAATCTCATAGGCTGATAATCATCAATGGGTTGCTCAGCAAGATAATCAGACAGTACACTGCCCTTGATGGCTCTCTGAGATGTGTACTGAATGTCATATTCTGTGAGGATCATTTTCCATCTTGCAACCCGTCCGGTAAGCGCTGGCTTCTCAAATATGTACTTAACTGGGTCCATCTTTGAGATCAATAAGGTAGTGTGGGTCAACATATACTGCCTTAGTCGGCGAGCAGCCCACGCTAAAGCACAGTAAGTTTTCTCGAGCAGTGAATAACGTTGTTCACAGTTGGTAAACTTTTTGCTTAGGTAGTAAATTGCATACTCTTTTCGACCAGACTCGTCATGCTGGCCCAACACACACCCCATTGACACTTCTAATACTGTCAAGTACATGATTAGAGGTCTTCCTTCAACTGGAGGCATAAGGATAGGAGGCTCTTGCAAGTATTCCTTGATTTTGTCAAAAGCCTTCTGGCAGTCTTCATTCCACCTGACCGTTTGTTCTTTTCTTAGCAACTTGAACAAAGGTTCACAGGTTGCTGTAAGGTGAGATATGAACCGTGAAATGCAGTTCAATCTACCCAAGAACCCCCGAACTTCTTTCTCAGTCTTCGGTGCAGGCATTTCTTGAATGGCTTTAACTTTATCAGGGTCTACTTCAATCCCTTTCTCACTCACAATAAATCCCAGCAGCTTACCAGATCTCACCCTGAATGTGCACTTGTTGGGGTTCAACTTCAGTCGGTACTTCCTCAGACGCTTGAATAACTTCAGCAGATTTACCAGGTGGTCTTCTTCTATGAGGGACTTGGCGATCATGTCATCCACATAACATTCAATTTATTTATGGATCATGTCATGGAATAATGTTACCATAGCCCGTTGATAAGTAGCACCAACATTCTTCAGTCCGAATGGCATCACCTTGTAACAGAACGTGCCCCAGGGTGTGATGAAAGTTGTCTTCTCCATGTCTTCAGGTGACATCTTGATCTGATTGTATCCTGAAAATCCGTCCATGAAGGAGAATACCGAGAACTGAGTCGTATTATCCACCAATACATCAATGTGAGGTAAAGGGAAGTCATCTTTCGGGCTGGCTCTGTTCAGGTCCCGGTAATCCACACACATCCTTACTTTGCCGTCTTTCTTAGGCACAGGTACAATATTAGCAACCCACGGTGGATAGCTAGTTACAGCAAGGAACCCGGCGTCCCACTGCTTTTGCACCTCTTCCTTTATCTTCATTGCCATATCTGGGCGAGTACGGCGCAGCTTCTGCTTTACTGGTGGGCAGTTTTCTTTTAAAGGCAGCTTGTGCATGATAATATCGGTGTCCAACCCTGGCATATCCTGATAAGACCAAGCAAACGCATCCACATACTCCCGAAGCATATCAGTCAGTTGCTCTTTCACTGAGTCTTGTAAGCAGGCCCCGATCTTAATCTCTTTCACATCTTCTTCCGTACCAAGATTAACCGTTTCGACCTCCTCCTGATGAGGAGTGATAACCTTCCCCTCTTGCCTTAACAACCTGGCTAGCTCTTCAGGAAGCTCATAATCTTCTTCAACCCCTTCATCAGCTTGATTGATTGGATTGTCAAAGTCATACAGAGTCATAGCTGTGTTGTTGTCGGTGCAGTCTGAAAGGCACTCTCTGCAAGGGTTTAGATTGTTTGTTTTAGTGATCGATTTTAATCTTTGCTTAGAAAAAGTGAAATAAAGTTATCATTTTGGAAAACATTGCCATTTTTATTTTTTGTACAAAAAGAAAAAAAAATGAAAAACAGTGAGCGGAAAAGAAAAAAAACTCATTTGCAAAAGATGTCCGATATTCATTGATTGATCTGTTTGCACAAAATTACAAGATGGCCCGATTACAAAATGAGTCTTGTCATCTTGGGCAAGATGCAAGATTTGATGCATGCTTAAAAATACAGGAAATAATAATTACTCTGCAGGAGTAACCCTTATAATTTCCTGGGAAGACCAGTTTGAGATACGGCTCCCCGGGATCCTTGGACGTATCCATCTCTCCAGGTTGCGCTCATCTTCCGACTCATCTTCCAAGTTGTTCACTGCATCCGGGGTGAGCAATCCCCCGCTGACAAAACTGGGCTTCTGGGCAGCCTCTGATTGATCTTGTTGAGTTGGTTTGTAACCCAACCCAAATCTGTCCTCCTTCTTCTCCACAGGTAGCAGCTTGCCCCAACCTTGGGCAGTACCCTCTTCAACAACCTTCCTGGCTTGCTGATAAGACGTCATGGAGGTTCCCAGTACAGCAGATGCCTCATTAATGTTCAGGGCCTCAAACCCCTGGCTCATGGTTTCATGGATTTCTCCATCCATCTCAATGTACTTGTATGTAGCCAGATGGCTAACAAAGATGTCCTCTTCACCACAGATGGTGATGATCTGGCCTTCCCACTCGAATTTCAGCTTCTGGTGAAGGGTAGACGTAACAGCGCCAGCGGCATGGATCCAAGGTCTACCCAACAAACAGCTGTAGGCCGGCTGAATGTCCATCACATAGAAGGTAATTTTAAAAGTCTGCGGGCCAATCATCACAGGCAGATCAATCTCCCCAAGCATTGATCTTTTAGAGCCGTCGAATTCTCTCACCACTAAATTACTTGGACGTAGGGCCAAGCCATCATATTCCAGCTTCACCAAGGCTTTCTTTGGTAGAACATTGAGTGAAGACCCAGTGTCCACCAGTACATGGGATAGAACAGCACCCTTGCATTCTAGAGTGATGTGTAAAGCCTTGTTGTGGTTACGTCCCTCAGTTGTTAAGTCAGCATTGGTGAAGCCCAACCCATGGCTGGTGTTGACATTTGCTACCACGGTTTCTAGCTGATTAACAGTGATCTCCTCTGGCATGTATGCTGCGTGCAAGACTTTCAATAATGCATTCATGTGAGCTTCAGAACACATCAACAGGGATAATATGGAGATCTTTGAGGGAGTTTGGTGAAGCTGATCCACCACCTTGTAATCACTTCTCTTTATGATTCTCATAAACTCATCTACATCTTGCTCAAAAGATGTCTTCTGAGTTTCTTTGATAATTGGTTCTTCGGGTATCACACTCTTCCCCTTTGCTTTTGCAGCAGCTTCTGCTTCGGCATTAGGTCTTTGCAATTGTGAGGCAAAAAGGCGTCCGCATCTGGTGAAGCCTCCGCCTCCCCCAACATTATCAATCTGTGGAGAAGAGGTTGAAGAATCCAGAGTGATTTTCTCCCCGTTGCAGTAGAGGTCAGAGCCATAATGCCAAGGTATGGCATTACTACTTTCATATGGAACTGGTCCAGGTACCGTGATAGTAACTAGACTGACTGCTGCAGAGGAAGGTGCTGAAATGGTGTGCGGGTCGTAGTAAATGGTGACTGGTGACCTGGCAGGAGGTGCCACTGTTTGTTGCTGAAAGTGGTTGTTTGGAGGAAATTCTGACGGATCATAGTAAATGGTGACTGCTGAGATATCTTCATTGACTTCTGTTGGTATTGTAGAAGATCCTGCTGAATAAATGGATGCTGATGTTGTAGAAGAAATGGTTGTTGACATCTGATTTGTTGAAGTGATGGATGAAGCCATTGATGATGATATTGATGAATTGGTCGGAATGATTATTGTTGCAGTTGTAGGAGACTCAGGAATTGTTGTCAAAGGGATTGCTGGATTTGTAGGCGCCGTTGTTGTGATCTGAAGTATACCATTTTTGATAAGACCATTTATGCCGCTTCTCAAGTTATCACACCCGTTGACTGAAATGTTGCAGTACCCACAACCGAGCTCACACCCGGGTAACATCTGGCACTCTAGAAGCTGAGCTTTAATCTCGACCAGAGGTGTCCGAATCTGTCCAACACTGGTGATTAGGAAAGATGGCTTGTCTTCCTCAATGGCATTAATTCTTGGTCCTCCATGATTGGGGATGGGGTTCTTGGTGACACTTGGAGGGGGTGCAAAGTTGAGGGCCTTAGAATCTACCAGGTCCTGTACCTTCATTTGTAAAGCCCTGCATTTCTCTGTGTTGTGGCCAGGTGCATTGGAGTGGAAAGCACATCTGGCGTTGACCTCATAGTTTCTTGGAAGATTAGAGGGATCTGGTGGTGCCAATGTCCTTAATTCAACCAAGTTGAGTTTCAGGAGTTGTGGCAATAAGGAAGCATAAGGCATAGGGATTGGATCAATCACCCTATTTTCCTGTGATGGTCTTTGCTGAAAGGGTCTTTGTTGTTGGTTGTTGTTGTTGTTGTTGTAAGTCCTCTGTGGCGGATACTGAACTTGTTGTTGATAGTGTGGTTATTGTTGTGGTTGATATGTTGGTTGCTGAGGAATCGGAGCTGGAATAGTGACAGCTGCTACTGATCTGTGGACGTGCTGAGGTCTGCCCCTGTTGGCATAAATGGCATTTGTTTCATCGGCTCTTCTAGGTCCCACAAAAGGCTTTCTGGGATTACTTGACGAACTTGCACCATTATCAGAAATCTTGCCCATCTTTAGAAGGCTTTCAATTCTTTCCCCAGCTATGACTATGTCAGCGAAGCTGGTGGAAGAAAAGGCAGCTAGCCTATCAATATATGTTCCTTGCAGGGTATTCATGAACATGTCGGCCATTTCTCTTTCTGACATGGGTGGTTGGACAGCAGCAGCAAGCTGTCTCCACCTTTGGGCATATTCCCTAAAGCTTTCCCTGGAGGATTGAGACATTCCCATCAAGAGGGTCCTGTTAGGAACCATGTCCAGATTGTATTGGTACTGTCTGATGAAAGCCTCAGCTAAGTCCTTCCAGCACCTGATAGTAGCTCTGGTCAAGTGAGAGTACCACTCCCTTGAAGCCCCAGTCAAACTCTCTTCAAAGTAAAACATCCACAGTTTTTCATCCATGGTGTATGCCTTAAGCCTCCCCAAAAAGGATTGTAAGTGAGTTCGTGGACAGGAAGTTCCATTGTACTTCTCGAAGCACGGGGGTTTAAACTTATGGGGAATCCTTACCCCGTCCACTAACCCCATATCCATGACATCAAAACCTAGGGAATTTTGAGACTCCAGAGATCTCAATTTCTCTGCAATTTCATCAAACCTCCTATCATAAACTTCATCCCCAGCTCCCATTACAGTAAATTGCTCCTCTTGGGGGTCTTCTTGTAAGACTCTTCCTCCAGTAGTATTTCCTTGCACATTACCCGGGATGTTGACTTCCGGATGCATATGAGGCCCATATACTGGTGGATTAATATGAGGTTGTCCCCTTTCATTGTTACTTGTTCCTCCAGTTCCCAGAGGAGGTTCTTCCGGGGTTTGTCTTTCTACCAATGCCCTCAACCTTTCTTGACTTTGGGCCAAGCCATTCATCACTTCCATGAATTGGGTCATTTGGTTTCTCATCTCCAGCCTTTCATTAGCCATCTGGGTTCTGACCTCTGTCAGATCTTGCTGTACTTGATCCATCAGGATACCAGGAAGATTGTTGCGAGTAGGATACCTGTGCGGTCGGTTGAGAGGGAACACCCGACGGCGAGCAATAATTCCTGAACCACAACAGAGTTAGAAACAAAATAAAGTAAAGACAAACCTACAAAACAAAACAACAGTCAGTATGCAATGCAATATGCTTATTTATTTTCTAAGGTATCCAGCTTGGCTCTTGGTTTTGACCTTTCCAGACCCTGAGGAAGATGCTTTGATGTTGCTTGCGAAAAGAAACTCAAATAAAACAAACTGATAAATACATTACAAGTGGTGGATCATACATAGTTTGTTTTTACAACACATGCCCCTGAGGGATCAAAATACAATCAAAAAAAGAAAAGTACATAAGATGGAAATAACAACAAGCGAAGAAGTCAAACATCTAATCCAAACTCATCCTCCTTAGCCTCCTTCAGAAGTGCTTCAGTTACAGGACCAGCCGGATGCTCTGTAATGTTTCTGATAAGAAGGTTTCTGGTGGCAATAGCAGTGGTCAGCTTCTTGTGCATGTCTTGGTCCTTTGACCTCTTCACACCAGCCCTAATCTTCAATTCTGAAATCTCCTTCTGGGCTGCTAGCAGAGCCTCCTGTTGCTTCCTCTCATTGGCCTCCAACTGCTCAATCCTGTCTTGAGTACGAGCTTCAGTGATCCTGACCCACCTAGCTTGACTTTCTTTCAGATAGAGATCAGTCCTAGCCTTCTGAAACTGGGCCTCTTTACAGGCATTCTTCAAAATCTGCTCTCCAGCTCTTGATTTCTTGATGTAGTCCTCTGATTTCTCAATCCTGGCTAGATGCTCCTCCTTAAGCTTTTCCAACCTCTCAATGTCTAGACGACCATCACTCCTCTCCCAGAGGGTCTTCTTCAGAGCTTGAGACAGATTCTCATTTCTCTCCTTCAGCTTCTCAAATTCCTCCAGGATGACAGTGGCTGGAGGTGGTACTGTGGATGGTCCAGGTGCATCCTCAATGGTGAAGGGCATCCCAGAAATTTGAGCCCTAGCATGAGACCATTCATAATACTGAGCTGAAGCCACATTGTTGCATCTCCCAAGGATGGCCATCCCTTTGGTCTGGATGTTGTCCCAAGCCCAGGATGCTTGTCTGACAACAGCTAGATTAGGTTTTATCTCACAATACAGGGTTTCAGCCAAGTCTTGCACTCTAGGAGGGTGAACCAAAGCATAGCCCAATTGTCTCTTGAACAGCAAAGGATTGTAATTGATGCAACCCTTCACTCCTACCAGAGGTACATTGGGGAACTGCCCACAACTAATGATTATGTCCCTACCCTTGGTGCTCTGGGTGCACCATCTGATGTCATCTGAAGTCAAAGCAATAAGTATCTTAGCCCAATTTTTCTGTTGGTGTGGGTTCAGGAAGGCATCAGTCCTGGGCAAGTGTTTGAGCAGCCAGGTATGAAATAGAGGAGCACAGCACCTTACCAACCTCCCTCTCTGCTTCTCATTCCTTTGGTGAACAGAATAATAGAAATCTCCCAGCAAGGTGGGCACTGGGTTCCTCAAAAGGAAGAGATGAATAGCATTCTTGTTGATAAACTTGGGCTCATCTGCAAAAAGTATAACCACATATATACTGAGGGCTAACAATGCACAAACTGCCTTCCATTCTCCCAAGGAGGCCTTCAGGATGGCCTGAGAAGTTAGAAAGTCCAAGTGTAGGCCAGGAATTCCAGCCTTTGTTGACATGTTCTGCTCAATCAAAATAGGTTCCAAATACAGTGCCTTTGCCACTTCTTCATTGCTGGGAGAATCCATCTCTGGGTTGAAGGGGATACCACCCCTGACAGGTACTCCAATCAATGATGAAAACTCCTCCAACAGAGGTCCCAACTGAAAATTCTGGAAAGTGAAGCATCTCAAAGGAGGATCATAGAACTGTAGGCAAGTGTGAATCAAACTCCTCTGAGAAGGGTCCAAGTCCATAACCATATCAAGGATGCCTCCATAATGCTCTCTGAATAATGGGATGTGGTCTGGAGTGATAAGTTCCTGGACTTGCCTGATGCCAGTCAGCACAGGCTCAAAGAAATGGTATGAAATGTTGCTCTTCTTGGGTGCCATGACTGCTGATGAAGAGCTGAAAACAGATGTTGTTGATGAGGACTGATACTGGAGATGAATCACTGATAGGCTGAGGATGATGATGGAGGTAACTGAAGCAGGCAACTGATGAAGATGGCTGAAGCAGATAGCTGATGAAACAGAGGTCTATGCAGATGAAGGGGTCAAAACCAAGCCAGAGGTAATGTGGATACCCTGAAAAACAAATAAACAAATGTTAAATGATGCAAATGATGAGTATGCAAATGATATGCAAGGGTTTGTGATCAAGCTGGATCTGATTATCTGTCTTGATATAAAAGGCCCATGTATGTTCAAGAAGTCCAGATGGAGGTTCAGAAATCCAGTAACCAAGGTGGGGGACTCAAATAAAGAGTCACATGTCCAGGGTTAAATCACAAGAACTGTCCAAAGTGAAGCATTCTTAAACAAAACAAGTATCAGGGTATGATGTGGCCAAGGGTTCCTGCAAACCTGTAAACAGCCCAACCCCCTCACAGGTAGTGTTCTAAAACAAGGATCCTCAGACTTGGATCAGTTATGAGAAGTGTAAACACTTCTAACCCGGAGGTACAGTGTTTACAATAACCATAAAAGATCCTCCTCTAATTCACCTCAGTTTCTGAAGGTCAATAATAAAGGTCATCCAGACTTAGCAGGCTTCCCAGATAGCCCTAGCACTATAGGAAATCTGTAGCATAGAGTTCTCAAGAAGAAACCCACATCTGAACCGTGTTTCATATTCCCGCACCAGACCAAAATGGAATGGGAAAGAACATGAACCACTCTAGCCTAGGTGTCACTCAGGTCCCAGGTATAGTACCTTAAACTCTCAATGAAACCCACCCACCAAAACAAAAACCAGATCCAGCCAGATGACAGTATGACAGTATGATATATAAAGCTGTAAAGAAAGCAATAAATAACTGTACATAAAGCAAAAAAATAAAGCAAATAAATAAACACAATTAGCACATAACACCCCAGTAAACATAAATCAAACAAGCGCTAGGAGGAACCCACAAAAAGAACCAGAAGTCATGGTTACAGTATAAGGGTCCCCAGCAGAGTCGCCAAGCTGTCGCTCCCACTAAATGAGGCTAAGTAAAATAGGGTACAGACGCGAATGGTCGGCGAAAGGGATGAGAACACACAGGAGTGAACTCATAAAGACAAGAGTCGCCAGCTAGGCATTTTTATCCCGAAGGAAAGGTAATCCTGCATAGACCTAGAAAGATATGGATAAGACGGTTGCGAACCAGAGAGACTGAGAAAGGGGGTTGGTTACAACCTAGGAAGGTAATAGCACCCAGATTGTCCGCCGTACTCGACGGGATCCACGCTTGAAAGATTTGTGTTTTAAAGGGGTAGTGTAAGTGCATTCTGTGTATCAAAGCTGGAAAGAATACAAGTGTCAGTGTAAAAGAATGGTAAAGTGTATAAATGAAGTGTCAGTGTGAGATCAGGAATGAAATGCTCATGACCATGAGGCTTAAAGAATAAGGCTGGGAAGAGGGGGAATATACAGAGACTTTTGTTCGATAACTGTTAAGTTATGCCTATGTATCCTCTCGTGCAATGAGGAAGTCAGACCACCGTAGTTCGACCCAAAGAGACTGAAAGATAAATTGACCTGTGAACTGCTTGCTTGTCTATGCTCAAGTGTATGACCTGTCTGGCTCAGGTGCAAACTGTCTTGCATTAGACGGAAGAAGCAAGTTCTCGTTTATGAGTGAATGAGATGAGAAAAGAATCCCAGAGGAGACGATTATTGTTTGTTTGTTTTTTTGATGATCGTTTATTGCTTTTTGAATTTTGTCATAAGTTAATGAGCTTAAGCCTAAACCAATGGGTTAGTAAATTCATCACATCCTCCCTCTGATTAGGGGTAATGAGAATACCTTAAGTGTGAAGTCAGCATCTCACACTTAATCACCATGATGTAGGATTAAGATCATTAACCTACTTGTTATTATTTAGATGTTTTTGTTGTTTTTGTTTAGTGTTAAGTAATGAGTTTAAGCCATAATCAGGGATTAAACAGACTCATTACACCATCCTAATAGAAGGATAATAGATGAGAATGTTTAAGCTGAGGAAGACTCCTCAACTTAATCCATGATTAGGGATTAACCTCATGACAAAACAAACCTTTATTAAGTGGATTTTAGTTAATGATAAGATGAAGAAGTGAGTTTTATGGTTTGTAAGGCAACTTGAGGGGGACTTGTCCATTAACACTAGGGTTAGTCCTTCTTAACCAATTAAGGAAGAATTAGAACCCTAATGCAAGGCCCAAGTTACAAGCTTGATGACTTGATGGTTATTAAGTGAATTGATTAAAGGATTTAAACACATTATGGGTTTAACACTTAGGATTAAAGTTATACACTCCATCCTAATAGAAGGATGCAGGCATAAGCTTAATCACAAAGCCTTAAAGCCTTTAGGGTTTAGTCCCTGATTATGAGATGAGAAGAGAAGACTCAAAGAGACACAAAGGTAAAATCTAAGTGGGGGACTAATCAAACCCTTATTGTTATCATGCTTGGTCATTCCTAGGGTTTGTGGGGTTTAAGAAGGAAATCTTCAAGGAACCACCAAGGAGAGAAGCAGATGAGAGGAGCAAAGAGAAGCAAAACAACTTGCTTCACTTAAGAAGACAAGTTGCTTGAAGAAAGAAAGTAAGGTGAACAAGAATGAGCAATCTCAATCCAATACACATACAAAAAGGCAGCAAAGGGAGTATGAAAGAAGATGAGAAGATAATGTGAGAAGTGAGGGCAAATTCACTTCTCAAACAACTTACCACCTGAAAAGTTAGTGAAAGAAATGAAATACAATGCAAATGAGATGGAATGTGATGATGCAAACCAAAACCAGAAGCATGAGTATGATGTCAATGATGCTAAGAGATGATACCCTCATGAGGCAAGTCATGAGAATGATCACACAAACATATGGATACAAAAGAAACATGCTTTGAACCATGAATGCACATGAAAAGTTATGAAATACAATGGACATGTAACAAGGCAAATGAAAGATGCAATGATCAAACATGATTCTAATATGTCCTAAGATGTATTATGAATCAAATGGATGCACAAAATGTCATGGCAAGTCATGGTATGCAAGCAAATGGAAGATGGATGCAAGAGAAAGCACAAATTAGGGTTATATGCATCACACAAAGCAAAAATTCAAAACCAGAAACAAATGACATGGTAAAAAATTGAAAATGCAATCAAAGGAACCCTAAACCTATACAAACTCACTGCCCAAAGGAGGGGATCCAACTCTTAACCTATTGAAAGTTATGAATTTTCTAAGATTGCTAGGGTTTTAAGGTACCTTGACAAGAAAAATGCAAAACAAATTGAAAATGCAAGATCAATTCAAACCAATTTTATCATATAAACTACATGCCCTACAAGATGCAATGCAAAAAGAATCATGATCCAACTCTCAAAGGTTAGGAAGAAATGAATTTTTGAAGTTTGAAACAAAATATTGCCTTGAAATGAAATTAAATCCAAAGAAAATTATCAAAAGGCATCAAGATCAAAAAAGAAATTTGGTTTGAGAGTGGGACAATGTTTCTAAATGTTTTCAAATGCTATGTGAATTTTTTTGTGATTTTTAAATACCTAAAAGTATTTTTAATTAATTAATTTCCATTAATTAATTAAAAATAAACTTTTAAATGATTTAAAAATAATTTTTAATGCTAAAAATAAAAATATTAATATTTTTGTGTTCTGAAAATTAATTAAACCTTTGACAAAAAATTTCAGAATTTTTAAAGGTTTTTTGCTATTTTAAATTAAATGTACAAAATAAATCAAATAAAATAAAAATAAAAATGAATTAATGAGAAGTATGCGCAATCCATGGCTGAGATTCAAAGCTGGGTGGAGGGAGTTGACTGGCGCGTAAAGGAATGGTCCAGATGCATCCTGACTAATTAATTCAAATTAATTTAATTAATTAAAGATTAGGGTTTAATGACTAATCTTGGCCGTCCATACGCGCGGGGAGTCAACCAAAGTCCACAAGATCAAGGGTCCAAATTCAAATTTTTCCCTAAACGCAATTAAGACTCTAATCACTTTCAGGTGGCCGGAGAAGACCTCCGGTCATCTTCTCCGGCCAGCTCTCCCCTGAGATTTTTCTAAAACACTCCCTAGGCTAAATCAAACCCCCCAAATCTCCAGAAATGATCCCCAAACCCCCTAGAACAAGAATCCAGCATCAAATCTCATTTATTCATCATCAACAACAAGATTCGAACAAAAACCTAAAACTGAACAAAATTTCAGAACATCCATACACCCTCAAAACTCAATCATTTTCAAAAATAAAAGGTTCAGTGATATCAGGAGAACATGCTTTATCATTTAGAAACAAGAAATAAGAGTTCTGGAAAAATGAATTTCCATGGCTACCTGAATCGAAGCTTTCAACCCAAGAGCTTCTGGACCAGTTCCTTGCTTTCAATCAACTCTACTGACCTCCCTCAAGTGTTTGCAAAGCTTATCTGGAGTTTATTTAGGCTAGTTTGTGAGATTGACTGAGTTCTGTTCAAAGAGGGGGAGAAATCGTATTTGGTTTGTGTGAGGTTTTGGGCTGTTTCAATGGTTGGTTTGTGATCAGTGAGTCATTTTGAGATCAATGGTGAAGTTGGTTTGAAGAATGGTTGAGTGAGCTGAGAGATTCGAATGGTTTTGCAAGTTGGAGGATTTTTTATAACTATGGCTTGGGGAGAGCTTCAGCATGAGTGGTGTGTGGTGTTGTGATGTATTTGGTCCACTTATCAATCTTGGGTAGGTCAGAAGAGTGGTTGTGCCCTATTGTGATTGGTATGAGTCTTTTGCAAAAAAGTCAAGCTTTGTGTAAGAGAGGTATGGGCTCATGGCTAGCCAAGGACAAGAGGGGTGTCCTGCGCAGCAAGAAGTGAGGAGGACCATAGGATCAGTTTTGAAGCCAGCCAGCAAGTGGATTAGGGTTTGAAGGATGTTTTGCAACTTTGTTCCACTTTGCCCCTTTTGAAATTTCTTGATCCACAAGCCATGAAAATGAGTAAACTTTTGATGCAATCTGATCCTTAGGCCTTGGTTTATGTTTGTATGAAGATTAGAAGTCCATTTGATAGCACAATTTGTCTTGGCAAGTGGTTTTGCAACTTTGCCTCTTTGGTAGAAAACTTGAAATTATGTGATTTTTCCCAACTTTGACAAACCATAACTTTTGATCCAAAATGAATTAGAACAAGTTCTTGTACTTTTTGAAAAGGGAATGATCCATTCTACAACTTTCATGACCAAAGTTTTCTCATTTGAAGCATTTTTGAATCAAAAAGCAAGGGTTGAAAAAGTTTCCCAAAATGGCAAGTTTCCATTACAAGTCATTTTCCCAAAAAGTCAACTTTGCAAATGGCTTGAAATTCTTCAATTTTGTGAACTTCTAACATCTTCTATGATCAAATAAAGATCATACATAATCAAAATGATGATGAACACCCTTTGGTTGGGTCATTGAGGGCCTCAGATGTCCTGATTTTACACTGGCTTGCTCAAGAAGTCAACTCTTGATTAGATGCCTTCCCCATGGAATTTCTTCATGAAAATTTATATGTATGATCCCTATACCATATAGAGACCAATAGAAACAAGAATGACCAAAAAATTTGGAGTTATGGCCTTTGAAACCAAAACCCTAATTCTAGGTCATCTATGCAGTTAAACCTGGCTCTGCTTCCATGCCATCCTCAGTTCTTGTGATTCCTTGACTTTTTTGACTTTGAGAGGATATAATATGATGCTTGAACATACATGGACCCCTTTGAAGTGATTTAAGACCTTTGGAGTGGCTCAAATGGCTCAGGGATGGATCAGATCACAAACCCTAGATGCAGATGACTTAGAAGCAATGCAGTGAATCAAAAATGTGGTATGAGATGTTATGGTTGAGTTTATGTATATGAGAAGATCACAAGCCATGGTGTGAATGAGTGAGGGCAAATTTGGGGTGTTTACAGTAATACAAAATGATGAAGAAATAGAGGGGATGTAAATCATTGAATTCAAGTTGTGTGGTTGAAATTAAGGAGGGCCTCGAGAGTTTTATGTGACACAAAAGTACGACTCAGCCTGAATGGAAAATTTTATTAGGCAATGGTAAGACCTGCAATGTTGTATGAGATACAATGTTGGACGATTAAGAATCAATACGAGAGTAAAGTAAATGTATCAAAGTTGTGGATATTGCGTTGGATGTATGATAAGATTAGACAAGACAAGATTAGAAATGATAATATTAGAAAGAATATTGTAGTAACACTTATAGTAGCAAATATGGTAAAAAAAAAAAAGGTTTAAGTGGTTTGAACATCTAAAGAGAAGACATAAATTCGATTGTAGTGGATCAAACTGAGATAAGTCAGACAACTATAAGGAAAGGAAAACATAGAAAAACTATTAAAAATATCTTAATATTAAATAATGTAAAATAATTATGTAAAATTTGATATATGTATTTAGAGTTGTCAAAATAGGTTAGTCCATATGGGTCGGCCCGTCTGACCCAAAAAATCAGAATTTGGGCTTTAAAATTATAGCATATATTTTTTTAGGATTTTTAAAGTCCAGTCCTAAAAAATCCGCTATCCATTAGGGCTAGCCCGTATGGGCCGTGGATAGGTCGTTAGATCACCATAGCTATAAGTTTTTTAAAAATTATAATAATTATATCCTCTTACTTCAAAATAACACATTGATTTTTCTTACCTTGTATTCTATTAGTTTCTCTTATGTTTTATATTCAAGTATTATTTTATACAATTTAGGTATATATATTGTGTTTAAAACACATTATACTATTTAATAAAAGATAATATAGTATTATGTTTAAAATAATATAATTTTTAATTTTATTTATAATAAAAATTATGGGATTTTTATTTTAATTTTGTAATTAAAAAGGCTTGTTTATGGTCAGATAGTTTGACGCTCATTTAAGATTGTATTCGGGTAGTAATTTTCGAGTTCATATTATAACATAATTTTTTTAACCTAATTCTAGAAAACCTGAGGCCCGACAAAACCGATCCGTTTAGAATCGGATCATCCATTTCGACACATCTATGTATCCAATCTCATTCATCTTTAATGGTTGATGTTCTATTTAGTTAAACTCTAATTAAAATTTGAAGGAAATAAAATTAATGCATTTCATTTCATTTTCCTAAATTCAAAGTTTGTACTTTAAGTATTCTTTTTTGGAACAATATAAACTTTACAAATAAATGAAATCTTATGATTTTATTTCATACTTAATAATAAATGTCATACTCAGAACTTTAAATTTGAAGGTAAATAACGTATATGCATGGACACTTAACATCCCTCCTACATCTTGAAAGGTATATGCATGGACACTTAACATCCCTTCTACATCTTGAAAGAGAGTGAGAGAAAATGAAAGTTAAATGATTATCAGTGTTATGTAACCATCCTAATTTAAAACTGAAAGAGTAGAGAGACGTGGACGTGTGTGAGCCTTAAAAAGGTTTACAAACGTTTAATTAATCTGTCTATTACGAAGGAAAATGATGCATCTATCTATTCAACACTTTGAGAGCAAACGAAATAGAGAAAGAGTGACGCATTAAGAAGAAACTCCTTGACGTGATAAGAAGAAACTCAGAGAGAAATGGAAGTGTTTGATTAATATATTAAACGGTCTCATTTATTCGGTTATAAAAAAATGAAATTCTGGCTATTAAATTTACTAATTAAATTTTTTAGATATAATTAAGAAACTTAAATATAATCCCTCTAATTTGGATGGGTGAATTATAGAGATGAAAATGAGACGGGTTTGGGTAAAAATACTATAGAATTCATCTCATACCCTCAATTTGAAAAGAAAACAGATCCTCGTACACAAATCCATATTCACATAAGTATTAAAATTTATTCTGGATTTCAAAGAAATGGGTTTCATTTTTTGAGCTTCTTATTACCTGCTGGAATGTCGTTAGTGCCTTTTTCTAGTATTCCTTGAACTAATCTCTTGTTGTTTTTGCTTGGTATCTAAGTGTCCTCGTCCATACTAGTTTATTCACATTTCTAATAAAAAATTATCGATCAATTATAATTTATAATATCATTTTAAATTTTTAATAATATTTATAAAAATATCAAGAATGTTATTGATGAGTTAAAAAATAAACAAATATTTATATTAAAATGCGTAAAAATCTAATTGTGATGTATTTAATAAAATTAATAATACATGTTTATATAATAATAAATATAAAAATATATATCATGCGGGTATGCCCTCGATTTATATATTTTTATTATTATATAAATATGTATTATCACCTTCAATATGCTGATGATACCTTAATCTCGGGGACGTCCTCGATTGAGAATCTGTGGGCTATTAAAGTGGCCATGAGGTTTTTTGAGTTAGCTTCGGGGATTGGAGTGAATTTCCATATGAGCGACTTGATTGAGGTTAATGTTGATTCTTTTTTTCTTAACTTTGGCTGAGAATTGTCTCGATTTCAAAATTGAGTCTCTTCCTTTTAAGTATCTTAGGAGTGGGTGTTAATCCTATATTAGAGGCTACTTGAGAACCCAAGCTCAATTTGATTTGGAAAAGATTACACTCTTGGAATTACAGATATGTCAGTCTAGGGGTAGAGTTACTTTCCTTAACTTTGTTTTGAATGTGATCCATGTGTTATTCCTCTCCTTCCTTAAGATGTCTGTGAAAGTGTGGAAGAAGTTGGTGCAGATACAGAGGAATTTTCTTTGGGGAGGTGTGAAAGGGGAATCTAAGATACCTTAAGTTAGGTAGTTTGATGTGTGTAAGCCTAAGAAGGTTGGTGGTCTAGGTATTAGAGATCTTAGGGGGGTCAATTTAGCTCTTCTAGGAAAATGGATATGGTGCCTGCTATCGGGTGCTTCTGGCTTGTGGGTTGATATTTTGATATACATGTATGATATCTCTATAGTCACATCCTAAGATGGGGGTCACACCTTAGGACATAGATCTTTATTTGCCCGGTGGAAAAAAATCTCTTCTTGGATCCAAAATGGATGATCCTATTAACTGGTTTGAGGGTAGGTTTGTGAAAAAGTTGGGGACTTGCGAGTTAACATCTTTTTGGAATGACATATGGGTTAGAAATATTCTCTTGAACTCTAGATTTCATAGACTTTTTACTGTCTCTTAGAGAAAAAATGGTATTGTTAGTGAGATAAAGAGGTGGTATTGGGGAAAATGGTTTGGAATTTAGGTTGGAGGAAACCTTTCTTCATTCATGAAGAGCCTATGGTTGTTGAGTTTTTCTCGATCCTCTAAGGCTTTCAATTTTGGAGGATGGGGACAATTAGAAGTGGAGACATTCTAAAAATGGTATTTTTTTCTATAGCATCTGCCTATCAAATTCAGGTGGATTTTTGTCCTCCTCTAGAGTCTCTCTTAGTCGGGGAGAACCAAATCATTCCTCTTATTTGGGAAAGTTGGGCATCATCTAAGGTCTTGACCTTTTTCTTAGTAGATTATGCATGATAGATTTCCCTCTAAAGAAAATTTGTTTATGAGGGAGGTTATTGTTGATATAGGGGCATCTCATATTTTTTGTGATCATTAGCTGGAATTGGCTTCTCATTTATTTGTTACTTGTACTCTTGCATCCATGTATGACATGTTTAGGTGGTTATGGGTTCAGTTGGCCTTACCTAAGGAGTTGGGGTGTTTGTTATTAAGTTTGTGTGTTCCTTAGGAGGGAGGTCTAAGTCTAAGGGTGATTTTATCTTCATTTGTCATGCGGTAATTTGGTCTATTTGGTTAGCAAAGAATGATAATATATTTGTTGGGTTGTCAACAAATGGGAAAAAGGTGGAGAATAAGAGCATTCATTTGACCTGTAGTTGGATCCATAACAGATCCTGGCTAAATTCTATCTCTTTCTCTGATTGGCTACAGAATCTTATCCATTGTCTAAGGTATTAGTAGTTTAAGTGGTATGGCATGTTCCTTCAGGTAATAGTGGCTTTTAGTGGTTCGACGTGGCTTTTTTTATCTGTCAATGATGGGCATGGTGGTTTAAGTTCTAGTTCTTTAACTCAGTTGGGTTTGCTTTTGGTTTTGTCAATTGTTGTTTTTTATCTTTATTGTTGCCTATTTTATAGTTATCGGTTCTCGTTGTTGGTTTTTTTCCCGACTATTTGGAGTTGTTTGGTTTTTGTTTGGCATATCTTGTACATTGGCTATTGCTTTATTTTTATTTTTTTGATTTGTATTCTCCTTAACCGTTTTCCTCATTTATATATTATTATTTTGCTTTTAAAAATATGAATTTAAACAAAATATTAATATTTATAAATCAATAATCTTTACAAAAATCACTCATATATAAAATAAAAAATATAGTCATAAGAGGTTTATAAAGACCTAATAATGTTTATTTTATTTATTTTTTAACCTTATAAAACGAACTATATTATTTTATTTATGTAAGACATGTTAAACTATCATATATTTCAAAAACATTATGCTAGTAACAATTTTTTTTAATATATATTTTAATTTAAAATTCAAACAAATCCCATCAAATTTATACTAAAAACTTTCATAATTTTTAAAACTAAAAATAAATTTTAATAATAAAAAACATTATTAAATAGATACTTTCTTGTTAGCCCTTGTCATTTCAAAAAAGGATAAACAAATTGGGTATATGTATGTATTTCAATGTTCAAATATGGTAACTGTTGTGAAAATTAGTTTCACAACTAACTAACAAACCTCAACAGTGACGCTGATACACATACATATAGAACCCAAAAACTGTCTGGTAGACCAACCAGTCAAAAATACTCCATAATCTCATACCCATGCTATTCCTTATAATTTCCTATCTCTTTTCTCTTCTCTCTTTTCTCTTTTTTTGACCAACAAACCTTCTTCCATATTCTCAACTACAAGCCAAACCTGCAAGTCTACATATATATATACACTCCTTCGTTGAAAGTTCGGCTTACCGTCTATTCTTTCTCAATTTTTGTTGCTTCAAACTTGTTTTCTACTTTTGAAAGATGGTTATTGTTCAGAGAACTGAATGAGCCAAGAAGAATGGCTGCTCCGACTCCGGAAGGCGGTTGTAATAAGCTTCAAAACATGTTGCAGGCTGCAGTGCAATCTGTTCAATGGACTTATAGCCTCTTCTGGCAAATTTGCCCACAACAATTGTACAATTTTCTTACCTTTTATTTGGTCTTACCAAGCCCAGACACACTTTACTGAAATATATTATAATTATTTTAATTGTATTATTTTAGAATACTGGTTTGGGGTGATGGATATTACAACGGAGCAATTAAGACACGAAAAACAGTGCAACCAATGGAGGTTAGTGCTGAAGAAGCTTCTCTACAAAGAAGCCAGCAATTAAGAGAACTGTATGAATCGTTATCGGCCGGAGAGACAAATCCACCAACGCGACGGCCATGTGCTTCTTTGTCGCCTGAAGACTTAACAGAATCTGAATGGTTTTATTTGATGTGTGTCTCTTTCTCATTTCCTCCTGGTGTCGGGTATAATTCACCTTCTTCTATTATTTGTTACCTAGCAGCTATAACTATCTCTCTTTTCATACTATGAATTTCATTCACCTATATACTATAGCTTTATCTTTAATATTTTTATATTTACAAATTCTGATGGTTAACCAAATAAAATAATGTTGTAAACAGAAAATGCATTATGATTTTAGTCCAAAATTCAATGTTTTTTTAGGGTGATGGTTGTTTGTTTAGGGGGTGGTAAACGGGTATTTCCGCCCCGTTTAGCTCCATCTTACAAAAATCTTGAAAAAAAATAGGACGAGATCGAACCGATATAATTGAAGGAGCATGCATAAAACCTTAACCCACCTCGAACAAAATGTAGATGGGGCGGGTTGGGTCCGTGGAATCTGCACTTTTTAGATTTAAAAATACATAAAATTATATTAATGATCATGCCTAAAAGTCTAAAAAAAATGAGGTGGGGCGGACCGTACATGTTTTACCACCCTTAATTGTGTTTAATAGAAGGAGCTCCGGCTCTCGTTTATGATTGACTACGGAGTGCGGCTGCCTCTTCCTACCACTGTTGTTATATTAAATTAACAATAAATTAATGTTTTCCAAAAACATTAGTTATTTATATACAAAATTATGAAAAATAATTTTTTAAATAATTTTTTTTAATTTAAACAATTTTCAATAAGATTTTAAATAGGTGTAACTTGTAAAGATGTAGATGAACATTAACCTTAACTAAAATTTTACATGTAGTTTAAAATCATTTGTGTACATGTATTCTCTCCATAAAGCATAATAATATTGAAATAACTTCGTTTGTAAATTATATTTCAACTATAAATATTGAATTATTATACAGAACATCAATATTCGAATCTAAATATGAAGTATTTTAATTGTATGAATTTATAATAATTAATATGAATTCGAATATACAATTTCTATAGTTTAATTAACTAGTATATTGATATACTTATAGACACTATATATGTGTACCTAGCTAGGTGATGAGAACAGAAAATTATAGTCATTTTTGGTGAGAGAGAAAAACGAAGGATCTAGCTAGCTATTGTGAAATGCATGTGATCGAGTTTTAATGCAAAAAAAGCATGCAGCTGTAAAAATTTAATAACATACCAATTATGTTAACATAGTTTTTGAAAATAAAATCTTTCCTTTCTTTAGTTAGAACAAAATTGATGACTGTTAAATCATTTTCTCATAAAAGATCTTTGGCTTGAAAGTCATGAATGTATGCATTGTTTTCCCTTGGGTGGGATATGTATTTTGGTGAAGCATGCAGACTGTCACAGAGGCCCCTGTGAGTTTGCTTAAATGCAACATCATCACCTTCCAATTTATGAAGTCTCACCAACAAAAATAAACACATACAACATTTCATAAGTTTTCGGTTTCTCATATACAACATTTAGGTTATATTGTCGTGGTTTAACTGTGATAAATATTTTATAAACTCTTATTCTATCACAATTTAATTGCGACAGACAAATATTTTATCAAACCTTATTTAATTGCGATAGTTAGTCTTGCACGCACGCATAAGTAATATATTTTTCCATGCTTAAATATAAGATATATTCACCGCTTAAATATAAGATATATTCATGGCTAGTAACAACTTGTCTATAGGCCAAAAAGGAAGCCAACAACTTTATTACTTGATTCTATACTAGATACAATATGTTGCAGAAAGTATAGTAAATGAAGAAGTAGACTATATGTAAAATAGTGAATCTGACAATATTGAAAATGAGAGTTTGTGTTAGATTATATTTGAGGAATATATATTCAAGGATTCTATCGAATGAGAGATTTTTCTTTTTTTTTTCTTCTTCTGCTGGTGAAGTATTTAGTTGCACATTATTATATGTTTGAATAGGACATTCAGTTACTTACTTCAAGAATTCAGACAAACATGAATGCATTTTCAGACTTGAAAATAAATAACAGCTTAAAAAAATCCACACTATTTTTACTACCATTCCATATTTGGAACTTTTCAACATCACATTTCACTCTCTTTGTCTCTATCAAAATTTAACTTTTCATACATCATTAGTATTTGGATCATACCTGTTTTTATCATAGCTTCATATAGTTTCTCCTATATTGCTAATAATTCATTTTGCAACAACATCAAAATCATAACATCAATTGGTCACTGTATATGCATGTTCCTTACAGTAAAACTAGTTAGTTCTAGATTATTATAGAATAAGAGGTAGATATATAGATAGGATATAAATGTAGGTTATTCTAATTTCTATCAATAATAATATATACTTAGTTACATTACATATATACAAAAGCTAGCTATAAGTATATATATTTGATTTGATGACAAAGAAAAAGCATATTATAGTTGAGAGGGGTATAATAAATTGATGTTTTTTTTGTTGAAAAACTTGTATTATTATAACTTTTGAAATTATTAATTTTGGTATAGTAAAGAAATAAGTTGTTTTATTTGTGTTATAAGGTTGCCAGGAAAGGCATATGCTAGGAGGCAACATGTATGGCTCATGGGTGCAAATGAGGTGGATAGCAAAACATTTTCAAGAGCTATTTTAGCCAAGGTAATCTCTAATTAACATATAATTAATATTAATTATTTTGTAAGGTTAAACCAGTTTAGTTTATAATTATACATAGTAAGTATATGTCATTAGAGTAATAAAAAAATATTACTTAATTGGATTAAGATATTTTATTATTGATTTTTTTTATGAAGTAGACAAATTGAAAAGCACAACTACTTTATGAATTAAGCTACTTACTTTGGCAAGTTTCCATTTAAAAAGAAAGTTCTTAGAAGTTGCTTTCATAGTATGGATTTATTGAACATTATGAAGCTTAATTTACTAACAAACTTATCTTTCCTATGGCTTCTCAATGATGAATGACTACTTTTTGTACTGGCTAGAGTGCTCATATACAGGTAACAGTATTTCCAACTAGTTTTATCCATTTTTATCTTTAATTTTGTACTCCATTAAACTCTAATGAAAATCATTAAATAAACAAAATTGTACTTTTTTTATCTAATGATTTGTGTTTATGCATACTACAGACTGTGGTTTGCATTCCTGTTTTGGACGGTGTCGTTGAGATCGGCACAACTGATAAGGTAGCATACTTTTTATTAGTAGAATAATTGTGGATTGAAATGCAATATATATATATATATATATATATATATATATATATATATATATATATATATATATATATATATATATATATATATATATATAATTTAAAAAATAATTAATTTTTTATTGAAATTTCAAAATAACAAATAAAAACAAATATTTAAAAGGTTATATTTAATAGTCAACGTTAAGACAGCTCGATTGATAGTTGTGCAGAGATATTATATGATATTATATCTGATCAGGTCTGAAACGATTTAATTATTATGTTTATGTTTGTTATTTCTTTTAGGTTCAAGAAGATCTTAATTTCATCAAACACGTGAAGAGTTTCTTCATAGACCACCATTCTTTGCCACCAAAGCCAGCACTTTCAGAACATTCAACCTCCAATCCAACTTACTCAACCGATCACATTCCTGCCATTATGTACACAGTGGCAGACCCACCATCCACAGCAAATCCCAATCAAGACGATATGGATGAAGACGAGGAAGAAGATGAAGAAGACGACGAAGTTGAATCTGGATCCGAAGATGAAACCAATCAAGATCGTAACCAACACGCAAGCTCTATAATAGAGGTTGTGGAACCGAGTGAGCTCATGCAAATTGAAATGCCCGATGATATTCGGATCGGGTCACCCAACGACGGGTCGAATAATTTGGATTCGGATTTTCATTTGTTGGCTGTGAGTAACCAAGAAAACCCGTTAAGACAAGTTGACTCATACAGAACCGAGAGATGGGATCCAATCGAAAAACCTCCAAATGATTCACTACAAGTTCAATTATCATCTTCAGGTAACCCAATAATTATTAAGTATAAATTATTATTATAACTTAGTATAAACATAAATTATAAATACTTTTGAATTCCTTGTTTAAGTTTGTCCTAACTCCTAACCCTAATGAACTCCCCTAAATTTTATGTGCCAAATAAAAAAAGTTAAACACACATGCAATATGTAGAGAGGACTCATAGACTAAATTTAAAACATAAAAGTTAAGAAATATAATAATTTTATATAGAAAAGAGAAATTATAAATAATTTTATAAAATTGTTCTTTATTAATGATATTGAAAACATAAATTATATAATTGAAAGGAGAGAGAATAATAAATATTGAAGGATATTATTAGAAAAATAATATTAATAATTCATTGGTATTATAAAACGACTTACATTATACAAAATATTTTTCTAAAACGACTTATAATAAAAACAAAGGTAATATAAATTTTTGAAAGGGAAATGACTTGTTAAAATTTTCAACTTCCACCCTAATAATTGATTATTCATGCACAGCACAGTTATCATCTGAACTGATATAATGAAATCACTGATCAAACCTTATTTATGCGGACAAATTGGACCACGTAAGAGTACATAGAGTTCGGGGGGCTAGATAGTGATTAGATCCAAACCTTTATTCACCACATATCATTGTGGTCCATCCTAATTAAGTCCATTGTCTACCCCAATTTTAGTGGGGTCCCCTATCTATGAATGAAACTCGAATTCATTTTACTGCTCACACACCAAAAATGTTCAACAGCCCCACGATACACACATTATACAAGTAAATAGTAATAGAACAAGATACATTAAACTTATATAGTAGCAATAAAGCTTCGATTTTACTTGAATAATTATAAAAGTGTCAAGTGTAAATTTGGATTGGCTTCAACATGGTACTATTTTGTGGGCCTTAAAACAATAGTCGGAGTCTGTTTAGTAGCAGTGTCTGGTGATTAAGAAAAAATTGCAGATAGCTACAGAATCTGACAATGCCAGGTGATAACCGGGGGAAAGATGATTTGATTATCTTTGAAAGCTATGGCTCAGAATTTTTCATGTTTGGAACCAAACAGGAAAACAAGAAAAACATTAATTGCATGCTTACGGAATTTGTCTGCACCAAAAAATACATTTTGAAATCAATAACATAATTCGTACGTACTTGTTTATTTATGTTACCTTCACTTCTAAAAGAACCTAGAAATTTGGAGGAGTATATACTCTTTTTTTCTTGATGGAAAACCAACACACATAAAAAATTTATAGGTTCATAAACATGATTTCAAATAGAGAACTGTCATTTTCAACATCCTTTGAGACACTATAAGTTCATCAACTTTTAAATTGTTCATACAAATTTTTTAATAGATATTCACTTCATTCATTATTATAAAAAATTATTTAGTAAATTTATTGAATAACAAATATATATGAATTATATATAGATTAGATACATCATTTATTCCTCTAATTGTTAATATGTAACCATTTATGCATAACCCTTTATGTCCTAGAATGTTACTAAGTTATTAATTATTACTAGATTAACAACTAATTCACTAAATTAGTTAATTAGATGGGTTGGTTACTTAACCAATGAGATATATAAAAGTCATTGAATAGCTTAGTTTTCAATTAATTCAATAATACATTCACTTTTAGCACAACTTTATCTTCTTCATTGTGTATAGATTCTTACTTGCATCACAAGAAACTATAGAGTTGCACTAATAATTGGCATTGCGGGCATGGTTTGATCTTAGGGAAACACGAGAGAATTGTGAGGGTTATACCATTTAGAAACAATGAGTGAGGAGTAAGTTTCAATATTCTTGATCGGCAAGAATGAACACAGATGATGGCTTTCGTCAAACATCTTGGTTCTTAATGGAGATAATTGAAAAAGATGGAGTGATTTGATGAAACTTTTGTTTAGAGTTCAAGAAGTGTTTGAGATGGTGCATCATGGTTATGGGGAATTGGAAGTATAACCCACAAAAGTGCAAAGAGTCACGTTCAGAAAAAGAAAAGACGAAGAAGAAGGATTGTAAAAGTTTTTTTCTACATTCAACAAAACTTGGATAATTATCACTTTAAAAAGATCTATAAGGTAAAAAGATCAAAAGAGGTGTGAGATATTATAGAGGAGTACCATGATGGCGAAGAAAAGGTGAAGCAAGTGAAGCTTCAATATTTAAGGAGGAAGTATGAGTTGATCCTGATGAGAAAAGATCAAAAGATAAGTGATTACTTCTTTAAATTGATTACAGTGGTGAATCAAGTGAAGACTTATGGTGAGACTATTGATGAACAACAAGTGGTTAAGAAAGTAATGAGATCCCCCACTTCAAGATTCGATTTTGTAATGGCGCCAATTCAAGAATCCGAAGATTTAAAGACCATGAAAATCGAGGAGTTGCAGAGTTCTTTGGAGACTCATGAACGCATGGTGATTGATAGAGAAACATTGATGTCGGTTAAACAAGCCTTGTAAGCTCATGTGATGAAGAAATATGGTCAATAATTGAAGTTTAATAAGAAATATAGAAAGCTTCAAGGGTGGAAGGTTGTCCAACAATGGCAAATCCAAGGTTGATGACAAAGGTGAATATGCCAAGAGAGGAGAAGGTTCTGGAACCAACAAATCAAAGAAGGAATTTGATTAAAAAAAGAAAGTGTAGTGCTACAATTTTGAGAATTATGATATTTTGTTGATGAATGTTGACACTAGAAATAAGGCAATAAGAATAAAAAAAGTGATGAAGAGGTGTACATAGCTCATGATGATGACTATGATTCATAATCAATTTTGCTAATAGCCATAACATGTGATGGAAACCTATGTACGAGTTTTAATTCAAGGTGTTCGAATCACAAGAATGGCGCAAATAATGTCTCACAAACTTTGATCCAAGAAAAAGAATCAATGTCATACTAGCAAATAGTAGTTGCCTTTCACAAGAAGCCATGAATGGCAGTGTCATCAACATAAAGGATGGCATGAATGCACCCATTGAAAAAGGTAATTTATGTACATGGTATATGTTAAGATACAAGTATGGGTTTGAAGTCCCATATTATTTAGAAAAGTGGAGGTTGAACATTTTATAAGTGAGGGGACCTATATTCCCAATGTCTTAAGGTTTTTTATGAATATGTGGTGTCTCTCTCGCTTGTGTGTTCCTCGTGATTCAATGTAGTTATTCCCCTCATTATCCAATAGTGGTACTAGAGTAGATGGTTCGAGTAAGGGAACGAATCATTGTATCAAAAGTCTTCATAACATGGTTGTGGTTGGCAACGTGTCCCGTTGAAGTACATGTTATGTGGTATGGATGTCAACGGTAGTATAAGTGTATGTACTCACACATGAGAAGGAAATTATTAAGATATAACTATGAGTTGGAAGTTTAGTATGATGTGCAACTTGATGAGTACCTACAAACTAGTTGAAAAGGTACTTTTAATTACCATGAATAGTAATTCACTACAATTGTTTGATCCTTACAATAATTTGATAATAAACCTTCTCAAAGAATAGGACATTCAAATGTAGCATTATGACTGCAAAGGAAGTGTGTTTGTCAATAATTACTCATTATGAACCTGAGTGACACTGGTATATGAGGTATGGTCACTTAAATTTTAGAAGCCTAAGTGAATTAAACTCTAAGAATTTAGCATATTACCTAAATTTGAGAGGCGAACATATATAGAAACTATCCTTTGCAATAGACATGCCTAAGAGATTAAATAATGCACTAAAGGTTTTGTATTATAATATATGTGGCCCTTTTGAGGTATCACCACAACGTGGGATAAATTATTTATTAACTTTTTTTAATGAGCATACAAGAATGATGTGACTATATACCATTAAGCTCAAAAGAAAAGCTCTTGAAGTGTTCAAAAAATTTAAAACATTATTTGAGAATGAGAGTGGAAAGTCAATAAACGTTTTGAGGAATGTGGTGGTGGAGAGTATAACTCAAGAATTTGAATTATTTTACATTAGTTAATGCATAATACATGATGTCACATCACCTTATAATCCTCAACATAGTGGTATTGCAAAAAGAAGAAACATGGTCATACTTGACATGGCCAAAAGTATGTTAAAACTCAATAACACGCCTCATAAATGGGAGAAGCACTCACTGCAACTACTTATATATTAAATAAATGCTCCACAAGAAAGAAGAGCATAAAAGCGCCCAAAAACGCTTTGAGTGAAAGAAAACCAAATGTGAAGCATTTTTAAAGTGTTTTGATCATTAGGTTTTAAGCACATACCTAATCAAAGAAGAAATAAGTTTGATGAGTAAAATGACAACATAATATTCATAACATATCAATCAATAGGATCTTATAAGATATACAATCATGTGATTTAAAAGGTGCACATCATTAGAGATGTGATTTTTCAATGAATCATAGGCCTGGAATTGGCAAGACACACTAAAGTAAAGAAGTAATTTCAATCATGTCATTATTGAACCTAATAAGAGTGAATGGTCATATGAAGAAATTGTTGTTGGAGACACAATGGTAGCCAATGATAGACTAATAGAAGCTCAAACACATGTGAGGCCTTGGAGAACAAGGAATGTTCCCACTAGACTTACAAATTATGAGTTACTCCCTAATTGTGAAGTCAATAATAAAGGTGAACTCATTCATTTTGCTTTGTTAGTTAATATTGTGTCAATCGACCATGACGAAGCAATAAAGAAGAAAGTATGGAAGAAGGTTGTGATTGAGGAACTCAAGTCAATTTAGAAGAATCGTGTTTGGGAGTTGGTTACTCTGCTTGAAAAGAAGAAAATAGTTGATGTGAAGTGAATTTTTAAGGTCAAAATAAGCCCAAATGATACAGTTTTAAAGCATAAAGCAAGGTTAGTAGTTATAGGCTTCTTGCTGAAGTATAATATTGACTATAATTTGGTGTTTTCTCGTGTGACAAGACTTGAGACAACCTAGTTATAGAAATAACTAGTAGCGAGAATTGGTCCCTCTATAACTTGAATGTCAAGTCTACATTCTTAATAGGTCCATAAGAAGAAATAATCTTCGTCACTCAACCACCAGATTTTTAGGTAAAAGGGAAAGAGAGAACATGGTGTATAAGTCGCGCAAAACTTTGTATATATTGAATCAAACCCTTAGAATCTTGAACAAAGGAATTGGTCAATTTTTTATTCAGGTGAGATTGAAAAAGTGAATAATTGAATATAATGTCTATGTGAAAGTTCTAGAAAGTTTAAACAATCTGATGATATTCCTATATGTGGATGATATGCCATCACTTTTAACCATACATAAAATTTCATTTAAATATATTTTTTTTATAGATTTCAATATAAATCAAATACAGGGGCGCAAGATCAAACTCGCGACGCATCATTTGTTTATCTTAGCGGATAAATTTAAGTCACATAAAATGAAATATACTAAATCATCCTTTTAAAATTTAGAATAATATTTTTTATGATAAATATTTTTTTCTAAATAATTTGTTTATTCATAAAAATATAATTGATGAGAAGACTTAACATACAAATATTATACCATTTGTAGTAAGTAGAATCTCAAACATTGACATGTCTTTGTTCTTTCTTTCTATGCAGTGCTTCATCGTCCATTAGAAGACTTAACACAAGAAGATACACACTACTCTCAAACAGTAACCACTATTCTCCAAAACCAATGGATCGATTCACCTTCCATCAACTACATCAACTACTCCACCCAATCCTCTTTCAACACCTGGACCAACCACCACTTCCACCCGCCACCGCCGCCTGACACCACCACCTCCCAATGGCTCCTCAAATACATCCTCTTCACAGTCCCATACCTCCACACCAAGAACCACGGCGAAACCTCTCCACAAACCCGCGACACCGCCGGAGTCAACAGCAACGATCCCTCCGCCAGGCTACGCGGCAAGGGAGCTCCCCAAGACGAACTTAGCGCGAACCATGTCCTCGCTGAGCGACGGAGGAGAGAGAAACTCAACGAGAGGTTCATAATTCTAAGATCATTGGTTCCTTTTGTTACGAAGATGGATAAGGCTTCTATCTTAGGCGACACGATTGAGTATTTGAAACAGCTTCGGAGAAAGATTCAAGATCTTGAGACACGTAACCGTCAGATGGAGTCCGAGAAAAGTAGAATAACCGTTTTGGTGGGTCCCACTGAGAAGAAAAAAGTGAGAATTGTCGAAGGGAATGGCGGTGGTGGTGGCGGCGGCATTAGAGCGAAAGCAGTTGAGGTTGTTGAGAAAGACATTGTTGCGTCGGTTCAGGTTTCGATTATAGAAAATGATGCTTTGTTGGAGATTGAATGTTTACAAAGAGAAGGTTTGTTGTTGGATGTTATGATGATGTTGAGGGAGATGAGAATTGAGGTTATCGGAGTTCAATCTTCGCTTAACAATGGCGTTTTCGTCGCGGAATTGAGGGCTAAGGTTAAGGAAAATGGTAATGGGAAGAAAGTTAGTATTGTGGAAGTTAAGAGAGCGCTTAACGAAATTATACCTCATAATAATATCTAGTGTATGTTTGAATTCACAGCGAGTTAAACAAAATCACGTTTCAAAATGTGATTCTGTCAAACTCACTGTTAATCCAAACATACATTGGCTTATAATATGTACATAAAACTCTCAACTCGAGTCTGATGATATGAAGTGAACAACATTTGCAAATTTGGATTGTCTACTGCTGTTGCAGTGATTAGAGTGATGATGAATAACAAGAAACTAGGAATTTGTATTGTTTTTAGAATCTAATGAATGAAACTAGGTAGTTTTATTGAATACTACATAATGTATGATGTACAAGAATGAATGGAAATTGATTGTTCTCTTATTTCAAATGAAGAGCTATTTAGTAAGTCCATTCCTTTGGTAGAAATATCTCTTGAGCACAACATTTTTTCTGAGATATAAAACTACATTGCTTAGAAGTATCTTTCTGGTCATTTTTCTTTTCGGTTGAACTTTTTTCGGACGCTTCTCTGCATCTCGGGTTGTATTTCTGAACTGTAACGAGATGAAATGTCATGTTAATTAATAAGTACGTTTTGTTGCAGAAAACTTATAAGAATTTAAATTCTGTTTTTAGACCTTGTGGAGGTGAAATCTGCACACCCAATGCATGGACGTTTATATTTAGAGCTTCAACAACTCGGGCGGGAAGAAGGACTGGTGAACAAACTGCAAAACAGTTATAACTGTAATTGTAAGATACATGAATAAATCAAAATTCAACATATTATATTCCGTTTTTTTTTTCTTTCTGAAATTGATCGATCAATGCACAAAAATATCAACCTGGCCTTTTTCTTTGTTGGAACTTTGTGTCTGCTCTTTGAGGTAAAAATACGCCAGTACCACACGATCCATTCCTCGATTCTAAAAAAATAGCCCGCATTCCATTTCCAATTCTTTGGTTCGCGAGTTTTGGCCTTTGGTATGAAGATCTTGAAGCGGATATTGATTCTGATTCCATAGATGATTTGTGATGATGCAACTTTTCTTGGTTTAGTACCTTCTGATTTTGATGGTGGTTTCTTATACATAACTGAAGAAAGGGAATTATATTAAAAAAAAATTATAAGTTAAAATAAAAGCCTCATACATTTGATCAATGAATTCAAATTCAATCAAACAATTTGTGTAATGTAACCCGAGTTCGATTTCTGACAGGAACAATACTTGAACATTATGAAGAAACAAAGTATTAGATACGATAAAGTGATCTAGAAATACTTGCCTCGTCGAGAACATAAGAGGGTAACCAGAGCATTCCTTCTTCAAAACCAACTTCAGAATCATCATGAACAATAGTAGTGGCCATGGCTAGAAAGTGATTATTAAAAGAACAGCTTATTGTTGTGTTTTCTTATTGTTTAAGATTTTGAAAACAGTTGTTATGCTTTTAAAGCTTCAATAAAGTGCAAACTTTGGTACTTTTAGTGTTGTAGTTGTATAATAGAAAATTATAAGTAACTTTGGTGGGTATGGTTGAAGGGTAAAGAGGAATATGTGGGTTGGGTAAACCTCTATTTCTCTACTTCTTGGCTTGGTTTGGAATTATTTAATAATATGAAAATGTTTGTATTGTTAATTTGTTCCTAACCTTGTTATTTGTCTTTTGGTCACACTACTTCCTCTGACTTTTTTTTATATGTTTGGTTTTTGATAGTCAACAGCTTGTTATTTAGGTGATCGGTTTAAAAATATGTGGCTTATCATACCAACTTGTCAAAAGGAGAAGAAAAGGCAGAGAATGATTATATAATAATTTAAGGAGAAAATGGAAAGGCTTATGTAAGTTATGTTATCTAGGTCTTATGTTATGTACCAATAAGTGGAAGCTCGAGACTAACATTTTCTAACCCACCACACCAAATCATCACATCATGTTTGAAATAATTGCGTGAAACAATTATGTGTGTATGTATATCAAGATTTTCTATTAATTTTTTATTTTATTTTAGATCGAATTCTAATTTTGACACAAATAGTTTCATGTTTCGATAGAGTTGTGCATGCTATAGTCGAAGTTTGTTCAAGCATATAGGAGTCGAAGATATGCGTGTTGATAGAAAGTCCAAACGAATTACAAAGAAACCCAGCCATTTTAATGATTATGTATTAAATTAATTGAGTTCTTTTCTTATTATAATTGTTTTATCTTTTTGGGCCTATGGGACTGTTGACCCAGCCCATATTATGTTGTATTTAAGACTTTGTCTCTCTTGAATGGAAATTAAGAAAAGTCTGCACTTTTATTTCTTTATAGTTTTATGCTTATCCATTTGGTAAACCCTAGTTGGTAATAGTTGCTCATCCCCATTATATCATTGGTGCTTTCATCTTGTTCTCATGGCCCCTCCCAAACCCCCACAGCCCACTCCTTAAGAAATTGTGGAACAAGCTGTCCAAACCTCACACATTCATATTGATAATGCTATCAATCAAATACATTCTGATCTAGATGAACGTTTTGATATTGTTCGTTCAGATCTAGAAAAAACACAGCAGAATCTAGGTCTTATCAACAGCCGGCTGGAAAATGAACGGAAAATAGAGGATTCTCGCTATAAAATCGGTCATGGCTACCTTAAACAAGCTGCTGTTACAATGAACAACCACATCTGTGATGCAGACTGCTCACACAACTGCATCTTCTTCAGGTACAACTGCTAATTTTTCCATGCCTATGCTAACCTCCCCCATTTCTGTTGTTCTTTCACCCACACAAACCCCAGTACGTTATTCTGCTACTACAACACTTCCCCCATACCCACCAAATATTCCTTCTTACACCCACATACCAACAACACAGATTCCCACATTTTATCCTACCTACTCACATTCTGCATCTATGTATACTCAACCTGCAGCATTTCCACAACCATTTTTACCCCAAACACCCTACAACCAGATTCCCCCTTTACCCCCCTTCAGAACACCTAAGTTGGAACTTGCTTTATTTGATGGCTCCAACCCTTTGGAGTGGTTATTTCAAGCAGATCAGTTCTTTAGTTTTTATAATTTACCCCCTAAAAATAGATTATGCATGATGTCTTTCAATATGAAGGGAGAAGCGTTAGCATGGTTTAAATGGATGCACCACAATCAATTTCTAACAGATTGGGCCTCTTTCACAAAAGCTTTAGAGTTGCATTTCGGCCCTTCTACGTTTGCAAATCATCAAGCAGAATTATTTAAACTTAAGCAAACAAATTTTGTTGTGGAGTATCAAGCTGCATTTGAAAAATTGGGTAACCAAGTTATTGATTTATCACATGAGGCTGTGCTGAATTGTTACATTTTTGGTTTAATTCCCGAGATTCAAAATGAAATTGCCATCCACAAACCCACATCCATTTCACAAGCTATCGGCCTTTCTAAACTCATAGAATCCAAGCTACGTGAAGCCAAACCTAAATATCATAAACCTTTCCCCAACACATATACAAAGCCCACTAACCCTCAAACTCCAAATTCTACCATCGTTGCCCCACCTAAGCCTTACATCCCTTCAACACAAACCACAAAATTACCAATCTGACGCCTCTCAAATGCTCAACTACAAGAATGCCGTGCCCAAGGCTTATGCTTCAATTGTGATGATAAATTCATTCCTGGTCACAAATGTACTGCTGGAAAATTTCTACTATTATTAGTTGATGATGAAGAATCATCAATCAGTGACCACACTTTGGCTGAAGTAGAACCTTGTGAACATTCAAAATCTACCGAAACATACTTCCAATTATCCCCACAAGCTGCATGTTGTCAACTATCCCCTAAAACTCTCAAATTTAATGGACTTATTCATGGTCTACCGGTCACAATTTTGATCGACACAGGTAGCACACATAATATCCTCCAACCCCGCATTGCCCAACACCTAAAACTTCCCACTACCCCAATTCCAAATTTTTCCGTTATGGTAGGAAATGGTTCCAAATTAAATTGTTCTGGTCTTTGCTCTCAAGTTCCTATCACCCTCCAAAACAACCTATTCTCTATTCCATTTCATTTACTTCCAATTGAGGGTGCTGACGTAGTCCTTGGCATGGAATGGTTAAGAACCCTTGGTCCACTTATGGCAGATTTCTCAATCCCTAAACTCTCCTTCACCCACCACAACAATGAAATTACAATCACAGGTGACCCAAAAACCCTCCCTTCAGCCTCATCATATAACTAACTTTGCCACCTTATTCATACTGATTCCATCGCTTCAATTCACCTACTACTTTACCAACCCACCTCCCTACAAGAAAACATGCATGACTTAACCACTAACCCAATAGACTCATTACCAACCTCTCTCCCCAACCAAATATCCTCCATCCTCAAATCTTTTGCTTCCGTTTTTCAGAAACCACAAGGCCTTCCACCTTCTCGACCCCACGACCACCATATACCCATTTTACCTAACACTCATCCCATCAACATCAAACCATATCGATATCCCCACTCCCAAAAAGACACCATGACATCACTTATACAAGACATGCTCAATGAGGGTATCATAAAACCCAGCAACAATCCTTATTCCTCACCAGTTCTTCTAGTTCGCAAGAAAGATGGTAGTTGGAGATTCTGTGTTGATTACCGCGCCCTAAACGCTGTTACAGTACGAGATCGTTTCCCTATTCCTACCATAGATGAAATCTTTGATGAATTGGGATCAGCAACTATTTTTTCTAAGATCGATCTTCGATCTGGATATCACCAAATTAAAGTTACGCCAGAGGATACGCATAAAACTGCTTTCAGAACTTTCGATGGTCACTATGAGTTCCTAGTAATGCCTTTTGGGCTAACTAACGCTCCTAGTTCATTTCAATCTACAATGAATGATTTATTAAGGCCTTTTCTACGACGGTTTGTTTTAGTTTTTTTTTATGACATTTTGATATATAGTTCTTGCCTATCAGACCATGTTGCTCATTTAACCTTGATTTTAGATTTACTTTCATCTCATAAATTTTATGACAAACTATCCAAATGTCTGTTTGCTATTCCTACTGTTGATTATTTAGGTCACATTATTTCTAGTGATGGTGTTACCCCAGATCCTGCGAAGATTCAGGCAATTATAGACTGGCCGAGACCACGATCACTCACGACTCTCAGGGGTTTCTTAGGCCTCAAAGGCTTTTATTGACGCTTTGTACGTCATTACGCCTCTCTCGCCGCTCCTCTCACCGATTTACTTCGTTCAACTAAATTTACATGGAGTACATCTGCCGACGCAACATTTACAAAGTTAAAACAAAAAATGACAGAAACTCCTATCTTGTCTTTACCAGATTTCTCCAAGACCTTCATTCTTGAAACCGATGCCTCCGCTTTTGCAATTGGTGTCGTTCTCTCACAGCAAGGACATCCCTTGGCTTTCTTCAGCAAAAAGTTATGCAATAGGATGTAGGCCTCCTCCATGTACGTGCGCGAGATGTACGCAATAACTGAATCAATTAAAAAGTGGCGTCAATATTTGATAGGGAGGCATTTTCACATCTACACTGACCAGAAAAGTTTAAAAAATATATTGGTCCAAACTATACAAACACCCGAGCAACAAAAATGGGCAGCAAAGTTACAAGGATTTCAGTTTGATATATTCTACAAACCTGGCAAGCATAATCAAGTGGCTGATGTGCTAAGTCGCATTGAACAAGAGGACACCTCATTCATGCTCTCCATTTCCTCTCCCGTTCCGCTTCTCATCTCTCAACTCACAGATTACTATCGAGACACACCAGAGGGCCGACTCCTCGTAACAAAGGCAAATTCAGAGTCAGATAGGCAACATTTGTTTCAGTTCAAGAATGGTATTCTACACTACAAAGACAAAATTTTTATACCTGATGTCAAAGAACTACGACACTCCATCATACAGGAATTTCATGCCACCCCTGCAGCGGGCCATTCAGGAGCTCAGCCAACTTTAGCTCGAGTGTTTGCTTCATTTCTATGGCCAGGTATCTACAAAGATGTTGAAACCTTTGTCAAACATTGCCAAACCTATCAGCACAACAAATACGTTCTGGAAAAAAAACAGGGCCTGTTACAACCACTCGAAATACCGACAAATGTTTGGGATGAACTTTCAATGGATTTTATTACTCACCTGCCCTCTTCTTTCAGACACACAATGATCTGGGTCATTTGTGACTGTTTGACATAGTATGTGCATCTTCTGGCTTTACCCACACACTTTACAGCCCGAGATCTCGCACGTCGTTTTTCCACTGAAATTTGTCGTTTGCATGGAATTCCAAGCTCTATCGTTTCAGATCGTGATCCACTTTTCCTAAGCTCTTTCTGGAAAGAGTTATTCCGCGTTCAAGGCACCACCTTGAAGTTTAGTTCCGCTTATCACCCTGAAACGGACGGCCAAACAGAGGTTACGAATAGATGTATAGAGGCTTATCTAAGATGCTTTACAAGTGAGAATCCCAGCCAATGGTTCAAGTACTTACACTTAGCCGAATACTGGCACAACACGACGTATCATTCTTCTACCAAGATGTCTCCTTTTGAGGCTTTGTACGGTCGTGAACCACCTTCTTTTCCTCAGTACAAATAGGGACTTACTACTGTTACAGATCTCAACATTAACCTGCTTCAAAGACAAGAAATACTAAGTACTTTGAAAAATAATTTGAACAGAGCAAGAGAATGAATGATAGAAAAAAGCAACAAGAGCCGTCGTGACTGTGCCTTTTCCATAGGAGATCTGGTCCTCCTTCGCCTTCAACCTTACATGCAAGTCTCGGTTCACCGGCGTCGATCACAAAAACTCTCCAAACGTTATTTTGGTCCTTTTAGAGTTCGCCTTCGTATTGGTCAAGTTGCTCACGAATTAGAGCTTCCATCATCTTCAAAGATACATCCAGTCATACATGTCTCTCAGCTCAAGCAATACCATGGTGTAAATCCTTCGGCTCACTATCATCCTATTCCGCCATCCTTGGATAACTTGCATGCGGAAGATCTTCTTGACACAACCCCTTTGGAGGCTGCTTCACAGGAGCTTGAAGCGAACTTAGCTCAGTCAGGGGTCGAAGAGAGACACGAACAGAAAAGGGTGAGAAACTTTAAAAAAAGAAGCAGTGAAGACTTTTTAGGAAGAAGTGAAAACTCTTTGGGTTTTCAGAAAGTAAATACCACTTCAAATGAGAATACTATAGACAAAGTAGATCTCATTGTTCAGTCTTCTGATGCCTTGGGAAGTACACTCAAAAATTCTGACCCATTTCCTTTTTCCAACACGCCAATTCATCTCCCACCATCAGATGCCTTGGATTCTTCTCTCCTACAATCTGGACCACCCAAGGTTCCCAACGTTCCTCAGCCTTCTTCACGTGACAGCTCAATTACACATGCAAACCTTTTTCCTCATAGCTGGCCGCGTGTTTCCAAGACAGTTCCCTCACCAACAGCTGGCACGCATGCATCACCTGTCATAACCCCACTTGCCACACCTCCTCACCACAACGGGCCGCGTGTTCCCAAGGCCACATCTTCAACCACAGCTGGCCAGCATGCATCAACCCTACCCACTTCCCCAATCTTTTCTTCACCTAGTCATCCGCATCCATCCACCCCTTCAATTAAATGGGCCTCAGCTTTTATGCCAACCCGCTCCAATATTACTCCCAACCTTGAGGACAAGGTTGTTATTGGGCCGGACAGTAGTGATAGAAAGTCCAAACGAATTACAAAGAAACCCAGCCATTTTAATGATTATGTATTAAATTAATTGAGTTCTTTTCTTATTATAATTGTTATATCTTTTTGGGCCTATGGGACTGTTGACCCAGCCCATATTATGTTGTATTTAAGACTTTGTCTCTCTTGAATGGAAATTAAGAAAAGTATGCACTTTTATTTCTTTATAGTTTTATGCTTATCCATTTGGTAAACCCTAGTTGGTAATAGTTGCTCATCCCCATTATATCACGTGTTGTAGTCGAAGTTTGTTCAAGCATGTAGCTTTCTAAGTTAGTTTGTTGGTTAAGTTAGCTTATTACATGAGCTACCTTGTATTCTATAAATAGGATGCACTCTCAGGTTGTTGAGGGAGGAGGGGTGTTAAGTCTTGGTTGTTGTTATTCACTTTTAACATTTTATTTTAGTTGGAAAAGTGAATAAAAAAACGGTTTTAACCAATTCTTGTTCTTCTTCCCTTTTCTCTCTCTCTCTCTCTCTCTCTCTCTCTCTCTATCGTAAAACTAAAAGGATTTCTTGTGTTTGTTCAAAAAAACACAATTTTTCTCATAGTTTTTTTATTTGTTTCTGGTGCGGTGTTTGTCACAACAAACTGGTGCAGTGAGCATAGAGAAGATGTCGTCAACGAAGTATGAGATTGAGAAATTCACCGGTGTGAATGATTTTGGTTTGTGACACTTGAAGATGCATGTCCTACTGGTTCAACAGGGTTTATTAGAAGCGTTGAAAGGATTGGAGAAGAAGGACGTTGCCCTAACAAAGAAGAAGAAGATGACGATGATCGAGAAATCCCACAGTGTAATTATATTGAGCCTTGGTGATAAGGTTCTCCACCATGTCTTGAAGGAGAATATGACAACAGGTGTGTGGAGCAAACTCGAAGGGTTGTACTTGATAAAATCCCTAATAAATTGTTTGTACCTGTATACACACAATTTCGACACCATGGGTTTGATAAAGGAAAGCCTTAGTAGCTGATAGATTTGTCAACTATGTTCCCTACACGTCACTATTATTTAACATGGCAGTTTCTCAACACTCCTCATCTCATTATACTTTGAATAAATGATGTACGTGGCTGTGAAGATATTCGACAGGATAGGATCACTCTTTCTTCCAAACATGTCCAGAATCTTGAGAAGGTTTGTGATGATTTGGTTCATGATATGACGAACAGTTGTCTGTCGAAGGAGTGGATGAGTTGCAATTTAGGAAGTTCTTCACATCACTACTAGGTAATCCTCTCGTGTTTTCGACGAAAGATATGAAGGCGGGGATTCGACGAAGGAGATGTTAGGACTATTTGAATTTTAAATGAATTTGACATGACAAGAAGATACTTCGTTTCGTCAGTTAAAGGGCAGTTTTTTATATGAATAATGGCCTCATTTGGTAGAAGATACGTGGAAGATTTTTAGAGATCAATAGCATGCAAAGTGCCAAGTGGCAATTTCTTAGGAATTGACCGTTATTCGACGGTTATTTTATCTGTATATAAATATGATAGTTTTCTTTGTGTAAAGGGTGTGAAAATTATGTATAACATTCCTGTAAAGATTACTCTAATACTCGTGTGAAAGAGAAAAGAGAATTGTGAGGAAAATGTACGTACAAACACCATTTAATTTTCAGTTATAAATATTTAGATTTCTTTTATTTTTCACTCTTATTGTTTATGTTCAACTTTACTTTCCAGCAATTTACTTCCAAGTCAATTTGTATTCCAACAAACCGTTAATGCAAACTTTAAGTTTCTTTGTTAGTTTCATTAGACAAGCATTTCCATATTGTAATATAAACAAGAACAATCTTGTCAAGAAACCGTTCGACAGAACATATAAAAATCAGTAAGACTCGTACATTAAGAAACCTATCCTTAAAATTTAGCACATGTGTCATAGGACTTGTGTGGTTGGTCCTGCAAGTAACCCATTTCCAAGGAATTGGTAAATCAGAGGTTGTTCGCCAGAAACACCAGCGAACAGTACCTGAAGTAGGTCATGTATTCATTCATGATGAGTGAAGATAGAGTCTTGACTGAGCATTTAGATATGTTCAATAAACTGATTCTTGATTTGGAGAATATTGAGGTTAGTATCAATGATGAAGACCAAGTGTTATTATTGATGTGTTCTTTATCTAAGTCTCATGTTCATTTCAAAGAAACTCTCTTGTATGGAAGATATTATATGACCTTTTAAGAAGTTCATTCATCCTTATACTCTAAGGATTTAAATGAACGAAAAGAGAACAAGTTATCGTCTGTTGATGAAGGTTTGTCTATTAAAGTAAAATTCTTGGAAAAAATGGTAGGTTTGAGAAGAAGAAGGGTAAAGGTCAGCAGAAGTCTTATGGTGGTGATGCTCCGAGAATTAGGTATTGCCACTGTAAGAAGGAGGTTCATACAAGAAATTTCCACTATAATCAAACTGATTACAATAGTTACTATGGTTCCTCTCCGACTGAGAGTACTCCAATCCCCTTGTCACGCAAGAGATTTCTACTACAATCAAAATGATTACAACTGTTTATACCTTCAACTATAAGACTTTATCCTGCTCATACCTACAACCTAAGACTTCCTTGCTTAATCAGCACTTGATCAATACTTCACTACTTAGATCCTCAGATCCTAAGACTTTCCTTGCTTAAACTCCTCAGGTTCAAGACTTCCTTGCTTAGACTCAATATCTAAGACTTATGCTCAAACCTTTGGTCCAAGACTTCTTGCTTAGATTCCTCGAATCCAAGACTTCACTGCTCAAGCCCAATGCAAGAGACTTTTATCTGAACAGACTGTTTAGAGAAGGAATAACTTACAACAACACTTGATTAACAATCAGAGGTGTTCAAATATAATACAACACACTTTACTCAGAGGATTCTTAAGCTATACAAGAATAAGAGCTCTTAACAAATTAGTTTCTTTTGAGCTGATATGAATGTAGTGCATGTATATTTCAGTTGAAGTTGTGGTGCTATTCTCTTGAGTTGATCTTCTTCTCCTTTTATAGCTGACTAAATATAGTCGTTGAAGCATCCTCAATGGCTATAATTAGATCAAATATTTTAGTAGATCTTTTTCCAATAAAGCAAGTGTTGGAACTCGTAGACAGAGAATTATCCACTGAACAAGACCTTTGTCTGGAGAACACTTCTATGAAACAAGTACAACATAATATTTTGAAAATAATGTGAACGATCCTTGAGCCTCGTGTTAGTAGAGCTTTAGTTGACACTGTTCAATTTCAAAGGCAACCACAACACGCTTCTGATTTTGAAATGTACTAGCAACAATTTTCTGATCGTACTCTCTCACGAGTATATAATCAGAACCGAACCAAAACTACTTTTGTGTCAGAACCAATTTCATCAAGTAAATATAATTATGCACAGATGAATCAACTAGTTAGAAATCCTAATTATTTTTCAAATACTTTGTTTTCATTAAAACTTTAAGAGATACATGATATGAACCAAACACACACACACACACACACACACACATATATATATATATATATATATATATATATATATATATATATATATATATATATATATATATATATATATATATATATATATATATATATATATATATATATATAAGTTAAATTAGCTTCTTAAAAAAAGTGATTAAAAAGAACTTTAAAATTAGTATTCCTTAGTACTTTTGATTAGGAAAAAAATGTTATATATATGGACTATGATGATAACATGGAAAATTAAGTATCTAATTCCAAAGTTTTAGCCTATTATTCCAAAAGTATCCTAGACTAATATAAGTCTCATTACGATTTTTAAAGATCTCAAAAGTGTGTAATTAAATATGACTTTGAATGAATTTATTACAAATTATGCAAACTAATGATAAAATGATTTGTAATGTTTATTGTGTAATCGTCATGTTCAATTTGAGTGAATAAAAATGTGAGATGAGAGAAAAGTTGAGTACATTTGAATGTTGGAAGAACTTTTTAGTTTTATCTGGATTGAAGCAGGGAACGGAAGTGATGATAAAAGAAAAATAATGCTAATGTTCATTGGAAAAAGGTAAGCATGTTATTTATGTTGAAAATTTTCAATTTACAGTTCCTTGAGAAAAAGAAACAGAGTAAGTTTTTGGTTGTGATGATTGTCGCAACGCGAAAAATAACCGGCGCAAAAATAATGAGAGTCATCACCGAACATTATTTATCCCAATAAAGAAAGGAAACAATCGAATAAAACCTAAGGAAAAATAAAGACGAGGTCATCGCAACCAAGTCGGGGCTCGGGAGTCGGTTACACGAAGAGAAGGTATTAGCACCCCTTCACGTCCATCTTACTCTATGGGATCCACGGTTGTTGTTCTGATCAAAGGGGGTAAATATTTGAAGCTCCATCTACTGATATAAATGGAAAGAGAAAGATAAACAAAGAGGAAAGAGGGAGAAATAAGGAAGGTGACTTGATAGGATATAGTATCTAGGCCTACGTATCTCATTGGGAATGAGAATCAGAGTCGATGCAGTTCTCAAAATAACAGGGAAGTTGGATCGCCAACACGTTATGTCGTGTGTCTACATATCGTATCAGGAATGAGAATCATAGAGTCGTAGTACGGCTCACTATAGGTGATCAAAGTACATATTCTTGCAGTTAAGTGTTGTTGCTCGTTGAATCGAGACTTATGTGTTACCTGTTTGCGGTAGAACGGACTTGACATATCTTTACGTATGGAACTGAAGTGAGATGAGAAGATAAAAACGATTGATTTGTTAATGTCTTTTAAGAGAAATGTTTTTGTTTGTTTTATTTTTCATATGTGTAGCATTAAAGTTTATGACGATAGGAGTGAATACCTTGCATAACGGTCCAGGTGTGACGCGCGCGCAAAGCACCCTAGATAGGTTTAGGAGAGATTACCTTTTATCATTTCCCATGTGCTTAAGGCTCGTGGCGCACTATACACATTTTATTTGTTAGATATCTTTGTTTTTGTTTAAGAGAGAGAGAGAGAGAGAGAGAGAGAGAGAGAGAGATGAGAGTCTCAAATGGTTAAAAGAAAAGTCTAAGGGGATCTTCATCCTAGAAGTTATCATGCAATGTGTTTACCCCCAAAAATTGTAAATAATAGCTAGTCCTCTGAAGATACAAAAATACCCTCAGTTACTCACAGGATCGACCAAATTGATCATAGGACATGTGCTAAAAGGGTTGTTTGGTTTGTAATGTTTTTGGGAAAAAAGTCTTGAATCCTTCAGCGGGATTCAGAAGGGGTTTTAAAATAAAAGAAATGAAGTAAAGCAAGAACTTTCAAAGTAAAATAAAAGAAAGGACAAGTGTTCTGGACTGGGCCTCTAAGATAGTGTCGGGAAGAAACCCAATTATTCGGGCAGAGGCCCAACCCGGCGAGCATAATGCTCAAACCGTCGGGCACGCCCACGACACACTAGTTGGCAATGGGAGACTACGTCTCCCCCATGTATGCCACATCACCCAACTGTCCATAATTATCTCCTAGAATATAGAGGCAGTTGGACCAAGGGAAAGACCACGTGTTAGGTCTCATATGCTCTTACGCGTTCCTTGGCAGTTCTTCCTTAGGTCTAGCTGATCCAGCCTGTAACACGGTGGGAGAACTGACTTTTTATTTATGTTGCGGATAGCAAGAGTCTCCACCGACTTTTATTTTATCCAATAGGAAAGGTTATAAAATAACATGAAAGACCTTTTTAAAAATTCTAAGTTCGGGGGGTAGGTTATATAAAGGGAATGTATTAGCACCCTTTATATCCATGGTTATCTAAGAGCTCTTAGTTACTTAGCTCACTTTGACTTGTTTGAAAAAAATTTGTAGTGTGTGTTTAGAAAACATTTTCAAAATTTCTTTGTAATGATCCTCGTATTGATGTATATAAAGTCTTAAGTTTGAAAATATTTTGAAAGTGGGGTGTGAATAAGAGTTTTTGAAAGATGTGAGCAAGTAATTAAGTGCTACCTACCCTAGACTGGTCTTTCATGTTTCTTTATTTCCTTTCAAGGGTAAGATTGTCCTTATTATTAAGGAGTAAGTAGTCATTACCTTGTGTAATACCTCAAAATTTGCCCACATTATTTATTACCTCGAGTGGCTTACTGTTTCGCATTCATCTGCATTGCCCATTAGGTCATAATATCCATAAGCATAAATTTCATTGATTCCTAAGGCATGTGATCGAAGCATTTCCTTGTGATTGGGATTCTCATATTCATAGGAGATCTACCCTATTATTGTATTCGAGATGAGACAAAGTTTGAGTTCACATCATCAAAATCATATTCTTGTTATGGGGTTCATCAAGTTCCTAGGTCTTCCTTATCCAGAGGTTTCATTAGACTATTTTACTCTTCTTGGTATCCTAGGTTGCACTGGTGATTCAAGAAGCAGGGTTTAAGATGTTGGCTTTTAGATCTACTATGACATCACGGTTCGTAAGAATTGGTCTTGGATCAGGAGTTAGGTTCGCGTTAAAGGTGGAAGGTGCATGATCATGGTGTATTTGAAAAAACATCAGAGTGTCACTACTGTTCATTCAAAATTTACCATAAACGCGTTGAATTTCCTTTTCAAGCACCAATCTCTATCATTTTCTTTATCCATTTTCGAGTCCAATTTCATTCATATAAAACTATTTTCCTACACATATTGTAGGCCCTGTCCAAATAGCCAAATGACCATTTCTTTTGAATCCATAAGTCATTTTCTTTCCGATGTTTAACTCATTTTATTTCTAGATTTCTATCCGCATTTCCATCCATGACCTAGATTAGTTTTTGTTCCTGAAAAAAATTAATCATTTGTAAAAGTCATTAGAGACCACATATTACTTCCATAATATCATTCTTTTCTCATACCAATCTTAAATCCCATTATTTTGTTTGTTATAATTAATCCTTTACAAAAATCATTGTAAACCATATATTGCTTCCATAATACCTTTTTTTTCCCACAAAAGATCAGCTATGCCCAAGTTTATGTACTTCAAAACTTGTATTTTACACGATGCCACATCACTACCTAGATCTATATGGCAGTGCAATGTCCATATAGTGCTACAGAAAGGAATGTAATTTAAATTTATTCAAACAGGAAATTTAAATTTTGAATTGACAAAAGGTGCAAGGAGGCAGAAGCAGAAAACCCTCCAACCCAAATACTTGACAAATTGATTATATAGGGCCTGTCTGAGGAAAACTTGCTGTATGAAATACTGGAGACTGAACCTCGTATGAAACAGTTGTATTACAAATTAAAGTATGTCTAAATTTCAAGGTTCGGTTTAATATAACACCATGTCGTTTATCTCTTTTTTCATCGTAAATTCGTGGTGACTTCTATTCATGTACTTTCAAATTTGGATATACATAGCTATAAATGAATGGAGTGACTAGTCTCTCTTAAGTTAATGTCACGACCTCTGGGTAGAGCCTAGACCTATTGCGCCTGCCCGCAATCTCAACATTTCAGTCCCCTCTTCGTCAATCTCTCAACCTTCATCACCAATTCTTTCGTCACACTTCAAGACAACGATCTTTTCACGGATGTTCATCAACAACTTCTTTAACCTTCAATCTTTATCGACTTTGAATTGAATAAGTTGAGAAGTTAGGATTTGTGCTTCATCCTCGACATCTTCATCTTATTTGTTGTCTTCAACAACCTGCATAATCCATAGCACAACTCAGAACCGCTTCTCCATTTTCATTGACCTGTAAGAATCAACAAACGAGGTTCAACCGAAAAAGTAAAACAATAACAAGTCTACCAAAATATGGAGCTCATAGCAAAACCGAAGAAGAATCAACACCAAGGAAACTCAGAAAAATCGAGTTATAAGAAGACAATTACAGTTTGGAAGAAAAGATTTCAAAATATAAATCAATCTTCATTCTTCATGACAGAAAAAAAAGAACTCAGAGATTCATCCAATGCAAATATCAATCACAAAAGCAAAATTGGAGAAAATAACAAACTAACAGATTTCTAACCAACTTCACAACTGAAAATAACTAACTGTTACCTGAGAGAAGGTTCCAGAAATTGAAGGCAGCTCTATAAATCAGGATCAAATCCCTCATCTTTCGGTTCCCACAACCATTTCTTCCTGAACACCAATCTCTCATCCATTTCTGCTTCTCCTCAACCATTCTTTTCCAAACCCTTCTTCCCTAATTCTTCATCACTTCCCCTTGAATCATTTCCTTTTCCCCTCAATTCTTCTTCTTCCCTTGAGATTCTTCTGCTATTTTACACCACAGTGCTCCCAAACCATTGCTTCCACAACCTCCTTCCTCCTCAATCCCTCATCCTTCATCCATCTCAGCCTCCTCCTTCAACATCAATTTGCGGATCCGTTACCATCTCTCTGTAACACTTCATCATAATCATCACCTTGCTTCGACTTCCCTCAATCACCAGCATCCCAATCTAAATAACCTGTAAGAAAATCGATACAAGAATGGAAACTCATTAGTTTTGAATTCAATAACTCAGCCACGACTACAACATTGCAATCGCTGCAACTCACCTTCATAATCAGTATTGCACCGGTTCGACGTCAAGTCTGCAAACAACAGCAAGAACCTGCATTGATTATCACAAAACACGTTTCAGAAGGGATTCGAGTTAACAGAATATTAGGTCACGAATATACGATTCTGAAACAAGTTTGAGATCGCGAAATAGGAGGAAAACTCATGGAGTCATCGAGACAGACGAGCTATTAAATCTTACCTGACTGGATTTCTCTCTAGTCTTCGTTGAAGTCACGCTTGCATCTTCGTTCCGATTCAAGGTACGATTCCGAACCGTTTGCGCATTGAAGGTTGTAGCCATGTTTGGTGTATCGTCTGAAATTCTTGAGTGAGTTATCGGATTAAGGTGTATCTTATTTTAGGCTAGGGGATTGGCATTAGATAGGTTTTGTGATTCGCCGTCGTGTTTAGATCGCTCCGGTTTTTGTTCACGGAGATATTAGGTTTAATTTCGTTTGAGGTTGAAGAAAAGGAGAGGTAGGGCGGTCAATTTTTAGATCGGGGGTAGAATAAAGTTAGGTTAACAGGTTGGAAGATCATGATGTTGGTGACGGGAGAAGATGGAAATAGTGGCAGAATAAGGAAGAAGGTGGAAGAGTTAATGAAGGTGACATCGGTAAGGATGGAAGAAGAGGAGGTTAGGGTTAGGTGTGAGACGAAAGATTGGCGACGACGAAGAGATGAGGTTGGTGGTTCGGAGAAGAAGGAGTAGGCGGCGGGGAAGAAGAAGAGAAGATAGGATTATGGTTTCATATCCAGCCCTTTTGGTCTTCTGATTTTGTTTCTTTATATTTTAATTACGTTAATTAATAAAGAAATCAAGGGTTGTTATGAGTTTTTTTGTTTAATTAAGAAAAAAGAATATGAATGGAAAACGTTAAGAATCATTAAGGTAAATTAATCAACCATTAATTTCTGTTTAATCTTCATAAAATCCACTAATCCATAATAAGCAGCACTAACCCTCATTATCCTGCGATTGAGCTTAAGTTTTTTTGCTATCTGCACTCCGTTGCTAAGCCCAGTAAAAAACAACAACCAAAAAAATGCTTTCTGCACCCTAGGCTTTTCCAGCGCTAGTGGGCCTTCACCCATTGCTATCTGCACCACCATTCTGAGCCCATTTTAAGAAATAACTAATAAAAGATGCTTTCCATACCTCCCTCATAATCCAGCGTGTGGGCTTAGCCACTCTACTATTTGCACCCTATTTTAGGCCCAGTAGAGAAAAAAACAACTTAAAAAATACTTAACTTCCCCCCTTTTATTTCCTTTAGAATTTTCTTTTAGTGTAGTATTAGTTTAGGAATAAATAATTTAAAAATAAAAAAAAAGCACAATAAAATTCCCAAAAAAATCAGGTAGTCTATTAATTCATTTTAGAAGATTTTGGCATTTTATTTTTCTGAGTTTGCATTATTTTTGAATTAATTCAGATTTTTTCATGTAATTAGTGTTTAGTGAATTTCCTTCAATTGTACATAAATTTGTTGATTTTATTTTTTAGTCTTCCAGTAGGATTTTTGGTCCACTCTTTTTGCCATAGTTAGAGGACTCATAATAGTACTTAGTATAGATTTAACAGATTTTTTAGGTCATTTAATCCCATGTTTTAGTAGCTTAATCCTTAGAAAATAATGGTTAATCATAAGGTAGAATTAATTGATTTTAAGACATAGCAAACTTCTGATTTTTTAGGATTTTTTTTAACACAATGTTATAGGTAGTTTTAGGACCCTATAGAATTAATCCCATAATTTTTCCAGAAACTTGACTATTTTTAGTGCATTAATATTTAGGCCTTGTTACATGTAAATTCCCATTAGTTTAGGCTAGAATATTAGGATTTCATAAAAAATAGTTTTAATTAGATTTAATCTTAGGGTTTAATATTGATTTAGACTAGTTTAGTTTCTGATTTTTTAGAATGAAAATATTAGGTAATGCCCTTAGTTTTAGGACTTAGGCTTAGGATTCATAACAAATGAACTTAGAATAAATGTAGGTTTGTTTTAGGTTTATACCTTTAAATGTTTTGTTTTAGAATTTTATTCTTATATCCAATTTTAATGCTTTGTTATATTGATTGAATATTTCACTTGAATAGGTTTCCCTCTTGCTTTAGAATCAACTTACCTTCCTTAGGAAGTAAGTTGCATTCTAGTAGTTTCTAAGTTCTTTCTCCATTAGGTTTAGAAACCTCATTAACCATAGGATCTCTTGTAAATAAACAAACAAAGTTAGGGTTGTGTCTTAGTCCCCTTAGATTTTTCCTTTTGCAATTTGAGTCATTATTTCTCTCCTCACAAAGAAAGCAATAAAACACTTAATGAAAATTGAACATTCTTGTACGACACGAGACTTTGTTGCGGAGTGCTTATACGCGTCCTGTTTCGGGGCGAGGTGTAAGTACTTCCCACGATGGACAGGTCTTAGTATGAGAATGCTCACAAACAAATTCAAAACATTTCTCATAAAAGAAAAAAACAAATAACAAGCGACTATCCTGCGGGAACTTCTCTTCTCATCTCATTCACTCATAACGCGAACTTGCGACGACTTGTCTCATTTGCAAGACGGTAAATGCACTCGTACTAGACGAGCCTGCAACACCTGAGCATAGACATACGCAGTTCCAACATAAAAAACACAAACAAATAGTTCCCGCCTTAGTTAGGCGAACTACGTCGACTCTGATCCTCATTATCCCGATGAGGTACGTAGGCAGCGGGGTAGGGCCCGTTCGAGCACATTCTTTATTTTCCCTACATTTTCCCCATTCTTTCTGAAATTCTGGTATGACAGACTCAGATGTCGAATATGATGTTGAGACATCTTATCTGTTACTTATAAACATGGTAAGGCATACATATAAGTACTTAAATAATTATGATATATCAGAGTCAAACATGCTTCAGGATGTTGTGACATCTGATAGGACATTCAGTTCAGGTACTGCATAAAACATAAAACATAAAAGATATAAAGAACACAGCAGAATTGTTAACCCAGTTCGATCAAATCAATCTACTCTGGGGGCTACCAAGCCAGGAAGGAAATCCACTATGTAGTATCAATTCAAAGACTTCTCAGCAAACCCCTATAGTTTACAGTCTTCTCACTTAATCACTACCAATGCAACTTCTACTTAGGAACTCCTAAATATGAGAAACTCATCCTCACTTCCAATCACTTCAGTGATGTCTCACAGTTCTCAACTCTCAGTTGCTGATATTGACGACTTCATACCTATACAACAATTCATAAATAGAATCCATACTTCCATGACAACAACTTAACCTTGCTTAGCAGCTTCAATTAAGTACAATACTTCTCTTGCTTACAAGCTTCGAGAATCACAGGTGAAACATCCACAATATGGTTCCTTGTTACGCACGACTGCCTCAAGAACACAACCCTAATAATGTTTACATTTTCGGTTGATTGGGTTAAATCTAAACTAGGTTACAGGGTTTCTTTTATAACCTATTCCCAACTAGATTTGGGCCTAAACAATCACAACAATAGCTGCTACAAATATGCAGAAAAAATCTGCTACAAATATACCAAAAGATCTTCAAATCTAAAAGCTCCTAAAATATCTCTAAATATAGAAACTCTATATTTTTCAATATTTGTCTTCAATTTAAATTGAGTCTTTAAGATCTTCTAAATCAGCACCCTTTAAATCAGCACCACATATGATTGCATAATATCTCTAGAATACTTTGCATCTTTAAAAAATAATTCCACCTGTGATATCATAATATTTTGTAGAATATTCTGCATAATTCAGATCTGATAAATCCTACTGTCATCACCTTGAATTAGGGTTAGTTAGTTTGTTACCTCCTTGATTCAAGGTGAATTAGTTATTCTGTTATACTGAAATCAGATAACTAATCTCCCTAAAGATGCGCCTTGTATTGCTTATCTCTTTCCAATTAATTCCAGATAGATTCCCCTGAATTTACTCAGTTCTGTTACGCATCATTTAAGTCTGGTAGCAGGGTTACGATGTCCCAACATCTGGTGTGACATCCTGATATCTTGACTTAAGTTCATTAACTGTTACTCTGTTTGACAATGTCACAACATCTGGTGTGACATCCTGAACTAAGTTCAACACTTCTTGTTTGATATCTATCTGTAACACATGACAGTAATGTTGTCATGACAGTTGCAGATGTTTCAACATTTTCTTTGACATCTGTCTGTAACATATGACAGTAATGTTGTCATGATAGTTGCAGATGTTTCAACATTTTCTTTGACACCTGTCTGTAACATATGACAGTAATTCTGTCATGACATTTGCAGATGTTTCAACATCTTCTTTGACATCTGTCTGTAACATATGACAGTAATTCTGTCATGACATTTGCAGATGTTTCAACATCTTCTTTGACATCTGTCTCTAACATATGACAGTAATTCTGTCATGACATTTGCAGATGTTTCAACATCTTCTTCAGTATCTGCCAATTATTATAACCACATTTATCTGTGCCACCATGTCAGGACATCATGTTTGACATGTTCTTCCAGAATCTATACCATGTTAATTTAACATATGGAACTTCTTATTCAACATTTTCCAGCCATATTAGTTTTACCAAACATAATGCCAATCATAAAATAATAGAATTAACAATCTCCCCCTTTGGCTTATTTTGGCTAAAACTAATTTACATACAGGTGTAGCAGTACCTTATGTAGAAGTTCCTTAACATCACATCTTCATATCAGACCTCAATAGTACACACTATTAATTCTCCCCCTTTTTAGCCATAAAAAGACAAAGGTACGATAATAACCATAGTGGTATATAATCTCCATAAGCTTGAAACACACACAAGCTTCACAATTCCTCAAGAATCAAACATAAACTGCAGAGAGCAGCTTTATACAATATAGCCTTCTAGACTCCTAGGATACTCCTTATCTGGTTAAGGTATTACTCCCCCTTAACTCCACAAAATCAGTTTCACATACTTGTAACACACTCCCTCAGTCTAGGATACTCCATGCTTCTCTGTACATTGATGAAAGGAAAACATAAGACGCATCTTCATGTCTTCAAGAGCTCACCCTCTGTTCAATTCCCAATTGAACACATTCACTTCTTGTACCAAAGCATACCTGATTCCTTTCTTGGTTTGTAGTTACCACAGACTACACAAGATGAACATCTTCTAGCACACAGGTTCTTGACACTAAGCCTTTACACACCACAGACCATACAATCCAGATAAAACATATCCAAACTAATTATGACATTAGAATGAATGTCCACAAACAAGCTTCCAAGCAATCAATACCTGATATACTTCAGTCTCTTCTACATGTTTCTTCCAATATAGATCACCTACTTCATCATTCTCCCATATGATTAGGTAGTCTAATAATAGAAACCATGTAGATAAACACCCCAGATAATGTACTAACACTTAGTTAGAACATTTTTCATACACCAAGACCTTATCACCATGATCCTATATGTGCTCCACCAACTGGACTTACTATAGCATAGTAATCCAAGAACTGAAAATCTTCAACTACACTGTGCCACCAGTTAGAATCAGAAATCCAGAAAGAGTGATAAACTCTCATCTACCTTCAAGAAGAATAAATCCCCTTGTGTCTCCAACTCATTACTCCTCTGCCCAAGAGCAATTTGTTCCAAGACAATCCTCAAGAACAACCAGCTGCCACACTCTGATTATCTTGATTCTTCGAATCCACTTTAAAGATCAACCAATTGCCACATTTTGATCACCTCCTTTATGAATCCTCATATGAAAAAGCCAATTGCCACATTTGTCTTCTTCACGTTTATAATAAATCTTCCAAAGATATCCTGATCAATAAAGTTGATCTTCACCAAGCTGTCAAGATAATAGGCCTTATGAAGCATTCAATCCCTATAGATCATTCTATCTTTATTTATGTGTCACTTCACTAATTAGACTCTGATGTTGAACTAGATGTTTGAACATTATTAGCCCACATCCATCTGTTAAATTCAGGTCCTTCTTCTGCCACTTGAAAGAACCTCCTTCCTTTATAGAACAAGAGTTCCATGCTCTCATAGAATTGATTTATCCATCAAGTTTGAGTAAACAATCTCCATTCTATTGGTTTTGCAGAAATTCCTATCGATAACACATATTGATGAGAAACTTCCAATGTTTCTCCAAAGTCTTCTAACCTGCCGCTGTCTGATCATTCAGAAGGAATAGTTAAGAACTACACCTCATAACTATACCAAGGATGCCACCTTTCCTTGAGTAAGGTAGTCTTAACAAATTTATGATATCGCCACCTATCTTAACTCCATGATGAGCATTCTGGACTACACCTAGATCAGAAATAAACCAATCCAAGTACTCATCAAGATTATGATGTGTTCATGGTCTTTCATCTCCATCTTGAGAATCAACAATATCCAGACCAGTTCTTGCCAAGAAACTTTCCAGAAATACACAACTCCTGTCACACAAGACTGAAGCCAATTCTCAAGCTAACTCCCAAGAAATAACAGATGCTACAGCTTATGCAATACCTCTCCCATGATTCTGCACAAACTCTGATGATAAGATGTTCCAACATCTTTTTGAACATCACCAATCTTGAATCACAAGGATAATCAATCAAATATTTGTGAACTCCACAAACAACAATTGATCTTAAATCCTTGTATAATACCCTATCAGATAGTTCTACACAGTCTAATCTTTTAATTTTGAAGGATTTTAAGGTTAGCTCCAGATAAGATTAGCAAGGTCTCCTCATGTCATGGATAAACAATACTCCAGCTGAGCATAGACTCCACTAATTCTCAACTTCACACCCCTGATGAACATACTCTCAAACCGAAAAACAATCATGGGTTTTACAAATTCATATACACTAGTTCTCTGAGAATACCACAAAGAGCACAACTGATAAATATCCTTATATATCCATACAAGACACACTTGATTTTATATTCCAAAACAGATGCTCTTAGTTTGCTTGCTACAAAGGGTTCATACTGCCACTATCCATGACCAGTTCAACAACCATTCTGATCAGACCTCCCAATCTGACATTCTTCCCTTGCTCCTAGCAATTGTTGGTCACATTGCTAGCTTTAATCATGACCAAATTCATGCATTTATCACACACATTTGTAGATACATTTAGAAGCTTCTTTTATCTACCAATAGACATGATTGTTTCAATATCATTTAGGACTTCAACACAGAGCTCCAAAGACAATCTCTAAGGATCACACCTTTAGTAGCTAATTCAGGTCATCACAGACTAAAACACCATGAAAAGAAATATACAGCCACAAAGAGAAAAGTAATTTCTCAACACTTCTTGAATTATGATGTTTAGACTGTAGTTTTGCACTTTTACATCAGACATATACATAATCCTCCATTAATGTATTTTCTCATTGGTTGAAAGCACAACATCTTTCAAAGACAGATAAACATTTAGCTCCTGTCAGAGTATTCACTATCGGTTAGATGCATATCCTTATCAATAGCAGAAAAATACTCAACTCCTGTCAAGGTTTTTATCATATGTGATAAGGTAACCTTCTCTCACAAGGTAGGAGATTTGGTTTGACATTCATTTCCTGCACACCTGTGGCACTTGCTAGTCCCTATTTTATTAATCCACATCACCTATCACTTCAAATTAGGTAAGTGGCTTGACCTGATATTCCACCATGAGCACAACTAACTTCCTTGGTTGAAGACTCAACATTTTTGAGATGATGTTCCAACATCAGATCTGACAACAATCTCAAACAAATTGATTTGACACTTACTATGGTTTTGGGGGTAACAACAGTAGTAATCCATGTACAACTCTTTGCAGAGGGTACGAGAGTTCACCAGAAGTTAATCATCCTTTTCTATCAGACCCAAATACATGCAGTGACTTGCATGATACATATCATTAACATGTCTACATATTATACTCTTCATACGGGGACATCACATAATTGGGCCTAAGCTTGATGAAGAATTCCCTTGATCATACACCAATAACTATGGTTATTAGCAACACACTCCCACTTTCTTAAACTTGAGACCTTCAACACATAACATAGATGCCTCCTCTTCCAGGTTAGGAGTAGGTTCCAAACATATGTGATCATCACACATTTGTCTAGCACCCAAAACATCCATCATGTTAGCAGGATATCACACCAGTTTCCTTCTTCTAGAACACAAAACTAAGCTTGGTTCTGAAACATTACTACTTTCAAGATTACTACCTTTTCTTCAATCAGCTCCAACTGAAGTGCTATAACATTATGAAAGATACTTTGCACAAGTACAATCGTCAGTAGCATCTCAAAGAGTATTCAAATTCATAGCTTCAGAGATCCTAAAAAAAACCACAATCTTTTAGGTCTTTGACTCAACATTTACCATAAACTGCTGATGTGTAGCGTGGTGTCAAGACATTAGGATTGACATATCAACTCAGCTTCTTTCTTGATGAAACTTCCTTCAGTTCATGATTTAGACAATCAGAAACATGTATCTTCACAAGAGAAATTATCTTCAGCTATACCTAAACTACATTGGACACCATAACCAGGAAGAATATCCTAATTAGGTCACCATAAATAAGCTTAAGAGATAACTTATCAAGATCTTCACTCCCGCATGAAAGATTTGATAATTATACTCTTTTTCTTTGGCTCCAACCTCTTCTTTCACCAGGAATCTCTCATCAAGAAACACAACATTCTGAACTAGGTGTTCTCCAGTTCTGTAATCTCGTGATAGAACATCAAACTTGACATTATGAACTGAAGCTTTACAACAGCCTTTGTATGAAGTACTGGGGAACCACAACAACAATCAAACATAACACATCATAAATAATAGAGCAATTCCTTGGAGATAAATAAACTCCTCCACAGTAAGATCCTCCAAAAGATATTGAAACACGATGTCAAGACATCTTATCTGACATCAGCAAACCTATATGAATAAGACACCATTATACCATATTCCTTATAGATTGTATGATCATCAATTCAGATACAGATAAAACTCCCCATACAAGAACAACCAAAACATTTCCCAACCACAGTGCATCTAATCCAAGTAACACACAAACTTGGTATAACTTCAGAATATATCAGAAGCACATGCAGCAGTACAGAAGTTGAAACCAAACCTCACAGAAAACAAAACACAAGCCTCCTTCAAATATAGAATTCTCTGAACCAAGATGTCAGGACCTTCTGTCTGACATCATCGCTACACAGCCATTCACCAACAAATTTCCAGCCCTAATAACACCAGACCGATCTAATATACACCATATGATGAATATTCCATCCTCCACTTCTAGGGACCATTCAAACGCCAATATGAACCTCTCAAGTTCCAACAGCTTTTCATTTTATCATCCTTCTTCCTTTACCATGAACCAGAAAGTATCCCCCTTAGATCTCATCCAGAAACAGACCAGGATGCCTGCTCTGATACTAATTGAAATTCTGGTATGACAGACTCAGATGTCGAATATGATGTTGAGACATCTTATCTGTTACTTATAAACATGGTAAGGCATACATATAAGTACTTAAATAATTATGATATATCAGAGTCAAACATGCTTCAGGATGTTGTGACATCTGATAGGGCATTCAGTTCAGGTACTGCATAAAACATAAAACATAAAAGATATAAAGAACACAGCAGAATTGTTAACCCAGTTCGATCAAATCAATCTACTCTGGGGGCTACCAAGCCAGGAAGGAAATCCACTATGTAGTATCAATTCAAAGACTTCTCAGCAAACCCCTATAGTTTACAGTCTTCTCACTTAATCACTACCAATGCAACTTCTACTTAGGAACTCCTAAATATGAGAAACTCATCCTCACTTCCAATCACTTCAGTGATGTCTCACAGTTCTCAACTCTCAGTTGCTGATATTGACGACTTCATACCTATACAACAATTCATAAATAGAATCCATACTTCCATGACAACAACTTAACCTTGCTTAGCAGCTTCAATTAAGTACAATACTTCTCTTGCTTACAAGCTTCGAGAATCACAAGTGAAACATCCACAATATGGTTCCTTGTTACGCACGACTGCCTCAAGAACACAACCCTAATAATGTTTACATTTTCGGTTGATTGGGTTAAATCTAAACTAGGTTACAGGGTTTCTTTTATAACCTATTCCCAACTAGATTTGGGCCTAAACAATCACGACAATAGCTGCTACAAATATGCAGAAAAAATCTGCTACAAATATACCAAAAGATCTTCAAATCTAAAAGCTCCTAAAATATCTCTAAATATAGAAACTCTATATTTTTCAATATTTGTCTTCAATTTAAATTGAGTCTTTAAGATCTTCTAAATCAGCACCCTTTAAATCAGCACCACATATGATTGCATAATATCTCTAGAATACTTTGCATCTTTAAAAAATAATTCCACCTGTGATATCATAATATTTTGTAGAATATTCTGCATAATTCAGATCTGATAAATCCTACTGTCATCACCTTGAATTAGGGTTAGTTAGTTTGTTACCTCCTTGATTCAAGGTGAATTAGTTATTTTGTTATACTGAAATCAGATAACTAATCTCCCTAAAGATGCGCCTTGTATTGCTTATCTCTTTCCAATTAATTCCAGATAGATTCCCCTGAATTTACTCAGTTCTGTTACGCATCATTTAAGTCTGGTAGCAGGGTTACGATGTCCCAACATCTGGTGTGACATCCTGATATCTTGACTTAAGTTCATTAACTGTTACTCTGTTTGACAATGTCACAACATCTGGTGTGACATCCTGAACTAAGTTCAACACTTCTTGTTTGATATCTATCTGTAACACATGACAGTAATGTTGTCATGACAGTTGCAGATGTTTCAACATTTTCTTTGACATCTGTCTGTAACATATGACAGTAATGTTGTCATGACAGTTGCAGATGTTTCAACATTTTCTTTGAAATCTGTCTGTAACATATGACAGTAATTCTGTCATGACATTTGCAGATGTTTCAACATCTTCTTTGACATCTGTCTGTAACATATGACAGTAATTCTGTCATGACATTTGCAGATGTTTCAACATCTTCTTTGACATCTGTCTCTAACATATGACAGTAATTCTGTCATGACATTTGCAGATGTTTCAACATCTTCTTCAGTATCTGCCAATTATTATAACCACATTTATCTGTGCCACCATGTCAGGAATCATGTTTGACATGTTCTTCCAGAATCTATACCATGTTAATTTAACATATCTAACTTCTTATTCAACATTTTCCAGCCATATTAGTTTTACCAAACATAATGCCAATCATAAAATAATAGAATTAACACTTTCTTTTTGTTCTTTTTCAACTCCCTTCTCATTTTCATTCCAGTTCCAGTTAGCGGTTTTATTCAGCAGCATCTTATTTCTCACCCTTTGAAACAAACAAGCAAGCGTGGATCCCGTCGGGTACGGCAGATGGTCTGGGGTGCTAATACCTTCCCAGGTCATAACTGACTCCCGAACCTAGATCTTTGGTTCGCATGACCTTGTCATTTCCTTCTTCCTCAGGTTTGTGCAACATTACCTTTCCCGTTCCTTTGGGATAAAAATGTCTGGCTGGCGACTCTACCCTTTTCCGTGCCACTTTCGCGTTTGTACTAGGATGAAAATCCCCGAAGCGACAGCTGGCGACTCTGCTAGGGATCGAACCCAGAATCTCTGGTTTCCCTTGTAGAGTCAATCCTAGCGCCTGTTTGGTTTTGTTTCTTTGGGTGTTTATCTGTTTGTTGCTGTGTGCTTTAGTTTAGCTTTACTGTTTTTATTTACAGTTCTTACTTTACAGCTTTACTTTACCGCATTTATTTACCGCTTTCAGTATTTATTTTCCATGCATCATATTATACTGGACTGTCTGGCTGTGTTGGTTTTCATTTTTTCTGCGGGACGGGAGTTACTGTGAGATAAGCCAACTACCCGGCTTGAGTGCACTATAGGATTAGCGTGGACACGTTGTACTCGCATGGTTACATGATGAGTGGCGATGTGTTCCACACCCAGATTGTGACCGTCTCAGGACTATTCTGTGTGGGGGTTCTTCTCCACTTCAGGGTACAACCTTGATAGTTATGTGCATCTGGTGACCGATCTTCGAGGACCTTAATGGGAACACCCCTCTCCGGTGATGACAGTGGCAGACCACATTTGTTGGCAAACCCACTCGCATCCGAGGGTCCATTGGGAACTCGCATAGGATGGCCTGGTTCTCTCATAGGAATTCAGTTAAAGCAAACTGTTCGTAGGACGGTAGTATTGTACCCTTCGGGATGAATGTACTATTGTTTCTCGATTCAGTGCTTGAAGCTGGAGTCTTGTGAGGGATGCTTGTTCTTTCCGGACTCAACTGAGGCCTCCCTGAGTAGTACATAATGCCAAACCAATTCCCTGATTTGGTCATGAGCCATTTCTCGGAAATGGTGAACATATTATTGCTATTCGGCTTTAAGAGTCCGTGATGTTGACCCGAGTAGCACACCCGTGAGATGGGGAGGGGTTTACAGGTTTGCAGGAACCCTAAGACCTTCAGCATACCCGCTTTGCCTTTGGTTCAGTTTTGTGATCTGGATTTCTGGTTCTAAGATATTGATCCCGGATCATAGGGATTGTTATTGTGATATGTGGATATTGTGACCTTGCACCGACACCTGATTATATGATTGGCACATCACAGACACTTCACTAATCACATGTCTCGCCTTGCATAAGCATCATATCATCATTAATCATTTGTGTTTCTTTTATTCTCAGGGTCTGCATTACTTCCAGTTCCTGGTCATATCATTGCTTCAGAATGGAAGACGTCAGAAAGAGAACTGTGCACTATAAATTTTTTGATACTAAGATGGACCTGATCAACCAAATGGTGTCTCTTATTACTCCGGGTCATTTGGGTTACTTCAAGGAAAAGTATGGTGATATTCTGGACTTGGTATTCAACTTGGATAGCTCTCAGAGAAGCGCCATTCACACTTTGTTGCAGTATTACAATCCACGGCTCAGGTGTTTCACATTTCATGACTTTCAGTTGGGTCCTTTGCTGGAAGAGTATGCTGAGATTATGGGAGTGTCAATCAAGGATCAGATTCCTTTCAACTCAGAGATGACAAGACCAACCCATGCTGACATCGCCAAAGCTCTTTATTTGAGCTCATCTGAAGTATCTACAAATCTGTCTTACACTAAAGCAAAAGTACTTGGTTTCACTCTAGAGTACCTGGTTAGAAAAGCTGAAGAACTTGCAGTGACAAATCAGTGGGATTCTGTTTGCGCCATCTTAGCACTATCCATTTATGGGATCATCCTATTCGCTGATATGGACAAATTTGTGGACATAAATGCTATTCATTTGTTTGTGTTGAAGAATCCGATGCCCACTCTCCTAGGTGACTTGTATTATTCAGTGCACTATAAGAATGAGAAGAAGCGAGGAGGTCTGGTTAGATGTTGTGCTCCCTTATTCTACAAGTGGGTCATGAGACATTTGCCTACTACTGAGGGTTTTACTGATCCTAATACTACTTGGGCCCAGAAGCTGAGTACTTTGTCTGCCAGAGATATTAGGTGGTTTACTTTGAGGTTGAAAGGAAAGAGTTTCATTACCAATTGTGGAAATTACCTTAATGTACCTTTGTTGGGAGTATCAGGAGGTATCAACTACAATCCCATTCTCTTAAGAAGATAGTTAGGGTATGCTCTCAAAGAGATTCCCGATGAATCCGAGTTATTCCAAACTTTTTACTTCTCGGTGAAAGAAAATCTTCCGTTGGTCAGAAAAGTTGCAGGTTCTTGGAAGGTGATCAAAAGAAAGGACACGACATGTCTATGCAAGAGCAATAACCGGATGTTCCCTAAATTTGAAGCTTGGATAAAGGAGGAGGTTCAAACGACTCTAGTCCCTTTTTCTGTACCAACTCCGCCTCCAGCAATGGTGCCTTTAGAAGATTATCAGAAGTTGGAAGCTTTGGTCAAGCAGCTTAGGGTTGAGAATCAAGAGGCTTACAATTCCTGTAAGAAATTGATGATTCAGAACCATCAGTTAGAAGATTGAGCTCTCCGGGCTGAAGAAACGGTTCGTCTCAAGCAGAAGGACTTCGAGGAAAGGGAGCTATACTTCAGGAAGAGAGGATTGGCTGAGATCCATAAGGCGAGTCAATGCCAGAAGGATATAAGAAAGAACTTAATGAGGCTAATGAAGCCATCACACTTTGGCAAGAGAAGTGGAGTGATAATCAAAAGAAGCAAAAGGAGGTAGAAGCTGAATTCGAGTTGAAGATCAAGAACCTCCAGGATGCTTTGGTTGAGCAAGAGAAGCTAGCTCGGAGGGCACAAGAGCAACATAGAGAGTACCTTCATCAGATAACAAAGAGTCAACAAATAGCTGAAGATGTCCAGAAAGAAGTTGAAGAGCTGAAGCTTCGTGCTGATATGAAGAGGTCAAAGGCTGAGCTGGGTCCAAGCAAAGAGAATGAAATGACTTTCCTACAGCAGATTGAAGAGTTACATGCTTCTTTTGATACGAGTGACCTCCTCATCCAGAGACTTATCCAGGAGCCTGATCATCCGGATATCATTCAGTTGTTCCAGAATGTCAAGCGTCTTAGCTGGAGGCTGCAAGACTTAGAGCTCCCTACAATTTAGTTTCATGCTATTGTACTTGGATTACCCACAGGTTTGTTGTGGGATTCCTTTTATTTGATGTACTTTGTTGTTCTTTTTATTGGCACCCTTCAGGGACTTTGTTTTTTCGAACTTCAGTTAATGTGATTGACTTGCTTTGAATCTCTTGTTCGTTATTTGTTGCACCGACACGGGGTAATGAGCGCCAATTCTCCACGACCGTCACTATATTTGAACATCACTTGGGTCTTCTTCCCAATTATTATTCTCTTAATGCCAGGACCGGAAACAGGGAAAGACTTGGGAATAAAAGGAACACATTGCATTGCATACGCATCATTTGCATTTCTTCATTGTTTTTGCAGGTTTTCCTATAGGATGCTTAGCTTATCTGTGTTCACAGGCAAAGATTGCGAGAGCTGCCAAGACCCGGCATCTCCGACAAGATATCTCGCATCGCTATGCAACTCGCAGCAACCAGAGGACAGTCATGGACGCTATGCAAACAAAGCTTAATGTGTTTCGCACCAGAATGGGAGAGTTCATGGTTATGATGCAAGGGATAGCTCAGGGACAACAAGAGTTAAGGAATGCAATTCAAGGGCTCAACCCTCCTCAGACTAATACTCCTGTGACCACTCCTGACGGGCAAGGGGCTCCTCCCAACACCAGCAATGGCCCAGGTGGACCTCAGATTCCAGAACAAGGAACGTCAACTTTCGTTCCAGTACAAGACAAGCAGGAGGATCAATTCCCTTATTTCAACAATGACATGGGGTTCACTGAAGAAGGAAATCTTAATGATTTTTTGGTGCTTGCTGAGAAAGTCAAAGCCCTCGAGTGTAGAGATACTTTGGGGATAGATGTGTCTGACATGGGCCTAGTCCCCGGGGTGGTTATTCCTCACAAATTCAGGCCGCCTACTTTTGACAAGTACAACGGTAGTTCCTACCCAAAGACTCATTTGCAGGCATTCTATCGGAAGATCGTTGCCCATACTCGGGATGAAAAGCTCTGGATGTACTACTTCCAGGATAGTCTCTCTGGAGGGTCCTTGGAATGGTATATGAAGCTAGAGAGAAGTTATGTAAGAAACTGGAAGGAATTGGGAGAAGCTTTCCTCAAGTAGTATCAGTATAATATTGACATGGCGCCCAGTCGCACCCAACTTCAGAGTATGACTCAGAGGAGCTTAGAGAGTTTCAAGGATTACGCACAAAGGTGGTGTGAAGTGGCCGCTAGAGTGCAACCGCCTTTGTTGGAGAGACAAATGGTATACCTGTTCCTGGATACCCTCCCTGGGCATTTCATGGAAAGGCTAGCTGGATGTTCTTCAAGTGGATTCTCAGATATCATTTTGATTGGCGAGAGGATAGAAAGTTGGATCAAGCAAGGGAAGATTCAGAACGGAGGCGCTTCAAGTTCTGGTATTAAGAAACCCTTCGTGAAAAGAAGAGAAGGAGAGACCGGTGCCGTGTACACACAGATGGGAGGAATCAACAGAGGATTTTATCAGCAAGTGGCCCCTGTCACTATCTCAACTCCACCTGCTCAACAGCAAGTCCAACCACCGCAGCCACAATGCTCGCAAGGGTATCAGCAAAGAGCTCCTCGTCCATATTACCCCCAGAAGCCCAAGGAAATACATTTCGAAGCTCCGCCGATGTCCTATTCACAGCTTTTGAAGAATCTTCTACAACTTCAGATGGTTCAACTCCGAACTCTAAAACCCCCGAGGCCGGGCCAAATCCCTGAGGGTTATGATACAAACGCTAGATACGAATTTCATTCCGGAGCTCCCGGGCATACCACAGAGAACTGCAAAGCACTGAAGCATGTTGTTCAAGACCTAATGGATTCTAAAGCAATCAACTTTGCTCTTACTCCTAATGTAATTCAGAACCCCATGCCTCCTCACGGGGGTATGGTTGGGGCAGTTGATGAAGGGGAAAATTTAAACTTGGTACGTGATGTCAAAGACTTGCAGACTTCGTTGATTGTTGTTAAAGTTTGCTTGTCAAGGAAGGGTATCTTTCCTGGATGTGAAGAAGATTGTCCAGAATGTGCTAAAGCTACAAATGGGTGTGAGCAGTTAAAGGTAGGAATCCAAAGTATGATTGATGAGGGAGTGTTGCAGTTTGACAAGATTTTAAAAGAAAGAGAAGTCACCACAATAACTATCTTCTACGATCCATCTCAAGTTCCTTCACGGGCCAGAGCGGCACCGATAACCTTCCCCACTGCAGGACCGGTAATGTATCAGAGCGATAGAGCTATTCCTTGGAATTATGGTGGTGAAGTATAATGTAACAGCCAGAAGCAAGAGTTGGCCACGTCTAGTACAACCCCAGCTCAAGTAGAAAATGTTGGAGTGGGGGGATTTACTAGAAGTGGAAGGTTGTTTGCACCGGAAACACTAAGAAATAGTGTGATACCACCCAGAGACACCGCAGAAGCCCAAGCTAGAGCAAGAGGGAAGCAGCCAGTGGTTGTCAACCATCCTGCACCAGCAACTGATCCAGACCTTACTTTCGATAAAGAAGCTGAAGCATTTCTGAGGATTATCAAAAAGAGCGACTACAAGATTGTGGACCATCTGCAGCCGACTCCGTCGAAGATTTCCATCTTGTCCTTGCTCATGTGTTATGATTCTCACAGGAAGGCTCTCTTGAATATTCTGAACAAGGCGTACGTGCCTCAGGATATTTCAGTAAATCAGTTAGAAGCGGTGGTATCCAGTGTCAATGCCAGTCACGGATTGGGTTTCACGGACTTGGATCTGACCTCTGAAGGGCGTGTTCATAATCGGGCATTGTATATCTCTTTAAAATGTAAAGGTGCAGTACTCTCCCACGTGTTGGTAGATACTGGATCGTCGTTGAATGTCTTGCCTAAGAAAGCACTGATGAAGTTGGATTATGATAGAGTAGTTCTAAAGCCCAGCGACCTGGTAGTTCGAGCATTTGATGGGTCGAGAAGATCGGTGTTCGGGGAGGTGGAGTTACCCATTAAAGTAGGTCCACAGATCTTCAATACCACGTTCTACGTAATGGATATACAACCTGCATACAGTTGTTTGCTCGGAAGACCTTGGATACACTCAGCAGGGGCAGTATCGTCCACACTCCACCAAAAGCTAAAGTTCGTCTGGGAGGGTCAAATTGTGACTGTCAGTGGGGAAGTGTAGGCTCATAATTTCGACACCATGAATTTAAGATATAAAATCATTTTTTTTGCTAAGGAAATAGTCATCAGATAGAGGAGAAAAGAAGTAAAAGATATTCAGAAGTTTTTTGACAAGGCCAGATGCTCAAGTAGTTCGACAGAAATACAAAGAGTGTTCCAGCAAACAAAGTTTGGAAACCTTGTATAGTTCAGTATTTGACAGAATTAGTATGCTTTTCAAACATTTCGACAGAAGAGAAGTTTTTCGACAGAAGCATTATCTTGTAAGGTTTGAAGAGTTTTTGTATCCTTCGACAATTCGACAAACGAAGAAATGCAACACTTCGTCACAAAGAGGAAGAATTCAAATTTAAAAGTTGCAAACTTTGGCAGTTGGACGCGTGGAAGCTTCAGAAAAGAAGAATGCATGCAGGCTAACAATTGTCATTTAGTTAGGATTTTTCTGTTCTCGGCAGTTATTTTATTTGTATATAAATAGGGTAGTTGTTGTAGAATTCTGTGTGTGAAAAGTTGTACAATAATCCTGTAAAACACTCTAAGTACCCAGTGTGAGAGAAATGAGTCTGATATTTGGAAAAATGTATGTGTTGAACACCATTTTCTTTCAAGTTATTTAAAATTATTAGTTTTGTTTCGTCAAATTACTTTACTTTTAGTTTCTTTATATTCCTGCAAATTTTATACTTTTTTTGCCATTTTCTTACTTTTGTTCAACTTTTAATATACTTTACTCTTTACATTCAAAACACAATATTTTTACATCATTAACAAAACAAACCACAAACAATTAACAACACTAAGAGTAATTCGACAACCAATTGTACATGTGTCCTAGGACTTGTTTGGTTGGTCCTGCAAGTAACCCAGTTTTATAAGAGATTGGTTAACCAGAGGTTGTTCGTCAGAAATCACAGCGAACAAATTGGCACGCCCAGTGGGACTAGTGCAATTAACAAATTAATACGAATCCTCTTAGTTAGAAAGTTCCTTGCTGCGTTGTATGATTCTTAGAAGCGGTAAATTAGTCGTAACCGACGTAGAAAGACCAAAAAGAACAAGAGGAAGAAAAATGGCTAACCTGCCAAATACTTCAAACAATCCTAACGAAACCATTCCAGTTTCCAATCCTATCCCTTCGTCAGAAGGAGGCGCATGTTCTGGCCCTGTCTTAGAACAGATTAGGCCTCCATCAACGGATTCAATACCAGCGGGTTCAGGATCCCAAAATGCACCTGGTTCTTCCACCATAGGACACTCAATGCCCATGAGAACGCCTCCTCCTGGAGGAAATACCTTTAGGCCATTTATTAATTATTCCATGCCCATGTCTGGGAGAGAACAACCATATGGAATGCCAACTTCAATGATGGCAAACTTACATAATTCATCACCATTATTTTCTGATGCTATGGTCCAAATGTCTTCACCATTACAAGGATCAGGATATGGTGGAAATGGGAGTAGATTAAATCAGATTCCACCAGGATTCCAAATGCCAACTATTACGAACCATTCTGCGCAAGTAATTCGTCAATAGATGGATGAAAGTAACCATGATATGGTGCAGGCATTGACACAACAAATGGGGGAAGTGTTTAACCCTTTAATACAAAACACTACCCAAACAAACCAGATATTGGCAGAGCAGATGGCACGCATTGCTAATTTTTTTGGAGTCCCTCAAACACAGCAAAGAATGCAAATGAATCAGAATCCTGCCAATAGGCCTGTCGAAGAAGAGCTTACTATAAACCAAAGGCCATTGGGAAATCCTCAGGAAAATCCTAGGGGCCAAGAGGTAGTAGTCGAACAACCTCATGTGGAAAACCCCGTTCGACAGGAACCTAGGAGAATAATAGTCCAAAGAGACCAAAACCCTGATGAAATATTGCAGCAGAGAATGCGTTGTAACATCCTGCCTGTCGAAAATAACATTGCAACCATGGTCGAGAGAATAATGGCGCAAAATGGGGTGAACGTAGGATTACAGAGGCCTAGTTATACTTCCCCTTTGTCTGAATATGTTTTGCAACAAGAATTACCACCAAGGTGGAAAGTCCCCAAATTCACCAAATTCTCAGGGGATACTAGTGAGTCCACCATATAACACATAGCGCGTTATTTGATCGAGGCAGGAGAGATTGCTAATAATGAGAACTTAAGAATGAAATATTTTCCAAGTTCTTTGACAAAAAATGCTTTCACTTGGTTCACTTCTTTGCCTGCAACTTCAATATTTACATGGACCCAATTAGAAAGATTGTTCCATGAACAATTCTATATGGGGCAAACTAAGATAAGTTTGAAAGAATTAGCAAGTGTCAAAAGAAAATTCTCTGAACCTATAGATGATTATCTAAATAGGTTTAGATTGTTGAAGGCTAGATGTTTTACACAAGTTCCAGAACAAGAATTAGTCGAAATGGCTGCAGGGGGTCTGGATTATTCCATAAGGAAAAAATTAGACACCCAGTACTTAAGAGACATGGCACAACTAGCAGATAGAGTAAGGCAAATAGAAAGGCTAAAAACTGAGAAATTTAGATCAAATAAAAACAAAAAGGAAAGAGTGGCCTATGTAGGGATATGTCAAGACGAAGATTATGACGAATCCGTCATTTTCGACGAGCAAGAAATTGATCTGGCAGAACTAAAACAAGGCCCTCCATATTCCTGTAAAGTTTTAGCCCCGTCAAATGGAAAGAATCCAGTCGAAATTGAAAGGAATGATAGGTTCCCTAAAAGAACTTACACATTCGACATCACCAAATGTGATGAAATTTTCGACTTACTAGTTAAAGATGGTCAATTGATAAAACCAGCAGGCACTAAAGAGCCTCCTGTAAACCAACAGAAAAAGAGAGGTTTTTGCAAATACCATAATTTTTTGGGTCATAAAACTTCTCAATGTTACCTTTTCAGGGATCTTGTCTAGAATGCAATCCAGAACGGAAGGCTGAAATTTGGAGACAAAGCTAAGCAACAGATGAGGATTGACTCAAATCTCATGCAGGTTGTGGAGGCCAACTATGCTGAACCAGAGATGGTAAATGTGGTCGAAATGGAAGTAATGTCTGAAGAAAGTTTTGAAATGGTAGAAGCTACTGAGGGCTTCGACACCAACTTCACCATGATAGAGGCTGCTGAGGGCTTCGACACCCATGTAAACATGGTGGAGGGGGCTGATGACCTCACTGATCAGGCTGAGGAAGAAGAAGTCAAAGCTACTGAAGGCTTCGACAGAAAGAACGCAATTGAAGCTACTGAAGGCTTCGACGGAGGGAACACAGTCAAAGTTAGTAAGAGCTTCGACAAGAAGAATTACAACAGAGATACTGAGCATGGAGTGATCTGGGACACTCTAGGAGAGCCCAGTGGAAAGTTTGACTTCATGGTGAAGTATTCTGCACCACCAAGCTCTAAAACTGACATCAGCAAAATCCAACCCACAGGATGGGGAAATTTCTTCAGAGATGTTGATGAGGAAGCAGATAACAAAGTCCTCATTACCCAAAAAGAGGCCACTGAAGGCCTTAGTCATGACAAAATCAAGGAGATAGAGACTGCTGACAATGTCCACATTGTCGAACCAGCAAATAAAAGCACTACCAGGATTAAAGTAGATCCTGCTGAAGGTTTTGTGCAGCCCACCCCTCGTGGAATTCTGCGCAGAACAATGGAAGACCCAAAAGAAAAGCCAGTTGCACAATGTTGCAAGTACATCCATAAAGGCTTACACCCAAAAAGCAGTGTGGATCAGTTAAAAGGGAATATCCCTGAGGAAATGATGCTAGTCGAAAAATTGAACAAATTAAAGATTACAAGTGATCAGAATGCAGACATTCATATGGTAGAAGTCACTCAGAAAATACGACCAGACACCAACAAAAAGAACCATCAAGAGGAGCATCAGAAGTTGGTTTATCCAAAAGAAGATGAAAGTGTGGTGGAATTCATCCAGAGGTGCCAGAAAAAGAATGCAGAGGTCATGCTTTGTCCAAGGTGCAACGCTGTGTTCGACAAGAAAGCAGCCAACAACTTGGAAGCAGTAGAGAAGGCCAAAAAGAGAGGAAACTGGGGAGCAGTCCCACCAGTCAGAAATGAGAGGTTTGACCCAAGGAGAAGGGAGCATCATAACCAAAGAATGGGAGAAAGGCGTTATAGCACCTATAAACCATCCAACAAGCCGAATGATGACAAGTGGGTCCAGCCTATAAGGGATGCCCAAGGACAGAAGAGGTGGAAAAGTTTTGAAGTAAATAGGGGTGCCTCAATAGAAGCAAAAAGGGAAGTAGAAAAAACAAAGCCAAAATACGTCTCTGAAAATTACAAGGGGAAGAACCCCATGTCAAGGTCCCAATGGAGGAGGTTTCAAAGGCAGAAGAGAGCCGAAAAAGAAACTGCAGAACAGAACGGGGATGGTAAGAATAAAGCTGAGTCAAGCAAGTTTGTGCAGGCAATAAGCAAAGGAGAATCTCTGGAAAAAGAAGAGCCTCCTCAAAAAAATAAATCAAGTAACATAACAGAAATGCCGAAAACTAACAACAAAATGCCAGAAGACGAAGAAGTTACTGATGACTTCAAGTCAGAATCTGATGCGTCCTTCGACGGAACATGCAATGTGGTTTCGGTATTGCCTAGAGATTACGACAGGACAATGGAAGTGGAGGACAAAGAGGATGATATGGCAGATGACAGCATAGGGCTTAAGCCTGTGTGTTACTACGTGATGAATAATGGCTGTGTCGAAGAGCAAAATGCGTTCTTTGAAAAGCCAGACGATGCAATGAAGGCCCATTTGAAACTCTTGTTTATAAAAGGGAAAGTAGAGAATGTGGGTGTGAACAAGATCCTGATAGATGGAGGAGCAGCTGTCAACCTAATCCCTCATTATATGATAAAGAGGATTGGAAAAGATGACTCAGACACCAAACCTCACAACATGGTGTTATCTAACTATGAAGGTAAGGTAGGAACAACATTGGGGTTGATACAATTGAACCTAACTGTAGGAACCATCACCAGGCCCATAATGTTTGTGGTAATAGCATCAAAAGCAAACTACAATCTGTTGCTAGGAAAAGAGTGGATCCATGGGATTGGGGCTGTACCGTCATCCATGCATCAGAGGATAGAAATTTGGAGGCCAGATGGGATCGTCGAAAACATAGAGGCAGACCAAAGTTACTTTATGGCTGACGTGAACAATGTCACTAGTCGTAACTTCGACAAGAACTTGGCTCACATAGCACCTTGCAACCCTGCTGGTTTCGACTTGACAGCCTCCGACAATGCATACTGTTCCATGTATCTCCACCCTATGCATGGATTCCAGTGGGACAAAGAGATAATTGGGGAGACAAATTACACTTGGGGAACCACTCATGTCAATCCAACTGGGTGGGGAAGTGAATTTAGTGAAAATGACTGAAGCATCAACAATAGAAAGGATTACGGCTTATATAGCCGAAAACCAACTCAAAGCGGCCCTTGAGGCCAAAGTAAAAAATATGGCTATTAAAGCCAACGCACAAACTGTCAAAGAACAACATCCTCAAGAAAATATTGGGGAACAATGTGCAAAACGAAGTATTGAAGAAAACTCTAATGGCGAATGGCAGAATCAAAGGCTTGACGCCATTTATGATGACGAACCCCTGAGGTTTGAAAAGGATCCAGCCCCAACAAATATGAAAATGGTGGCACAAGATCCCTTAAAAGAAATCAATCTAGGACTGGGGGCAGAGAAAAGGCCAACTTACATCAGTGCCAGGATGGATCCTCAGTTCTGAGTCGAAATAATCCAATTGCTGAATGAGTTTAAAGACTGCTTCGCATGGGATTATGACGAAATGCCTGGTTTAGACAGGAACTTGGTCGAATTGAAGTTGCCAATATTGGAGGGAAAAAAGCCAATAAAGCAAACTCCCAGACGCTTCGCACCAGAAATCCCGTCGAAAATTAAAGAGGAAGTTGAAAGACTTCTAAAATGCAAGTTCATCCGTACAACGAGGTATGTCGAATGGATTGCAAATATCGTTCCTGTGATTAAGAAAAATGGCAAGCTTAGGGTGTGCATTGATTTTAGAGATTTAAACTCAGCTACCCCTAAGGATGAATATCCTATGCCAGTAGCAGAAATGCTTATAGATTCTGCAGCAGGCCATGAGTATTTGAGCATGCTTGATGGATACTCTGGCTATAACCAGATTTTTATTGCTGAAGAAGATGTTCCAAAGACAGCTTTTCATTGTCCAGGGGCAATAGGAACATATGAATGGGTAGTCATGCCCTTTGGTTTAAATAATGCTGGAGCTACCTATCAAAGGGCCATGAATTCTATTTTTAATGATTTCATTGAAACATTTATGCAAATTTATATAGATGATATTGTGATTAAGTCTGTCTCAGGCTCAAACCATATTGACCATCTTCGACAATCCTTTGAAAGGATGAGGAAGTTTGGTTTAAAAATGAATCCCCTTAAATGTGCTTTTGGTGTGCAGGCGGGTGATTTCTTAGGTTTTGTGGTCCACAAGAAAGGGATTGAAATTAATGAGAACAAAGCCAAAGCCATAATGGAAGCGAAAACGCCATCGACAAAGAAGGAATTGCAGTCTCTACTAGGGAAAATTAACTTTCTTAGAAGATTCATCTCCAACCTTAGTGGAAAAACACAGGCTTTCTCGCCTCTACTTCGACTAAAGAAGGAAGATTTCACTTGGGGGCAAGAATAACAAGATGCTTTCAACAAAATCAAAGAGTATCTAGCCAGTCCTCCAGTTCTAATGTCTCCTTGTCGAAAAAGAAGTATGAGGCTTTACATCTCAGCATCTGACAGAACATTGGGAAGCATGCTTTGTCAGGAAGATGAATATGGCGTTGAAAGGGCCATCTATTATCTCAGCAGAGTCTTAAATGATGCTGAAACTAGATATAGTGTGATAGAAAAACTATGTTTATGTGTATATTTCTCTTGTACAAAGTTAAAGCATTATATAAAACCTATTGATGTATATATATCCTCTCATTTCGACGTAATAAAACACATGTTGTCTAAATCCATTTTACATAGTCGAATTGGAAAATGGGCCTTGGCATTAACTGAATATTCTTTGAAGTATATGCCTCTAAAGGCTGTCAAAGGGCAAGTGGTTGCTGATTTTATAGCTGACCACTCCATAATTGAAAGTGAAATAAACTATGTCGAAATAGAACCTTGGAGATTATATTTCGACGGTTCCAGTCACAAGAATGGAATTGGTGTTGGGGTGTTGATCATTTCTCCTGATAAAATTCCAACAAAATTCAAGTACAAAGTAGAAGGTTTGTGTTCAAATAATGAAGCAGAATATGAGGCTTTGATTGCTGGACTTGAAATATTGTTGGAATTGGGGGCAACAAGAGTCGAAATAATGGGTGACTCTGAGTTGGTAATAAAACAATTGACAAAAGAATACAAATGTGTCAAAGAAAATTTGATCATGTACTTTGTAATAGCCAATAGACTCCTCAAGAAATTCGACAGTGCAGCCTTTAAACACATTCCTAGATTAGAAAATCAGGAAGCAAATGACTTGGCTCAACTAGCATCAGGCTACAAAGTGTCGAAAGAAAATCTGGAGAAAGCTGTCGAAGTAAGAGGAAAAGTATTATCCACCAAATTGTCCCCATCAGATTTGGAAACAATAAGACTGGGTTATGGTGACGAAGAAAATTTTGAAATTTTTAATGTAGATGATCCAGAGGTAGGATATTGGAGAAAGCCTATTAAGGATTATTTACAAAACCCAAACCAGACAGTCGAAAGAAAGATAAAGTATAGGGCTTTAAGCTATGCACTCTTTGGAAATGAGTTATTTAAAAAGACTGCAGAAGGAGTCTTACTAAAATGCTTAGGTGAGACTGAAGCTTATATAGCTTTGTCAAACGTGCACAGTGGTGCATGTGGTGCACACCAGGCAGGTCACAAGATGAAGTAGTTACTATTTCGACAAGGGATGTATTGGCCAACAATGTTAAAGGACTGTGTCGAATTTGCAAAAGGGTGTCAAGAATGCCAAATTCATGCAGGCATACCTCATGTGCCTGCAAATGAGTTACACTCTATTATAAAGCCTTGGCCATTCAGAGGTTGGGCTTTAGATTTAGTTGGGGAAATTCGACCAGCTTCTTCAAAGGGGCAAACATACATTTTGGTTGGAGTAGACTATTTCACTAAGTGGATTGAAGCTATACCACTGACGAATGTAGATCAGGAGGAAGTTATAGAATTCATCCAGAAACACATAATTTATAGGTTTGGAATACCAGAAACCATAACCATTGATCAAGGATCTGTGTTTACTGGAAAAAACATGCAGGCATTTGCAAAAGAAACAGGTTTTAAGTTATTAACTTCGACACCCTATTATGCTCAAGCAAATGGACAAGTCGAAGCAGCCAACAAAGTTGTGATAAATTTGATAAAAAAGCATGTGGGTAAAAAACCTAGGAATTGGCACAAGACTCTGGATCAAATTCTTTGGGCTTGTCGAACGTCTCATAAAGAGGCAACTAATTCTACCCCATTTAAGTTAACTTATGGGCATGATGTAGTATTACCAGTTGAAATCTATTTACAATCAATACGAATTCAAAGGCATCATGAAATTCCATCTGAGACTTATTGGAGTATGATGATGGATGAGTTAGTTGATTTAGACGAGGAGAGGTTGCGTGCTTTGGAGTTGATAAAAAGGCAGAAAGAAAGAGTCGAAAAGTTTTACAATAAGAAAGTAAAATTTAAAGCCTTTTTAGTTGGTGATCTGGTTTGGAAAGTGATTTTGCCCATGGACAAGAAAGATAGATTGATGGGAAAATGGTCTCCTAAATGGGAAGGACCTTTCCAAATTTTAAGAGTTTTTTCAAATGGCGCATATGAAGTCGAAGAAATGGAAAAAGATAAAAGAATACTAAAAATAAATGGCAAATATTTGAAAAAGTATAAGCCAACATTGCAAGAAATAAAGATAGAAATGGAATAAAATTGCAAAACTTGTCTTCGCCAAACAGATGGCGTGGGTGACATTACATATAAAAAGTCTTGAAAGGCTGCCAAAGAAGAACAAAAAAAAACTTATTTCTATTACAAACTACTGTTGGAGAAAAGTTGCTTTGAGTTCGTCAAATTTCTTCTGTTGAAGTTGAATTCGACGTTCACAGAGGCTTTTACTAACAGACAGTTCGTCAATTTCTCTATTGAGTTGCTGGGCCATTTCTGCATGTTGAAGCCCCTTCTGAAGCTCTCTGTCAATTTCCTCTTGGTTGGGTTGTTGAAGGCTGGCTTGACGTTCCTTCTCTTGAAGAATCTTCTTCTGGAGTTCGACAATCTGAGCCTGATAAGTCTGGATTTTACTTTCGCATTCAGCAGCAACTTTGGAGTAGTCTCCAGAAAGTTTGTTTAGCTCTGAGATTCTTTCAGTCGAAGAAGCTACAACATTCCACTCTGAGACTTGTTTTTCAGACTTAGTTGTGATTCTCTGAGAAAACTCTTTTTGGCGAAGTAAGTCAGCACTCACCGAGTCAATCATAGACATCAAATCCATTACCAGACAGCTTTCCTCAGCAGAAGCCTCCAAGAGATTGGCCTGTTTCAGAAGTTTCTTTAGATCATATTGGGCAGAAGGATTTTCGACCAGAGCTTTAAATAGGTCTACCCCAAGGATTTTGGCCTTAATCTCAGCCATGACAACACTAATTGGCTGAACTTCAGAGGTAGCTCCAGAAGTTGTCGATCTGCTGTGGGAAGAATCCTGAAAGTTGTATCGAGAGCTGAGAAGGGCCTTCAGATATTCTAGAGGTTTTCTTACTTTCAGGCTCTCAATTTCTTCATGAGACAAGCTTGTCGAACCCGTGTTTAGAGGAGTTTCTGTTGGAGTAGGAATAGGTTGGGCACTTCCTCCAGGGTGCAAGCTTGTATCTGGCTGCTTCGACGTATCTGTTTCTTCTTCGACAGCCTCCTTGTCAGCTTCTGCTATATCAATTGGTCCTTGTAATTGTGCATCTTGATCTTGATCAATTTTTTCCTCCACAGTGAATTCTGGGCAAATAGGGGAATTGTTGTCAGAGGATTCTGGGTCACTGATGTCGAAGTCACTGAAGGTCTGGGGTCCATAAGCACCAGCATCTGGAGTGGCCTCTTCCAGAAGTCGTTCAGCCAAATTCTTCTCAGAATCAGAAGGGATAAGCTCTTCCTGGACTTTGGAAGTCCCTTCGACATCAAGATTAACCTGAAGTCAACAGAAAAGGGAAATTAAAAGAAGAAACAATGCAGTTAAAACTACAAATATTGTCAGTCGAAAATAGAAATACCTGAGGAATCTCAGTATGAGTGCCTGAATCCCCACTCTTCTCACTTTTTGAAGGAATCTTAGTGATTGGACTGGTAGGGGGAGTTCTTCTGTTGACAATAGATCTCTGGGATGCCACTATTTTTATTCTCATGCCCTTGTTCCTTTTGAGAGGTTGTGGCTCAGGAGATTCGTCTTCAGATTCTTCGACACTCACCCCCTTCTCTTCTTGTTTTCTTTTGGTGGCTGGTGTGCGAGTTACCTGAGATGTGCAAAAAAGAAACGTGTTCAGTGTTAAGAGTATTAAAATTTATACAAAAAAAGGTGGGATGCCTTTGTGTGTCGAAACCTTCTTAGCAGCTGCAGGTGATTTTTCAACCTGTTTGGAAGAGGTCCCTTCGCCAGGGGTTTTCTTGCTAGTTATTCTAACAGCTGAAAGAAAAGAAAATGAATGAACATGGATATAAAACATATAAAGAGTTGGAAATAAGAAGAGGGATTGTATTTCTTCGACACCTTCAAGAATAAGAGATTCCACGCTAACGTGTTCTATTCCAATATGAAGGTGCCCTGGGAAATTGTCCAAATGATACTTTGTCGGAACCACACGTTCATCGAGTTTTTTGCAAGACTCACGAAGCAGCTTTAGGTCAGACCCACACACAAACCAATATGGGAATGGAGGGCATAAGGCCACACCAAATTCTGCAGAAGGAAGTGGGGGAAATCTTAGAGGAAATGAGGTGTAAGCAAAATTGTAGTGTGCATGTGATGGAATATATGGAGGCAACTCCAACTTATCCATTTTTTCTGAAAATTTCTACTTTAAAGTCACTGCTGCTTCGCCTATGGTTCGACGAAGATCATTTGGCCTGTAAATGGTTTCAAAATATTTTTGAAAATTTTGAATTTCTTTGATGTGTTTGTCCGTACCTTTCTTCTTTTTATCCTGCACAAAAGCAAAAGCATTCGTCAGGAGTGTGGTGAAAGTTGTTACGTCAAAGAACTTGTTGAGGTGGTACTCTTTCCACCAGACGTCGAAGTCCTCAGTGCATAGGTGGGTTGGTCGAAAAATTGCAGGGTGGACTTCCAAGGATGCATCGAAGAATTTGTGATACAATTCTAAACTTTTTTCGAAATTATGAAAGGAATTGTAGAACAAGATGGAACCTTCTTGGGATAGATAGGTTTTGTTTTCGTCTGGATTAGCCCAAATTGTCTAGCCACCAGGTTAGGTTGATAGACAATAAGGGAAACCTTGGTGTTATTGAGGCTGTGGTGGGAAAAGAGATGTCTTGGTATGAGGAATGATTCCCAGATGGATATGTAGGAATCCTCTTCCTTCTGGTTTTCTACAGGGAGTTGTCTAGTGAACCATTTAGGATCTACAGTCCTGTTGGCGAAGGGTGCCATGGATGGCGTGAATTTGTAATGTTTTGCAAACATCATCACATAGCTGGTGAAGGCTTGTCGAAGGCTTATCCCTTCATCAGTTGGGGTTAGTTGGACTAGCCTAGGCCATTCAACACGCCTATCTTTTACTTCCTCTTCGTCAACTGGGTTCTTTATGGGGATGCAGGTTTCGAAGGTGGCATTCAGCCACAGTTGTAGAAGCCAGAAAGGACCTGTTAGGCTGATGGTTCCTTTCTCTTTGATAGTCTTCAGGTTGCTTACGCTCTCGCTGAGAGACTCATAAAGGTTTTCCAGAAGCATTTCACTTAGACAAAAGGCAACTCCAGCATGAAGTTGGTTGGAAATAGTGATGTAACTTCTGGCAACTTGGAGAGATCTGGTGCAGAAGACAAATTTTGCTAGCCACAGGGTGAGGAAGGCTACATGTTCTTTGTCAGAGACCTCTTCAGTGTCTTTACCTTGATGATGTGCAATGAATAAGGAATAACCAGCATGCTTCGTGTCGAATCCTATAGGGTTTTTGTTTAAATGTTCAGGATTGAAGATTTCTCCTATAGGGCTAAGACCCGTGATGGCTGCTATGTCGAAGAGGGTTGGGGTAATCATCCCACAGGGGAGGTGAAAGTTGTTGTAAGTGCTGTCCCAAAAGTATAGGGAAGCCAACAACATGTTCTGGCAGTAACGTGGGCCTTCTTTCGACAGTTGAATTAGGTCATAGATACCTGTTTTCTTCCAAAATTTTCTCTTAGCCTTTTCGACTCTACTTAGCCAGGCTAGATAATCCGTAGGATCTTTTGTTAAGGGAGGGCTCCTAAAGATTCTATTTTGATTTAAATACGACAAATCTAGGTCTGTCGAAGCTAAAGGGGTTTCAGGTTTTTTGGAGGATGTTTCAGTGGGTTGAGGGTTCTTACTTGCACCTATTGGTTTTGAGGCAAAATAAGAAGGGTAAAAATCCTTTAAGCGATTTTGATCAGCATTAGGGTCAGAAATTGGACCTAACATTGCTTGGTGAACCCCAGAAATTAAAACAGGAATCAGTACCTGGGATTGGTAGATGCTGGCTTTCTCCCTCTCGTTTGGAGGTTCTGGAATATACTGTTGCTGGTTTACTTGCATTGGCCCAGATAGCGTGTGAGTAGGAGGAAGATCAGTGGTCTTTTTTGCTTTCTTAGCGCTGTGATCAGCAACATTCTTTGGAGGAGCCATTGCTGAGTGAAGATTAGAGCTGGAGTTGCAGAAGGTTTAATGGAGTTGGAATGGAGGTTTTTGTTTGGTAAAGAAGAAGAAGTCTGAGAGTGTAAAAGGTGAAAATATTTGGAAAATGATATTTATAGGAAGAAGATGACAAAATAAAAGGTAAATAAAAAAGAAAAAAAAACGTTTCAGTTTGATCATGGGAGACGTGTCCTCTTGATCAACGGTGATGATCAAAAAGTGACGGTTGGTGGGAACCCATGATTAGCTAGGTTGTAGGGTTATGGAAGGTTGTGTATAAACGTGGGCTAGATGAGACGTTTTTCAGAAAAGTGAAATCATGGTGTTTTCTTGGGACTTAACAAAATCACTTTACAATTAATGAAACTGACATGGTGTCAGAAGTCATTTCGACAGCAAAGGATGTTTTCTCCAGAGTTTAGTCGAAACATCTTTGCTGGGGGACAATTTGTAGGCTCATAATTTCGACACCATGAATTTAAGATATAAAATCATTTTTTTTGCTAAGGAAATAGTCATCAGATAGAGGAGAAAAGAAGTAAAAGATATTCAGAAGTTTTTTGACAAGGCCAGATGCTCAAGTAATTCGACAGAAATACAAAGAGTGTTCCAGCAAACAAAGTTTGGAAACCTTGTATAGTTCAGTATTTGACAAAATTGGTATGCTTTTCAAACATTTCGACAGAAGAGAAGTTTTTCGACATAAGCATTATCTTGTAAGGTTTGAAGAGTTTTTGTATCCTTCGACAATTCGACAAACGAAGAAATGCAACACTTCGTCACAAAGAGGAAGAATTCAAATTTAAAAGTTGCAACCTTTGGCAGTTGGACGCGTGGAAGCTTCAGAAAAGAAGAATGCATGCAGGCTGACAATTGTCATTTAGTTAGGATTTTTCTTTTCTCGACAGTTATTTTATTTGTATATAAATAGGGTAGTTGTTGTAGAATTCTGTGTGTGAAAACTTGTACAATAATCCTGTAAAACACTCTAAGTACCCAGTGTGAGAGAAATGAGTCTGATATTTGGAAAAATGTATGTGTTGAACACCATTTTCTTTCAAGTTATTTAAAATTATTAGTTTTGTTTCGTCAAATTACTTTACTTTCAGTTTCTTTATATTCCTGCAAATTTTATACTTTTTTTGCCATTTTCTTACTTTTGTTCAACTTTTAATATACTTTACTCTTTACATTCAAAACACAATATTTTTACATCATTAACAAAACAAACCACAAACAATTAACAACACTAAGAGTAATTCGACAACCAATTGCACATGTGTCCTAGGACTTGTTTGGTTGGTCCTGCAAGTAACCCAGTTTTATAAGAGATTGGTTAACCAGAGGTTGTTCGTCAGAAATCACAGCGAACAGGAAGAAGACATTTTTGTTAGTCATCTAGCTTCATTCAAATATGTGGAGATGGATGGCGAAATAGTTGAGACTCCATGTCAGGCTTTTGAGACTCTGAAAACTGAACAAGCATCCGCAGTGGCAGCTTCTCCTGAAGAACCGAAGAAGGGGTGTCCATAGCCTCTTATAACCAAGCGCTTGAATTGGTAGAGTCGGGGATACGAGAAGGCTGGGGCAGTCCAGTAGAAGTGCCAGAGAAGAAAGATATGTTCGGAATTGGTTATCATCCTGGGAAGTTATCATCTGGACCAACTGCTTAAGGTTGTCAGAGCCCGATCACTTTCACGAGTACGAGAGTGGTAGACTATGGAAACATCAGTGTTGTGCAGGATGACACAGTCGATAGTGACTGTGACCTAGATGAATGGATCAAGCCTGCCGCTCCAGGGACTCAGCTTAGCAATTGGACATCAAAAAGGCTTATTTCAGTCACCTCTTTCGAAGAGTAATAATTTTTTGTTTATTTTTTTCCTTTATTAAAGCACTATGTCTTGCTCGGGGCATAGTAGCTCTTTGTAAGGGTTCATTTGTTCTCAACACAATCATAAATAAAGCTGACGTTTCACATTCATTCATGTTGTTCTTTGTCTTTCATTTTTGCTTTTTTTTGTTTTTCAAAAAGAAAGAAAAGTTTTAAAATGGCAATGTTTCTCATTTTCTCAAGTTGTTGCTAAAGCCTTGCATGAATCATCATTCATGCAGGTGCTCGTCACCGGATCTTATCAATGACGACCTTGTTATGGCTGAGTATAACTTCGACAATCCAATTTATCAAGCCGATGAGGAAGGTGAAGAGGATTGAGAACTACCTAAAGAATTGACCAGACTGCTTAAATAGGAGGAGAAGATGATTCAGCCACACGAAGAAGTCGTCGAAGTAATAAACCTGGGTACTGAAGAAGACAAGAAAGAAGTCAAGATCGGGGTTGCGTTAGAAGAATCTGTCAAGACTCGTTTGATTGCTATGCTTCGAGAGTATGTTGATGTCTTTGCATGGTCCTACCAAGATATGCCTAGTTTAGACACTAACATTGTGGTACACAAGCTGCCTCTCAGGGAAGATTGTCCTCCGGTAAAGCAAAAGTTGAGGTGCACACGTCCTGATATGGCAATTAAAATAAAAGAAGAAGTACAAAAACAGTTTGATGTTGGCTTCTTGACCGTTACCAGTTACCCTCCGCGGGTTGCCAACATTGTGCCGGTTCCCAAGAAAGACGGTAAAGTCAGGATGTGTGTAGACTACAGGGATTTGAATAGGGCCAGCCCCAAAGATGACTTCCCTCTACCTCACATAGATGTGCTTGTCGATAATACTGCTCAGTTTTCCGTGTTCTCCTTCATGGATGGATTTTCCGGCTATAATCAGATTAAGATGTCTCCCGATGACATGGAAAAGACAACCTTCATTACCCCTTGGGGCACCTTCTATTACAAGGTTATGCCATTTGGTTTGAAGAATGCTGGAGCTACTTATCAACGGGCGATGGTGACGCTATTTCACGACATGATCCATCATGAAATTGAGGTTTATGTGGATGATATGATAGTAAAATCCCAAACGGAGGAAGAGCACTTAGTTAAAATAGCAAAGTTGTTTGACAGACTTCGGAAGTTCAGACTGAGGTTGAATCCAAATAAGTGTACCTTCGGGGTCCGTTCTGGCAAGCTATTCGGTTTCATTGTTAGTGAGCGAGGAATTGAGGTTGATCCAGCCAAAGTGAAAGCTATCCAAGAGATGCCTGAGCCGAAGACTGAAAAGCAAGTACGTTGTTTCTTAGGGAGATTAAACTACATTGCACGGTTTATTTCTCACTTAACGGCCACGTGCGAGCCCATCTTTAAGCTTTTGAGGAAGAATCAGGCCATTGAATGGAATGAAGACTGTTAGCGAGCCTTTGACCGAATCAAAGAATACCTATTGGAACCTCCAATTCTTATGCCTCCAGTGCCAGGGAGACCTTTGATTATGTATCTTACCGTGCTTGAAGGGTCGATGGGATGTGTGCTAGGTCAGTAGGACGAGTCTGGTCGAAAAGAGCACGCCATTTATTACCTTAGAATTTTTTTTACCGATTGTGAGACGCGCTACTCACTACTCGAGAAAACTTGTTGCGCTTTGGCATGGGCTGCTCGCCGACTAAGACAGTACATGCTGACTCACACTACTCTCTTAATTTCCAAGATGGATCCTATGAAATACATCTTTGAAAAGCCAACTCTGACAGGAAGAGTAGCCCGGTGGCAGATGATACTAACAGAGTATGATATACAATACACTTCGCAAAAGGAAATCAAAGGAAGTGTATTGTCAGAATACTTGGCTCAGCAGCCAATCGATGATTATCAACCCAAGAGGTTCGAGTTTCCGGATGAGGACATCATGTTCCTCAAGTCGAAAGACTACGAAGAACCACTTCCGGAGGAGGGGCCAGACCTTGAATCCAAATGGAAGTTGATGTTTGACGGGGCTGTGAACATGAATGGAAGTGGAGTAGGTGTTGTTATCATCTTGCCAGAAGGGGTCCATACACGTTTAGCTGCTCGGTTGACTTTCTAATGCACTAACAATGAGGCGGAGTATGAAGCTTGTATCATGGGGATCGAAGAGGCAATCGACTTGCGAGTTAAAAACCTCGAGATCTTCGGAGATTCTGCTTTGGTGGTGAATCAAGTCAATGGTAAATGGCTGGTTCATCAACCTCACTTGATTCCTTACAGAGATTATGTCAGGAGGATGTTAACCTTCTTCACTAAAGTCAAATTGAATTATATTCCTCGAGATGAAAACCAATTCACCGATGCTCTAGCAACTTTGTCGTCCATGATTAAAGTTTGTCAAGAGAATTTCGTGCCTCGAATTACGGTCCCCCATCTTGAAAGACCTGCTTATGTATTTGTAGTCGACGATGGTGAAGATAACAAGTCGTGGTATCATGATATCAAACAATTCCTGAAAGCCCAAGAATACCCGGCTGGGGCATCAAGTAAGGATAAGAAGACTGGCATGAGGTTTCTTCTTGAATCAAGATGGTGTGCTGTATAAGCGAAACTTTGACATGGTGCTACTCAGATGCGTGGATAGACACGAAGCAAACTTGTTGATGCAGGAGCTCCAAGAAAGCTCCTTCGGTACCCATGCTGGAGGACATGCTATGGCCAAGAAATTGTTGAGATCGGGATATTATTGGATCACTATGGAATCTGATTGCTGTAAGTACTCCCGTAAATGCCACAAATGTCAGATTTATGCCGATAAAGTTCATGTGCCTCCGAATCCGTTGAGTGTCATGTCTTCACCATGGCCGTTCGCTATGTGGGTAATTGATATGATTGGCAAGATCGAGCTGACAACTTCTAATGGTCATCGCTTCATCCTGGTTGCTATAGACTATTTCACGAAGTTGGTTGAAGCGGCGTCTTACACCAATGTCACTAAACAAGTGGTAGCCCGGTTTATTAAAAGAGACAACATTTGCTGGTACGGAATTCCTGAAAGGATCATTACTGATAATGGTTCTAATCTCAACAACAAGATGATGGCTGACTTGTGTCGAGATTTCAAAATAGAACATCACAACTATTCTCCATATCGCCCGAAGAAGAATGGCACCGTCGAGGCGACCAATAAGAACATCAAGAAGATTGTGCAGAAGATGGTTGTGACATACAAATACTGGCATGAGATGCTACCATTTGCGTTGCATGGGTACAGAACGTTAGTACGTACTTCGACAGGGGCAACCCCGTTCTCACTGGTGTATGGTATAGAGGCAGTCCTACCAATATAAGTGGAAATCCCCTCGTTGAGGTTGATGATGGACATTAAGCTAGATGAAGCTGAGTGGCTCCGATCCAGATATAATCAATTGAGCCTCATTAAAGAGAAACGTCTAGCAGTTGTATGCCATGGACAGTTGTATCAGCGACGGATGAAGCAGACTTTTGACAAAAAAGTGCGACCACAGAAGTATATGCCAGGTGACTTAGTGCTGAAAAGGATTCTTCCTCCTCTTAATGATCACAGGGGCAAGTGGACACCCAACTATGAAGGACCGTTCGCGGTTAAAAAGGTTTTCTCAGGTGGAGCCTTGATGCTGACAACCATGGGCAGAGAAGACTTCCAATCCCCTGTTAACGCAGACGCAGTAAGAAAGTACTTCGTGTAAAAGGACCCGCTGGATCAAAAAAGAATAAAGATCCAGGAAAAAATGGGCATCCTGGCGAGCCAAAAACAGAATAAAAGGCTCGGGCAAAAGTTAGGGAAATCTTGAAAAACAAAATGCACACCCGCTGAGTTGAAAAGCCACATCGGACAACTCAGGCAAAAAAGGGTATCCCGGTGGATTGAAAACCTGAAAAGGCGATCCACGCAAAAGAGGGATTAACAAGAACGACTGCGATCTGTGAGATCCGTAACTTATCTACAGTTGAGGCTATCCTAGGGGTTGAAGATCAGTTCAATTACTTTTTCTCAAGAGGCAGAGCAAGCGGACCGTCTTGAAGACATACGAGTCATAACCGGGTTGATACTTGATGAGATCCACTTCTCACATTGCCAATAGGATAGTTTGTTTTCCTTTTTGGCTGTTCCCTCTTTCCAGGGAACTGCTTCCTTTGTATTGCCTATTCATGGCCATTTTTCCGAATCAATAAAAATTCAACTTCAGTCAATTTATGACTATTTTTACTTCTTGTTTTTGCTTTTTCATCTAGCATTGATTGATTGCGAAAACGTCCAGCAAATTGTGATTTACATCGTGTTGTGAACATTTGAATGCTTTCTAACTCGTGCAGGACGACAGAAACATTTAATACGACTCTGAAAGGGTGTCGAGATACCTAGATAATGATTCATACTACGAGCCTGGGGCAGGCATGTCCCAATCTAACTCTCCATGTTGCAGGTACTATCGATTGTGTTCATGCAGGTACAGGTACTGGTGTTGCTAACAGAGCTAAAATCAAATTCCTAGGAGGAGCATTTCTTTATGGTTGAACGGGAGCAAGTATCTCCCAGGATGTCTCCAATCATCCCCAGCAAAGTAAAAGTTGAAATTTCTCCCAGCAAGGTAATAGAATGTGGGTGTCCTTCCCAAGCAGAGACTTCCCCTTCGATACAGGGGCAATCCTCAATAGTACAAGGAGTTCTTTCCTCCCCAGCAAGGTGTTTCCTCAATAGTGTCATGCCTTTGGTTCTCAGTCAAGTCAGGAGGTCCTCACTTCCCCACCAGAGTTCAAGAAGGGTCCATCTCCAGCAGGGTCTTGGCGCTCCAATCTCAAAGTCTAATTTATTTTTGGCAATGGAGGTTGTTCAGAGCCGGTGTAGCATTGACAACTTTCCCCGCAGAGTTGTCTCCTCCTCATCAGCATGGATCAGATTAGTGCAGTGATCATCATTTCTCCCCAGTCAAGCCATCTGGGATACTTGCAGTCTCCTTTCCGGGAGATCTTTGCATTTTCATTTGCATAATCATCATTACTTTGCATCCTCCAAAGCGTAGCATTTCCATCATCATGGAGCATTACGCCATAAATTCAAACATATGCATGCCAGCATGGGCCAGTTTTGAGGTATATTACATACGACCTATAACATCTTCTCAACCTGAAATACTCCGCACAGAGGATACTAATATCATTTTCCAGACATCCTTGTCTTTTCAAGTCAATGTTTGTCACTTATTCCGCGTCTTGTTTGATACAACAGTCGCGTCGCAGGTTCTCGTTTTGTATAACGGTCTTGTTTGCCTGGGCTCTTGTTTATGTACAATGATCTCGTTCCATCTTAACCTATTTTCTTTGTTGCTTCTGGTTATCGCCTGAGGCCGGTATACCAGTGCGTCTCCATTTGAGGATGGTTTTCTGTTAGATCCGAGGATCTTTTGAGAATTGTCATTCGAGGATGGAATTCTTTTCTTCAAGTCCTTCTGAGGTTGGTCTTGTCGTTATGGCTATCATTCGAGGATGATAGACCATTTTTGAGCTTATTGATTGAGGTCAGTTTGACTCTTTTGCAAAGTCTGTCTGAGGTCAGTCTTTGTGTTTTTGGTTATCGACTGAGGCCGGTATACCATTGCGTCTCCATTCGAGGATGGTTTCGTGTTAGATCCGAGGATCTTTTGAGAATCGTCATTCGAGGATGGCATTATTTTCTTCAAGTCCTTCCGAGGTTGGTCTTGTTTGGTTTGTTGTGGCTATCATTCGAGGATGATAGACCATTTTGAGCTTATTGATCGAGGTCAGTTTGTTTCTTTCGCAAAGTCTGTCTGAGGTCAGTCTTTGTGTTTCTGGTTATCGCCTGAGGCCGGTATACCAGTGCGTCTCCATTTGAGGATGGTTTCGTTTTACATCCGAGGATCTTTGAGAATTTTCATTCGAGGATGGCATTCTTTTCTTCAAGTCCTTCTGAGGTTGGTCTTGTTTGTTTGTTGTGGCTATCATTCGAGGATGATAGTCCATTTTGGAGCTTATTGATTGAGGTCAGTTTGTCTCTTTCGTAAAGGCTGTCTGAGGTCAGTCTTTGTGTTTCTGGTTATCGCCTGAGGCCGGTATACCAGTGCGTCTCCATTCGAGGATGGTTTCGTGTTAGATCTGAGGATCTTTGAGAATTGTCATTCGAGGATGGCATTCTTTTCTTCAAGTCCTTCTGAGGTTGGTCTTGTTTGTTTGTTGTGGCTATCATTCGAGGATGATAGTCCATTTTGGAGCTTATTGATTGAGGTCAGTTTGTCTCTTTCGCAAAGTCTGTCTGAGGCCAGTCTTTGTGTTTCTGGTTATCGCCTTAGGCCGGTATACCATTGCGTCTCCATTCGAGGATGGTTTCGTGTTAGATCCGAGGATCTTTTGAGAATTGTCATTCGAGGATGGCATTCTTTTCTTCAAGTCCTTCTGAGGTTGGTCTTGTTTGTGTTTGTTGCGGTTATCATTCGAGGATGATAGATCATTTTTGAGCTTATTGATTGAGGTCAGTTTGTCTCTTTTGCAAAGTCTGTCTGAGGTCAGTCTTTGTGTTTCTGGTTATCGCCTGAGGCCGGTATACCAGTGCGTCTCCATTCGAGGATGGTTTCATGTTAGATCCGAGGATCTTTTGAGAATTGTCATTCGAGGATGGCATTCTTTTCTTCAAGTCCTTCTGCGGTTGGTATTGTTTTTATTTGTTGCCGTTACCATTCGAGGATGATATTCTATTTTTGAGCTTATTGATTGAGGTCAGTTTGTCTCGTTTACAAAGTCTGTCTGAGGTCAGTCTTTTTTGTTTCTGGTTATCTCCTGAGGCCGGTATACCATCGTGGCTCCATTCGAGGATGGTTTTAGTGCTTGATCCGAGGATTTCATGTGAGTTGTCATTCGAGGATGGCATTCCTCCCAGCATATCTTATTACCCACAATATGCAAATTTCCAGGTTTTATTCGAGTATTCAATCACTCCATACCTAGAACGTATAAAAGTTGTTGCAATTATTTGTTCAGGCTTGCAGATGATTGAATAGGGGCAGCTGTAATACCTCAAAATTTGCCCACATTATTTATTACCTCGAGTTGCTTACTGTTTCGCATTCATCTGCATTACCCATTAGGTCATAATATCCATAAGCATGCATTTCATTGATTCCTAAGGCATGTGATCGAAGCATTTCCTTGTGATTGGGATTCTCATATTCATAGGAGATCTACCCTACTATTGTATTCGAGATGAGACAAAGTTTGAGTTCACATCATCAAAATCATATTCTTGTTATGGGATTCATCAAGTTCCAAGGTCTTCCTTATCCAGAGGTTTCATTAGACTATTCTACTCTTCTTGGTATCCTAGGTTGCACTGGTGATTCAAGAAGCAGGGTTTAAGATGTTGGCTTTTAGATCTACTATGACATCACGGTTCGTAAGAATTGGTCTTGGATTAGGAGTTGGGTTCGCGTTAAAGGTGGAAGGCGCATGATCATGGTGTATTTGAAAAAACATCAGAGTGTCACTAATGTTCATTCAAAATTTACCATAAACGCGTTGAATTTCCTTTTCAAGCACCAATCTCTATCATTGTCTTTATCCATTTTCGAGTCCAATTTCATTCATATAAAACCATTTTCCTACCCATATTGTAGGCCCTGTCCAAATAGCCAAATGACCATTTCTTTTGAATCCATAAGTCATTTTCTTTCCGATGTTTAACTCATTTTATTTCTAGATTTCTATCCGCATTTCCATCCATGACCTAGATTAGTTTTTGTTCCTGAAAAAAATTAATCATTTGTAAAAGTCATTAGAGACCACATATTACTTCCATAATATCATTCTTTTCTCATACCAATCTTAAATCCTATTATTTTGTTTGTTATAATTAATCCTTTACAAAAATCATTGTAAACCATATATTGCTTCCATAATACCTTTTTTTCCCACAAACGTTCAGCTATGCCCAAGTTTATGTACTTCAAAACTTGTATTTTACACGATGCCACATCACTACCTGGATCTGTATGGCAGTGCAATGTCCATATAGTTCTACAGAAAGGAATGTAATTTAAATTTATTCAAACAGGAAATTTAAATCTTGAATTGACAAAAGGTGCAAGGAGGCAGAAGCAAAAAACCCTCCAGCCCAAATACTTGACAAATTGATTATATAGGGCCTGTCTGAGGAAAACTTGCTGTATGAAATACTGGAGACTGAACCTCATATGAAACAGTTGTATTACAAATTAAAGTATGACTAAATTTCAAGGCTCAGTTTAATATAACACCATGTCGTTTATCTCCTTTTTCATCGTAAATTCGTGGTGACTTCTATTCATGTACTTTCAAATTTGGATATACATAGCTATAAATGAATGGAGTGACTAGTCTCTCTTAAGTTAATGTCACGACCTCTGGGTAGAGCCTAGACCTATTGCGCCTGTCCGCAATCTCAATATTTCAGTCCTCTCTTCGTCAATCTCTCAACCTTCATCACCAATTCTTTCGTCACACTTCAAGACAACGATCTTTTCACGGATCTTCATCAACAACTTCTTTAACCTTCAATCTTTATCGACTTTGAATTGAATAAGTTGAGAAGTTAGGATTTGTGCTTCATCCTCGACATCTTCATCGCATTTGTTATCTTCAACAACCTGCATAATCCATAGCACAACTCAGAACCGCTTCTCCATTTTCATTGACCTGTAAGAATCAACAAACGAGGTTCAACCAAAAAAGTAAAACAATAACAAGTCTACCAAAATATGGAGCTCATAGCAAAACTGAAGAAGACTCAACACCAAGGAAACTCAGAAAAATCGAGTTATAAGAAGACAATTACAATTTGGAAGAAAAGATTTCAAAATATAAATCAATCTTCATTCTTCATGACAGAAAAAAAGAACTCAGAGATTCAGCCAATGCAAATATCAATCACAAAAAATCACAAAAGAAAAATTGGAGAAAATAACAAACTAACAGATTTCTAACGAACTTCACAGCTGAAAATAACTAACTGTTACCTGAGAGAAGGTTCTAGAAATTGAAGGCAGCTCTATAAATCAGGATCAAATCCCTCATCTTTCGGTTCCCACAACCATTTCTTCCTGAACACCAATCTCTCATCCATTTCTGCTTCTCCTCAACCATTCTTTTCCAAACCCTTCTTCTCCAATTCTTCATCACTTCCCCTTGAATCATTTCCTTTTCCCCTCAATTCTTCTTCTTCCCTTGAGATTCTTCTGCTATTTTGCACCACAGTGCTCCCAAACCATTGCTTCCACAACCTCTTTCCTCCTCAATCCCTCATCCTTCATCCATCTCAGCCTCCTCCTTCAACATCAATTTACGGATCCGTTACCATCTCTATGTAACTCTTCATAATATTCATCACCTTGCTTCGACTTCCCTCAATCACCAGCATCCCAATCTAAATAACCTGCAAGAAAATCGATACAAGAATGGAAATGCATCAGTTCTGAATTCAATAACTCAGCCACGACTACAACGTTGCAATCGCTGCAACTCACCTTCATAATCAGTATTGCACCGGTTCGACGTCAAGTCTACAAACAACAGTAAGAACCTGCATTGGTTATCACAAAGCACGTTTCAGAAGGGATTCGAGTTAACAGAAGATTAGGTCACGAATATACGATTCCGAAACAAGTTTGAGATCGCGAAATAGGAGGAAAACTCATGGAGTCATCGAGACAGACGAGCTATTAAATCTTATCTGACGGGATTTCTCTCTAGTCTTCGTTGAAGTCACGCTTGCATCTCCGTTCCGATTCAAGGTACAATTCCGAACCGTTTGCGCATTGAAGGTTGTAGCCATGTTTGGTGTATCGTCTGAAATTCTTGAGTGAGTTATCGGATTAAGGTGTATCTTGGTTTAGGCTAGGGGATTGGCATTAGATAGGTTTTGTGATTCGCCGTCGTGTTTAGGTCACTCCGGTTTTTGTTCACGAAGACATTAGGTTTAATTTCGTTTGAGGTTGAAGAAAAGGAGAGGTAGGACGGTCAATTTTCAGATCGGGGGTAGAATAAAGTTAGGTTAACAGGTTGGAAGATCATGATGTTGGTGACGGGAGAAGGTGGAAATAGTGGCGGAATAAGGAAGAAGGTGGAAGAGTTAATGAAGGCGACGGCGTGTAGGATGGAAGAAGAGGAGGTTAGGGTTAGGTGTGAGACAAAAGATTGGCGACGGCGAAGAGATGAGGTTGGTGGTTTGGAGAAGAAGGAGTAGGCGGCGGGGAAGAAGAAGAGAAGATAGGATTAGGGTTTCATATTCAGCCCTTTTGGTCTTCTGATTTTGTTTCTTTATATTTTAATTATGTTAATTAATAAAGAATTCAAGGGTTGTTATGAGTTTTTTTGTTTAATTAAGAAAAAAGAATATGAATGGAAAACGTTAAGAATCATTAAGGTAAATTAATCAACCATTAATTTCTGTTTAATCTTCATAAAATCCATTAATCCATAATAAGCAGCATTAACCCTCATTATCCTGCGATTGGGCTTAAGTTTTTTTGCTATCTGCACTCCCTTGCTAAGCCCAGTAAAAAAAAAACAACAAAAAAAATGCTTTATGCACTCTAGGCTTTTCCAGCGCTAGTGGGCCTTCACCCATTGCTATCTGCACCACCATTCTGAGCCCATTTTAAGAAATAACTAATAAAAGATGACTTCCGTACCTCCCTCATAATCCAGCGTGTGGGCTTAGCCACTCTGCTATTTGCACCCTGTTTTAGGCCCAGTAGAGAAAAAACAACTTAAAAAATACTTAACTTCCCCCCTTTTATTTCCTTTAGAATTTTCTTTTAGTGTAGTATTAGTTTAGGAATAAATCATTTAAAAAAAAACACAATAAAATTCCCAAAAAAATCAGGTAGTCTATTAATTCATTTTAGAAGATTTTGACATTTTATTTTTCTGAGTTTGCATTATATTTTAATTAATTCTAATTTTTTCATGTAATTAGCTTTTAGTGAATTTCCTTCAACTGTACATAAATTTGCTGATTTTATTTTTTAGTCTTCCAGTAGGATTTTTGGTCCACTCTTTTTGCCATAGTTAGAGGACTCATAATAGTACTTATTATAATTTTAGCAGATTTTTTAGGTCATTTAATCCCATGTTTTAGTAGCTTAATCCTTAGAAAATAATGGTTAATCATTAGGTAGAATTAATTGATTTTTAGACATAGAAAACTTCTGATGTTTTAGGATTGTTTTTAACACAGTGTTATAGATAGTTTTAGGACCCTATAGAATTAATCCCATAATTTTTCAGAACCTTTACTATTTTTAGTGCATTAATTTTTAGGCCTTGTTACATGTAAATCCCCATTAGTTTAGGCTAGAATATTAGGATTTCATAAAAAATAGTTTTAATTAGATTTAATCTTAGGGTTTAATATTGATTTAGACTAGTTTAGTTTCTGATTTTTTAGAATGAAAATATTAGGTAATGCCCTTAGTTTTAGGACTTAGGCTTAGGATTCATAACAAATGAACTTAGAATAAATGTAGGTTTGTTTTAGGTTTATACCTTTAAATGTTTTGTTTTAGAATTTTATTCTTATATCCAATTTTAATGCTTTGTTATATTGATTGAATATTTCACTTGAATAGGTTTCCCTCTTGCTTTAGAATCAACTTACCTTCCTTAGGAAGTAAGTTGCATTCTAGTAGTTTCTAAGTTCTTTCTCCATTAGGTTTAGAAACCTCATTAACCATAGGATCTCTTGTAAATAAACAAACAAAGTTAGGGTTGTGTCTTAGTCCCCTTAGATTTTGCCTTTTGCAATTTGAGTCATTCTTTCTCTCCTCACAAAGAAAGCAATAGAACACTTAATGGAAATCGAACATTCTTGTACGACATGAGACTTTGTTGCGGAGTGCTTATACGCGTCCTGTTTCGAGGCGAGGTGTAAGTACTTCCCGTGATGGACATGTCTTAGTATGAGAATGCTCACAAACAAATTCAAAACATTTCTCATAAAAGACAAAAACAAATAACAAGCGTCTATCCTGCGGGAACTTCTCTTCTCATCTCATTCACTCATAACGCGAACGTGCGACGACTTGTCTCATTTGCAAGACGGTAAACGCACTCGTACCAGACGAGCCTGCAACACCTGAGCATAGACATACGCAGTTCCAGCATAAAAAACACAAACAAATAGTTCTCGCCTTAGTTAGGCGAACTACGTCGACTCTGATCCTCATTATCCCGATGAGATACGTAGGCAGCGGGGTAGGGCCCGTTCGAGCACATTCTTTATTTTCCCTACATTTTCCCCATTCTTTCTTTTTGTTCTTTTCAACTCCATTCTCATTTTCATTCCAGTTCCAGTTAGCGGTTTTATTCAGCAGCATCTTATTTCTCACCCTTTGAAACAAACAAGCAAGCGTGGATCCCGTCGGGTACGGCGGACGGTCTGGGGTGCTAATACCTTCCCAGGTCGTAACCGACTCCCGAACCCATATCTTTGGTTCGCAAGACCTTATCCTTTCCTTCTTCCTCAGGTTTGTGCAACATTACCTTTCCTATTCCTTCGGGATAAAAATATCTGGCTGGCGACTCTACCCTTTTCCGCGCCACTTTCGGGTTTGTACTAGGATGAAAATCCCGGGAGCGACACCTTGGATTTATTAAGGGACGGGCGTAGGGTCATCGTATGGTCAATGAAGGCAACTTGTAGGGTGTCTTTAGCAATTCGTAGGGACTATCATCAATTATTCCGTGGGGACGATATCATTATTTCTTAGGAAACTTCGAATGGGACTATGATCTTTTATCTTGAAGGGACTTGATGATTTTTTCTGTAGGGACTTTGCTTAAGACACCCCCACTTTCGAGGGACTTGACCATTTGTTTAAGGCAACCAAGAGGGGTAACCCTAGAAAGTGCAGACGGTGATCGTAGAACGATTGACTTACGTGTGTGAATGATTGTTTTCAAATATTTATCTTGAATTTAGTTTTCTAAGTCCGTTTATTCAATTATTTCTTTGAACTCCTTAAATTACTAACCAAGCAATAACAATAAAAAAAGAAATAAAATCCTAGCTATTACACGGCTTCGGGGCAATTACAAAAATAATAAGGCGAACAAAATAAATCTAAAATATTACAATCCCGAAGTAGTTACATAATAATAATAATAATAAAATCATACAAAAAATTCAAAAATTAGATTAAAAGAAAATTAGGGTTAGGGTTTTAATTAAGAAAATCATAATTTCTTAAAAAAGGTTTAACAAATTAGGATTAACAAAAAATCTTGATTAATTTTAAAAAAACCTAAACCTAATTATTTAATTATTTAATTAATTTACAAATTTAATAGTAAAATTAATAATAAAAAATAATTTCATGAGAAAAATAAATATGTATTAGTTAAAAAATTGTTTTGTTTTTTAAGAAGATAATTAGGAGTGATTAACCTAATTACTAATTATTTTTAGAATTAATTACTTGATTAATATAATAAAATATAAAAAGAAAAACGCTTAAAAAATAAATGGTGGTGGCTGGGATCGAACCCACCACCCTTACCTCATAACCTAAACATTTTACCACCAGACTGTACACGCCTCTAGTGAATATCCTGGGCAAAACAGATTATATTTTAAACCTAAAAGGAAACAAAGTATTAAAAAAAAGAAAGGGGGTGCCTGGGATTCGAACCCAGGCCCCAAGGATCAACGCGCCTTCGCTTTTACCATCAGGATATGCCTTCCTGCACGTTCACATAATCAAAACAATAAATAAAATATAAAACCAAAAATTTGAATATTTCCAGCGCGCCAAAAATCTTGATGATTCTGAGGTTTCCTTGATGAATCATGATCAACCCTTGATCAAATGATGAATTTCACCTCATAATCTTGATGTTGACCAAAAATCTTGAAGTTTGACTTTGAGTTTACCACAGTTGACCTCAGTTGACTTTCAGACCAAGTTAACTAATTTTTAGGTATCTGAGCATTTGAATGACCAAACTTGTTGGGAAAGCTTTGAAACTTGACATGGGGATTCTTTAAGGTGTATAGGATGTTATGAAGTCCACTTGAGGCTTTGGAAGTCCACTTTGCTTGGGGAAAATCAAAACCCTAATTCTAATATTCATTGTTCAGGAGGAGGCTTTGTCTGGTGAAACCTTCAATCCTTTTGACCAATTGAGAATCTTGTGAATATTAAGAGACCTCTTGAAGTATATGATCTTGAATGTGGGAGGGAAAATTTTGGGGTACAACAGCTGCCCCTGTTCAATTTTCTGAAACCTGAGGAGTTAGATGGGCATGTACGTCATTCATGACTTAAATGTTGAAGGGGATTGAACACTAAAGCCCAAAAATTTGCACTCGTCGGTGCGTCAAATAATGTTGTTGTTGGTTGTATTGCTCGAATGGTCTTAAAGATGCCATTCGGAATAAAAATGTTCTTCAGATATACCTCTTGGAGGATAAAGTAGTCCAAAACGTAGATTGATGTAATCTTGGGGGATGTAGCAGCCCAAGAGGTTTTTTGGTGTGGTCCTGGAGGATAGAGCATTCCAAGATGTCGTTATGTGTTATCATGGAGGATAGAGTAGTCCAAGATATTATCCTGGGGGTTTATAGAAGCCCGGGATATTGTTTGAGATAGCCCTTGGGGGGATATAGCAGCCCAAGATGGATATAGATGTAATCTCAGGAGATGTAGCAGACTAAGAAATTGGTTTTTGTGGCCTTGGAGGGATATAGCAACCCAAGACGTTGATGGATGTAATCTTGAGGGATGTAGAAGCCCAAGATGTTGGTATATGTATTCCTGGAAGATAGAGCAGTCCAAGATTTTGTTAAATGTATTCCTTGAGGATAGAGCAGTCCAAGATATTGTTTGAAGTAACCCTTGGGGGGATATAACAGCCCAAGAATAAGTTGTTGATGACGTTTGTCTACTAGGGAATTAACCTGAAAAAAAAGGTTAGTTTTATGCAAATGTCATGATGTATATAACACTTTGCAAGATGATATTCTTATCATAAATGAGAATGTTGTATGCATATGATATGATGTAAATGATGTATGTATAAATTATGTAGTTGAAGAGCATGAGTAGCTTCGTATAACAATTGTTGGCTGGGGAAAATAAATCCTGATTTGTTGTTGAGGAATATGAAGACTTCATTCCCGTATTGTTTTGGAATATCGTACTTAGAACCTCCTGTTTTCGTTCGTCGTACTTCTTATTGAAGGATTAACTTCCTGAATATCCTGACTGAGGATAAAAGAGATGGACATTCCCCTGGGAGGCTTATCCAGCCAAGTTTGAATTCTTCGGAATATATCATACTTGATAGGAATCTGCTTGAAGATCTCGTAGAGTTGGGAGTACAAGAAGCTTACTTGGAGTATTTCGTTAGAATATCCGTAAAGATTACTCTTGTGAGGATGAACTGGTGAAGATTCGTTGGATTCTTACCTCTGATCATCCTTAGTAAATACTATTAATGTATTTTATGCATTTCTGGTAAACATCAATCATATTCAAAAGCATATATACATTCAAACATAATCAACGGACGTTTTCGTTTAAGTAAAAGGGGGAAAAGTAAACCTGAATTTGAAAATAGGATTTTATTTATTTACAGGCAAGTTTGAACAAGGAGACGGAAATCCTAGTAAAAGGAATTCGTCGTGGAAATTTTTAAAAGAAGTACAAAAAACAAGGAAAAATAGCTATGTGTAAATGATCCTATTGAGTTTCAACGCTGATATTGCCATTATCTTCAATTATCTCATCCCTTGCTATCAGAATAGGAACGATTGGATTTATCTGCACCTGTTTGAACTTGATATAGGTAGTACAACTAGTTGAGGTTACATGGGTTATCCAACGAGACAGAGTCATACGCTATAATCCCTAACTTTTGCCTGGATTGCCCTTTCAGGTTTTCAATCCACCGGGATACCCTTTTTTTCCCAAGCCTCCCTTTCGGGTTTTCGATTTTCCGGGTATACAATGTTTTTTATATATATCCCTAATTTTTTGGCCGAACCCTTTTGGTTCGCCGGGATGCCCTTATTTTTGCCTAGGCCAGTCAACCTAGCGGGTCTCTTTTTATGCATAGTATTTTTTGACTATGTATGCGTTCACAGGTTGCAGGAACTCCTCACCATCCATAGTAGTAAGCATCATGGCACCTCTAGAAAATACCCTCTTGACTACAATTGTCCATTCGTATGTGGGAGTCCATTTGCCCCTAGGATCACCCTGTGGTAATATGATACGCTTGATTACCAAGTCTCCAGCTTGATATACTTGTTGCTTGACCTTCTTATTAACGACTTTGATCACACACTTCTGATACATTTGACCATGACAAACAACTGTAAGTCTCTTTTCATCAATCAAGTTTATCTGGTCAAGTCGAGTCTGAATCCATTCATCTTTATCTAAGTCTGCATCCTTCATAATTCTCAGGGAGGGAATCTGAACTTCAATGGGTAGAATTGCTTCCATACCATATACAAGAGAAAATGGGGTTTCCCCAGTTGAAGTACGTATTGTGGTACGATAACCATGAAGAGAAAATGGTAACATTTCATGCAAATCGTTATACATAACTGCCATCTTCTGCAAGATCTTTTAATATTCTTGTTGGCGGCTTCCACTGCGCCATTCATCTTTGGTCGATATGGAGAAGAATTGTGATGCTTAATCTTGAGCTACATGCAGAGGTCAGTAATCATAGTATTGTTTAGATTAGTACCATTGTATGTGATAATCCTTTCGGGGATGCCATACCTATATATAAGATTATATTTGATGAATCGAGCCATAACATTCTTGGTAACAGAATCAAACGAGGCTACCTCTACCCACTTTGTAAAGTAATCAATAGCAACGAGAATGAAATGATTCCCATTGGAACCGGTAGGTTTAATCTCACTAATCATATCAATGCCTCACATGGCAAAATTCCAAGGAGAAGTCAGAACATTCAATGGAACTGGAGGTATATATACTTTGTCAGCATAGATCTGGTACTTATGACAAGTCTTGGAGTGCTGATAGCAATCAACTTCCATTGTAGACCAATAGTAACATGCTCTCAAAATATTCTTAGCCGTTGTATGCCCACTAGAATGAGTACCAAAGATCCCATCATGAATGTCTTCTATAATTTATCTTGCTTCCTTCTTGTCCACAAAACGAAGCAAAGTCGAATTGTGATTGCGCTTATACAAAATTGCATTACTCAGGAAAACTTTGGCAGAAAATCTCCTCAGAAACTTCTTGTCATTGATAGATTCCCCCTCAGGATATTCCTGAGCTTCGATATATCTTTTCACTTCATGGACCCAAGGTTTCTCTTCTACTCCTTCAGTATCAACCTCATAACAATATGCTGGTTCATCTAACCGATCAATAGTAATTCTAGGCACTTCATCATCCCAACTGATTTACAACATAGATGGCATAGTGGTTAATGCATCTGCCAACTAGTTCTCTTCTCATGGGATATGTCCAAAAGTAATCTCTTCAAAGTATGGAATTAAAGACAACACATGCTCTCTGTAAGGAATGAGATTTGGATGATTTGTGTCCCATTCACCTTTAACATGACTGACTACCAGGGTTGAATCTCCGTACACATTCAAAAACTGGATCTTCATCTCAATGGCAACCTTGATACCCATAATATATGCTTCACATTCTTCAGTATTGTTGGTACAATCAAAACAAAGTCTAGCAGTAAATGGTGTATAGCAACCCTCTGGAGAGATAATCACAACACTAACACCATTACCAAGTGCATTAGAAGCTCCATCAAAAACCATAGTCCACCGGGATACCTGTTCAGGTCCTTCATATTGTCTAGGTTCTTTAGCAACAAGCATAATATCTTCATCCGGAAACTCAAAGTTCATAGACTGATAGTCATCCATTGCTTGATGAGCCAAATGATCAGCTACCACACTTCCTTTAATTGCTTTCTGAGTAGTATACTGTATATCATATTTTGTCAAAATCATTTGCCATCTCGCTATTCGTCTAGAGAGAGCAGGTTTCTCAAATATGTACTTGATAGGATCCATCTTTGAAATCAATAAAGTGGTATAAGTAAACATATACTGTCTTAGTCGGCGAGCAACACAAGCCAAAGCGCAACAAGTTTTCTCGAGCAGTGAGTATCTTGTTTCACAGTCGGTAAACATTTTGCTAACGTAGTATATTGCTTGCTCTTTTCGACCAGACTCGTCATGTTGCCCCAACACACACCCCATTGAATTGTCCAATACTGTCAGGTACATAATCAAGGGTATTCCTTCAATTGGTGGCATCAATATTGGAGGTTCCTGGAGGTATTTATTGATCTCATCAAAAGCTACCTGGAATTCGTCGTTCCATTCCATTACTTGATCTTTCTTCAACAACTTGAAGATGGGCTCACAAGTAGCGGTTAATTGGAAAATAAATCTTGCAATGTAATTCAGTCGTCCCAAGAAACCTCTGACTTCTTTCTCAGTACGGGGATCATGCATTTCTTGTATAGCTTTTACCATTGCAGGGTCAACTTCAATACCTTTACCACTGACAACGAAACCCAAAAGTTTACCAGATCTAACTCCAAAGGTACATTTGTTTGGATTCAATCTCAACTTGTACTTCTTCAACCTCTCAAACAACTTGTGCAGATGATCAAGATGTTCTTCTTCAGTCTAAGATTTGGCTATCATATCATCAACATATACCTCTATCTCATGGTGAATCATATCATGGAACAAAACAGTCTTCATTGCAACCCGGAAATAAACCGGCTTGCTGCAGCTTCTTCTTAATAATGGAAAGAGGAGTATTCAAACCAGTCACCGTAGAAACATAAAAAACGTCATCAACAACATTAACAGTCTTCTCATGTTTGGGCATATGGGAAGTAATCACATTAGGAGTCTCAGGAGGATCAAATTCAATTTCTCCAACATCAATCATATCCTGGATCTTATTCTTCAATGCCCAACAATTATTAGTATCATGGCCTGGGCAATTGGAGTGATATGCACATCTTGCATTGGAATTGAAACGATGAGAGGTAGTATTGAGATTATGAGGAGGATCCCTCAAAGTAATCAATTCTCCCTTCAACATGTGCTGCAGAGCCTGAGCCAACGACATATTGATCTTTATAAATTGCCTCTTAGGTGTATTTTGCTTAGGCTGACTATTATGTTACTGATCTTGTTGTGTGGGACTGCTCCCACATATTGGTTGTTCCTATTACGACCCTGTTGGCCATACACAACATTAGATTCTTTCTTTCCATTAGGGGGCTTCTTGGTAGTACTTAAAGAGGCAACCATTTGTATCTTACCACTTCGTATTCCACTCTCCACACGTTCTCTAGTTATTATCAACTCAGTGAAACTAGACGATGAACTCACAATGGGATGACTGTAGTAAGGACCAGTCAATGTACTCATGAACATATCAACCAATTCTCTGTCAGTCAAAGGGGGTTGAACTCTGCTTGCAAGATCTCTCCACTTCTGGGCATACTCCTTGAAACTTTATTTAGAACCGATAGACATGCTTTGGAGTTGCATGCGAGTTGGTGCCAAATCAGAGTTATATTGATATTGCCTATAGTAGGCTTAAGCAAGATCATTCAAAGTACGAATATTGATACTCTCAAGTTGATAGTACCATTCCAGTTGAGCTCCAGATAAATTTTCTTGAAAGAAATGAATCCACAACTTCCTGTCAGCAGTATGTGGCTGGATCCTTCGGACATAAGACCTCAGATGCAACTTAGGACAGGACACACCATCATACACCACAAAATTAGGAACCTTGAATCCAATAGGGATGACAACTCCAGAAATCAAACTCAGATCTTCAAAATCCAACCCAAGAGTCTTTTGTAATTCCATAGCATTCACACGATCCTCCAGCAACTTATACTTCTCATCACTAGTTGAATCATGATAATAATTCTCCTCATAATCAAAATTCACAGCAGTACCATGTGGACTTCCTTCCTCTTCTGTAGAATCTTTATCTCTAGGGTTTTCAACCTCATCATTTGTCTTGATTGGAGTTCTGAATCTTCTTCCCAGATTGATGAAGCCAACTGGTGTTTTGGTCTTCTTCTTCTTCTTGGTCAGGAGTGCTTTCATCTCTTCTTGTCCCTTGGACAAGTTCAGGATCATCTCTTGGAATTGGGAATTCTGAGCCTGAAGATCTTTGACAGATTGTTCGAAAACCATTTCTGCTGAAATATAACAGCGAGAAGATGAGAAACTTGTTGTGAAAACCTATTATGAAACGATATGGTATGTAGATGCATATACAATGTTTTCAAGGACCGCATGATTTAAATTTGTTAAAACAAACAAAAACAAAACTCTTATTAGTAGGCTTGAAATAATATTGCCCTTGGGCTTACAAATTAAAATGAACAAAATTTATAAATAAAATAAAACATCTGAGAATTAAGTCTCCCATGGACGCTTCCTCTTGGTGTTGAGATATGTGTTGAGATTCCGCTCCTCGTGAAGTTGCTTTGTCAGCTCCAACACTCTTTCTTGGCTAATCCTGAATTGGGCTTCAAAGGTATCTCTTTGCTCCTTCAGTTGGATCCAGGAGTTCTGCAGCTCTTCCAAATCAGTGGGCATATCTGGATAAAGGATGGTATAAGGAACATCTCCTTCAGCAATAGGCTCCATAATAACCGGTAGAACAACAGGATATGACATCATAAGATTCTGAGCACGAGATCGCACCCATCTGGGGTAAGGTTCCATAGGAATGTAGTACTTTGGTTCCAAAGTCTTACTATCAACCTTGTTCACTTTACTCCAAGCTCGTATAACCTTTGACGGTAAACTTGAAGATCATTGTCATAATCAAACACAATACCTTGAATAAGCATGTCATAAGGACCATTACTCCGAGCATAACCAAACTGACGTAGAGCTAAAGAAGGGTTGTAAGTAATGCCCCCTCTTATGCCAAGGAGTGGAACATTAGGGAATTCCCCACAACGGTCAATGATAGTGACATCATCCTTTTAGACCATCTCAAACCCTGTTCATTCTTCGTCACGGATTGAGGAAGGTGAGAAATAAACAACCTAGATAGTAGAGGTATGCAACACATCAGAGTTCCTCCCGCTTTCGTAGTACGAGTGTGAAGAGAGTGTAAGATGTCTCCAAGTAATGTAGGCACTGGATTGTGAGTCAGAAATATGTTGATGGCGTATACATCTATGAACTGGTCTGGATTAGGGAATAATACCAACTCATAAATCAGCAAAGCTAAGATCTCCTCAAAAGTATCATAACTCATAGCATTCAAGAACACCTGAGCTTTTTCTATTAATACTCTAGCAAGAATACCCTTAACTCCGCTTCTTGTTTCTAGGACAATGTCTTATTTCTTCAATTGTAGGGCTGCATCAATGACTTCAGGTTTAAGCTCCTTCTCCAAGCCTATGAAGGGTTTCTGATCAAGGATAGGTACCCTAAGTAACTTGGAGAATTCTTCCATTGTGGGCACCAGCTGATAATCGGGAAATGTAAAACAATGATGTTTAAGATCAAAGAAATGGAATAGGACACTCATCATATCTTCATCAAACCCTGAGGTAACTAATTCAAGTAGATGACCACGCTTCTTGATGAATTTGGAGCTTTCAGGAATTTTTGAGACCAAATCCTTAAGCTTGGAAGGTATCCCTACAAAGTTGATCCGGATAGTATTCCCACGAGTGGAAGCCATAACCTACAACAAAGAACAAAGATAAATCATTTGGTCCTTGAAATGGTTAGTGATAATGTTATGCTTATGATATTATGATGTTATTTTCAATCACAAACATGTGACACACACAAGCAAGTCACACAATAATCCTAGGTTTAGAGGCTTGCATGAGGTTTAAGGGAAAGTACCCTCCCCTGAAGTTTAGTTGGTTCATCCTGCCCTAATAAAAGTAATCGGGTTCTTAGGGATCTCAATATCACTGATCCTTCTCAAGGGTTATTGTTCAGTAGGCAACTGACTTGCCAACCAAACCCCCCCAAGATTATAATCTCAATGAGCATAGCATCGAGTATCAACAAACTTTAGACTTCTCCAAAGTCGGCTATCTCACTACTTTCTAAAGGCCAAGATGGGTCAATTAAGGTTCTAAAGGGTAGTTAGTGTTAATGACAACATATGTAATCCTCATATTATCCTCAACTTACTTAAGGAACGTAATCACCAACCAAGAAGTCACACCAACTGTAGCCACCAGATCAACCATATCGGTATACGCCGTATAGTTTCCTTGGTATATTTCCACTTACCTAAGGTACACTAGATCCGGGTTGGATATTTCACATAGTAACCCCACAACAATCCCTTAAATATAAAGCAAGCAAAGTAAACAAGTAAGTGATCTTAATTCCTAAGGTAACTCCTCTTTTACTAAGTACTCCCCAGCAGAGTCGCCAGTTCTGTAACACGTTGGGAGAACTGACTTTTTATTTATGTTGCAGATAGCATGAGTCGCCACCGACTTTTATTTTATCCAATAGGAAAGGTTATAAAAGAATAGGAAATACCTTTTTAAAAATTCTAAGTTCGGGGGGTAGGTTATATAAAGGGAAGGTATTACCACCCTTTATATCCATGGTTATCCATGGTCTATTAGTTACTTATCTCACTTTAACTTGTTTGAAAAAAATGTGTAGTGTGTGTTTAGAAAAGATTCTCAGAAGTTCTTTGTAATGATCCTCGTATGGATGTATTCAAAGTCTTAAGTTTAAAAATACTTTGAAAGTGGGGTGTGAATAAGAGTTTTTGAAAGATGTGAGTGTAAACACCCCAAATTTTCCCTCACTAAGTTCACACCATGGCTTGTGATCTTTCATGTCTGTATTAGTTCAATCATAGCATATCATGTGGCATTTTTGCTTCACTGCATTATGTCAAGTTCATCTGCATCTAGGGTTTGTGATCTGAGCAATCCAAGATCCATCTGAGCCACCCCAAAGGTCTTCAATCATCTCAAGAGGGTCCATGTATGTTCAATCATCATATTATATCCTCCAAAGATCAAGGAAGTCAAAGAATCACAAGAACTGGCAAAGCATGGAAGCAGAGCCAGGATTTAACTACACAGATGACCTAAAATTAGGGTTTTGGTTTCAGAGGCCATAACTCCAATTTTTTTGGTCATTATTGTTTCTATGGATCTCAATATGTTATAAGGATGATACATACCAAGTTTGATGAAGAAATTCATTGTGGAAGTCATCTGATCACTGGGTAACTTCCTGAGCAAGTCAGAGCAAAATCAGGTCATCTGAGGCCCCATCAATGGACCCAAAGTGGATTTTTCATCAAATTGAAGTTATATGGTCTTTATTTGATCATTGAAGTGCTTAGAAGTTAACAAAGTTGAAGAAAAATGAGCAAAACCAAAAGTTGCCAAAAATGGAAATGACTTGTAATGTAAACTTTCCATTTTGGGAAAGTTTTTCAACCTCCTCTTTCTCAACCAAAAATGCTTCAAATGAAAAATTATTGGTCATGAAAGTTGTAGATTGGATCATTCCCTTTTCAAACAGTACAAGAACAAGATCTAATTCATTTTGGAACTCAAGTTATGGCTTTCCAAAGTTGGCAAAAATCACATAATTTCAAGTTTCATGCCAAAGAGGGATTTTTGCAAAACCTCATGCCAAGCCATTTTGTGACTTCTAATTGACTTCTAAGCATCATACAAACATTATGCATTGCCTAAAACTCAGAATTGGCCCAAGAATCTCACATTTTCATGACTTGCACATAAAGAAATCTTAAAAGGGACAAACTTTGTCAAATTTGCAAAACCTCCCATAACATTTCACAAACATGCTGAATTGCCTCAAAGTGATTTCCATGGCCATCCTTGATCCTTGCTGCACCAGAAACCCCTTTGTACCAAGCCTGAACCAGCCCATACCTCAAAGTACAACCAACCTTGACTTTTTGCATTTTCACCCATACCAATCAGCATAGCCCACACCAACTCCACAGACTTATCACAGCTTGATATGTGGACTTTATGCAAGCCATAACACACAAGAACCAAGCCTGAATCCTCAGCATTTCCCTAGTTCACAAAAATCACCCCACTTGCATTTTCTTTCGAAACTCTCAACTCACTTAACAAAACTTCAAACTTCTTCCACCATTCATCTTCAAATCAATTACTGATAACAAAACTTCAAACTTCTTCCACCATTCATCTTCAAATCAATTACTGATCAATTACTTAAGATTGAGTGAAGATAAATTGTTTTTAGAGTGGATTTGAGCTTAGGGGAGTGAAAGGAATGAATCTGGAGCTTTAGAGCTCCAGAAATGGTCTAGGGAGTGAGTTGCAAATTTTCAGGGGAGAGGTTGGCCGGAGAAGATGACCGGAGGTTTTCTCCGGCCACCTGAGAGTGATTAAATGCTAATTAGGGTTAGGGTTTCATATTTGAATCTGGGCCCTTAGATTAGTTCTCCCGCTCGTGATTGAAGGGTTAGGATTAGGTCATTAGTTATTAATTAGGATTATTTAATTAATTAATCAGGTTTAATGAAATTTGAATTTGGGCCATTTGATGTGGCGTGTGGTCAACCAGTTTAAACCCAGAATCAATCTTGTCCCTCCATTCAGCTTACTTTCATTAATTCATATTTTTAATTCATTTTTCTTATTTTATTTTGTACGAATTTTTAAAAATAGTAAAAATCATCAAACAATTCTGAAAATATTTATCAAACATTTTATTAATTTTCAAAAACCAAAAATATTTTTATTTTTATTTTTTGCATTAAAAAAAATATTTTTAAATCATTTAAATGTTAGTTTTAATTAGCTAATTGATTTTAATTAATTAAAAATACATTTAAGTATTTAAAAATCACAAATAAAATTCAGAGAACATTCTTGGACATTTAGAAACATTTACAAACTCACCATACAAATTTCTTTTTGGTTTTGATCATGCTTTGACATTTTTTCAATGAATTAGGGTTCTTAAATTTGTCCATTTTTAACCCTAACTTCAAAAATTCATAACTTTTAAACCAAGTTGAGTTTGTGAATGGTTCATTTTGCATTGTTCTATGAATGGCTTCTAGTTTCTAAAGACATTTTTGTTTCATTTTTATCTTTCATTTTCAATTTATTTGGCATTTTACATTTAGGATCATCCTTAAAACCCTAGAAACTTCAAAAATTCATAACTCCTCCTAGGTTTAACTTCTAACCTCCCCCTTTAGAGGGTAACCTAGTATAAGTTTAGGGTTCCTTTGATTGAATTTTCAATTTTTTATCTTATGATTTGCTTCTGTTTTTGAGTTTTGCATCTCATGTTGCATGAAAACTCTAATTTTGTATCTTCATTTGCATCCCTCTTGCATATGCTTGTATTCATGAACTTGCCATGACATTTCATACATTCACATGACTTCTAAGACATCCTAGGACACATTAGAATCATGTTTGATCATTGCATCATTCATTTGCCATGTTATGCATTCATTTCATTTCATGTGCATTCATGAACTTTCATGCTCCTTTCATGCTTCATTTGCATCCTCATTACTTGTATGATCATTCACATCTCATGACATACATTTGCATCATCTATTAACATAATTTGCATCTTGAACATGCTTCTGGTTTTGGTTTGCATCATTGCATACTTTTCTTTTTCATTTCATTTTCATTTCCTTTTACTAACTTTTCAGGTGGTAAGTTACTTTGAGAAGTGAATTTGCCTTCACTTCTCATAATCTCTTCTCATCTCTCTTATGCATCTTTGCTGAATTTTGTATGTGTATTAGAATGAGCTTGCTCATTCATGTTCCCTCTTCACTTTCTTTCTTCAAGCAACTTATCTTCTTAAGTGAAGTAAGTTGACTTGCTTCTGTTGCTCCTCCTCCTTTCATCTGCTTCTTCCTTGGTGGCCCTTCTTGAAGATCTATTGCAAGCCTCATAAACCCTAGGAGTACCCAAGCATGATAAAAATTAGGGTTTGATTACTCCCCCCATTAGTTTTACCTTTGTGTCATCTTTTGTGTCTCTCTTCTCATCTCATAATCAGGGACTAAACCTTAAGGGTTTTAAGGCTTTGTGATTAAGGTTATGCATGTATCGTTCTCTTAGGGTGGAGTGTATACCTTTAATCCTAAGTCTTAAACCCTTAATGTGTTTAAATCCCTTAAATCAATCCATCTAATAAACACTAAGACATCAAGCTTGTAACTTGGGCCTTACATTAGGGTTCTAATTCTTCCTTAATTGGTTAAGAAGGATTAACCCTAGTGTTAATGGACAAGTCCCCCTCAAGTTGTCTTACAAACCATAAAATCCACTTCTTAGTCTTACCATTAACTAAAATCCACTTTAATAAAGGCTTTGTTTTGTCATGAGGTTAATCCCTAATCATGGATTAAGTTGAGGAGCCTTCCTCAGCTTAAATGTTCTCATCAATTATCCTTCTATTAGGATGGTGTAATGAGTCCATTAAATCCTTGATTATAGCTTAAACTCATTACCTAACACTAAACAAAAACTTCAAAAACAACTAAATAAGTGCAAGTAGGTTGATGATCGTAATCCTACATCATGGTGATTAAGTGTGAGGTGCTTACTTCATACTTAAGGTATTCTCATTACCCCTAATCAGAGGGAAGATGTGATGAGTTTACTAACCCTTGGTTTAGGCTTAAGCTCATTTTCTTATGACAAACTCCAAAAGCCATAAAATATTGAAAACACAGAAACAAACAATAATCGTCTCCTCCAGGATTCTTTTCTCACCTCATTCACTCACAAACAAGAACTCGCTTATTCCGTCTAATGCAAGACAGTTTGCACCTGAGCCAGACAGGTCATACACTTGAGCATAGACAAGTAAGCAGTTCATCGATCAATTTATCTTTCAGTATCTTTGAGTCGAACTACGGTGTTCTGACTTCCTCATTGCACGAGAGGATACATAGGCATAACTTAACTGTTATCGAACAAAAGTCTCTGTATATTCCCCCCTCTTCCAGCCTTATTCTTTTAAACCTCATTGTCTTAAGCATTGCACTCTTTCCTTACACTGACACTCCTTTTATTCACTTCACATTTCCTTTGCACTGACACTTGCATTCTTTTCCAGCTTTTGCACACAGAATAGCACTGACAATACCCCTTTAAACACAAATCTTTCAAGCATGGATCCCGTCGAGTACGACGGACAATCTGGGTGCTAATACCTTCCCATGTTGTAACCAACCCCCTTTCTCAGTTTCTCTGGTTCGCAACCGTATTATCCATTTCTTTCCTAGGTTTATGCGGCATTACCTTTCCTTCGGGATAAAAAGGCCTAGCTGGCGACTCTTTTCAGTTCATCTTCATGTTCTTCTCCTTTCGCCGACTGTTCGCGTCTGTACCCCTTCTGGCCTTGTGTCATTTGGTGGGAGCGACAGCTTGGCGACTCTGCTGGGGAGCCTTATATTACAACCAGGGCTTTTGGTTCTTTTTGTGGGTTCCTCCTAGCTCTTGTTTGATTTGTGGTTACTGGGGTGTTATGTGCTAATTGTGTTTATTTATTTTCTTTATTTATTGCTTTATGTACAACTTTATTTACTGCTTTCTTTACAGTCTTTTATACATCATACTGTCATTATCATTGCTGGAGCTGGTTTTCTGTTTTGGTGGGTGGGGTTTCACTAAGTGATTAAGGTCCTATACTTGGGACCTGAGTGACACCTAGGCTAGAGTGGTTCATGTTCTTTCCCATTCCATTTCGGTCTGGTACGGGAATATGAAACACAATTCAGATGTGGGTTTCTTCTTGAGAACTCTGTGCTACAGATTTCCTGTAGTGCTAGGGCTATCTGGGAAGCCTGCTAAGTCTGGATGACCTTTATTTTGACCTTCAAAATCTGGGGTGAATTAGAGGAGAATCTTTTATGGTTATTGTAAACAATGTACCTGATGCGTGTTTTTCGCAAGTGTACGAACACGTCAGAGTAATATAAAAGATTGTCGAATCCACAGAGACCAAGTGTCAATCTATCGTACCTGTTGTTATGGTGTGTATCTAAGACAACTAAATAAAGGGGTTTTAAGAAGGGTGCAATGGTAAATAAATGATAATTCACGAAATCAATGATAAATGATAATCCAGTACTTGTAATTCACGAAATCAATGGTAATTCACGAAATCAATGATAATCCAGTACTTGTTAATGGAACTACTTATGGGCAATGTTTTCTCCTTTGAAAAGAACTAATTTAACAGGAACTGTCGCTTTCGCGTATTCAGAACCGAGTTGTACTCTCTAATCAACCCCTCCTATTGTCACGGATAAAAAGGTGCGTACTGCGTTAGAGTAGTAAACCTATTTTTAAGAAATGTAGTATCTTAACTAAGTTGAAAAGTATTTTAACCTGGACTTCTTAGAAAAAAGAGGTTCTTACGAACCAGACTCTAAACTTCCTAACGCGTCCGAAAATCGTTTTAAAATCTCTTTTCTTTTTAATCTAAAAACTCCTAATGAACTAGACAAAGCGCTTTTGGCTGTTTTTGAAATAGTTAAAACCAATTAGATTGAATTGAAAGATAAAATAGCCCTTAAGCGTTTCCACGAACAATTATACGGATTACTGGTTCAATTACAATCCTTACATTCTAACCTTTATGGAATTAGTTAGACATGATAAAGTAAAGGTTCTTTTTATAATATTTCATAAAAGTAATTAAGTGCGAGTGCGGAAAGTAAATGAATTTAGTGCGAGTGCGAAAAGTAAATGAATTTAGTGCGAGTGCGAGAAATAAAGTAATTTAGTGCGAGTGCGGGAAATAAAGGAATTTAGTGCAGGTGCGGATAATAAAGAAAGTAAAGCAGTGCGAGAAATAAATAAAAGTAAAGCAATGCGGAAAGATAAAATACGAACTGGAATTAAAATGGCGGCAGGATTAACTTCCTCCAGAGTGCTCCAAAACTCGATCACACAGACAGATTACAGACTCGATCACTCGATTGCAGAAACACCCCGATGTGGAATGGTAACTGCTCTATAACTGATATATGCCTAAAGAAATCTAATTTTGGATGAAGAAAAACTAAAAACTAAAGTCCTATTTATAGGAAAACTAAATGCGGGAAATGACCAGGACGCCCCTCCACTAAAAAGTGGAGGGAACTGCATTTTTGCCTTGTGGCGCCCGCCACAGGCCTATGGCGCCCGCCATAGTACTAATAGGGAATGGAAGAGTGGGGATCGTGGGTCTTGGCAGTTGTGGAGTGGTCTTGAGACGTGGCCACGTCATGGCTAACCCCATGGCGCCCGCCACGGTGGGTGCCGTAAGTGCAAAACGCTGAATTTCTAGGTTTTCGTCCGTTTCCACTCCTTTTTCGCTCCTTTTCTCGATTCAAGCCCCGATTACAATAAAAACCTGAAAACAAAAGAAAACAAAGTAATAACATAACAAAATAACAATAAAAGCTAAGAATGCATGCGAAATCGGAGTCAGAAATACGGTGAAATTTAGTGTGATCAATACCTCCGGGTTAGAAGTGTTTACACTTCTCATAACTGATCCAAGTCTGAGGATCCTTGTTCTAGAACATTACATGTGAGGGGGTTGGGTTGTTTACAGGTTTGCAGGAACCCTTGGCCACATCATACCCTACTACTGTATTGTTTAAGAATACTTCACTTTGGACAGTTCTTGTGATTAACCATGGACATGTGACTCTTTATTTGAGTCCCCCACCTTGTTTACTAGATCTCTGAGCCTCCATCCAGACCTTTGAACATACATGGACCTTATACCAAGACAGATAATCAGATCCAGCTCTTGATCACAAACCCTTGCATATCATTTGCATATATCATCATTGCATCAACATTTGTTTATTTGTTTTTCAGGGTATCCACCTCATTATATCTTGGTTTTGGTTTTGACCCCTTATGTTGCTTAGACCTCTGCTTCAGCTATCTCCTTCAGCATCTCCTTCAGTCTGTCAGAGACTCACCTGCATCAGTCTGTCAGAGACTTACCTCCAGCTTCTCAGTCTGTGATCTTCATCAGCATCTGTCTTCAGCTCCTTCATCAGCACTCATGGCTACTCCAAGAAAGAGCAACATATCTTATCACTTCTTTGAGCCTTCTTTGACTGGTATCAGGCAGGTCCAGTCACTCATCACACCTGACCACATCCCACTATTTAGAGAGCACTATGGGGGTATTTTGGACATGGTTATGGATCTTGATTCTTCTCAGAGAAGCATGATCCACACATGCTTGCAGTTTTATGACCCTCCACTTAGATGCTTCACCTTTCCAGACTTTCAGATTGGGCCTCTATTGGAAGAGTTTTCTTTGTTGATTGGAGTGCCTATCAGAGGAGGGATCCCCTATAACCCAGAGATGAATGCTCCCAGAAGTGAAGAGATAGCAAGGGCAATGCACTTGGAGCCTGCCCTTATTGAGCAAAACATGACAACAAAAGCTGGGATTCCTGGTTTGTATTTGGACTTCTTGATTTCTCAAGCCATCCTGAAGGCTACCTTGGGAGAACGGAGGGCAGTCTGTGCACTTTTAGCCCTCGGCATATATGGGGCTATATTGTTTGCATATGAGCCTAAATTTGTCAGTAAGAATGCCATCCATTGTTTTCTGCTGAGGAACCCAATGCCTACATTGCTAGGAGATTTTTACTACTAAGTCCATCAGAGAAATGAAAAGCAAAGGGGGAAGTTGGTCAGATGTTGTGCTCCTCTGTACTACTCTTGGCTGCTCAGACACTTGCCAAAATCAGATGCCTTCTTGAACCCCCATCAGCAGAAGAATTGGGCTAAGAGGTTCATTGCCTTGACATTAGATGACATCAGGTGGTGCACCCAGAGCACCAAAGGCAAGGATATTATTACCAGCTGTGGGCAGTACCCTAATGTGCCTCTGATAGGAGTAAAAGGTTGCATCAATTACAACCCTTTACTGCTTAAGAGACAATTGGGATATGCTCTGGTTCATCCTCCCAGAGGATAAGATTTGGCTGAGACTCTCTACTGTGAAGTTCAACCCAACTCTGCTATTGTCAGACAAGCTTCCTGGGCTTGGGACAACATCCAGACAAAGGGGACAGCCATCCTTGGAAGATGTAACAATGTTGCTTCAGCTCAGTACTATGACTGGTCCCGTACTAGAGCTCATATCACCAGGATGCCTTTCACCTTGGAAGACACACCTGGACCATCTACAGTACAACCTACAACAACTGTTAGCTTGGAGGAATTTGAAAAGCTGAAAGAAAGGAATGAGCGGCTATCTGAAGCTCTAAAGAAAACTCTTTGGGAAAGAAGTGACGGTTGTCTGGACATTGAAAGATTGGAAAAGCTCAAGATTGAGCATCTGACCAAGATTGAAAGGACATAGGACTACATAAGGAAAGCAAGAGCCGGGGAACAGATATTAAAGAATGCCTGCAAGGAGGCCAAGATTCAGAAAGCTAGGGATGAGTATTACCTGGAAGAGAGCCAGGCTAGGTGGATCAGGATCACCGAAGCCCATGCACAAGAAGACCAGAGGACTCAGGCCAAGATTGAGCAGCTGGAGGCCAAGGAGAAGAAGCAGCAGGAGGCTTTGTTGGCAGCTCAGAAGGAGATATCAGAATTGAAGCTCCGAGCGGGGTTAAAAAGATCAAAGGATCAGGACAGGCATAAGAATCTGACTAATGCCATTGCTACCAGGAACCTCCTCATTAGGACCATTACAGAGCACCCAGCTAGTCCGGTGATTGAGGCACTTCTGAAGGAAGTCAGGGAAGATGACTATGGACTGGATGTCTGATTCCTTTTTGCTTGTATTTCCTTTCTTTTGATGTACTTTTCCTTTTTGTTGTATTTTTGACCCACCATGGGCATGTATTGTAAACAGACTATGTATTTTTCATCATTTGAAATATATCAGTTTGTTTTATTTTGGTGGGCTCTCTCTCAACATCATCAAGCATCTCCTCGAGGTCTGGAAAGGTCAAAACCAAGAACCAAACCGGATACCTTGGGAAACAAATAAGCATACTGCATTGCATGCTAACATTTTCTTTGTTTTGTAGGTTTTGTTTGTTATTTTGTTTCTCACTTTGTTGTGGTTTCAGGAAACATTGCTCGTCGCCGAGTGTTCCCTGTCAACCGCATACACCGGTACCCAACTCGTAACAACCTTCCAGGCATTCAGATGGATCAGGTACAGTAGGACCTGACTGAAGTGAGAAATCAGATGGCAAATGAAAGGGTCGAGATGAGAAACCAAATGTCTCAGTTTATGGCAGTAATGACTGGCTTAGCCCAGAACCAAGAGAGGTTGAGAGAGCTGGTAGAAAGACAGACACCTGAAGAGCCCTACCTTGGGACAGGGGGAACCAACAATAATGAACGAGGACAACCCCGTATCGACCCACCTGAGTATGGGCCCTATTTGAATCCAGATGTTAATGTCACAAGGAATGTTCAAGGTAATATTGCCGGGGGCAGAATCCTGCAAGAGGATCCCCAAGAGGAACAATTTACTGTTATTGGGGCTGGAGATGAGGTGTATGACAGAAGACCGGATGAGATTGCTGAAAAGTTAAGATCTTTGGAATCCCAAAATTCTTTGGGCTTTGACGTAATGGATATTGGGCTGGTAGATGGGGTGAGAATTCCCCACAAATTCAAACCCCCTTGCTTCGAGAAATATAATGGTACCTCATGCCCGCGTACTCATCTGCAATCTTTCTTAGGAAGACTCAAGGCTTATACCATGGATGAGAAGTTATGGATGTTCTATTTTGAGGACAGCCTGACTGGAGCTTCAAGAGAATGGTATTCGCATCTGACAAGGGCCACCATAAGATGTTGGAAAGACTTGGCCGAGGCCTTCATCCGGCAATACCAGTACAACCTAGACATGGCCCCCAATAGAACTCTTCTAATGGGCATGTCTCAGTCTTCAAGGGAGAGCTTTCGGGATTATGCTCAAAGGTGGAGACAGCTTGCTGCTGCTGTCCAGCCACCCATGTCAGAAAGAGAGATGGCCGACATGTTTATGAACACCTTGCAGGGAACTTATATCGATAGACTTGCTGCTTTCTCTTCTACCAGTTTCGCTGATGTAGTTATAGTTGGTGAGAGAATTGAGAGTCTTTTGAAGATGGGCAAAATCTCTGACAATGGTGCCAGTTCCTCCAACAACCCCAGAAAACCTTTTGCAGGACCCCAGAGGGCGGGTGAAACAAATGCTATCCATGCAAGCAGGGGCATACCCCAATATTCTCACAAATCAATAGCAGTCGTTACTATCCCGGCTCCGGTTCCATAGCAACCATCATATCCTCAACAACAACGACATCACGATCAACAACAATCCCATTTTTCCAACAACGAACGTACAACAATAACAACAACAACCAACAACAACGCCCCTTTCAACAGAGGCCATCTCAAGCAAATAGGGTGATTGACCCCATTCCTATGCCTTATGCTACTTTACTGCCACAACTCCTGAAACGTAACCTGGTTGAGTTAAGGACGTTGGCTCCACCAGATCCTCTCAATCTCCCGAAGAATTATGATGCTAATGCTAGGTGTGCCTTTCACTCCAACGCACCTGGTCATAATACTGAGAAGTGTAGAGCCTTACAGATGAAGGTTCAAGATCTGGTCGATTCCAAAGCTCTCAATTTCGCACCTCCTTCGAACGTTAACAGGAATCCTATGCCTAATCATGGTGGGCCTAGGATTAATGCCATATAAGAGGACCAACCATCCGCACTGATTGATGATGTTGCACAAATTCAAACACCGCTGGCTGAAGTCAAAGCTTGACTCTTAAGATGCCAAGTGTTCCCGGGCTGTGGGGCCTGTTGTGAATTGTGCGAGACTGCTATTAATGGTTGTGAGAAGCTAAGGTTTGGCATAGATGGCCTCATCAGAGATGGAATCCTGCAGATTACTACAATGGCTCCTTTAATAACTCTTGTTTCAGCAACAATGGATTCTCCTACAACATCAACAATCCTTTCTTCAGCAACAACAAATCCTCCTACAACAGCAACAACTATCATTCCCACTGATTCATCCACAACTCCGACAATTACTCCATCCATTATTTCAACAGATCAGAGTTCAACAACATTTTCTTCTACAACATCAGCACCCATCTCATCAACGGAATCTCCTACAACACCAGCGAACACTAATGAAGATGTCTCAACGGTCACGATCTATTATGACCCAACAAATGTCCATCCCAACAACAACTTTCAACAAAAAACTGCAACACCTCCTGTCAGATCTCCAGTCACAATCTACTACGATCCGCATACCATCACAGCTCCTTCCGCTGCAGCAATCAGTCTGGTCACCATTACAATGCCTGGACCTGTTCCTTATGAAAGCAATAATGCCATACCTTGGCACTACGGCTCTGATCTCTACTGCGACGGAAAGAAAATCACTCTAGATTCATCAACCTCTTCACCACAAGTTGACAATGTTAGGGGAGGCGGAGGCTTCACCAGAAGCGGACGCCTTTTTTTCCTCACAAACACCAAGACCCAATGCTGAAGCAGAAGCTGCTGCTAAGGCAAAAGGGAAGAATGTGGTACTTGAAGAGCCAACTGTTAAAGAAACTCCGAAGACGTATTTTGAACAAGAAGTGGATGAGTTCATGAGAATAATCAAAAAGAGTGATTACAAAGTGGTGGACCAGCTTCATCAGACACCCTCCAAAATCTCTATATTATCACTGTTAATGTGTTCCGAGGCCCACAGGAATGCATTGTTGAAGGTCCTGCATGCAGCATACGTGCCGGAAGAGATTATTGTTAATCAGTTAGAAACCGTGGTTGCAAATGTCAACACCAGTTATGGTCCGGGCTTTACAAATGCTGATTTAACAACGGGGGGCGCAACCATAACAAGGCTTTGCACATCACCTTGGAATGCAAAGGTTTTGTCCTTTCTCATGTACTGGTGGACACTGGGTCTTCTCTCAATGTTCTCCCAAAGAAAGTCTTGGTGAAGTTGGAGTATGATGGTTTGGCATTGCGTCCAAGTAATTTGGTGGTGAGAGCATTTGATGGCTCTAAGAGATCGGTGCTTGGAGAGATTGATTTACCTGTGTTGATTGGCCCGCAGACCTTTAAAACTACCTTCTTTGTGATGGACATACAGCCGGCCTACAGCTATCTGTTGGGTAGACCCTGGATTCACGCTGCTGGCGCTGTTACATCTACCCTTCACCAGAAGTTAAAATTTGAGTGGGAAGGCCAGATCATCACAATCTGTGGGGAGGAAGATATCTTTGTTAGCCAGCTGGCTACTTATAAGTACATAGAAATGGATGGGGAGATCCATGAGACTATAAGTCAGGGGTTTGAGGCCCTTAACATCAATGAAGCAACTGCTATGTCTGGAACTTCCATCACTTCATATCAACAGGCCCGAAAGGTTGTTGAAGAGGGTACCGCTCAAGGCTGGGGCAAGCTGCTGCCAGTTGAAAAGAAAGAAGACAGATTCGGGTTGGGTTACAGACCAACTCGACAAGATCAACCAGAGGCTGCAACGGAGCCCAAATTTGTCAGCGGGGGAATGCTTACCCCGGATGCTGTGAACAGTTTGGAAGACGAGGAGGAAGATGAACGCAACTTGGAACACTGGATACGTTCAAGGACCCCGGGGAACCAAGTCTCAAACTGGTCTTCCCAGGAAATTATAAGAGTTACTCATGCAGAGTAATTATTATTTCCTGTCTTTAAGCATGCATCAAGTCCAGCATCTTGCCCAAGATGTCAGGGCTCATTTTGTAATCGAGCCATCTTGTATTTTGTGCAAACGATCAATTAATGAATATCAGGACATCTTTTGCAAATGAGTCTCTTTTTTCCCGCTCACTGTTTTTCATTTTTCATTTGTTGTACAAAAATAAAATGGCAATGTTTTTCAAAATAATAACTTCATTTTCACTTTTTCTAAACAAGAAAAAACTGATCAATAAAATGAACAAATCTAAACCCTTGCAGAGAGTGCCCTCCAGACTGCACCGACAACGACACTGCTATGAATTCGTATGACTTCGACAATCCGATTAATCAAGACGATGAAGGGGTTGAAGAAGATTATGAGCTACCGGAAGAGCTAGCCAGATTGTTAAGGCAAGAGGAGAGGGTTATCACTCCTCATCGGGAGGAAGTTGAGACGATTAATCTTGGAACCGAAGAAGACTTGAAAGAAGTGAAGATCGGGGCCCGTCTGCAAGATTCAGTGAAGGAACAACTTACTGACATGCTTCGGGAGTATGTGGATGTTTTTGCTTGGTCTTATCAGGATATGCCAGGTTTGGATACCGACATTGTTATGCACAAGCTTCCTCTAAAAGAAGACTGTCCTCCAGTAAAACAGAAGTTGCGCCGTACTCGTCCGGATATGGCCATGAAGATAAAAGAAGAGGTACAAAAACAGTGGGACGCCGGCTTCCTTGCTGTAACTAGCTACCCGCCGTGGGTTGCTAACATTGTACCAGTGCCTAAGAAAGATGGCAAAGTACGGATGTGTGTGGATTATCGAGATCTGAACAGAGCCAGCCCGAAAGATGACTTCCCATTACCTCACATTGATGTATTGGTCGACAATACAGCTCAATTCTCGGTGTTCTCCTTCATGGATGGATTTTCAGGATATAATCAGATCAAGATGTCACCTGAAGACATGGAGAAGACAACTTTCATCACACCCTGGGGCATATTCTGTTATAAGGTAATGCCATTCGGACTGAAGAATGTTGGTGCCACTTATCAACGGGCTATGGTGACATTATTCCACGATATGATCCACAAAGAAATTGAATGTTATGTGGATGACATGATTGCCAAGTCCCTCACAGAAGAAGACCACCTGGTGAATCTTTTGAAGCTATTCAAGCGTCTGAGGAAGTACCAATTGAAGTTAAACTCCAACAAATGCACATTTGGGGTACGGTCCGGTAAGCTGCTGGGGTTCATTGTAAGTGAAAAAGGGATTGAAGTTGACCCTGACAAAGTCAAAGCCATTCAAGAAATGCTTGCACCAAAGACTGAAAAAGAAGTTCGGGGGTTTCTAGGTAGATTGAACTACATTTCAAGGTTCATATCTCATCTTACAGCAACCTGTGAGCCCCTGATCAAGTTGTTAAGGAAAGAACAAACGGTCAGGTGGAATGAAGACTACCAAAGGGCTTTTGACAAAATCAAGGAGTACTTACAAGAGCCTCTAATCCTTATGCCTCCAGTTGAAGGAAGACCTCTAATAATGTACTTGACAGTATTAGAAGAGTCAATGGGGTGTGTGCTGGGCCAGCATGACGAGTCTGGTCGAAAAGAGTATGCAATATACTACCTAAGCAAAAAGTTTACCGACTATGAACAACGTTATTCACTGCTCGAGAAAACTTGATGTGCTTTAGCGTGGGCTGCTCCCCGACTAAGACAGTATATGTTGACCCACACTACTTTGTTGATCTCAAAAATGGACCCAGTTAAGTACATATTTGAGAAGCCAGCACTTACTGGACGGGTTGCAAGATGGAAAATGATTCTCATAGAATATGACATTCAGTACACATCTCAGAAAGCCATCAAAGACAGTGTATTGTTTGACTATCTAGCTGAGCAACCCATTGATGATTACCAGCCTATGAGATTTGACTTCCCTGATGAAGACATCATGTTCATAAAAGCAAAAGATCATGAAGAGCCTATTCACACTGAAGGGCCTGACCCAGAAGAAGAATGGACAATGATGTTTGATGGGGCTGTCAATATGAATGGTCGTGGTGTTGGTGCAGTACTCATTACACCAAAAGGAGTTCACATGCCTTTCTCGGCAAAACTCACCTTTAACTGCACTAACAATGAAGCTGAATATGAAGCTTGTATCAAGGGTCTTGAGGAAGCCATTGACCTCAGGATCAAGACATTAACTGTATTCGGAGATTCAGCTCTGGTAATCAATCAAACCAACGGCAAATGGTACACTCACCAAGAGCATCTGATTCCATACCGGGATTATACGAGGAGATTACTAACTTTCTTCACCACAGTCAAACTTGAGTATATCCCTCGAGATGAAAATCAGTTTGCAGATGCTATGGCTACCATTTCCTCCATGATCAAAGTTCAAGCTGCCAACTTTGTGCCTCGGATTTCAGTATCCAGACTTGACAGACCAACATACGTATTCTCGGCAGACATTGCTAAAGATGATAAGCCTTGGTTCTATGACATCAAATGCTTCTTAGAGGATCAAACATACCCACCTGGGGCATCATCCAATGATAAGAAGACATTAAGAAGGTTGGCTAGTAGTTTCTTCTTGAATGCTGATGGTTCGTTATACAAGCGCAACTTTGACATGGTACTTCTCAGATGTGTTGATAAAGCAGAGGCAGAATTGTTGATGCACGAGGTGCATGAAGGATCTTTTGGTACCCATGCTGGAGGACATGCAATGGCTAAGAAATTGCTACGATCAGGTTATTACTGGATCACAATGGATGCAGACTGTTGTGCTTATGCCAGAAAGTGCCACAAATGCCAGATTTATGCAGACAAAGTGCATGTGCCTCCAAATCCGTTGAATGTGATGTCTTCACCTTGGCCCTTTGCCATGTGGGGCATTGATATGATCAGAAAGATCTAGCAGACTGCTTCAAATGGCCACAGATTCATCCTGATAGCCATTGATTATTTTACCAAGTGGGTTGAAACAGCTTCGTATGCAAATGTCACCAGGAAGGTGGTAGCCCGATTCCTAAAGAGAGACATCATTTGTCGGTATGGAGTGCCCGAGCGAATCATTACTGATAATGGTTCCAACTTGAACAATAAGATGATGGCAGAACTGTGCCGGGACTTCAAAATCCAACACCACAATTCTTCTCCTTACAGGCCAAAGATGAATGGCGCTGTTGAGGCAGCTAACAAGAATATCAAGAATATTGTACAAAAGATGGTGGTTACTTATAAAGACTAGCACGAAATGCTACCATTTGCCTTGCATGGGTACCGTACCTCAATCAGAACATCCACTGGGGCAACACCGTATCAGCTTGTGTATGGTATGAAGGCAGTCCTACCTGTTGAAGTTGAATTACCCTCCTTACGGGTACTGATGGATGTCAAGTTGAATGAAGCAGAATGGGTCCGATCTCGGTACAATCAATTGAATCTAATCGAAGAGAAGAGATTAGCTGCAATCTGTCATGGGCAGCTATATCAGAAAAGAATGAAGAGAGCCTTCGATCAGAAAGTCGGGCTTCGGGAATACCAAGTAGGAGATATTGTGCTAAAAAGACTCCTCCCTCCTCATACAGATCACAGGGGCAAGTGGACTCCGAATTATGATGGTCCGTTCATAGTGAAGAAAGTTTTCTCTGGTGGAGCACTGATGCTCACTACTATGGATGGTGAAGATTTCCTGTCCCCTGTGATTTCAGATGCAGTTAAGAAATACTTCGCATGAATGACCCGCTGGACATAAAAACAAAATGTAAGTCCAGGAAAAAATAGGGCATCCTGGCGAGTCAAAAACAGAATAAAAGACTCGGGCAAAAATAAGGGAAAAATAAAAAAAATGTACACCCGCTGAGCTGAAAAGCCACATTGGATAGCTCAGACAAAAATGGGTATCCCGGTGGATTGAGAACCCGAAAGGGCGATCCACGCAAAAATAAGGGAATAAGCGAACAAATGCATTCTGAATTCGTCTGTATCTCTTACAACATGGCAAGCTTCGAAAGGTTAAAGCATCGGTCAGAATCAACCATCTTCAGAAAGCAGGATGAGAAGAACGTCAAGGTCATACGAGTCATAGCAAAGGGAAGCACTAAAGCGTCGTCAACATTGCCAGCACCTTTTTGTTTCTCAATTTTGTAACAATCTCCTCATTTCAGGGGATTTGTTTCTTTGACTATACTTGCCAATTCAGGGCACACAAATTAATAAAACCATAATTTTCAGTCACATCTCGTCTTGTACATTTTATTTCATTTGCAAAAATGTCTGATATCCCTGATTTAATATTTGCATAAAAACAGATGTGCCTTTCTAATCACATGCTTGCAGGAAATATATTACTTACTCCCGGGGGTGCCTAAACTCATATGATGGAATCCATTAAGGGATGCCTCGGGGTACTTGTGCGTCTTTTTGTCATAACTGGATTGCAGGTATTCAGGGTGCAACATGGGGCATGAAAGGTTTTCCCCAGCAAAGCTGCCAAATCATTATCTTCCAAACAGCACCAGAAATGCCCTCTCCCCATCAGAGTGACCAGGCATCGCTTCTCCAACACATTTTCTTCAGAGCAGCATCCGAAGGTGCTCATTTCCCCAACTGAGTTGTCAAGTATCATCCTCAGCAGGATCCCCACATAAATTTCTAGGAAGATCGTTCAGTGATCTTTTTTCATCCCCAGCCGAGTGCTAGACAGGGAACCATCCCCCCATAGAGCTCCAACCTCTCCTGGAAGAGCAATGTCTAAATTTCTCGCCCAACAAAGTGACTAAAGCTTCCAAGTCCCCAGCTGGGCTCCTCCTTACAAAGATAGGCCTATCAATCACTATTTCCCCAAGCAGAGTCATACATATATCAGATCTACCAGTGATCTCATCCCCAGTTGGGATATTCTTTCAAGAAGATCAATCAGAGATCTCCATAACAGCGGGATCCGAGTCCCGAATCGGTATCTTTTGCATAATCATAACATTCACATCATTTATCCCTCAGAGCGTAGCATTCCGTCTAATACGAAGCATTACGGCAAAAATCAAACATATTGCATAATCACACGTCAGGTTCGAACTCGTCACCTGTACATACCAACTTTCCATCAGCAACGTATATAAAGACTCATAGTCCCCGCAGAAAGCCAAAGCGTCCCCTTTGCACTCACAAATACATGTTCATATTATCCCCTGCAGATATATCTATACACTCTCTGGACACTCGTCCGTGTCACCACTCCCCAGCAGGTTTGCCAAACACTTGTTTATAATACACTTTTTTCGACACTCGTCCATGTCATCCTACCCCCACAAATCGCCAGAATATTTTTACACTTATAAGTTCATAACTTATACACTTTCTCTTCTGACACCCGTCCGTGTCACACTTTCCTCAGCAAGTTGAACACTCGTCTGTGTCTCACTCAGTTTTATTTTTACTCATACAGATACTCGTCTGTATCTTGTATACACCACTTATCTCCCCCTCATATTCAACACTCGTCCGTGTTCTTTGTTAACCAGGTGGTACTCGTCCGTACCATCATCTCTGAACATGCGTCAGCATTTGTTTCTACCGATACTCGTCTGTATCATAGTCTTAAGGATGCTCGTCCACATCTTTAATCTGTACACAGTGTCAAACACTTATACCTTTCATTTCTTGGATGTAAACACTCGTCCGTGTTTACTATTCCCCAGCAAATCCCTAGTGAAATTATTTTTCTTCTATCTGACATTCGTCCTATGTCATGATATTTTCGGCAGTCGTACCCTGCCAGGTGATCGTCCTTCACCTTTTGATGATCGTCCCTCGTCATTCCCCCAGCGGAGTTTCCATTATTGGAACCCCTTTGTTATCCGACATTCGTCCTATGTCGTGATATTTAGCAGCCGTCCCCTGCTAGGTGATCGTCCTTCACCTTTTTGATGATCGTCCTTCATCATTTTATCCGATGGCCGTCCCTATCGTTGATCTTGTTATCTGACATTCGTCATATGTCATGATAAAGCCCAAGGGCAGCTGTACCCTGCTAGGTGATCGTCCTTCACCTCTTGATGATCGTCCTTCATCATGCTTATCCGATGGTCGTCCCCATCATCGACTTTTTCTATCCGGAATTCGTCCTATGTCGTGATATTTTCGGCAGCCGTACCCTGCCAGGTGATCGTCCTTCACCTTGGATGAACGTCCCTCATCCTTATCCCCAACAGAGCAGCCATCCCCTACTAGGTGATCGTCCTTCACCTTTGATGACCGACCCTCATCATTTATTTCAAACCTGATGGCCATCCCCATCATTGCCTTTATCTTTGATCCCCATAGAATTTTAGTTGATGACCGTCCCCGTCATGATCCCTCTATTTCCCCAGCATATCGGTCGTCCCCGTTATTGCTTTATCCCCAGCAGTCGTCCTCTGCTCGATGGTCGTCCTCCATCGCCCGCACTTTTATAATCATACTTTACTACCTTTCACAATCTATATCCCTTTTCTTCTTCACCCAGTGAGTGCAAAGTTTGGACTGTCTTTGGTATTCAACCACAAGTTATCTTGTTTGCCTGTTAGGCGATGCTTACATCCTGCACAGCTAACTCATGTTTGAATAGGGGCAGCTGTAAACACCCCAAATTTGCCCTCACTAATTTCACACCATGGCTTGTTATCTTTCATGTCTGCATTAGTTCAATCATAGCATATCATGTGGCATTTTTGCTTCACTGCATTAGGTCAAGTTCATCTGCATCTAGGGTTTGTGATCTGAGCAATCCAAGATCCATCTGAGCCACCCCAAAGGTCTTCAATCATCTAAAGAGGGTCCATGTATGTTAAATCATCATATTATATCCTCCAAAGATCAAGGAAGTCAAAGAATCACAAGAACTGGCAAAGCATGAAAGCAGAGTCAGGATTTAACTGCACAGATGACCTAAAATTAGGGTTTTGGTTTCAGAGGCCATAACTCCAAATTTTTTGGTCATTCTTGTTTCTATGGGTCTCAATATGTTATAAGGATCACACATACCAAGTTTGATGAAGAAATTCATTGTGGAAGTCATCTGATCACTGGGTAACTTCCTGAGCAAGTCAGAGCAAAATCAGGGCATCTGAGGCCCCATCAATGGACCCAAAGTGCATTTTTCATCAAATTGAAGTTATATAGTCTTTATTTGATCATTTAAGTGCTTATAAGTTCACAAAGTTGAATAAAAATGAGCAAAACCAAAAGTTGCCAAAAATGGAAATGACTTGTAATGTAAACTTTCCATTTTGGGAAAGTTTTTCAACCTCCTCTTTCTCAACCAAAAATGCTTCAAATGAAAAATTGTTGGTCATGAAATTTGTATATTGGATCATTCCCTTTTCAAAAAGTACAAGAACAAGATCTAATTCATTTTGGAACTCAAGTTATGGCTTTCCAAAGTTTGCAAAAATCACATAATTTCAAGTTTCATGCCAAAGAGGGATTTTTGCAAAACCTCATGCCAAGCCATTTTGTGACTTCTAATTGACTTCTAAGCATCATACAAACATTATGCATTGCCTAAAACTCAGAATTGGCCCAAAAATCTCACATTTTCATGACTTGCACATAAAGAAATCTTAAAAGTGCCAAACTTTGTCAAATTTGCAAAACCTCCCATAACATTTCACAAACATGCTGAATTGCCCCCAAAGTGATTTCCATGGCCATCCTTGATCCTTGCTGCACCATACACCCCTTTGTACCAAGCCTGAACCAGCCCATACCTCAAAGTACAACCAACCTTGACTTTTTGCATTTTCACCCATACCAATCAGCATAGCCCACACCAACTCCACAGACCTATCACAGTTTGATATGTGGACTTTATGCAAGCCATAACACACAAGAACCAAGCATGAATCCTCAACATTGCCCTAGTTCACAAAAATCACCCCACTTGCATTTTCTTTCGAAACTCTCAGCACACTTAACAAAACTTCAAACTTCTTCCACCATTCATCTTCAAATCAATCACTGATCATAAACCACCCCTCAAAACAGCCAAGAACACATCACAAACAAGACACGATTTTCTGACCAGTTGAACACAAACTCACAAACCAGCCATAAAAAACTCCATCCAAGCATCAAAGCTTCATCAGAGGGATCATTGGAGGCATTTGGCACCAAGAAAGCAGCCATAAAGCTCAAGGTTTGAAAGCTCCATCTCAGGTAGCCATCTCAAACTTTTTTTCCATAAATATCTTTTTAGGTTATAGAATTGTTCCTCTTGTTGTGTTGATCATGTTGAACCTTTTATTTTTGAAAATGGTTGTGATTTGAGGATTTTATGAACTTCTGAAAGTTTCACCATTTTTGTTCTTGGCTTCGAATCTTAAGATTGAGTGAAGATAAATTGTTTTTGAGAGTGGATTTGAGCTTAGGGGAGTGAAAGGAATGAATCTGGAGCTTTAGAGTTCCATAAATGGCCTAGGGAGTGAGTTGCAAATTTTCAGGGGAGAGGTTGGCCGGAGAAGATGACCGGAGGTTTTCTCCGGCCACCTGAGAGTGATTAAATGCTAATTAGGGTTAGGGTTTCATGTTTGAATCTGGGCCCTTAGATTAGTTCTCCCACGCGTGATTGAAGGGTTAGGATTAGGTCATTAGTTATTAATTAGGATTATTTAATTAATTAATCAGGTTTAATGAAATTTGAATTTGGGCCATTGGATGTGGCGTGTGGTCAACCAGTTTAAACCCAGAATCAATCATGTCCCTCCATTCAACTTACTTTCATTAATTCATATTTTTAATTCATTTTTCTTATTTTATTTTGTACGAATTTTTAAAAATAGTAAAAATCATCAAAAAATTCTGAAAATTTTTATCAAACATTTTATTAATTTTTCAGAAACTAAAAATATTTTTATTTTTATTTTTTGCATTAAAAAAAATATTTTTAAATCATTTAAATGTTATTTTTAATTAGCTAATTGATTTTTAATTAATTAAAAATACATTTAAGTATTTAAAAATCACAAAAAAAATTCAGAGAACATTCTTGGACATTTAGAAACATTTACAAACTCACCATACAAATATCTTATTGGTTTTGATCATGCTTTGGCATTTTTTCAATGAATTAGGGTTCTTAAATTTGTCCATTTTTAACCCTAACTTCAAAAATTTATAACTTTTAAACCAAGTTGAGTTTGTAAATGGTTCTGTTTTCATTGTTCTATGCATGGCTTTTAGTTTCTAAAGACATTTTTGTTTCATTTTTATCTTTCATTTTCAATTTATTTGGAATTTTACATTTAGGATCATCCTTAAAACCCTAGAAACTTCAAAAATTCATAACTCCTCCTAGGTTTAGCTTCTGACCTCCCCCTTTGGAGGGTAACCTAGTATAGGTTTAGGGTTCCTTTGATTGCATTTTCAATTTTTTATCTTATGATTTGCTTCTGTTTTTGAGTTTTGCATCTCATGTTGCATGAAAACCCTAAGTTTGTATCTTCATTTGCATCCCTCTTGCATATGCTTGCATTCATGAACTTACCATGACATTTCATACATTCACATGACTTCTAAGACATCCTAGGACACATTAGAATCATGTTTGATCATTGCATCATTCATTTTCCATGTTATGCATTCATTTCATTTCATGTGCATTCATGAACTTTCATGCTCCTTTCATGCTTCATTTGCATACTCATTACTTGTATGATCATTCACATATCATGACATACATTTGCATCATATCTTAACATCATTTGCATCTTGAACATGCTTCTGGTTTTGGTTTGCATCATTGCATACTTTTCATTTTCATTTCATTTTCATTTCCTTTTACTAACTTTTCAGGTGGTAAATTACTTTGAGAAGTGAATTTGCCTTCACTTCTCATAATCTCTTCTCATCTATCTTATGCATCTTTGCTGCATTTTGTATGTGTATTAGAATTAGCTTGCTCATTCATGTTCCCTCTTCACTTTCTTTCTTCAAGCAACTTATCTTCTTAAGTGAAGTAAGTTGACTTGCTTCTGTTGCTCCTCCTCCTTTCATCTGCTTCTTCCTTGGTGGCCCTTCTTGAAGATCTCTTGCAAGCCTCATAAACCCTAGGAGTACCCAAGCATGATAACAATTAAGGTTTGATTAGTCCCCCCATTATTTTTACCTTTGTGTCATCTTTTGTGTCTCTCTTCTCATCTCATAATCAGGGACTAAACCTTAAAGGTTTTAAGGCTTTGTGATTAAGGTTATGCCTGTATCCTTCTCTTAGGGTGGAGTGTATAACTTTAATCCTAAGTGTTAAACCCTTAATATGTTTAAATCCCTTAAATCAATCCATCTAATAAACACTAAGACATCAAGCTTGTAACTTGGGCCTTACATTAGGGTTCTAATTCTTCCTTAATTGGTTAAGAAGGACTAACCCTAGTGTTAATGGACAAGTCCCCCTCTAGTTGTCTTACAAACCATAAAATCCACTTCTTAGTCTTACCATTAACTAAAATCCACTTTAATAAAGGCTTTGTTTTGTCATGAGGTTAATCCATAATCATGGATTAAGTTGAGGAGCCTTCCTCAGCTTAAATGTTCTCATCTATTATCCTTCTATTAGGATGGTGTAATGAGTCCATTAAATCCTTGATTATGGCTTAAACTCATTACCTAACACTAAACAAAAACTTCAAAAACATCTAAATAAGTGCAAGTAGGTTGATGATCTTAATCCTACATCATGGTGATTAAGTGTGAGGTGCTTATTTCATACTTAAGGTATTCTCATTACCCCTAATCAGAGGGAAGATGTGATGAGTTTACTAACCCTTGGTTTAGGCTTAAGCTCATTTTCTTATGACAAACTCCAAAAGCCATAAAAGATTGAAAACACAGAAACAAACAATAATCGTCTCCTCCGGGATTCTTTTCTCACCTCATTCACTCACAAACAAGAACTCGCTTATTCCTTCTAATGCAAGACAGTTTGCACCTGAGCTAGACAGGTCATACACTTGAGCATAGACAAGTAAGCAGTTCATCAGTCAATTTATCTTTCAGTCTCTTTGAGTCGAACTACGGTGTTTTGACTTCCTCATTGCACGAGAGGATACATAGGCATAACTTAACTGTTATCGAATAAAAGTCTTTGTATATTCCCCCTCTTCTAGCCTTATTCTTTTAAACCTCATTGTCTTGAGCATTGCACTCTTTCCTTACATTGACACTCCTTTTATTCACTTCACATTTCCTTGGCACTGACACTTGCATTCCTTTCCAGCTTTTGCACACAGAATAACACTGACACTACCCCTTTAAACACAAATCTATCAAGCGTGGATCCCGTTGAATACGACGGACAATTTGGGTGCTAATACCTTCCCAGGTTGTAACCAACCCCCTTTCTTAGTTTCTCTGGTTCGCAACCGTCTTATCCATTTCTTTCCTAGGTTTATGCAGCATTACCTTTCCTTCGGGATAAAAATGCCTAGCTGGCGACTCTTTTCAGTTCATCCTCATGTTCTTCTCCTTTCGCCGACCGTTCGCGTCTGTACCCCTTCTGGCCCTGTGTCATTTGGTGGGAGCGACAGTGAGCAAGTAATTAAGTGCTACCTACCCTAGACTGGTCTTTCATGTTTCTTTATTTACTTTCAAGGGTAAGACAGTCCTTACTATTAAGGAGTAAGTAGTCATTACCTTGGATTTATTAAGGGACGGGCGTAGGGTCATCATATGGTCAATGAAGGCAACTTGTAGGGGTGTCTTTAGCAATTCGTAGGGACTAACATCATTTATTTCGTAGGGAAGTGATCATTATTTCATAGGCAACTTCGAAGGGACTATGATCTTTTATCTTGAAGGGACTTGATGATTTTTTCTGTAGGGACTTTGCTTAAGACACCCCCATTTTCGAGGGACTTGACCATTTACTTAAGGCAACCAAGAGGGGTAACCCTAGAAAATGCAGACGACGATCGTAGAACAATCGACTTACGTGTGTGAATGGTTTTTTTTCCAGATATTTATCTTGAATTTAGTTTTATAAGTCCGTTTATTCAATTATTTCTTTGCACTCCTTAAATTACCAACCAAGCAATAACAATAAAATAAAAAGAAATAAAATCCTAGCAATTACACGGCTTCGGGGCAATTACAAAAATAATAAGGCGAACAAAATAAATCTAAAATATTACAATCCCGAAGCAGTTACATAATAATAATAAAATCATTAAAAAAATTCAAAAATTAGATTAAAAGAAAATTAGGGTTAGGGTTTTAATTAAGAAAATCAGGATTTCTTAAAGAAAGGTTTAACAAATTAGGGTTAACAAAAAATCTTGATTAATTTTAAAAAAAACTAAACCTAATTATTTAATTATTTAATTAATTTACAAATTTAATAGTAAAATTAATAATAAAAAATAATTTGATGAGAAAAATAAATATGTATTAGTTAAAAAAATTGTTTTGTTTCTTAAGAAGATAATTAGGAGTGATTAACCTAATTACTAATTATGTTTAGAATTAATTACTTGATTAATATAATAAAATATAAAAAGAAAAACGCTTAAAAAATAAATGGTGGTGGTTGGGATCGAACCCACCACCCCTACCTCATAACCTAAGCATTTTACCACCAGGTTGTACGCGCCTCTGGTGAATATCTTGGGCAAAACAAATTATATTTTAAACCTAAAAGGAAACAAAGTATTAAAAAAGAAAATGGGGAGCCTGGGATTCGAACCCATACCCCAAGGATCAGCGTGCCTTCGCTTTTACCATCAGGTTATGCCTTCCTGCATGTTCACATAATCAAAACAATAAATAAAATATAAAACCAAAAATTTGAATATTTCCAGCGCGCCAAACTTAGTCATCTTCAACCTCCTGCCTTGCGAGTTTACCTGTGAAATTTCCTATGGCATTACCTGCGAAATTGTACTCATAGGAAAACCTGTGTTCTTCAAATACACTGAATCGTATCAAATTAATCCACAATATTAGTACAAAACAATTACCTACAACTCACACGATTCAATCATGTCATTCAAAAGTTTTTAAATCAACTAAATCAAGAACCCCCAATTTGGAGCTTTAAACCCTAAAAATGGCGTCTCATTCTTCTTGTACCTAACAGTCAATCAATTTATCCAGAAAGCTCACAAACATCATCATTAACAATAATATAAGATCAAATTCTGTGAATAATGCATATATAATTAGAATCGAAAATTTTAAATATGGAAGAGATGTGAATTCGGTTTGCACGAATTCTTGATGCTTTGATGATGTTGAAGGTGGATACACATTCTAAAAGTTCTCAAGAACATAGTGAGACCTTTAAAATACTTTGAGGAAGCCTTGAAGTGCCAAACCAAATTTTGAAATTCTTTGATAAAAACAAGTTTTGAATTCCTCCTCTCCTGATTTTTTTTCGTGTCCTTGTATTACATCATTGTTGTGTATATATAATGAAGCAAATTGGGTCAAAGAATGGGCCTTAGATGTATGGATTTGTGTTGCTTGGTTGTGAAGAAACCTCCTTACTAATTTTGTCAAAAAAATTAAATATTCTCATACTACTTTGGTATTGCATGATTTTGAATGATTTCCAATCACATTTAATGCAAAATCTTTGATCCAAAAATAAGTTATGAGATCAAATATTTGATTTTCATATTTTATTTCTATTAAAGTTGAATTTTAATAATTAAAATAAAAAATAATATAAAATAAATGATAAAAATCAGAATAATTGACCATTGGGTCGTGCATGACCTCATCTTCAATTTGGGTTGCAATATTATTGGCCCATTTGACAAAATCTTGAATTTAGACCCTGTTTGCTTCATGTACCCCTTGAAAATTTCCCAACTTTGACAATGCATAACTTCCTCAATTTTAATGCCATGGAGGTGTTCTAGGACTTTTTAGAAATCTTAGAGTGTCCTCTAACCAACTCTTTTGGTCCCATGTCCATATAATTTACCATTTCCAAATTATGAGCTTTGGAAAAAGTTGACTTTTTGTTGACTTTCAAAAAGACCTATAATGTTTTGGCTCATACCTTCCAAATGAAGCATTTTTGGACTTGGCTTGTAAGACACAAAGTTGTAGATAATTGAATTTAATTTAAAATGAGCTTTGGATGGTAAATTTTTTATGAAGTATGTGAAAGTTATGGCTGGTCAAAGTTCAGTTGACTTTTACTATGAAAAACCTTAATTTAGCAACTTCTGATTCTTGATGATTCTGAGGTTTCCTTGATGAATCATGATAAACCCTTGATCAAATGATGAATTTCACCTCATAATCTTGATGTTGACCAAAAATATTGAAGTTTGACTTTGAGTTTACAACAGTTGACCTCAGTTGACTTTCTGACCAAGTTAACTGATTTTTAGGTATCTGAGCATCTGACTGACCAAACTTGTTGGGAAAGATTTGAAACTTGACATGGGGATTATTTAAGGTGTATAGGATGTTATGAAGTCCACTTGAGGCTTTGGAAGTCCACTTTTCTTGGGGAAACTCAAAACCCTAGTTCTAAGATTCATTGTTCAGGAGGAGGCTTTGTCTGGTGAAACCTTCAATCCTTTTGACCAATTGAGAATCTTGTGAATATTAAGAGACCTCTTTAAGGATATGATCTTGAAAGTGGGAGGGAAATTTTTTGGGTACAACACATCCCAAGAAAGAACCTTGGCCCAGCGCTTGGGGCACACTATAAATACCTTATTTCATTAGAGGGTCAGGTATTCTGAACCTATTATTCTATTCTACTTTTGTACCTATACTCAATTAAGAATCGGAGTACCTTACACGTACACCCCCACCTTCTCTCAATCAACTGTCATGTTCGTTGCTCAGCACCTGGAAGGCCCTTCGGATCAGGTAAGATCAGTGGTTCCATCTGTGGGAATCAGCTATCTCAATCTTCCACAACAGAGGATCAAAGCTTCAATTTACTCTTCACCCTTCCAACATGGCCGATAAACACGGTGATAACCTGATCGTCACTCATGAATCGGATGTGCGTGACAGGCAGCCTTCCACCCCGTCACCTGAGCCTGAGGACAATGGTGTTCCTCAACCTCAGTCAGCAGCCCCCTTTCAACCCATCCCGGTGCCAGTCGAAGGAGACTCTACCATGATAGTCATGGTGCACGCGCTCAACCAAACCAATCTCATGCTCTCTCAACAGCAGGAGAGGATAATAGCACTGGAGACCGAGCGTCAGACTATCCCTCCTCGACAGGGACGTGGATCTTAAACAGAGAAACGCCATCCAGAGGCAACCAAGAAACAGGGGCGCTCACCTCCTCGCCGAGGGTGGCATTCCCCCGAACCAAAGAAGAATAAGTCCAGGGGGCGCCTCGAGCGAGTGAACGACTAGCCGAGGACTTCCCCCCAACATGATCAGAGTCCTAGGAACGAGGATTACTCCCTGCTGAGGAGTGATGAAGATGACCCCCGCTGCCCCCTTTTATGGGCTATCATTGTGGCACCGCTCCCGTCGGGCATGGAGAAACCCCCCGAACCTGGCAACTTACGACGGGACAACTGATCCCGACGACCACGTCAACAACATCAACGTTATGCTCGAATACCGTAATGACATTAGGGGGAACGTCAAGTGCAGGTTATTCTCGACAACCCTCGGGAAAGGAGCCATGGCGTGGTACAAAAGTATGGCCCCCGAATCTATCAATTCCAGGAGGAGCATGAGTTCAGCGTTCACGAGGCACTTCACAGCCTCCCGACGCCACCCTAAGACTAAAGTAACCCTTGAAGCCATCGTACAGGGGAAGAACGAAACATTGCGCTCATACATCGAGCGCTTTAATCATGAGGTCATCGAAGTAAATACAATCGATTACATGAAAAGTATCTCCTCGAAAAAGGGCTCCTCCCCAGAAGTGAACTCAGTAAAGCAGTCGGGATAGAACCTCTTTGCACCCTCGACAAGCTTCTCCACAAAGCTCAAGCATACATCAGGTATGAGGAAAAACATGTCTCTCACAGTGTTCGAAGCAACCGCGGTCATGACGATGCCAGAAACTCCAAACATGGAGATTACACTGCACCCCGCTGCATCGGGGATAAGCGAAGAGACGACAAACCACGCGAGGTCCGGGAAGGAAGAGGACCAGCGGGGCGATTCTCTAATTATATGTTGTTGACTACTCCCCACGAGCACATTGTCGCTCCCCGGACTTTCGTCCCGGTGCAGACGCGAACAATCGGTGATGTTGGAGGTTGAGGTTGAATAGAGTCGCCAGCTAGGCATTTTTATTCCGAAGGAAAGGTAATGCTGCATAAACCTGGAAGGGTAAGGATAAGACGGTTGCGAACCAGAGAAACTGAGAAAAGGGGTTGGTTACGACCTGGGAAGGTATTAGCACCCAGATCGTCCGTCGTACTCGACGGGATCCACGCTTACTTGATTATGTTTAAAAGGGGGATAATGTATGTGCTGACTGTGTATAAAAGCTAAGGAAAGAAAATACAGTGTGTCAGTGCAAAAGAGAGGGTGAGTGCTCAAGAATGAGGCTTATAAAAGAAAACTGAAAGAGGCGGATGACAAAGAGACTTTTGTTCGATAACTATTAAGTTATGCCTACGTATCCTCTCGTGCAATGTCGAAGTCAGAACACCGTAGTTCAACTCAAAGAGACTGAATGATTTTGCTGTGAACTGCTTGCTTGTCTATGCTCAAGTGTATGACTCGTCTGGCTCGAGTGCTAACTGTCTTGCATTAGACGGAAGAAGTGAGTTCTCGTTTTCAGAGTGAAAGTGGTGAGAAAAGAATCCCGGAGGAGACATTTATTGTTTGTTTTTTCTGTTTTCAGTTTTTTATTGTTTTTGGTGTTTTGCGTAAGATAATGAGCTTAAGCCTAAATCAAGGGTTGTAAACTCATTATATCACCCATGATTAGGGATAATGAGCCTACTCAAGTATGAGATGGAAATCTCAACTTAATTACCCTAATGATACAGGATTAATATCATTAACCTACTTGTGATTATTATGATGTTTTTGGCTTTTTGTTTAGTGTTAAGTAATGAGTTTAATCTCTAATCAAGCATTAGTGAACACAATACACCATCCTAAGAGAATGATGATAGATGAGAACACTTAAGCTGAGGAAGACTCCTCAACTTAATCCATGGTTAGGGATTAAATTCATTATATAACAAACCTTTATTAAAGTGGATTTTAATTAAAGATGGGATTAAGAAGTGATTTTTTATATTTGTAAGACTAACTTGAGGGGGACTTGTCCATTAAACACTAGGGTTAGTCCCTCTTAAACAAAAGGAAGAGATGTAACCCTAATATAAGGCCCAAGTTACAAGCTTAAGTCTTAATAGTTATTAGGTGTTTTGATTAAGAGGTGTAAACAAATTAAAGGTTTAACACTAAAGATTAAAGTTATGCACTCCATCCTAAGATAAGGATGCAAGCAAAACCCTAATTCAAAGTCCTAAAGCTTTAAGTGGTTAGCCTTGATTATGAGATGAGAAAAGATACTCAAGGAGACTCAAAGGTAAAAGACTAGGGGGAGACTATATACAACCCTAAAGTTATCATGGTTGGATGTTCCTATGGTTTGTGAGGCTTAAAGAAAGATCTTTAGATGGCCACCAAGGGAAGAAAAGCAGATAAAAAGAGAAGAGAAAGAGAATTGGTTACTTACTTCCTGAAGAAGATAAGTAACATAAAAGAAAGATATAAGAGCAAGAGAGAACATGTGAAGAAACTTCACTTAAAATAAAAATAGAATATGCAAATGAAGAGAAGATAAGAGGTGGGATGTGAAGGCAAATCCACATCCCAAACAACTTACCATAAGCCCCTAAAATGTTAGTGTGAATGCATAAGATGCAAAGCAAAAGGAAATAAAGCAAATGAAGGTGCAAAGACCAAGACCAGAAGTGAATATGCTATGTAAATGTATTATGGAATGATGCAAAGACATGTGAGATGCTTATGTATGATCATACAAGGGATGAGATGCAAAACAAACATGTTAGGAGCTTAGAAACACATGGATACACATGAAAAGCAATGAATGCAAAGCATACAAAATGAATGAAGAAATGATCAAGCAATGTTCAAACATGTCTTAAGATGTCTAAGATGACATACAAGAGCATGGAAAGGCATGAAAAGTTCATATGATGATGATATGCAAAGATGAATGCAAATGAACATGAGAAATTAGGGTTTTATGAATGTATGAGATGCACATGTCCACAACAGAAGCATACATCATGATAAAAATTTGAAAATGCACTCAAACAAACCCTAAACACACACAATATCACTCCCCAAAGATGGATGTTGGAAGCTAAACCTAAGAGAAGTTATGAATTTTCTAAGTTAGCTAGGGTTTTTGGGTACTTCTTCATGAAAAATGAAAAACAATTTGAAAATGCAATGCAAAATTATGAGTTAAATAACCTAGATACTAGATGCAAAGTATGAAACAATGCAAAAAGAACCAAATGCAAACTCATCATGGTTGACCAGAAATGATTTTTCAAAGTTAGGGTTAGAAAATAGGTTATTTATGAAACCCTAATTCAAAGTAAATTGTGAAAACATGATCAAACCTAAAAAGAAATTTGTGTGATGGGTTTGTAAATTGTTCTAAATGTATGAGAATGCATCATGAATTTTTTTTTGTGATTTTTAGATACCTAAATGTATTTTTAATTAATTAAAATCAATTAATTAATTAAATAAAACATTTAAATGATTTAAAAATACATTTTTAATGCAAAAATTAAAAATAAAAATGTTTTTGAGTTTTGAAAAATATTTGAAATGAAAATGCAGAAAATGGTGATTTTATAAATATTTTTGCTATTTTAAATAAATGCAAGAAATAAAATGTAAAATAAATAAAAGAAAAATAAAAAGTATGCACAAGCAATGGTTCAGATTGAAAGTTGAGTGGATGAGAGGCTGAGATTGGAAGTCCATGTGACTTAGGGTAGGGTGATCTAAAGGCTCAGGTTTGAAATGAGGTTTGGCGCATGATCCTAAGGCTGGGATTGAATCTGATTAAATTAAATATAAATTAAGTTAATTAAGTGGATTGGGGTTTTAATGATCAATCCTAGCCATTCACGCACGCGGGTAAAACATGATCCAAGGGTCCAAATTCAAACCTGGCTAATTAATTAGGATTAGGGCAAATCATTCTCAGGCGACCGGAGAAGAGCTCCGATCGTCTTCTCCGGCTACACCATCACCCTATCTCTCTCTACAAGCTACCCCAAGCCCCCAAAATCTTCAGAATCCATCCTCTAACAACACTAAACAAGAATCAAGCCACAAAATTCATTTATTTTGCACATACAAAGAGAATCGAATCAAACAAGTTTTACGGGGAAAATTTCAGAAGCTTCATACACACTCATTTTCCAACCATTTTCAAAAATACAAAGCACAGAATGATTAGTGAAGCATGCTCTTTCACATTGGAACTTAAAATAGTAATTCTGGAAAAATGAAAAGACAATGAGCGAAAAGATTGTTTGTAAAAGATGTCCATTTTCATTAATTTCCATTTGCACAAAATACATATATGGACCTATTACAAAATGAGTCCTAACACCTTGGGCAAGATGCATGACTTGATGCATGCTTAAACAGGAAATAATAATTACTCTTGGATGAATCCAGCTTTCCAGGTTGTAGTCGCTTTCAGCCGCGTCTTTCACATTGTTGATAGCATCCGGGGTCAGCATTCCCCCACTTATGTACTTGGGAGCTTCGGCAGCCTCCTCTGGAACTTGTCGGGATGGTCTGTAACCCAAACCTAATGTGTCTTCTTTCATCTGAACCTCCACCAGCTTGCCCCAACCTCAGGCATTCCCGTCTTCAACAACCTTCCGAGCATGTTTGTAAGAAGCAATTGAAGTACCTGATACCTTAGTTGTTGCTTCATTGACATTGAGAGCTTCAAAAACCTGACTCATAGTTTCATGGATCTCTCCATCCATCTTTATGTACTTGTAAATAGCCAAGTGACTGACAAAGATGTCCTCCTGGTGAAGCGTAAACGTTACTGTGCCAGCGACATGAATCCAAGGTCTACCCAACAAACAACTGTAGGCAGGCTGAATGTCCATCACATATAAGGTAGTTTTGAAAGTATGTGGGACAATTACCACAGGCAACTCAATTTCTCCAAGAACCGATCTCTTAGAACCATCAAAGGCTCTCACAACTAGGTTACTCGGGCGGAGTGCAAGACCATCGTATTCCAGCTTGACTAAGGCTTTCTTTGGTAGAACGTTGAGAGATGGCCCAGTGTCAACCAAGACATGAGAAATTACAACACCTTTACATTCCAAGGTGATATGTAAAGCCTTATTGTGATTACGGCCCTTCGAAGTCAGATCAGCATTGGTGAACCCTAGTCCATGACTAGTATTAACATTTGAAACCACCGTCTCTAACTGATTAACTGTAATCTCCTCAGGCACGTAAGATGCGTGCAAGACCTTGAGCAATGCATTCCTGTGAGCTTCGGAACACATGAGCAGAGATAAAATGGAGATCTTGGAGGGTGTCTGGTGGAGCTGGTCCACAACTTTATAGTCACTCTTCTTGATAATCCTCATGAACTCGTCTACATCCTGATCAAAGGGTGTCTTCTGAGTTTCTTTTGCAGCTGGTTCCACATTTTTTCCTTTTGCTTTGGCAGCGGCTTCTACTTCAGCATTAACTCTTGGGAACTGTGAGGCAAAGAGACGCCGCTTCGAGTGAAGCCTCCGCCTCCCCCTACATTATCAATCTGTGGTGTAAAAGTTGAAGAATTAAGAGTGACTTTCTTTTCGTTGCAATATAGATCTGAGCCATAGTGTCAATGCACGACACTGCTGTTGTCATATGGAAATGGTCCAGGTACCGTGTGTCAGACCCTAATTTTTGACCCTAAGATTTTTCGCATCTCATCTGCATTTCGCATACAAACAAGATCACGCACTGGTTCATGTTTCCCTTTTCAGGTGCAGGTCTATGCCTTGCAGAGGATCACCATTTAATTTCTGTTATTTGTTTATATTCACTAACCTCTAACCGAAGTACAAAAAATATATGTGGCAGTTTGACTCTTCTTCTCTCTGGGTTGCAGGATTTCAAAGACAGGGGCAATGATTTCAATTCAGATGTGGTTGTTCAGTCACAATTCGATTCAGATGGACGTTTGACCTAATCTTGGTCAAACTATCAGAAGATTGTTCAACTGCAAGTTATTGGTGCCAGTGGTCTATTCCTCAGACAATGCGTTTTCAAATTTCAAGCTGTGTTGTGTTCAAAAAGTCATCAGTTTTATTTAGCGGTGTTGCGTGTGACGTTTGGTTTGAATTTTCAAGTGTTTATCAGTTCACCAGCAGTTCATCGGAGGATTTATTTTCCTCAGGATGGATTCGAATTATCAGGGAATATTCAGACGATTTCAGTGATTGTGGTTGAGTTGGCAAGATTATCCAGTGATTCAAGATTGACTGTGTTCAGTTTAATCAGTGGCTGTTGCGAAGAAAAATCAGAAGTTGGTCGTGGACAAGAAAAGGAGAAAAATCCAGACTTCATCCATAAACCATCCTTTATTTCTTTCTAAATGCTAGTATCCATTTTTTTGAACTGTCTCCATATCCATTCCAAATTCCATCATTATCCATTTCCAATTATCTTTTTTTGTTATCCCATTATTATTCAAATTCTAAAAAATTCCATTCATATTAATCCAATTTTTTTTTAATTACCTTTTTTCTAAATACATTTCCAATTCATAAAACAATAAACACATATGTTTCTTTAAAGCCCATTTGATATCATAAAAAAAATATAAATCATGTCCAATTTATTAGTTTTTTAATTAGATATTTTTCTAGCCATGTTATTATCAAAAATTCACAAAACAACAAGTCAGCTAGCACTTCCCAGCTATAACCAATTCCTTTTTGCAAGCCCCACATGCCAAAGGCCTCAAATGCATGACTTCAGCCAGTTTCAATACAGCCAAGCCAACTTGCACATGCTTCCCCACACTAGCCTTCCGCACAGCCTCAAACCACACGCCCATTCTTCAAGCCATTTCGTACAGCAACAACAACAAAGTTCAGCTCAACACCAAATTCCCACCAGCCCAATGCGCCGTACCAAAACACATCCTGCACTTCACATCCCAAGCCGTACTCAAAACACACTGCACTTCACATCCAAGGCTTCACAACAACCTACATCAGCTTCATCCAGCCATCAATTCAACCAACCTCAAGCCCTCACGCAAACGGGCCGTACAACTTTCCAAGCCCAAAACAATTCCCAGCTAGCAACACAAAACGCACCGCATCACCATCACGCGCACGAAATCTAGCTGAAGCCAAGCCTGAAAAATGCAAGCACACGATACAAACAGCCAATACAAAACGCAAATGTAGCAAGCACAAAACGCAAAAAAAACCTCACGCATCAGCACACGGAAACTGTGAACTCCGAACGCGGCAAATAACTTCAAAAACGACTTCATCAAATTCACCTCTCCATCTATAAATAAGAGGCCCTCCTTCACTCTTGCTTCAAGCTTTACAGCCTCCAAAAACCCTGTCAAAATCAAAAACCAACCATCAAAAAAATTGAATCTCAAGCCATCTCTCAAATTTCATAAAGCTTCCTTCATTTAACCATAAACAGAGAGCAACATTTCGACAAGCTCTTGTTGATTTAAGATTTGAAATAGAAGAAGAAGACGGAAATTGGTGAGATCGAAGGGAAGGAGTTTGAACGAGAAAATCGCAAATAGAAGAAGAAGCTTCGGTAATTCTTGTTCTTCGGCGAAAAGAAGGCTTTGTTTCCGGCGATTTGATTCCGATATTGAAGGTGAGTCGGCGCCGTTTTGCTTTGGCCGTGTGATTAGTGCCGAAGAAGACGAAGTGATCTTCTGTTGTTTTCTTTTCTGAGTTTTGATTATATTGATTTGCTTTTAAGAAAGAAGAAGAGAAATGTGCTTGGGGATCGTGTATGTCTAAATTTCCTTTTCCTTGACCTATATTTTGTTTTTTCTTCTTTATGCTGTCTTGTAGTTTAGATTGGGGCCTAGGGCCATTCAAATCACTACTGTCACCACCAAGCATGCGCTGCCTCCCCTTTCCACATTTTTTTTTATTTTTATTTCTTTAGTTTTATTTATATTCTTAAGATGTTATTTGTTATAGTTTATTTTGGTACAAGAAATTTTTTTAGAAATTATATTCTTAGAAAAATATTTAGGAAAAGTATTTTAGAAAAGATTTTAAGAAAAAGAGTTTTAAGAAAAAGAATTTAAAAAAATATTCTAATTTCTTTTTTTGGATTTATTTTAGATCCATTTTTCTTCATCTTTTTATTTTTGGTCGATGACAATCTCCGATTCGTGATTGTTGAATTTCGAATAGGTTTAATCTTCATTATTTCAAATCTATGGATAAATGATCATTTGGATCATTCTCCATACTTTGAGATCGTGATAGGTTGCCTTCGATAAATTCAACGAAAATCTCGATTTAGATTAGACCGTTCTCTTTCTTTTAGTGTGGCGTGTTTTCGGAGAACGATCCATAATATCGTTTCTCTAACATGTATTAACACGAATATTTTCCACTTTAATTAGTGGTGGTCGGCCTCATTTGTAGGGTAATTACTTCGTAAATTACTCGGCGATTGCTTAACATAGACCTAAAGTTGTCCCGATTCGGAATATGATCCACTTGGATCCGGTTGCCTCGATTTTGTTTTTCTTTTCGTGGTTGTGCTTGATTAAGTTCATCATACCACTTATTATGTAAATATTATAATAATGTGAATATAATAATCCGTTTAAATTTAATCTCTCGCACCTTATCCTTTTATTTCAATTCCTCGTTCCTTATCTCTTTATTATGCTTTATCATATTATATCATATATCATTTTGTTTATGTTTATATTGTTGCTTGTGATTTTTATTTTGTCCATTTGGATTCCAAAACACTAATAAAGGATTAAACATTAAAAAGATTGGTGACTTTAATTTCGGACTATGGTTACTATCCTTAGCATTGGAGTTTCGGACTTAGATTTTAGGATTTATCCCTTTGCTTGAGTTGTTATGGATTGAAGACTTTGGCCCCGGTTGAGTTTACTTGCTTATGAAGATGGAAATCCGATTGTTTCAAAAAATGCTTGCCATATGGTTTGATCGTTCTTCCTTTAACTTTTATTTTCAAGTCTTAGGATAGTCCCTTCATCTCCTCCCACGTCTTCAATTTTCAAAATCTCCTTCCTATTTTCAAATCTTCTTGGTTTTCAAACTTCAAATATTTTCTCAATCAAACCTTGACTTCGGTCATGTGCTTTTACCTTTTCATTTCATTTCCTTAAATAAATGCTAAACCACATAAGCATATCAAAACTTTTTTTCTCAAAAACTTTAAAACATTCACAACTCATTCAATTGTTTTTGTGCCCTCGTGCACGTTTTCTTTTAACCTTTTTTATGTTTAGATATGATTCATTCTTTCTAGCGGAATTATTCGCTAAAGAATGACGACTTATCTTTACATTTTAAAATCCATCCAACTCATTTGCCTTTTCACAATTTGTACCACGAACTACGGGGTTTTGATCTCGCATTGCACTTTGTGGGTACGTAGGCATGAGACGTTCGTCTCTTCAAACACCAAAATCTTAAAAAACATTCTTCTTCTCATCTCTTCAATCTTTTTTCAAGCAAACCATTTCAAACCAAAAATGCAGTAAACATTTCAAAGGGTTCCCGTGGAGTACCACGGACAAGTCGGGTGCGTAAAACCTTCCCGATTTGTAACCAATCCCCGTACCCGTTCTCTGTTTGTTTCTTTTAGATTTTGCTTTTAGATTCATTAGGCTTTCTTTGTTCTTTTTGCCTTTTTCCTTTTGGAAATAAATAAAAGCGCGGTGGCGACTCTGTGTACCTTGAGTTAAGTTAATCAATAGCTTACACTCATGATTTTACCGCTACACCGTGATGGTAACCGGACTGATTGTTGCGGAAGAAGGAGTTATGACAGTCTGAGGATCATAGTAGATGGTGACATGAGGTTTGTTTGAAGATGGTGCAGTTGCAAGAAGTTATTGATGTTGATGTTGATGTTGCTGAAAGTTGTTGTCAAGAGAATCTGGAACATAAATGGTTGCTGGGTCATAATAAATGGTGATTGTTGAGATGTCTTCATTGATGGTTGTTGTTGTTGTAGTAGACTCCGTTGGAATAATGTTTGTTGATGTTGTAGGAGGTTCCTTTGAAATGATATTTGCTGATGTTGTAGGAGGTTCCTTTGAAATGATATTTGCTGATGTTGTAGGAGAGATGTTTGTTGAAGTTGTAGGAGTTGGAACTGTTGATGTGATTTGTAGGATGCCTTCTCTGATAAGACTGCTGATACCCTTTCTCAGATTTGCACAACCATTGGTAGAAACTCTACAAGCTTCACAATAGGTCTCACAACCTGGAAACACTTGGAACTTCAATAACTGAGCCTTAACTTCGGCCAGTGGTGTTTGAATGTTTGCAATGTCATCAATCAGAATTGCTGGCTGGTCTTCCTCAATAGCATTAATCCTCGGTTCACCGTGATTTGGTATTTGATTCTTTGTGACATTTGGTGGATGTGCAAAATTCAAAGCTTTGGAATCAATCAGATCTTGGACTTTCATGTGCAAGGCTTTGCATTTCTTCGTTGTATGGCCAGGTGCATTGGAGTGGAAAGCACATCTGGCGTTGACATCATAGTTCCTTGGGAGATTCAAAGGATCTGGTGGAGTCAAGGTTCTTAATTCAATCAGGTTGAGCTTCAATAACTGTGGGAGTAAAGCTGCATAGAGCATCGGGATGGGATCGATAACCCTGTTGATTTGTGAAGTCCTTTGCTAGAACGGACGTTGTTGTTGGTTGTTATTGTTGTAAGATCTTTGTTGTTGAGGAAACTATTGTTGCTGAGGATACTGTTGTTGCTGAGGATACTGTTGTTGTTGAGGTGCTGGAGCAGGAATGGTGATTGCGGCCACTGATCTTTGCAAGTATCGGGGCCTACCTCTGTTAACATGCACTGCATTAGTCTCTCCTGTTCTTCTAGGTCCTGAGTAGGGTTTCCTTACATTGCTGGAGCTAGCACAGTTGTCAGAGATCTTACCCATCTTCAAAAGACTTTCAATTATCTCACCAGCTATAACCACATCAGCAAAATTGGTAGAAGAGAAAGCAGCAAGCCGGTCAATGTATGTTCCTTGCAAGGTATTCATAAACATATCAGCCATTTCCCTTTCAGACATAGGTGGCTGGACAGCGGCAGCAAGTTGTCTCCACCTTTGAGCGTACTCACGAAAACTTTCCCTTGAAGATTGAGACATACCCATCAGGAGGGTCCTATTGGGAGCCATATCTAGGTTGTACTGATATTGGCGTATAAAGGACTCGGCTAAGTCCTTCCAGTTCCTGATGGTAGCCCTTGATAGGTGTGAATACCATTCTCTGGATGCCCCGGTTAAATTGTCTTCAAAGTAGAACATCTACAGTTTCTCATCCATGGTATATGCTTTCAATCTTCCTAGAAAAGATTGTAAATGGGTACGTGGACAGGAGGTACCATTGTACCTTTCAAAGCATGGAGGCTTAAACTTGTGGGGGATCCTGACTCCTTCCACTAAATCCATATCCATCACATCAAATCCCAAAGAGTTTTGGGATTCCAGAGATCTCAGCTCCTCAGATATTTCGTCCAGACGACGATCATAAACTTCATCAGCCCCAACACCTAACACTGTAAACTGCTCGTCCTGAGGATCTTCCTATAGAACATGATCTCCACTGTTTCTCTGGGTATTTCCAATAACATTGACTTCAGGGTTGATGTAGGGCCCAAACTCTGGTGGATTTGTTTGCGTCTGATCGCGCGCGTTGTTACTTGTACCCCCAGTACCTGCATGATTATCTTCTGGAGTTTGCCGCTCGACTAACTCCCTAAATCTTTCCTGGGATTGTGCTAGCCCAGTCATCACAGCCATGAATTGATTCATCTGAGTCCTCACATCAGTCATCTGAGTCCTCACATCTGTCAGTTCTTGCTGTAACTGATCCTTTTGTAAGCTCGGAAGGTTGTTTCTGGTCGGATACCAGTGGATGCGATTGATGGGAAAGACTCTCCCACGAGCAATATTTCCTAAAACAAGCATCAAAGTGAGAAGACAACAACAAAACACCTGCAAAACAAATGAGGATGAGGTTAGCATGCAATGCAGTATGTCTATTTGTCTTCCAAGGGTATCCTGGTTTGGCTTTTTGGTTTTGACCTTCCAGACCTCTGGGAATGATGGAGATGTTGAAGCAAATGAAGTTCAAAAGAAGATCCAGGTAATACATAAACCATAACATTACAAAATTCCAAAATACATAGTTTATGATTACAACAAGTTCCCATGGTGGGTCAGAATACAATCAAGTCAAGAATACAAACAAAATCACCATGGAGAATTAAAGTACAACCAAAATAAAATACAAGTAAAGGAAATCAAACATCCAGCCCAAAGTCATCCTCCTTGACTTCCTTCAGGAGAGCATCAGTCACTGGTCCAACTGGATGCTCTGTGATGGTCCTGATGAGAAGGTTTATGGTTGCAATGGCACTTGTCAACTTCTGATACTTGACTTGTTCTTTTGATCTCTTCAACCCCGCCAGGAGTTTCAGCTCGGAGATTTCCTTTTGTGCTGATAGGAGTACTTCTTGACTCTTCTTCTCATTGGCTTCTAACTACTCAATCTTTGCTTGCATTTTCTGATCTTCTTGCAAGCGAGCTTCAGTTATTCTGATCCATCTAGCCTGACTCTCTTCCAGATAGTGCTCAGTTCTTGCTTTCTGAATCTTGGCTTCTTTGCAAGCATTCTTCAATACCAGTTCTCCCGCTCGGGCTTTTCTGATGAAGTCCTTTGTTTTCTCTATCTTAGTTACATGCTCGATGCGTAGCTTCTCTAACCTCTCAATGTCTAGACGTCCATCATTCCTTTCCCAAAGGGTCTTCTTCAAAGCTTCAGCTAACTGGGCATTTCTTTCTTTCAATTTTTCAAACTCTTCCAAACTGACTGTGGCTATGGGCTCTACTGCTGATGGCCCTGGCACATCTTCCAGGGTGAATGGCATGCGGGTGATCTGTCCTCTAAGGCGCGACCATTCAATGTACTGTGCTGAAGCTATGTTGTTACACTTCCCCAGAATAGCAGTCCCTTTAGTTTGTATGTGGTCCCAAGCCCAGGCTGCTTGTCAGACGGTGGCATGATTATTATGAACAGCACAATAAAGGAACTCTGCTAAGTCTTGCTCTCGAGGTGGATGCACCAGGGCGTACCCCAACTGTCTTCTGAAAAGAAAAGGATTGTAGTTGGTGCAACCCTTCACTCCAATAAGTGGCACATTAGGATAATGTCCACAACTTGTTATTATGTCCCTGCCCTTGGTGTTCTGAGTACACCACCTGATGTCTTCTGATGTGAGGGCAATCATTTTATTAGCCCAATTCCTTGTCTGGTGAGGATTTAAGAAAGCTTCCGTCTTCGGCAAGTGCTTCATCAACCAACTGTAGAAAAGAGGTGCACAACATCTGACCAGTCTTCCTCTCTACTTCTCATTCCTCTGATGAACTGAGTAATAGAAATCTCCTAACAAGGTGGGAACTGGGTTCTTGATCATGAAGATATGGATAACATTCTTGCTTACAAACATAGGCTCATCTGCAAACAAGATGATACCATATATACTAAGAGCCAGGAGAGCACAAACAGTTTCCCACTTTCCTACTGCAGCTTGTTTTGTAGCCTGAGTAACCAAGAAATCCAGATGAAGGCCTAGGATTCCAGCCTTGGAAGTCATGTGCTCATCAATGATATTTGCTTCTAGATGTAATGCCTTGGCTATATCTTCATTCTTTGGAGGGGTCATTTCAGGGTTGAAAGGGATTCCTCTTCTGATAGGGACACCCAATAACATAAAATACTCTTCCAGCAAAGGACCAATCTGAAAATCTGGGAAAGTGAAGCAACGAAAAGGAGGGTCATAGAACTGAAGACAAGTGTGAATCATGCTCCTCTGCAATGTGTCTAAATCCATGATCATGTCCAAGATACCACCATAATGCTCTCTGAATAAGGGAACATGATCAGGGGTGATAAGGGTTTGAATCTGCCTAATGCCTGCTAGAGGGTACTCAAAGAAGTGGTAAGTGATGTTGCTCTTCTTGGTTGAATCCATACTGACAATGGGTGCTGATGAAGATTACTGAAGAAGATAGCTGAAGAAGACAACTAAAGAAGATATCTGATGAAGATGGCTGAAGCAGAAGAATGGTCAAAACCAAACCAAGAAAAAGGTGGATACCCTGTAAAACAAATAGACAAAATGTTAAATGATGCAATATGATGTATGCTGAATGATATGCAAGGGTTTGTGATCAGGTGCTGGATTGTCAGTTGCTTTTGGTAGGGTCCATGAGTGTTCAGAATTCCGGATGAAGGTCTGAGAACCAGTAACCAGGCGGGGGACTCAAATAAAGAGTCACTTGTCCATGGTTTCATAGAATCAGTCCAAAATAGTACAACCTTAAAACAATTCCAGTAACAGGGTATGATGAGGCCAAGGGTTCCTGCAAACCTGTAAACAACCCCACCCACTCACATGTATTGTTCTAGAACAAGGATCCTCAGGTTCAGATCTATTATGAGAAGTGTAAACACTTCTAACCCTGAGGGTATAATGTTTACAATAATCATAAACGGCTGAAGCAGAAGAACGGTCAAAACCAAACCAAGAAAAAGGTGGATACCCTGTAAAACAAATAAACAAAATGTTAAATGATGCAATATGATGTATGTTGAATGATATGCAAGGGTTTGTGATCAGGTGCTGGATTGTCAGTTGCTTTTGGTAGGGTCCATGAGTGTTCAGAATTCTGGATGAAGGTCTGAGAACCAGTAACCAGGTGGGGGACTCAAATAAAGAGTCACTTGTCCAGGGTTTCATAGAATCAGTCCAAAATAGTACAACCTTAAAACAATTCCAGTAACAGGGTATGATGAGGCCAAGGGTTCCTGCAAACCTGTAAACAACCCCACCCACTCACATGTATTGTTTTAGAACAAGGATCCTCATGTTCAGATCTATTATGAGAAGTGTAAACACTTCTAACCTTGAGGGTATAATGTTTACAATAATCATAAAGTATCCTCCTCTAATTCACCTTAGATGTTGAAGGTCATCTAAAAAGGTCATCCAGACTTAGCAGGCTTCCCAGATAGCCCTAGCACTACAGGAGATCTGTAGCACAGAGTTCTCAAGAAGAAACCCATGTCCGAACTGTGTTTTCATATTCCCGCACCAGACCGAAATGGAATGGGAAATAATATGAATCCACTCTAATCCTATGTCTATCACTCAAGCCTTTGTGTTGGACCTTTCTCACTGGAGTACCCCTCCCACCAAAGCAAACCAGCACAGATGATATGATAATAAAATGAAATGCATAAAGCAGTAAATGAAAGCGATAAACTAACTGCAGTAAATAAAGTTGTACAGAAAGCAATAAATAAAGCAAAAACAAAAGCACACATAGCACATAACACATAACACCCCCAATAAACACAAACAAGCAAGCGCTAGGAGAAACCCACAAGAGAACCAGAAGCCCTGGTTGCAAAGATAATCTCCAGCAGAGTCGCCAAGCTGTCGCTCCCCAGACTTTCGTCCCGGTGCAGACGCGAACGGTCGGCGATGTTGGAGGTTGAGGTTGAATAGAGTCGCCAGCTAGGCATTTTTATCCCGAAGGAAAGGTAATGCTGCATAAACCTGGAAGGGTATGGATAAGACGGTTGCGAACCAGAGAAACTGAGAAAGGGGGTTGGTTACGACCTGGGAAGGTATTAGCACCCAAATCGTCTGTCGTACTTGACGGGATCCACGCTTAATTGATTGTGTTTAAAAGGGGGATAATGTATATGTTGTCTGTGTATAAAAGCTAAGGAAAGAAAATACAGTGTGTCAGTGCAAAAGAGAGGGTGAGTGCTCAAGAAGGAGGCTTAGAAAAGAAAGCTGAAAGAGGGGGATGACAAAGAGACTTTTTTTTTATAACTGTTAAGTTATACCTATGTATCCTCTCGTGCAATGAGGAAGTCAGAACACCGTAGTTCGACTCAAAGAGACTGAATGATTTTGCTGTGAACTACTTGCTTGTCTATGCTCAAGTGTATGACTTGTCTGGCTCAAGTGCTAACTGTCTTGCATTAGACAGAAGAAGTGAGTTCTCGTTTTCAGAGTGAAGGTGGTGAGAAAAGAATCCCGGAGGAGACGTTTATTGTTTGTTTTTTGTGTTTTCCTTTTTTTATTGTTTTTGGTGTTCTGCGTAAGATAATGAGCTTAAGCCTAAATCAAGGGTTGTAAACTCATTATATCACCCCTGATTAGGGATAATGAGCTTACTCAAGTATGAGATGGAAATCTCCACTTAATTACCCTAATGATACAGGATTAAGATCATTAACCTACTTGTGATTATTAAGATGTTTTTGGGTTTTTTTTAGAGTTAAGTAATGAGTATAATCTCTAATCAGGGATTAGTGAACTCATTACACCATCTTAAGAGAAGGATGATAGATGAGAACACTTAAGCTGAGGAAGACTCCTCAACTTAATCCATGGTTAGGGATTAAATTCATTATATAACAAACCTTTATTAAAGTGGATTTTAAATAAAGATGGGATTAATAAGTGAGTTTTATATTTGTAAGACTAACTTGAGGGGGACTTGTCCATTAAACACTAGGGTTAGTCCCTCTTAACCAAAAGGAAGAGATGTAACCCTAATATAAGGCCCAAGTTACAAGATTAAGTCTTAATAGTTATTAGGTGTTTTGATTAAGAGGTGTAAACAAATTAAAAGTTTAACACTAAGGATTAAAGTTATACACTCCATCCTAAGATAAGGATGCAGGCATAACCCTAATTCAAAGTCTGAAAGCTTTAAGTGTTTAGCCTTGATTATGAGATGAGAAAAGAGACTCAAGGAGACTCAAAGGTAAAAGACTAGGGGAGACTATATACAAACCTAAAGTTATCATGCTTGAATGTTCCTATGGTTTGTGAGGCTTAAAGAAATATCTTCAGATGGCCACCAAGGGAAGAGAAACAGATAAAAAGAGAAGAGAAAGAGAATAGGTTACTTACTTCCTGAAGAAGATAAGTAACCTAAAAGAAAGAGATAGGAGCAAGAGAGAACAAGTGAAGAAAGTTCACTTAAAAGACAAATAGAATATGCAAATGAAGAGAAGAGAAGAGGTGGGATGTGAAGGCAAATCCTCATCCCAAACAACTTACCATAAGCCCCTAAAATGTTAGTGTGAATGCATAAGATGCAAAGCAAAAGGAAATAAAGCAAATGAAGGTGCAAAGACCAAGACCAGAAGTGAATATGCTATGTAAATGTGTTATGGAATGATGCAAAGACATTTGAGATGCTTATGTATGATCATACAAGGGATGAGATGCAAAACAAACATGTTAGGAGCTTAGAAACACATGGATACACATGAAAAGCAATGAATTCAAAGCATACCAAATGAATGAAGAAATGATCAAGCAATGTTCAAACATGTCTTAAGATGTCTAAGATGGCATACAAGAGCATGGAATGGCATGACAAGTTCATATGATGATGATATGCAAAGTTGAATGCAAATGAACATGAGAAATTAGGGTTTTATGAATGTATGAGATGCACATGTCCACAAAAGAAGCATACATCATGACAAAAATTTGAAAATGCACTCAAACAAACCCTAAACACACATAAGATCACTCCCCAAAGATGGAGGTCAGAAGCTAAACCTAAGGGAAGTTATGAATTTTCTAAGTTAGCTAGGGTTTTTGGGTACTTCTTCATGAAAAATGCAAAACAATTTGAAAATGGAATGCAGAATTATGAGTTAAATAACCTAGATACTAGATGCAAAGTATGAAACAATGCAAAAAGAACCAAATGTAAACTCATCATGGTTGACCAGAAATGATTTTTCAAAGTTAGGGTTAGAAAATATGTTATTTATGAAACCCGAATTCAAAGTAAATTGTGAAAACATGATCAAACCTGAAAAGAAATTTGTGTGATGGGTTTGTAAATTGTTCTAAATGTATGAGAATGCATCATGAATTTTTTTGTGATTTTTAGATACCTAAATGCATTTTTAATTAATTAAAATCAATTAATTAATTAAATAAAACATTTAAATGATTTAAAAATACATTTTTAATGCAAAAATTATAAATAAAAATGTTTTTGAGTTTTGAAAAATATTTGAAATGAAAATGCAGAAAATGGTGATTTTATAAATATTTTTGCTATTTTAAATAAATGCAAGAAATAAAATGTAAAATAAATAAAAGAAAAATAAAAAGTATGCACAAGCAATGGTTCAGATTGAAAGTTGAGTGGATGAGAGGCTGAGATTGGAAGTCCACGTGACTTAGGGTAGGGTGATCTAAAGGCTCAGGTTTGAAATGAGGTTTGGCGCGTGATCCTAAGGCTGGGATTGAATCTGATTAAATTAAATATAAATTAAGTTAATTAAGTGGATTAGGGTTTTAATGATCAATCCTGGCCATTCACGCACGCGGTAAAACATGATCCAAGGGTCCAAATTCAAACCTGGTTAATTAATTAGGATTAGGGCAAATCATTCTCAGGCGACCGGAGAAGAGCTCCGGTCGTCTTCTCCGGCTACACCATCACCCTATCTCTCTCTACAAGCTAACCCAAGCCCCCAAAATCTCTAGAATCCATCCTCTAACAACACTAAACAAGAATCAAGCCACAAAATTCATTTATTTTTCACATACAAAGAGAATCGAATCAAACAAGTTTTACGGGAAAAATTTCAGAAGCTTCATACACATTCATTTTCCAACCATTTTCAAAAATACAAAGCACATAATGATCAGTGGAGCATGCTCTTTCACATTGGAACTTAAAATTGGAATTCTGGAAAAATGATTTGAGATGACTACCTGAGATGAAGCTTTCCAAACTTGAGCTTTCTGACCTCTTCTTGTGCAAATCACCTCCAATGATCACCCTGATGCTATTGAGAAGCTTGAATGGAGTTTAAATGGCTTGGTTTGTGTGTTTCAGTTCTGATAGTGCAGGAATCGTGTTTAGGTTTGAGTGGCTTTCAGGTCATGGCAATGGGTGGGAAATGATCTTTGAGTGATTTTGAGATGAATGGTGCAAAGAGTTTTGAGTTTTGTTGGTTGTGTGATGAAATTCGAAGAGAAGAAGATTTTGCAAGTTTTTTGTGATTCTGAATGTGTGAGAGCTTTCAGGTTTGTGTGTTGTGTGCTTTGAGGTGCTTAGGGTTTGCATAATGTATGTTGATTGGCCAGAGAGTGGGTGGTCGCATAGTGTGATTGGTATGGGCCAATTTGCAAAAAAGTCAAGATTGTGTCATAGAAGGCATGGCATGGGATAAAGCTGGTTTGAAGGGTTTTCTTGCCTCAGCTAAGTTTGTGGAAGACCCTTGGATTGATTGTGATGATCTGTGCCACTTGATTCAAGAGTTAGCATGACTTTTGCAATTTTGCAACTTTTGAAATTTTGAATGAAAAGTCCATGAATTCTTGTGGTCCAAGGCACAAATTTGGTCAAGGAAAGTTACATTATCATGTTATGATGCTTAGAGATCAATTAGAGGTCACAAGAAGTCTTAAAACTTGGTTTTGCAAAAATCCCTCTTTGGCACATACTTGAAAATTATGTGATTTTTCCCAACTTTGAAACATCATATCTTGAGTTCTAGGATGAATCAAGAGGAGTTCTTGTAATTTTTGAAAATGGGAAGATCCAAAATAGAACTTTCATTTTAAATATTTTTCATTTGAAGCCTTTTTGATCAAGAAAGAGGAGGTTGAAAATCTTTCCCAAAATGGAAAGTTTTCATTACAAGTCATGTCCAAAAATGGAAAGTTTGCAAATGGCTTGAAAATCTTCAATCTTGTGAACTTCTAACCACTTATAAGATCAAATAAAGATCATAGAACCTCATATTGATGAAGATGACCCTTTGGTACCATTGGTGATGGCCTCAGATGCCCTGATTCTGACTTTTCTTGCACAATAAGTCACCAGTTGATCAGACGACTTCCACAAAGAATTTCTTCATCAAATTTGATACACATTATCCTTGTAACATATATAGACCATTAGAATCAAGAATGACCAAAAAAATTGAGATTAAGGGCCTCAAACCCAAAACCCTAATTTTAGGTCATCTGTGCAGAAACTGCACAGTCTGCTTGAACACCTTTGCAATGCTTTGTGATCTCTTGACTTTTAAGAACCCTGGGGAGCATATTATAATCATGGCACACACATGGACCCTCTTGAAAAACTTCAAAGCCTTTGAGATGGCTCAGATCACTTCTTTGGATTCTCTTGATCACAAACCCTAACCATGCAACTTATGCAATGAAACAAATATGCAATGTGAGATGATATGCTTATGCAAATGCGATATGAAAGATCATAAGCCATGATGTGAGAAAAAGTGAGGGCAAATTTGGGGTGTTTACACACATCCTCGCAGAATGCATCAATTCTGAGTTCAAGCAGGGCAGGGTAAGGTTCCCCAAACCTACAGCACCCAAGCCCCATACTGACAAGTCCAAGTACTGCCGCTTCCACAGAAGCCACGGGCATGTGACCAAAGATTGTGTCCACCTAAAAGACGCGATCGAGATTCTAATTAAAGAAGGCCACCTCAAACAGTACACCAAAAGGAACGACCCCCCCCCCCCCGGGCGAGGATCAGACTACAAAGAGAACCCATGAAGACACCCCATCTGGCGGCTCCCCTTTCCAAGTGGCAATGAGAATATCACGGCCTGAAGATTTCCACCTCCCCGATGTCAGCATGGGAGGGCAACTTGCTGCATAGAGTCCATGGGAGAATTTCCCCGTGGCCTTGGTCATCTTTGGAGGAGGAGTGAACAACGAGAACACCGCCATTTCTGTGAAGAGAAAGTTCGACGAGCTTCTATTGACCGTGCCTGATCAATTGGCAACATTAACAAAATCCCGGGGAAGGTCCAACCCCATATCCTTTTTCCTCGTGGAACTGTCGGGCGGGTCGCCTAACTCGAGCATCCCTCTACTGATAAGAGCCAAAATGGCGCGCTTTGACGTTCGACGTATCCTGATCGATTAAGGCAGCTCGGTGGACATTATGTAGACCAACTTATTCAAGAGTCTCAAGCTGGACAAAACAAACATGTCCCCATATGTCGGGTCCGACCTCCAAGGGTTTAATGGGGCCACCACAAGACCATGGGGGTACGTGGAGATCTTTGTTCTCTTTGGGGAGCTGGAGACCGCTAGAGATGTCAAAGTCCAATTCCTGGTGATTGAGTGCCCTTCGCTCTACAATTGCATCCTTGCCGACCCACACTGGCCGAATTGACAGCAGTCCCGTCTACCGTCCACTTGAAAATGAAGTACTACACCAAGTTGGGTCGCGTAGTCACGATTCATGGTGCCATTGAGGCTGCACGAAGATAGTACGATGCGGAGGTCAAAGGACAGGCCATCATCAACACTGCCAAGAGCAATAAGAATCCTAAAGTTAAAGAGCATCCACCTCTCCCACGAGTCAACTCTGTGGAGCTCGAAAGCTTCCTCATCGAAGACGACACTAAAGCACAGGGCCCCATCAACGGGAAGACACCTACTCACCCAGTTTTCATAGTCCCCGACGGAGAGTTCGAGCTTATTCCTCTAGGAAACAACCCCGACAGAGCTGTGAAGATAGGTACTGGACTACCATCAGCAACAAGGGAATAACTTGTAAGTTTCCTCAGAGAGAACGCAAAAATATTCACATGGAGTGCTGCTGAGATGCCCGAGCTTGATCCCGAGGCCGCCTGTCATCAATTAGCTTTAGACCCGACCATTAGGACCGTAAAATAACATAGGCACAAGTAGTCTCCCGATAAAGCAAAGGCTGCCGAGCAGGTTGTAAAAGACCTAGAGGAAAATTTTATTTCTGAAGCCCAGTACACAACCTGGCTCTCTAATGTAGTTCTTGTTAAGAAAAATAATGGAAAATGACGAATGTGTGTTGATTATACTGATCTTAACCGGGCATGTCCCAAAGATGTTTTCCTTTGCCTAACGTAGATAAATTGGTAGACAACTCTGCAGGTTTTAAACTTGTGTCCTTCATGGATGCATATAATGGGTATAATCAAATCTCCATGTTGGACACAGACAAAAGAAACATGGCCTTCATGACCCTGACGGGAAACTATTACTACAACGTTATACCCTTCGGACTGAAGAACGTCGGGGCCACATACCAACGCATGATGAACAAAGTCTTCCGAGGAGAAATCATGGACATGCTCGCGGTCTACATGGATGACATGATTGTAAAATCGCACGAAAAGTTCGACCATGCCCAACACCTCCAGAAGGTCTTCGAGCAGGCGAGAAAATACAAAATGAGGTTTAACCCTGAAAAATGCACCTTCGGCGTCCAGGCAGGGAAGTTCCTCGGCTTCTACCACACCAAACGAGGGATCAAAGTCAACCCCGACAAATATCGAGCATTTTTGGCGTTCCTAACCCCGAACTCGAAGAAGTCTATTCAATCCCTCAATGGCATGCTTGCCTCCCTATCTTGTTTCGTCGCCAAATCTGCACAACACGCCCTTCCTTTCTTCAAACTACTACGGAAAGAAGCCACCTTCGAATGGACCGAAGAGTGCGAGCAAGCGCTGCTCCATCTAAAAAGGGCTCTCTACGAACCTCCAGTGCTACCACGACCGTTGGAAAAGGAAACCTTGTACCTATACCTGTCCGTAGCCACTGTGGCGGTCAGTGCTGTCCTCATTCATGAAATGGATGACGGGCAAAAACCTATCTACTTCACGAGCAAAGCCCTTCAAGGCCCCGAGCTCGGATACCAACAGATTTAGAAGGTCACCCTAACCCTGATAAATGTGGCAAGAAGATTACAACATTACTTCCTCACCCATACAATAAAGGTCCAGACAGACCAACCCTTGAAACAGCTACTTGGACGCCCAGATATGGTCGATAGAATGCTAAAATGGTTGTTAGAGCTATCAGAATTCGACATCCAGTATGAAAGCATGAAAGCTTTAAAAGTGCAGGTATTTCCCGACTTCGTCACTGAGATGACATATAGTTCAACACTGACCAGCGGTGCCCACAAATGGACGATCTTTGTCGACGGCGCGTCCAACTCGACTGGGAATGGCGCAGGTAATATCCTCGATAACAAAGATGGCATCTTGATTGAAGTATCACTGGCACTGGCCTTCTCGACTTCGAACAACCAAGTCGAGTATGAAGCATTCTTGGCGGGCTTGCGAATGGCTGAAGACCTAGGGAAAAAGAGGTGAAGATATCCACTGACTCTCAACTCGTGGCGTCCCATGTACGAGGAGAATATTAGGAAAAAACGACAATCTCATCGAGTACTTGGATCTCGTGAAAGACAAACTGGAGAAGTTCGACTCCTGGGAGGTCCAACACATTCCCCGCGAACACAATACACAAGTGGACATCCTATCTAAACTGGCGAGCACACAAAAGAAAGGAGGAGAAATCCGTGATCTAGGAGATCCTCCCACGGCCAAGCATTAAGAAACCTTCACCTCCACTCGAAGTAAACGCCATTGGCGACACCCATTGCTGGATGACTCCCATCCATAATTACCTCACGAAGGAAGAACTGCCAGCTAATCCCAAATAGGCGTCTGCAACTATTAGAAGGGCATGTTCTTACGTCCTCCTCGAAGGAAAACTCTACCGGCGAGGTTTCTCCATCCTGTTACTTAAATATGTCTGTCGCTCCCGGGATTTTCATCCTAGTACAAACGCGAAAGTGGCGCGGAAAGGTAGAGTCGCCAGCCAGACATTTTTATCCCGAATGAATGGGAAAGGTAATGTTGCACAAACCTGAGGAAAGAAGGAAAGGACAAGGCCTTGCAAACCAAAGATCTGAGTTCGGGAGTCGGTTACGACCTGGGAAGGTATTAGCACCCCAGATCGTCCGACGTACCCGACGGGATCCACACTTGCTTGTTTGTTTCAAAGGGTGAGAAATAAGAATGTTGCTGCTGAATAAAACCGCTGACTGGAAATTGGAAATGGAAATGAGAAAAGAAACTGGAAAAAGAGAATGGAAAGAAAGGGGAAATGTAGGGAAAATAAAGAGTGTGCTCGAACGGGCCCTACCCCGCTACCTACGTACCTCATTGGGATAATGAGAATCAGAGTCGACGTAGTTCGCCTAACTAAGGCGGGAACTATTTGTTTGTGTTTTTTTATGTTGGAACTGCGTATGTCTATGCTCAGGTGTTGCAGGCTCGTCTGGTACGAGTGCGTTTACCGTCTTGCATGCGAGACAAGTCGTCACGAGTTCGCGTTGTGAGTGAATGAGATGAGAAGAGAAGTTCCCGCAGGATAGTCGCTTGTTATTTGTTTTTTTTGTCTTTCATGAGAAGTGTTTTTTTGAATTTGTTTGTGAACTGTCTTGTACTAAGACCTATCCATCGCGGTGAGTATTTACACCTCGCCCCGAAACAGGACGCGTATAAACACTCCGCAACAAAGTCTCGTGTCGTACAAGATTGTTAGGTTTTTATTAAGTGTTTTATTGCTTTTCTTTATGAGATGAGAAAGAATGACTCAAATTGATAAAAGGACAAAATATAAGGGACTAAGACTCAATCCTAATTTTGTTTATTTATTTACAAGAGTGGTCCTATGGTTAATGAGGTTTCTAAACCTAAAAAAAGGGAACTAGCAACTACTAGAATTCAACTTACTTCCTAAGGAAGTTAAGTTGATTCTAAGAACAATGGGGAAGCCTATGCAAGTGAGAAATTCAAATAATAAGGCAAAAACATTAAAATTGGATTAAGAAATAAAATTCCAAACAAAACAATTAAAGGCATAAAAAATAGTCCTATTTATTTATTCTAATCCTAATTAAAATGAAGCTTAAGCCTAAATTCTAAACTAAAATCCTACTTAGTATTTTCTTCTAAAAACAACAACATCTAAACTAATCTAAATCATTATTAAATCCTAAGATTAAATCTACTTAAGCTATTTTTTTTTATGAAACTTAATATCCTAGCCCAAACTAAATGGAAATCATATGTAACAAAGCCTAAAGGTTAATATCCTAAAAAATAGTAAAGGTCCTGGAAAAATTATGGAATTAATTCTATAGGGTCCTAAAACTACATATAACATTGTGTCAAAAGGAATCCTAAAAATTCAGAATTTAACTAGGCCTAAAAATTGTTTATTTACACCTAAAAATTAACCTCTAATTTATAAGGATTTAGCCTCTAAAACCTAAGAAAAACAATCTAAAAAAATCCACAAAAATTAATCTAAGTACTATTATGAGTCCTCTAAACATGACAAAAAGAATGGGTGAAAAATCCTACTGGAAAAGGGAGAAATTAAATGAACAAAAATCATGTACAACTAAAGAAATTCAATAAAAACTAATTACAAGAGAAATTCGAAATTAAATCAGAAATATCCAAAATTCAGAAAGTAAAAAATACCAAAAAGTTCTAAATTGAATTATAGACCTACTGAAATTTTTGGGGAATTTTCTAATGGATTTTACTATTTTTATTAGTATTATTTTCTAACTAATATCTATCTAAAAAAATAAACTCTAAAAGAAACTAAACTGGGGGTGAACTTAGTGATTTTTTTTTTAAGTGTTCTTACTGACTGGGCCTAAAAGGGGTGTGATTAGCAGGTGGAAATAGGCCCATGCGCAGGATAAGGGGGGAGGTGCTGGAAACAGTTTTTTTCAGTTATTTTTTATAATGGGCTTAAAACGTGGGGTGGAAATAGCAAAATGATCTTATTTTAATTGCCAGCATCACAACGGTACAATATTAGGACTTAATGCACTTTATTATAATAATATTAATCTTAATTACATAATGATCTTTCTAACCTCCCAAAATTAACCTAATTAATCTAATACTAATAAGAATATCAAAATAAAATATGAACATTCAACCAAACCCTAAATTCCCTCTTCAAACACCGCCGCAGCTCACTCCCTCCTCTCTCTCACCCTCATCGCCATCGACCTCCTTTTTCCTCACCTTCTTTGTCTTCTTCGTCTTCTTCACCGTCATCAACCTTCCCTTTCTTTCGTCCTCCCCCAAATGAAACCCTAAGATTTCTTTCTCCTTGCACCGCCGCCACTTCACCATTGCCGTCCCCAACCCATTTCTTCTTTGTCTCGAACCACCGCCGCTTCACCATCCTCATTATAGACCAAACCAAACTAAACTCCATAAACCCTAACCTAATCAAGCTTTTAATCCGAAAACAAAATCTCTACCTTGGATTACCCTCAATCCTACGAAAGTAACGACGCCATCAAAACAAAACCGCACCTCAACATCAACCTCCTACAAGAATGGACTTAAAGTCGTACCTGGTGAATTGATTGCGTCGAAGATGATGCTTCTGTTACGAAATCGCCGCTACGAAGATGTTGGTGTCGATGTCACGAAGTCGTAGAGGAGGGCAGATGAAACACCGCGATGAAGATGGTAATTGAAACGCCGTGATTAAGAAGACGGTGCTCGAAAACGCCCAAACTTTGAACACCTAACAGAGTTACTCTGATGATACCTTTTGTATACGAATTCGAAATCAAGATCTCAGGTATTCATATTATTCCGCAACTCTCTTTCCCGATTCAAATATCCTTCTACTTGCTTCTGAACTGCTATTGGATTTCTATTTGCGCCATTCGATTATTAATCGTTGAGTGCTTCAAACTCATTGCAGGTGATGAAGACTCAATTTGTTGGTGATGTTGCAGATTGATGAGAGGAAATGGTGTTAGCCTAGAATTGATGGGGATTCGGTAAGCTGGTGAAGCCCTTGATTGAGAGAGATTCGTGATGGAATAAGAGAGTAGGATGCACAAGAGGAATGGATTGAAGAAGGATTGAGTCCTAGAATAAGGTTGGGGCAGGAGTCGTAAGGAGTGGTCAGAGGGGAGAAGAAGAAGATTTTCAAGAATGATGAAGGGAATCAGAGGAAAATCGAAAGATTAATGGTGAGGAAAAGGTTGAAAAGGATTGGAGTGAAGTATTTTTGGAAAAAATGGTGGAAAGGAGGAGAAGGATTGAGAAGAGGTAGGTGGAAACTCATGAATTGAAGAAGAAGATTGAAGTGTGAAGCATGGTTCTGATTTATAGAAGCTAGGAGAAGACTCTGGAAACTTCAGGTAAACTCGGTTAGAATTCTGTTATAAAATTAGTTAGAATTCAGTTAGTTATTGATTCTGTTATGCACTTTTTAATTCCCTCTTCCAATTCTGTTTGTCATATTATCAGCCTCTTATCAGTTAGGGTTTCTAACTGTTTTATTCTCATTTTTCAGTGAAATTTGGTTGATGAGGATTACTCTTGTGTTGCTGATGAACAGAGTTGTTTTTATAAGTCTAAAATTGGTAACACAGTTGGGTCACAGATTGATTATCCTGGTGCAGAGCACAATGAAATTGTTGTTGCCTTAAAGGTATATCCTCAACTAATGATTTTTGATGGCACGGCGAAGACTGTAGAAGTTGCCAATTTTTTGAACATTGGAAGTGATGCTGAAAATCAGAATGCTTTGGTTGGACACTTTCAAACTGAGGTCCTTGATGCTCTCCCTTTGTTTACCTCTTACAATCCATATTCAGGTTCATTAATTGGGCCAGTTGCAACAAACTCTCCATTTGGAAATAAGGATTCCTTATTGGCAAGCAGTCCCATATGCCATCACAAGCAAGAGTCATAAATTCATCTTCATCATACAACTCAACAGTACCCAAGATTGATAGCTTCAGCTTATGTGTAGAAAACTTCATGTTATCAACTTTCTCAATTCCTGTTGTTATTATGTATTTCCCTGTGAATTATGAGGGACTCTTCTATTGTTGTCATTTTGTTTTAACCTTTTTTGTGTTATGATCTGTTTGAACTGGTAAAGGGAGTGTTGAGATTTTAGTAAATCATCAATTTGTTGTATTTGGAACATTTTGGTTATTCTGTATTTGAAGAGTTGGAGAGTTTTAGAAGTTAGAGAATAACTTTGCAATAGATATTCAAAGAAATGACTTTGCGATAAACAACAATAGACTGAACCACCACCGCATGCTGTTTTATCCTTATCCACAAAGATTAATCCACCACAACTACTCCTTTTAGCCACAAAATACCTACCATAATCAAGGGAAGGGTTTAGAGAGAGAGAGATAGATGAGATTGAGTGGGAGAAAAGGAGGTAGTTGAGGAGAAGGAGCAAGCGTGATTTGAGTACAGTCAAAGTGGAAATTGTTTGTATGAAAAATGAATAGGATATGAAGTGAGTCTCGCAAGAATTAACATGAAATTGGCTCAATGAAATATAGTTAAGGATAATAACTTGGATAATAAAATCACATATGAATTGAATAATTGACTTTTCATTTGAATAATGGAATTAATTAAAAAAAAGAAATCGTTGGATCTTTAAGATGGAGAATGAAATTCCGAAATGAATAATGGATTGACTTTAGAAAAGAAATGGGCTTAATGTTGAAAAGAAATGATTGATGTTTAGAGACAAATGACATGAAAAATGGAATGTTAGAAATGTGAATATGGACACACAAAAAATGACTTTGGCTAACGAAACGGGATAAGATCATGGTGAATCAAAAAATGGTGAATTAAATCGAATCGGAAAGTGGATATGTAAAATGGAAATGGCTTGTATTTGAAATAGAATCAAGAGCTAGAACTTGAACTCCAATAACTGTGCATTCTCTTTAAACCTAAATCGAATCCTTCAACATAATCCATTCTTAAGAACTTTGGTGCCACACTAAACTCCACACAATCTCGAATTATTATTCCATAAACAAATGGATCGAAACCAACCTTCGATACACTGGACCTCAATTGGTGAAGTGCCCTTCAAATCAAAATCATGAACAAGAACTCCAAGTTTCCCTTGAGATACTCAATGATGAGGAATACAACTTGATATGTTTAAGAAGAGCCAACACTCTTATTCAAAGCAAATCCAATTGAACACCTCAATGATGGGTTAGATGCACCAGTGAATGTTCTCGACAAGTTCAATCCCCGATAGATACGAGTAAGGTACGTGTAAACACCCCAAATTTGCCCTCACCCATTCACACCATGGCTTGTGATCTTTTCATATGCATAAGTTCAATCATAGCATCCCATATTGCATTTTTGCTTCACTACATTGGTTCTAAGTCATCTGCATCTAGGGTTTGTGATCTGAGCCATCCAAGAGCTATTTAAGACACTCCAAAGGTCTTCAATCACTTCAAAGGGGTCCATGTATGTTCAAGCATCATATTATATCCTCTCAAAGTCAAGAAAGCCCAAGGATCACAAGAACTGAGAAAGGCATGGAAGCAGAGTCAGGTATAACTGCACAGATGACCTAGAATTAGGGTTTTGGTTTCAGAGGCCATAACTCCAAATTTTTTGACCATTCTTGTTTCTATTGGTCTATATATGTTATGAGGATCATGCATATCAATTTTCATGAAGAAATTCCATGGGGAAGGCATCTAATCAAGAGTTGACTTCTTGGGCAAGTCAGTGCAAAATCAGGGCATCTGAGGCCCCCAATGACCCAACCAAAGGGTGTTCTTCATCATTTTGACTGTGTATGATCTTTATTTGATCATAGAAGATGTTAGAAGTTCACAAAATTGAAGGATTTCAAGCCATTTGCAAAATTGCCTTTTTGGGAAAATGACTTGTAATGAAAACTTGCCATTTTGGGAAAGTTTTTCAACCCTTGCTTTTTGATTCAAAAATGCTTCAAATGAGAAAACTTTGGTCATGAAATTTGTAGAATGGATCATTCCCTTTTCAAAAAGTACAAGAACTCATTCTAATTCATTTTGGATCAAAAGTTATGGCTTGTCAAAGTTGGGAAAAATCACATAATTCCAAGTTTTCTACCAAAGAGGCAAAGTTGCAAAACCCTTTGCCAAGGCAAATTGTGCTTTCAAATGGACCTCTAATCTTTGTACAAACATAAACCAAGGCCTAAAATTCAGAATGCACCAAAAGTTTGTCCATTTTCATGACTTGTGGATCAAGAAATCACAAAAGGGGCAAAAAGTCACAAAGATGCAAAACATCATACAAACCCTAATCCACTTGTTAATTGGCTTCAAGACTGATCCCATGGCTCTCCTCATTCCTTGCTGCGCAGGACACCCCTATTGTCCTTGGCCTACCATTGACCCATACCTCTCTTACACAAAACTTGACTTTTTGCATAAAGACCCATACCAATCACAATAGGGCACAACCACTCCTCTGACCTATCCAAGAGTGATAAGTGGACCAAATGCAACATAACACACCACACACACAAGCCTGAAACTCTCTCCAAGCCATAGCACCAAGCTTTGCCCTCTTATGCATTTTCATTCGAAACACCTCACACAAGCAGCAAACATAAAAACAAACTCCATAGAACATCTCAGCATGTCTCACTGATCATCCCTGGCCCTTCACCTTGCCCTGAAACTCCCTGAAATCAAAATACAATTTCTCTCCCTCACTGAACAGAACCTCATCAAACTCACAAACCAACCATTTTAAACTTCAATCAAGCCTCAAAGCTTCATCAGGAGGATCATTGAAGCCATTTTGAAGCAGAGAAGCAGGCAGAAAGCTCCTGGATTGAATGTTCCATTTCAGGTGAGCTCAAGAACTTTTTTTCCGGAAACGTATTTTTAAGTTCTTAAATGAATCTATGTGATGTGTTGATCATGCTGATATGTTTAGTTTTGCAAATGATTAAGTATTGAGTGTGTATGAAGCTTCTGAAAGTTTTTGACCTAAAAACCTTTTGATTCGATTCAGTTTTGATACGAAAAATAAATGCGTTTTGTTTGTTGATTCTTGTTATATGATGTGTGGGGATGGATTCTGGGCAGAGAAATCAAGTTTTAGTGACCTAGGGAGTGAGTTAGCAATTTTCAGGGAAGGAGGTGGCCGGAGAAGATGACCGGAGGTCATTTCCGGCCACCTGAAAGTCATTAGGGCTTTAAACGCGTTTAGAGCAAAGTTTGAATGTGGACCCTTGATTTGGAGGACTTTTGTTGACTCCCGCGTGAACGTGTGGCCTGGATTCGTCATTAAAACCCTAACCTTTGATTAATTAATTAAAATCCTGTTTAATTAATTCATAAAACAAATTAGCCAGGTTTGAATCTGGGCCTTTGGATCTGGCGCGCAGTCAACCAGTCCAAGCCCAGATCAAATCCTGGCCCTCCCCCTTGCATACTTTCATTTTCTTTTATTTTTATTTGTATTTAAATTGTTTTATCTTTCATATTTTATTTAAAATAGCAAAAATCATTTTAAAATTATGAAAATTTTTGTCAAGGGTTTCATGAATTTTCAGAAGACAAAAATATTTTTATTTTTATTTTTTGCATTAAAAATTATTTTTAAATCATTTAAATGATTATTTTCAATTAGTTAATGAAAATTAATTAATTAAAAATACATTTAGGTATTTAAAAATCACAAAAAAATTCATGTTGCATTTAGGAACATTTAGAAACATTGTCCAACTCTCAAACCAAATTTCTTTTTTGTTCTTGATGCCTTTTGATCATTTTCATTGGATTTAATTTCATTTCAAGGCAATATTTTATGTCAAACTTCAAAAATTTCTTTCTGCCTAACCATTGAGATTTGGATAATGATTCTTTTTGCATTGCATCTAGCATAACATGTAGTTTATAGGATAAATTTGATTTGAATTGATCTTGCATTTTCAATTTGTTTAGCATTTTTCTTGGTGAGGTACCTCAAAACCCTAGCAATCTTAGGAAATTCATAACTTTCAATAGGTTAAGAGTTGAATCCCCTCCTTTGGGCAGTGAGTTTGTATAGGTTTAGGGTATCTTTGATTGCATTTTCAAATTTTTATCATGTTATTTGCTTCTGGTTTTGGATTTTTGTTTTGCATGATACATGTAACCCTAATTTGTGCCTTCCTTTGCATCCATTTCTCATTTGCTTGCATCCATTGACTTGCCATGACATTTTGTGCATTAATTTGATTCATGATACATCTTAGGACATGCTAGAATCATGTGTGATCATTGCATCTTTCATTTTCCATGTTGTATGTCATTTGCATTTCATAACTTTTCATGTATGTTCATGGTTCCATACATGCCTCATTTGCATCCTTATGCTTGTATGGTCATTCTCATCTCTTGTCATGTGTTTGCATCATCTCTTAGCATCATTAACATCATGTTTATGCTTCTGGTTTTGGTTTGCATCATGGAATTTCTTCTCATTCTCATTGTGTTTCATTTTCTTATGCTAACATTTCAGGTGGTAAGTTGTTTGAGAAGTGAATTTGCCTTCACTTCTCACAATCTCTTTTCATCTCTTTCATACTTCCTTTGCTGCATTTTGTATGTGTTTTAGAGTGGGCTTGCTCATTCATGTTCATCTTCTACTTTCTTTCTTCAAGCAACTTGTCTCCTTAAGTGGAGCAAGTTGTTTTGTTTCTCCTTGCTTCTTGTTCCTTTCATCTGCTTCCTTCCTGGTGGTTTCTCTGAAGATATTTTGCAAGCCTCATTAACCCTAGGAATAACCAAGCATGATAACAATTAGGACTTGATTAGTCCCCCCATTTAGCTTTTACCTTTGTGTCATCTTTGAGTCTTCTCCTCTCATCTCATAATCAGGGACTAAACCCTAAAGGCTTTAAGGCTTTGTGATTAAGCTTATGCCTGCATCCTTCTTTTAGGATGGAGTGTATAACTTTAATCCTAAGTGTTAAAACCTTAATGTGTTTAAATCCTTTAATCAATTCATCTAATAATCACTAAGACATCAAGCTTGTAACTTGGGCCTTGCATTAGGGTTCTAATTCTTCCTTAATTGGTTAAGAAGGACTAACCCTAGTGTTAATGGACAAGTCCCCCTCAAGTTGCCTCACAAACCATAAAAATAACTTCTTCATCTTATCATTAATTAAAATCCACTTAATAAAGGTTTTGTTTTGTCATGAGGTTAATCCCTAATCATGGATTAAGTTGAGGAGCCTTCCTCAGCTTAAATGTTCTCATCTATTATCCTTCTATTAGTATGGTGTAATGAGCCCATTAAATCCTTGATTATGGCTTAAACTCATTACTTAACACTAAACAAAAACAACAAAAACATCTAAATAATCACAAGTAGGTTAATGATCTTAATCCTACTTCAGGGTGATTAAGTGTGAGATGCTGACTTCACACTTAAGGTATTCTCATTACCCCTAATCAGAGGGAGGATGTGATGAGTTTACTAACCCATTGGTTTAGGCTTAAGCTCATTAACTTATGACAAACCTCAAAAAGCAATAAAAGACTGAAAGCACCAAAAACAAACAATAATCGTCTCCTTCGGGATTCTTTTCTCATCTCATTCACTCACAAACGAGAACTCGCTTCTTCCGTCTAATGCAAGACAGTTTGCACCTGAGCCAGACAGGTCATACACTTGAGCATAGACAAGTAAGCAGTTCACAGTCAATTTACCTTTCAGTCTCCTTGGGTCGAACTACGGTGTTCTGACTTCCTCATTGCACGAGAGGATACGTAGGCATAACTTAACAGTTATCGAACAAAAGTCTCTGTATATTCCCCCTCCTTCCAGCATTATTCCTTGAGCCTCATAGCCTTGAGCATCTCACTCCTGTTCTTACACTGAGACTTCTCTTATGCACTACACTTCTTTTACACTGACACTTGCATTCTTTTCCAGCTTTGATACACAAATTGCACTGACACTACCCCTTTAAAACACAAATCTTCTAAGAGTGGATCCCGTCGAGTACGACGGACAATCTGGGTGCTAATACCTTCCCAGGTTGTAACCAACCCCCTTTCTCAGTCTCTCTGGTTCGCAACCGTCTTATCCATATCTTTCTAGGTCTATGCAGCATTACCTTTCCTTCGGGATAAAAATGCCTAGCTGGCGACTCTATTCATTCCTCTTTTCGCCGACCGTTCGCGTCTGTACCCTATTTGACTTAGCCTCATTTAGTGGGAGCGACAGCTTGGCGACTCTGCTGGGGAACCTTATACTGTAACCAGGGCTTCTGGTTCTTTTTGTGGGTTCCTCCTAGCGCTTGTTTGATTTGTGTTTACTGGGGTGTTATGTGCTAATTGTGTTTATATATTTGTTCTTTTATATTTACTGCTTTATGTACAGTTATTTACTGCTTTCTTTACAACTTTATATATCATACTGTCATACTGTCATCTTGCTGGATCTGGTTTTTGTTTTGTTGGGTGGGGTTCTATTGAGAGTTTGAGGTCCTATACCTGGGACCTGAGTGACACCTAGGCTAGAGTGGTTCATGTTCTTTCCCATTCCATTTCGGTCTGGTGCGGGAATATGAAACACGGTTCAGATGTGGGTTTCTTCGTGAGAACTCTGTGCTACAGATCTCCTGTAGTGCTAGGGCTATCTGGGAAGCCTGCTAAGTCTGGATGACCTTTACTATGACCTTCAGAAACTGAGGTGAATTAGAGGAGGATCTTTTATGTTTATTGTAAACACTGTACCTCCGGGTTAGAAGTGTTTACACTTCTCATAACTGATCCAAGTATGAGGATCCTTGTTTTAGAACACTACCTGTGAGGGAGTTGGGCTGTTTACAGGTTTGCAGGTACCCTTGACCACATCATACCCTGATACTTTGTTTTGATTAAGTGTACTCCACTTTGGACAGTTCTTGTGATTTAACCCTGGGCATGTGACTCTTTATTTGAGTCCCCCTACCTTGGTTACTGGATTTCTGAACCTCCATCTGGACTTCTTGAACATACATGGACTCATATCAAGACAATAATCAGATCCAGCTTGATCACAAACCCTTGCATATCATTTGCATACATCATCATTGCATCATTTAACATTTGTTTATTTGTTTTTCAGGGTATCCACATCATATCTGGCTTGGTTTTGACCCCTTCATCTGCATAGACCCCTGTTCATCAGTTATCTGCTTTAACTATCTTCATCAGTTGCCTGCTTCAACTACTTTCATCACCAGCCTCAGCCTATCAGTGGCTCATCTCCAGTATCAGTCTTCATCATCAGCCTTTGTTTTCAGCTCTTCATCAACAGTCATGGCACCCAAGAAGAGCAACATTTCATACCATTTCTTTGAGCCTGTGCTGACTGGCATCAGGCAGGTCCAGGCACTTATCACTCCAGACCACATCCCATTATTCAGAGAGCATTATGGAGGTATCCTTGATATGGTCATGGACCTGGACCCTTCTCAGAGGAGTTTGATCCACACTTGCCTACAGTTTTATGACCCTCCTTTGAGATGCTTCACTTTCCAGAACTTTCAGCTAGGACCTCTGCTGGAGGAGTTCTCATCATTGATTGGAGTACCTGTCAGGGGTGATATCCCTTTCAACCCAGAGATGACTTCTCCCAGCAATGGAGAAGTGGCAAAAGCACTGTACCTGGAACTTATTTTGATTGAGCAGAACATGACAACAAAGGCAGGGATCCCTGGTTTGCACTTAGACTTTTTGACTTCTCAGGCCATCCTGAAGGCCTCCTTGGGAGAATGGAGGGCCGTTTGTGCATTGTTAGCCCTCAGTATATATGGGGTTATACTATTTGCAGATGAGCCCAAGTTTGTCAGCAAGAATGCCATTCATCTCTTCCTTCTGAGGAACCCAGTACCCACATTGCTGGGAGATTTCTATTATTCTGTCCATCAAAGAAATGAGAAGCAAAGAGGAAAGTTGGTGAGATGTTGTGCTTCTTTATTCCATGCCTGGCTGCTTAGACACTTACCCAAGACTGATGCCTTCCTGAATCCTCACCAACAGAAGAATTGGGCTAAAAGACTTATTGCTTTGACTTCAGATGACATCAGATGGTGCACCCAGAGCACTAAAGGCAGGGACATAATTACTAGCTGTGGACAGTTCCCCAATGTACCTCTAATAGGAGTGAAGGGCTGCATCAACTACAACCCTTTGCTGTTTAAAAGACAGTTGGGCTATGCTTTGGTTCACCCTCCTAGAGTGCAAGACTTGGCTGAAACCCTGTATTGTGAGATAAAGCCTAATCTAGCTGTTGTCAGACAAGCATCCTGGGCTTGGGACAACATCCAGACCAAAGGGATGGCCATTCTTGGGAGGTGCAATAATGTGGCTTCAGCTCAGTATTATGATTGGTCTCATGCTAGAGCTCAGATTTCTGGGATGCCTTTCACCATTGAGGATACACCTGGACCATCCACAGTACCACCTCCAGCCACTGTCAGCCTGGAAGACTTTGAGAAACTGAAGGAGAGGAATGAGAATCTGTCTCAAGCTCTGAAGAAGACCCTCTGGGAGAGGAGTGATGGTCGTCTAGACATTGAGAGGTTGGAAAAGCTTAAAGTGGAGCATCTGGCCAGGATTGAGAAAGCAGAGGACTACATCGAGAAATCAAGAGCTGGGGAGCAAATTTTGAAGAATGCCTGTAAAGAGGCCCAGTTTCAGAAGGCTAGGACTGATCTCTGTCTGAAAGAAAGTCAAGCTAGGTGGGTCAGGATCACTGAAGCTCGTACTCAAGAAGATAAGAGAACTCAAGCCAGGATTGAGCAGTTGGAGGCCAATGAAAAGAAACAACAGGAGGCTCTGCTAGCAGCCCAGAAGGAGATTTCAGAGTTGAAACTTAGGGCTGGTGTGAAGAGGTCAAAGGACCAAGACAGGCACAAGAAGCTGACCACTGTTATTGCCACCAGAAACCTTCTTATCAGAAACATTACAGAGCATCTGGCTGGTCCTGTAACTGAAGCACTTTTGAAGGAGGTTAAGGAGGATGAGTTTGGATTAGATGTTTGACTTCTTTGCTTGTTGTTATTTCCATTTCATGTACTTTTCTTTTTATGTTGTATTTTGACCCCTCAGGGGCATGTGTTGTAAAAAAACAAACTATGTATTGATCCACCACTTGTAATGTATTTGTCAGTTGGTTTCATTTGAGTTTCTTTTCTCAAGCAACATCAAAGCATCTTCCTCAGGGTCTGGAAAGGTCAAAACCAAGAGCCAAGCCGGATACCTTGGAAAATAAATAAGCATACTGCATTGCATACTAACTGTTGTTTTGTTTTATAGGTTTTTGTCTTGTTTGTTACTAACTCTGTTGTGATTCAGGAATTATTGCTCACTGTCGGGTGTTCCCTCTCAACCGTCCGCACCGGTATCCTACTCGCAACAATCTTCATGGTATCCAAATGGGTCAAGTACAGCAAGATCTGACAGAGGTTAGAACTCAGATGGCTAATGAAAGGCTGGAGATGAGAAACCAAATGACCCAATTCATGGAAGTAATGAATGGCTTGGCCCAAAGTCAGGAAAGGTTGCGGGCAGTAGTAGAAAGACAAACCCTGGAAGAACCCCATCTGGGAACTGGAGGAACAAGTAACAATGAGAGGGGTCAGCCTCATGTTAATCCACCAGTATATGGGCCTCATCTACATCCGGAAGTCAACATCCCGGGTAATGTGCAAGGAAATGCTACTGCAGGCAGGATCTTGCAAGAGGATCCTCAAGAGGAGCAGTTCACTGTAATGGGAGCTGGGGATGAGGTCTATGATAGGAGGTTTGATGAAATTGCTGAGAAATTGAGATCTCTGGAGTCTCAAAATTCCCTAGGTTTTGATGTCAGGGATATGGGGTTAGTGGATGGGGTAAGGATCCCTCACAAGTTCAAACCCCCTTGCTTCGAGAAGTACAATGGAACTTCCTGTCCACGAACCCACTTGCAGTCCTTTCTGGGGAGACTTAAGGCATACACCATGGATGAAAAATTGTGGATGTTTTACTTTGAAGACAGTTTGACTGGGGCTTCAAGGGAGTGGTACTCACACTTAACCAGAGCTACTATCAGGTGCTGGAAGGACCTAGCTGAAGCCTTCATCAGACAATACCAATACAATCTGGACATGGCTCCTAACAGGACCGTTTTGATGGGAATGTCTCAGTCCTCCAGAGAAAGCTTCAGGGAATATGCCCAGAGGTGGAGACAGCTTGCTGCTGCTGTCCAGCCACCCATGTCGGAAAGAGAAATGGCCGACATGTTTATGAATACTCTGCAAGGAACATATATTGATAGGCTAGCTGCCTTTTCTTCCACCAGCTTCGCTGACGTAGTTATAGCTGGAGAAAGAATTGAGAGCCTTCTGAAGATGGGTAAGATTTCTGATAATGGTGCAAGTTCGTCTAGTAACCCCAGGAAGCCTTTTGTGGGACTTAGAAGAACTGGTGAGACAAATGCCATTCATGCCAGCAGGGGCAGACCTCAGTATGTCCACAGATCAGTAGCAGCTGTCCCCATTCCAGCCCCGATCCCTCAGCAACCAGCATATCAACCACAACAACAACCCCACTATCAACAGCAAGTTCAGTATCCGCCGCAGAGGACCTACAACAACAATAACAGCAATCAACAGCAAAGACCATCACAGGCAAATAGGGTGATTGATCCAATCCCTATGCCATATGCTGCCTTATTGCCACAACTCCTGAAACTCAACTTGGTTGAATTAAGGACATTGGCACCACCAGATCCCTCTAATCTCCCAAGGAATTATGATGTCAACGCCAGATGTGCTTTCCATTCCAATGCACCTGGCCACAATACGGAAAAATGCAGGGCTTTGCAAATGAAGGTACAAGACCTGGTGGATTCCAAAGCCCTCAACTTTGCACCCCCTCCAAGTGTCACCAAGAATCCCATGCCCAATCATGGAGGACCAAGAATTAATGTCATTGAGGAAGACAAGCCATCTTTCTTAATCACCAGTGTTGGACAGATTCGGACACCTCTGGTAGAAATTAAAGCTCAGCTTCTAGAGTGCCAGATGTTCCCCGGGTGTGAGCTCGGTTGTGGGTATTGCAACATTTCAATTAACGGGTGTAATAATTTGAGAAGCGGCATAGATGGTCTTATCAAAAGTGGTATACTTCAGATCTCAACAACGGCGCCTACAAATCCAGCAATTCCTTTGACAACAATTCCTGATTCCTCTACAACTGCAGCAACAATCATTCCAACTAATTCATCAATTTCATCAACAATGGCTCCGTCCATCACTTCAACAAATCAAATGTCAACAACCATTTCTTCTACAACATCAGCATCCCTTCATTCAGCAGAATCTTCTACAACACCAGCAGAAATTAATGAAGATGTCTTAGCAGTCACCATTTACTATGATCCATCAGATGTTCCTCCAAACAACAATTTCCAGCAACAAACAGTGGCACTTCCTGCCAGGCCACCAGTCACCATTTACTACGATCCGCACACCGTTACAGTACCCTCCTCTGCAGCAGTCAGTCCAGTTACCATCACGGTACCCGGACCAGTTCCATATGAAAGCAGTAATGCTATACCCTGGCATTATGGCTCTGACCTCTACTGCAACGGGGAGAAAATCACTTTGGATTCTTCAACTTCTTCTCCGCAGATTGATAATGTTGGGGGAGGCGGAGGCTTCACCAGAAGCGGACGCCTTTTTGCCTCACAATTGCAAAGACCTAATACCGAAGCAGAAGTTGCCGCCAAAGCAAAGGGGAAAAGTGTGATACCCGAAGAACCAATTATCAAGGAAACTCAGAAGACATCTTTTGAACAAGATGTAGACGAGTTTATGAGGATTATAAAGAGAAGTGATTACAAGGTGGTGGATCAGCTTCACCAAACTCCCTCAAAGATCTCCATATTATCCCTGTTGATGTGTTCCGAAGCTCACAGGAATGCATTACTGAAAGTTTTGCACGCAGCATACGTGCCAGAGGAGATCACCGTTAACCAGCTAGAAACTGTAGTGGCAAATGTCAATACCAGTCATGGACTGGGCTTTACCAATGTTGACTTAACGACTGAGGGGCGTAACCACAACAAGGCTTTACATATCACCTTGGAATGCAAAGGTGATGTTCTATCTCATGTATTGGTGGACACTGGGTCCTCGCTCAATGTTTTGCCAAAGAAAGCCTTAGTGAAGCTAGAGTATGATGGCTTGGCACTGCGTCCGAGTAATTTGGTGGTGAGATCGTTTGATGGCTCTAAAAGATCAGTGCTTGGAGAGATTGATCTGCCTGTGATGATTGGCCCGCAGACTTTTAAAATTACCTTCTATGTGATGGACATTCAGCTGGCCTACAGCTGTTTGTTGGGTAGACCTTGGATTCATGCCGCTGGCGCTGTTACGTCTACCCTTCACCAGAAGTTGAAATTCGAGTGGGAAGGCCAGATCATCACCATCTGTGGTGAAGAAGATATCTTTGTTAGCCATCTGGCTACGTACAAGTACATTGAAATGGATTGAGAAATCCATGAAACTATGAGCCAAGGGTTTGAGGCCCTGAACATTAATGAAGCATCTGTTGTACTGGGAACCTCCATGACATCTTATCAACAAGCCAGGAAGGTTTTTGAAGAGGGTACTGCCCAAGGCTGGGGCAAGCTGCTGCCCGTGGAGAAGAAGGAGGACAGATTTGGGATGGGTTACAAACCAACTCAACAAGATCAATCAGAGGCTGCCAAGAAGCCCAGTTTTGTCAGCGGGGGAATGCTCACCCCGGATGCAGTAAACAACTTGGAAGACGAGGATGAAAGCGACCGCAACCTGGAGAGTTGGATACGTCCAAGGATCCCGGGGAGCCAAGTCCTTAACTGGTCTTCCCAGGAAATTATAAGGGTTACTCCTGCAGAGTAATTATTATTTCCTGTATTTTTAAGCATGCATCAAGTCTTGCATCTTGCCCAAGATGATAAGACTCATTTTGTAATCGGGCCATCTTGTAATTTTGTGCAAACAGATCAATCAATGAATATCGGACATCTTTTGCAAATGAGTCTTTTTCTTTTCCGCTCACTGTTTTTCATTTTTCTTTTTGTACAAAAATAAAATGGCAATGTTTTCCAAAATGACAACTTTATTTCACCTTTTTTTTTCTAAACAAGATTAAAATCGATCACTAAAATGAACAATCTAAACCCTTGCAGAGAGTGCCCTTCAGATTGCACCAACAACAGCACATCTATGACTTCGTATGACTTTGACAATCCAATCAATCAAGCTGATGAAGGGGTTGAAGAAGATTATGAGCTACCTGAAGAGCTAGCCAGGTTGTTAAGGAAAGAGGAGAAGGTTATCACTCCTCATCAGGAGGAGATTGAAACGGTTGATCTTGGTACGGAAGAAGATGTGAAAGAAGTTAAGATCGGGGCCTGCCTACAAGACTCAGTGAAAGAGCAACTGATTGATATGCTTCGAGAGTATGCGGATGTGTTTGCTTGGTCTTATCAGGATATGCCAGGGTTGGATACCGATATTGTCATGCACAAGCTGCCTTTAAAAGAAGATTGCCCGCCAGTAAAACAGAAGTTGTGCCGTACTCGCCCAGATATGGCAATGATGATTAAAGAAGAGGTACAAAAGCAGTGGGACGCCGGATTCCTTGCTGTGACTAGCTATCCACCGTGGGTTGCTAATATTGTACCTGTACCTAAGAAAGACGGCAAAGTGAGAATGTGTGTAGACTACCGGGATCTGAACAGAGCCAGCCCGAAAGATGACTTCCCTTTACCTCACATTGATGTATTGGTTGATAATATGGCTCAGTTCTCGGTGTTCTCCTTCATGGACGGATTTTCAGGATACAATCAGATCAAGATGTCACCTGAAGACATGGAGAAGACAACTTTCATCACACCCTGGGGCACGTTCTGTTACAAGGTGATGCCATTCGGACTGAAGAATGCTGGTGCAACCTATCAACGGGCTATGGTAACATTATTCCACGACATGATCCATAAAGAAATTGAATGTTATGTGGATGACATGATTGCCAAGTCCCTCACAGAAGAAGACCACCTGGTGAATCTGTTGAAGTTATTCAAGCGTCTGAGGAAGTACCAATTGAAGTTAAACCCCAACAAGTGCACATTCGGGGTGCGATCTGGTAAGCTGCTGGGATTTATTGTAAGCGAGAAAGGGATTGAAGTTGACCCTGATAAAGTCAAAGCCATTCAAGAAATGCTTGCACCGAGGACAGAAAAAGAAGTTCGAGGGTTTCTAGGTAGATTGAACTATATTTCAAGGTTCATATCTCACCTTACAGCAACCTGTGAGCCTTTGTTCAAGCTGTTAAGAAAAGAACAAACGGTCAGGTGGAACGAAGACTGCCAGAAGGCTTTTGACAAGATCAAGGAATACTTACAAGAGCCTCCAATCCTTATGCCACCAGTTGAAGGAAGACCTCTGATAATGTACTTGACAGTATTAGAAGAGTCAATGGGGTGTGTGATGGGCCAGCATGACGAGTCTGGTCGAAAAGAGTATGCAATATACTACCTAAGCAAAAAGTTTACCGACTGTGAACAACGTTATTCACTACTCGAGAAAACTTGTTGTGCTTTAGCGTGGGCTGCTCGCTGACTGAGACAGTATATGTTGACCCACACCACTTTATTGATATCAAAGATGGACCCAGTTAAGTACATTTTTGAGAAGCCAGCACTTACCGGACGGGTCGCAAGATGGCAAATGATCCTTACAGAATATGACATCCAGTACACATCCCAAAAAGCCATCAAGGGCAGTGTACTGTCTGATTATCTTGCTGAGCAACCCATCGATGATTACCAGCCTATGAGATTTGACTTCCCTGATGAAGACATCATGTTCATAAAAGCAAAAGATCATGAAGAGCCTGTTCACACTGAAGGGCCTGACCCGGAAGAAGAATGGACTATGATGTTTGATGGGGCTGTTAATATGAATGGTCATGGTGTTGGTGCAGTACTCATTACACCTAAGGGAGTTCACCTGCCTTTCTCGGCAAAACTCACCTTTAACTGCACTAACAACGAAGCTGAATACGAAGCTTGCATTATGGGGCTTGAGGAAGCCATTGACCTCAGGATCAAGACTTTGACCGTATTCGGAGATTCAGCTCTGGTGATTAATCAAACCAACGGCAAATGGTACACCCACCAAGATCATCTGATACCTTACAGGGATTATACAAGGAGGTTGTTGACTTTCTTTACAATGGTCAAGCTTGAGTATATCCCTCGGGACGAGAATCAGTTTGCAGATGCTCTGGCTACCATTTCATCCATGATCAAAGTTCAAGCTGCTAACTTTGTACCTCGGATATCAGTATCCAGACTTGAAAGACCAGCATATGTATTCTCAGCGGATGTTATCAAAGATGATAAGCCTTGGTTCCATGACATTTAGTGCTTCTTGGAGGATCAAACATACCCACCTGGGGCGTCTTCCAATGATAAGAAGACATTAAGAAGGCTTGTTGGTAGTTTCTTCCTGAATACTGATGGTTCCCTGTACAAGAGGAACTTTGATATGGTACTCCTCAGTTGCGTTGATAGGACAGAAGCAGACTTGTTGATGCACGAGGTGCACGAAGGATCCTTCGGTACACATGCAGGAGGGCATGCTATGGCTAAAAAGCTGTTAAGATCAGGCTATTACTGGATCACAATGGATGCTGACTGTTGTGCCTATGCCAGAAAATGCCATAAATGCCATATTTACGCGGATAAAGTGCATGTGCCTCCCAATCCTCTGAATGTGATGTCTTCACCTTGGCCCTTTGCTATGTGGGGCATTGATATGATTGGCAAGATTGAACCGACTGCTTCGAATGGCCACAGATTCATCCTGGTTGCTATTGACTATTTTACCAAGTGGGTTGAAGCAGCTTCCTATGCAAACGTTACAAGACAAGTGGTAGCCCGATTTCTGAAGAAAGACATCATCTGCCGGTATGGAGTTCCCGAGCGGATCATTACTGATAATGGTTCCAACTTAAACAACAAAATGATGGCAGAGCTATGCCGGGACTTCAAGATCCAACACCACAATTCCTCTCCTTACAGGCCAAAGATGAATGGCGCTGTTGAGGCAGCTAATAAAAATATCAAGAAGATTGTGCAGAAGATGGTAGTCACCTATAAAGACTGGCATGAGATGCTACCGTTTGCCTTGCATGGGTACCGTACGTCAATCAGAACATCCACTGGGGCAACACCGTATCAGCTTGTGTATGGTATGGAGGCAGTCCTACCTGTTGAAGTTGAATTACCCTCATTGCGGGTGTTGATGGATGTTAAGTTGAACGAAGCAGAATGGGTCCGATCCCGATACGAACAACTGAGTCTGATTGAAGAGAAGAGATTAGCTGCAATCTGTCATGGGCAGCTGTATCAGAAAAGAATGAAGAAAGCCTTCGATCAGAAAGTCAGGCTCCGGGAGTACCAAGTAGGAGATCTTGTGCTGAAAAGACTCCTTCCTCCTCATACAGACCACAGGGGCAAGTGGACTCCGAACTATGAAGGACCATTCGTGGTAAAGAAATTTTTCTCAGGTGGAGCACTGATGCTCAGCACTATGGATGGTGAAGATTTCCCGTCCCCTATGAATTCAGATGCAGTTAAAAAATACTTCGCATAAAATGACCCGCTGGACATAAAAACAGAATGTAAGTCCAGGCAAAAATAGGGCATCCCGGCGAGTCAAAAACAGAATAAAAGACTCGGGCAAAAATAAGGGAAAATAAATAAAAAATGTACACCCGCTGAGTTGAAAAGCCGCATTGGACAGCTCAGGCAAAAATGGGTATCCCGGTGGATTGAAAACCCGAAAGGGCGACCCACGCAAAAAAGGGAATAAGCGAACAACTGCATTCTGAATTCGTCTGTATCACTTACAACTTGGTAAGCTTCGAAAGGATCAAGCTTCTTTCAGAATCAGCCTCCTTCAGAAAGCAAGGCGAGAAGAACGTCAAATGTCATACGAGTCATAGCAAAAGAAAGCTTCTTGAAGCGTCATCAGCATTGCCAACGTCTTTTGTTTCTCAATTTGTAACAATTCCCTCATTTCAGGGGATTTGTTCCTTTGACTGTATCTTGCCAATTCAGGGCACACAAATTAATAAAATCAGATTTTCAGTCATGTTTCGTCTCGTACATTTTATTTTTGTTTGTAAAGAATGTCCGATATCCCTAAGATGCTGATGGCATAAATACAGATGCTTTTCTTCTAAAAATACGTGCTTGCAGGAAATATACTTACTCCCGGGAGTGTCTAGACTCTTAGGATGGGATCCGATAAGGGGTACCTCGGGGTACTTGTGAGTTTCTTTGTCTTTTCAGAATTGCGGGTATTCAAAGCACAACATGGGGCATGATAACTTCACCCCAGCAAGCTGGCAAATCATTATCTACTCAGACTATCTCACAGATAGCACCGGAGATGCTTTCTCCCCAGCTGAGTTGCCATTTACTATTCCTCCTCGGCCAAGTACAAAAGAAAACTAGGGAACCATCTCCCCACAGAGTGTCAACCTCTACCCGGAAGAGCAACACGTGAAGGAATCACAGCAGAGTGAAGAAAGCTTCTACAAACCCCAGTTGGGTCCCTCATTAGTGAGATAGGTTTATCAGTGACCTACTTCCCCATACAGAGTCATATATGACAGATCTACCAATGATCTTATCTCCAGCTGGGATGTCTGCTTCAAGCAGATCGGCCAGAGATTTTCGCAGTAACGGGATCCGGATCCCGGATCGGTTTCTTTTGCATAAACATAGCATTCACATCATATTTTCCCCGCAGAGCGTAGCATTCCGTCTAATACGGAGCATTACGGCAAAAATCAAACATGTTGCATAATCATCAGCCATGTTCTGAATCGAACACTTGTAAATACCGACAATCCGTCAACAATATACAGAATGTTTCCCAAGACCCCCGGCAGAGAGCCAAGACATTTCTCTTACAAATACAGATACTTCCTGACACCCGTCTGTGTCATACCCCCAGCAGAAAGCCAAAGCGTCCCCTTTGCGCTCACCGTACAAATACATATACATACAATTCCTTGACACCCGTCCGTATCACCTTCCCCAACATAGTTACCTAAACACTTTGTAAATCATATATTTGTTTGTAATACACTTTTTCCGACACTCGTTCGTGTCGCCCTCTCCCCAGCAAGATAGACACTCGTCCGTGTCTTACTCATACTTGTTACTCATCTTTTTTACTCATACAGGTACTCGTCCGTATCTTGTATACACCACTTATATCCCCTCAGATTCGACACTCGTCTGTGTTCTCTGTTAACCAGTTGGTACTCGTCCGTATCATCATCTCTGAACATGCATCAGCGTTTGTTTCTACTGATACTCGTCTGTATCATAGTCTTAAGGATGCTCGTCCGCATCTTTAGTCTATACACAGTACCCAAACACTTATACCTCTCTTTTCCTAGATGTAAACACTCGTCCGTGTTTACTTTTCCCCAGCAAAGTCCCCAACAAAACTTGTTAAACTATTTCCTTTCTATCTGACATTCGTCCTATGTCATGATACCTTTTCGGCAGCCGTACCCTGCCAGGTGATCGTCCTTCACCTTTTTGATGATCGTCCTTCATCATTCCCAGTGGAGTCTCTACTCATTAGAACCCCTTCTTTTCCGACATTCGTCCTATGTCGTGATGTTCTCAGCAGCCGTCCCCTGCTAGGTGATCGTCCTTCACCTCTTGATGATCGTCCTTCATCATTTTATCCGATGGTCGTCCCCATCGTTGATCTTGTTATCTGACATTCGTCCTATGTCGTGATAAACCCTGAGAGCAGCCGTACCCTGCTAGGTGATCTTGTGTTGCTGATGAACAGAGCTGTTTTTATAAGTCTAAAATTGGTAACACAGTTTGGTCACAGATTAATTATCCTGGTGCAGAGCACAATGAAATTGTTGTTGCCTTAAAGGTATATCCTCAACTAATGATTTTTGATGGCACGGCAAAGACTGTAGAAGTTGCCAATTTTTTGAACATTGGAAGTGATGCTGAAAATCAGAATGCTTTGGTTGGACACTTTCAAACTGAGGTCCTTGATGCTCTCCCTTTGTTTACCTCTTACAATCCATATTCAGGTTCATTAATTGGGCCAGTTGCAACAAACTCTCCATTTGGAAATAAGGATTCCTTATTGGCAAGCAGTCCCATATGCCATCACAAGCAAGAGTCATAAATTCATCTTCATCATACAACTCAACAGTACCCAAGATTGATAGCTTCAGCTTATGTGTAGAAAACTTCATGTTATCAACTTTCTCAATTCCTGTTGTTATTATGTATTTCCCTGTGAATTATGAGGGACTCTTCTATTGTTGTCATTTTGTTTTAACCTTTTTTGTGTTAAGATCTGTTTGAACTGGTAAAGGGAGTGTTGAGATTTTAGTAAATCATCAATTTGTTGTATTTGGAACATTTTGGTTATTCTGTATTTGAAGAGTTGGAGAGTTTTAGAAGTTAGAGAATAACTTTGCAATAGATATTCAAAGAAATGACTTTGCGATAAACAACAATAGACTGAACCACCACCGCATGCTGTTTTATCCTTATCCACAAAGATTAATCCACCACAACTACTCCTTTTAGCCACAAAATACCTACCATAATCAAGGGAAGGGTTTAGAGAGAGATAGATAGATGAGATTGAGTGGGAGAAAAGGAGGTAGTTGAGGAGAAGGAGCAAGCGTGATTTGAGTACAGTCAAAGTGGAAATTGTTTGTATGAAAAATGAATAGGATATGAAGTGAGTCTCGCAAGAATTAACATGAAATTGGCTCAATGAAATATAGTTAAGGATAATAACTTGGATAATAAAATCACATATGAATTGAATAATTGACTTTTCATTTGAATAATGGAATTAATTAAAAAAAAGAAATCGTTGGATCTTTAAGATGGAGAATGAAATTCCGAAATGAATAATGGATTGACTTTAGAAAAGAAATGGGCTTAATGTTGAAAAGAAATGATTGATGTTTAGAGACAAATGACATGAAAAATGGAATGTTAGAAATGTGAATATGGACACACAAAAAATGACTTTGGCTAACGAAACGGGATAAGATCATGGTGAATCAAAAAATGGTGAATTAAATCGAATCGGAAAGTGGATATGTAAAATGGAAATGGCTTGTATTTGAAATAGAATCAAGAGCTAGAACTTGAACTCCAATAACTGTGCATTCTCTTTAAACCTAAATCGAATCCTTCAACATAATCCATTCTTAAGAACTTTGGTGCCACACTAAACTCCACACAATCTCGAATTATTATTCCATAAACAAATGGATCGAAACCAACCTTCGATACACTGGACCTCAATTGGTGAAGTGCCCTTCAAATCAAAATCATGAACAAGAACTCCAAGTTTCCCTTGAGATACTCAATGATGAGGAATACAACTTGATATGTTTAAGAAGAGCCAACACTCTTATTCAAAGCAAATCCAATTGAACACCTCAATGATGGGTTAGATGCACCAGTGAATGTTCTCGACAAGTTCAATCCCCGATAGATACGAGTAAGGTACGTGTAAACACCCCAAATTTGCCCTCACCCATTCACACCATGGCTTGTGATCTTTTCATATGCATAAGTTCAATCATAGCATCCCATATTGCATTTTTGCTTCACTACATTGGTTCTAAGTCATCTGCATCTAGGGTTTGTGATCTGAGCCATCCAAGAGCTATTTAAGACACTCCAAAGGTCTTCAATCACTTCAAAGGGGTCCATGTATGTTCAAGCATCATATTATATCCTCTCAAAGTCAAGAAAGCCCAAGGATCACAAGAACTGAGAAAGGCATGGAAGCAGAGTCAGGTATAACTGCACAGATGACCTAGAATTAGGGTTTTGGTTTCAGAGGCCATAACTCAAAATTTTTTGGGCATTCTTGTTTCTATTGGTCTATATATGTTATGAGGATCATGCATATCAATTTTCATGAAGAAATTCCATGGGGAAGGCATCTAATCAAGAGTTGACTTCTTGGGCAAGTCAGTGCAAAATCAGGGCATCTGAGGCCCCCAATGACCCAACCAAAGGGTGTTCTTCATCATTTTGACTGTGTATGATCTTTATTTGATCATAGAAGATGTTAGAAGTTCACAAAATTGAAGGATTTCAAGCCATTTGCAAAATTGCCTTTTTGGGAAAATGACTTGTAATGAAAACTTGCCATTTTGGGAAAGTTTTTCAACCCTTGCTTTTTGATTCAAAAATGCTTCAAATGAGAAAACTTTGGTCATGAAAGTTGTAGAATGGATCATTCCCTTTTCAAAAAGTACAAGAACTCATTCTAATTCATTTTGGATCAAAAGTTATGGCTTGTCAAAGTTGGGAAAAATCACATAATTCCAAGTTTTCTACCAAAGAGGCAAAGTTGCAAAACCCTTTGCCAAGGCAAATTGTGCTTTCAAATGGACCTCTAATCTTTGTACAAACATAAACCAAGGCCTAAAATTCAGAATGCACCAAGATTTTGTCCATTTTCATGACTTGTGGATCAAGAAATCACAAAAGGGGCAAAAAGTCACAAAGATGCAAAACATCATACAAACCCTAATCCACTTGTTAATTGGCTTCAAGACTGATCCCATGGCTCTCCTCATTCCTTGCTGCGCAGGACACCCCTATTGTCCTTGGCCTACCATTGACCCATACCTCTCTTACACAAAACTTGACTTTTTGCATAAAGACCCATACCAATCACAATAGGGCACAACCACTCCTCTGACCTATCCAAGAGTGATAAGTGGACCAAATGCAACATAACACACCACACACACAAGCCTGAAACTCTCTCCAAGCCATAGCACCAAGCTTTGCCCTCTTATGCATTTTCATTCGAAATACCTCACACAAGCAACAAACATAAAAACAAACTCCATAGAACATCTCAGCATGTCTCACTGATCATCCCTGGCCCTTCACCTTGCCCTGAAACTCCCTGAAATCAAAATACAATTTCTCTCCCTCACTGAACAGAACCTCATCAAACTCACAAACCAACCATTTTAAACTTCAATCAAGCCTCAAAGCTTCATCAGGAGGATCATTGAAGCCATTTTGAAGCAGAGAAGCAGGCAGAAAGCTCCTGGATTGAAAGTTCCATTTCAGGTGAGCTCAAGAACTTTTTTCCGGAAACGTATTTTTAAGTTCTTAAATGAATCTATGTGATGTGCTGATCATGCTGATATGTTTAGTTTTGCAAATGATTAAGTATTGAGTGTGTATGAAGCTTCTGAAAGTTTTTGACCTAAAAACCTTTTGATTCGATTCAGTTTTGATACGAAAAATAAATGCATTTTGTTTGTTGATTCTTGTTATATGATGTGTGGGGATGGATTCTGGGCAGAGAAATCAAGTTTTAGTGACCTAGGGAGTGAGTTAGCAATTTTCAGGGAAGGAGGTGGCCGGAGAAGATGACCGGAGGTCATTTCCGGCCACCTGAAAGTCATTAGGGCTTTAAACGCGTTTAGAGCAAAGTTTGAATGTGGACCCTTGATTTGGAGGACTTTTGTTGACTCCCGCGTGAACGTGTGGCCTGGATTCGTCATTAAAACCCTAACCTTTGATTAATTAATTAAAATCCTGTTTAATTAATTCATAAAACAAATTAGCCAGGTTTGAATCTGGGCCTTTGGATCTGGCGCGCAGTCAACCAGTCCAAGCCCAGATCAAATCCTGGCCCTCCCCCTTGCATACTTTCATTTTCTTTTATTTTTATTTGTATTTAAATTGTTTTATCTTTCATATTTTATTTAAAATAGCAAAAATCATTTTAAAATTATGAAAATTTTTGTCAAGGGTTTCATGAATTTTCAGAAGACAAAAATATTTTTATTTTTATTTTTTGCATTAAAAATTATTTTTAAATCATTTAAATGATTATTTTCAATTAGTTAATGAAAATTAATTAATTAAAAATACATTTAGGTATTTAAAAATCACAAAAAAATTCATGTTGCATTTAGGAACATTTAGAAACATTGTCCAACTCTCAAACCAAATTTCTTTTTTGTTCTTGATGCCTTTTGATCATTTTCATTGGATTTAATTTCATTTCAAGGCAATATTTTATGTCAAACTTCAAAAATTTCTTTCTGCCTAACCATTGAGAGTTGGATAATGATTCTTTTTGCATTGCATCTAGCATAACATGTAGTTTATAGGATAAATTTGATTTGAATTGATCTTGCATTTTCAATTTGTTTAGCATTTTTCTTGGTGAGGTACCTCAAAACCCTAGCAATCTTAGGAAATTCATAACTTTCAATAGGTTAAGAGTTGAATCCCCTCCTTTGGGCAGTGAGTTTGTATAGGTTTAGGGTATCTTTGATTGCATTTTCAAATTTTTATCATGTTATTTGCTTCTGGTTTTGGATTTTTGTTTTGCATGATACATGTAACCCTAATTTGTGCCTTCCTTTGCATCCATTTCTCATTTGCTTGCATCCATTGACTTGCCATGACATTTTGTGCATTCATTTGATTCTTGATACATCTTAGGACATGCTAGAATCATGTGTGATCATTGCATCTTTCATTTTCCATGTTGTATGTCATTTGCATTTCATAACTTTTCATGTATGTTCATGGTTCCATACATGCCTCATTTGCATCCTTAGGCTTGTATGGTCATTCTCATCTCTTGTCATGTGTTTGCATCATCTCTTAGCATCATTAACATCATGTTTATGCTTCTGGTTTTGGTTTGCATCATGGAATTGCATCTCATTCTCATTGTGTTTCATTTTCTTATGCTAACATTTCAGGTGGTAAGTTGTTTCAGAAGTGAATTTGCCTTCACTTCTCACAATCTCTTTTCATCTCTTTCATACTTCCTTTGCTGCATTTTGTATGTGTTTTAGAGTGGGCTTGCTCATTCATGTTCATCTCCTACTTTCTTTCTTCAAGCAAATTGTCTCCTTAAGTGGAGCAAGTTGTTTTGTTTCTCCTTGCTTCTTGTTCCTTTCATCTGCTTCCTTCCTGGTGGTTTCTCTGAAGATATTTTGCAAGCCTCATTAACCCTAGGAATAACCAAGCATGATAACAATTAGGACTTGATTAGTCCCCCCATTTAGCTTTTACCTTTGTGTCATCTTTGAGTCTTCTCCTCTCATCTCATAATCAGGGACTAAACCCTAAAGGCTTTAAGGCTTTGTGATTAAGCTTATGCCTGCATCCTTCTATTAGGATGGAGTGTATAACTTTAATCCTAAGTGTTAAACCCTTAATGTGTTTAAATCCTTTAATCAATTCATCTAATAATCACTAAGACATCAAGCTTGTAACTTGGGCCTTGCATTAGGGTTCTAATTCTTCCTTAATTGGTTAAGAAGGACTAACCCTAGTGTTAATGGACAAGTCCCCCTCAAGTTGCCTCACAAACCATAAAAATCACTTCTTCATCTTATCATTAATTAAAATCCACTTAATAAAGGTTTTGTTTTGTCATGAGGTTAATCCCTAATCATGGATTAAGTTGAGGAGCCTTCCTCAGCTTAAATGTTCTCATCTAATATCCTTCTATTAGGATGGTGTAATGAGCCCATTAAATCCTTGATTATGGCTTAAACTCATTACTTAACACTAAACAAAAACAACAAAAACATCTAAATAATCACAAGTAGGTTAATGATCTTAATCCTACTTCAGGGTGATTAAGTGTGAGATGCTGACTTCACACTTAAGGTATTCTCATTACCCCTAATCAGAGGGAGGATGTGATGAGTTTACTAACCCATTGGTTTAGGCTTAAGCTCATTAACTTATGACAAACCTCAAAAAGCAATAAAAGACTGAAAGCACCAAAAACAAACAATAATCGTCTCCTTCGGGATTCTTTTCTCATCTCATTCACTCACAAACGAGAACTCGCTTCTTCCGTCTAATGCAAGACAGTTTGCACCTGAGCCAGACAGGTCATACACTTGAGCATAGACAAGTAAGCAGTTCACAGTCAATTTACCTTTTAGTCTCCTTGGGTCGAACTACGGTGTTCTGACTTCCTCATTGCACGAGAGGATACGTAGGCATAACTTAACAGTTATCGAACAAAAGTCTCTGTATATTCCCCCTCCTTCCAGCATTATTCCTTGAGCCTCATAGCCTTGAGCATCTCACTCCTGTTCTTACACTGACACTTCTCTTATGCACTACACTTCTTTTACACTGACACTTGCATTCTTTTCCAGCTTTGATACACAAATTGCACTGACACTACCCCTTTAAAACACAAATCTTCTAAGAGTGGATCCCGTCGAGTACGACGGACAATCTGGGTGCTAATACCTTCCCAGGTTGTAACCAACTCCCTTTCTCAGTCTCTCTGGTTCGCAACCGTCTTATCCATATCTTTCTAGGTCTATGCAGCATTACCTTTCCTTCGGGATAAAAATTCCTAGCTGGCGACTCTATTCATTCCTCTTTTCGCCGACCGTTCGTGTCTGTACCCTATTTGACTTAGCCTCATTTAGTGGGAGCGACAGTACGAAACCCTAATTTCCCAGGGCCTTGATCACATGCCCTATGAATCCATGAAATGCACTATTATGATGTTAATTACCTAGTGAGAAATGCGGATGAGTGCAAAACGATATGCCAGTTAAGGTACAAAGAATGAGGTCAAATTTTGAGGTATTACAGCTGCCCCTATTCAATCATCTGCAGACCTGAACGAATAATTGCAACAGCTTTTAGACGTTCAAGGTATGGAGTGAGTGAATACTCGAATAAAACCTGAAAATTTGCACACTGAGGGTAATGGAAAAGCCATCTGCCCATTTATTTATTTATATATTTTTTGATTTTGACCTCTGAATAGGTCGCGAAAATAGAACCGGGTGGAAATATGTTGGGAAGGATGCCATCCTCGAATGACCACTCACACGGGATCCTCGGATCCAGTACTAAAACCCTCCTCAAATAGAAACACAATGGTATACCGGCCGCAGGCGGTAACCATCAACAACAAAGACTGACCTCAGACAGACTTTGCAAAAGAGACAAACCGACCTCGATCAATAAGCTCAAAAAGTGAACTACTATCCTCGAATAATAGCCACACAAAACAAAAAACAAAACCAACCGCAGAAGGACTTGAAGAAAAGAAATGCCATCCTCGAATGACAAATCAAAAGATCCTCGGATCTAACACGAAACCATCCTCAAATGGAGACGCAAAGGTATACCGGCCGCAGGCGGTAACCAAACACAAAGCTGACCTCAGACAGACTTTGCAAAAGAGACAAACTGACCTCGATCAATAAGCTCAAAAAGTGAACTACTATCCTCGAATAATAGCCACAACAACAAGACCAACCTCGGAAGGACTCGAAGAAAAGAAATACCATCCTCGAATGGAGACGCAAAGGTATACCAGCCTCGACTGATAACCAAACACAAAGCTGACCTCAGACAGACTTTGCAAAAGAGACAAACTGACCTCGATCAATAAGCTCAAAAAATGAACTACTATCCTCGAATAATAGCCACAACAACAAGACCAACCTCGGAAGGACTTGAAGAAAAGAAATGTCATCCTCAAATGACAAATCCAAAAGATCCTCGGATCTAACACGAAACCATCCTCGAATGGAGACGCAAAGGTATACCAGCCTCGACTGATAACCAAGCACAAAGCTGACCTCAGACAGACTTTGCAAAAGAGACAAACTGACCTCGATCAATAAGCTCGAAAAGTGAACTACTATCCTCGAATAATAGCCACACAAAACAACAAGACCAACCTCGGAAGGACTTGAAGAAAAGAATTCCATCCTCGAATGACAATCCAAAAAGATCCTCGGATCTAACACGAAACCATCCTCGAATGGAGACGCAAAGGTATACCGGCCGCAGGCGGTAACCAGAAACAAAGAAAATAAGACAAGATGGAACGGGATTGTTGTACAAAACGAGAACCCGCGACGCGACTGTTGTACCAAACAAGACGCAGAACATTGACTTGGAAAAGACAAGGATGTCTGAAAAATGATATTGATATCCTCTATGCGGAGTACTTCAGGTTGAGAAGATATTAAAGGTCGTACGTAATACCTCCAAACTGGCCCATGCTGGCATGCATATGCTTGGATTTATGGCGTAATGCTCCATGATGATGGAAATGCTACGCTTTGGAGGATGCAAATGTAATGATGATTATGCGTATGCAAATTCAAAGAGATCTCCTGATAAGGAGACTGCAAGTGTCTCAGATGGCTTGACTGGGAGGAACTGATGATCACTGCATTGATCTGATCCACCCTGATGAGGAGGAGATAACTCTGCAGGGAAGGTTGTCAATGATACACCGGCTCTGAACAGCCGCCATTGCCAAAAATAAATTGGACTTTGAGATTGGAGTGCCAAGACCCTGCTGGAGATGAACTCTTCTTGAACTCTGGTGGGGAAGTGAGGATCCTCTGGCTTGGCTGGGAACCAAAGGCATGATATTGCTGAGGAAGCAACTGCTGGGGAGGCAACACACTCCTTACACTGCTGAGAATTGCCCCTGTCTGAAGGGAAGCTTTTGCTTGGGGATGACACCCACTCTCTGCTACCTTGCTGGGTGAAATTCCCACTTTCACATGGCTGGGGATGATTGGAAACACCCTGGTAGATACCTGTTTCTGTTCAAACAAAAGGGAATGCCCCTAGTTGTTAGCTTTGTTAGCACACCAGTACCTGTACCTGCATGAACACAATCGATAGTACCTGCAACATAGAGAGTTAGTTTGGGACCCGCTTGCCCCAGGCTCATAGCATGAATCATTGTCTGGGCATTTCGACACCCTTTCAGAGTTGTATTAAATGTTTCTATTCTCTTGCACGAGTTAGAAAGCATTCAAATGTTCATAACACAATGCAATTTACCATTTGCTAGACGTTTTCACAATCAATCAATGCTAGATGAAAAAAGCAAAAACAAAGAAGTAATTGACTGAAGTTGAATTTTTATTGATTTGGAAAGGTGGCCCTGAATAGGCAATACAAAGGAAGCAGTTCCCTGGAATGAGGGAACAACAAAAAAGAAAAACAAACTATCCTATTGGCAATGTGAGAAGTGAATCTCATCAAGTCTCAACCCAGTTATGACTCGTATGTCTTCAAGACGCTCCGCTCGCTCTGCCTCTTGAGAAAAAGTAAGTGAACTGATCTTCAACCCTTAGGATAGCCTCAACTGTAGGTAGGTCATGGATCTCACAGATCACAGTCGTTCGTGTTAATCCCTCTTTTGCGTGGATCGCCTTTTCAGGTTTTCAATCCACCGGGATACCCTTTTTTGCCTGAGTTGTCCGATGTGGCTTTTCAACTCAGCAGGTGTACATTTTTTTTTCAAGATTTCCCTAACTTTTGCCCGAGCCTTTTATTCTGTTTTTGGCTCACCGGGATGCCCATTTTTGCCTGGATTATTATTCTGTTTTTATCCAGCGGGTCCTTTTTACACGAAGTATTTTCTTACTGCGTCTGCGTTGACAGGGGATGGGAAGTCTTCTCCGTCCATGGTTGTCAGCATTAAGGCTCCGCCTGAGAAAACCTTCTTAACCACGAACGGTCCTTCATAGTTGGGTGTCCACTTGCCCCTGTGATCGTTGAGAGGAGGAAGAATCCTTTTCAGCACTAAATCTCCTGGCGTGTACCTCTGTGGTCGCACCTTCTTGTCAAAAGCCTGCTTCATTCGTCGCTGATACAACTGTCCATGGCATACAGCTGCTAGACGTTTCTCTTCAATGAGGCTCAATTGATTATATCTGGATCGGAGCCACTCAGCTTCATCTAGCTTGATATCCATCATTAACCTCAACGAAGGGATTTCCACCTCGATTGGTAGAACTGCCTCCATACCATATACCAATGAAAATGGGGTTGCCCTAGTTGAGGTACGTACTGATGTTCTATACCCATGCAACGCGAATGGTAACATCTCGTGCCATTCTTTATACGTCACAACCATCTTCTGCACAATCTTCTTGATGTTTTTATGCCGCCTCGACGGCGCCATTCATCTTCGGACGATATGGAGAAGAGTTGTGGTGTTCTATTTTGAAGTCTTGACACAAGTCAGCCATCATATTGTTGTTGAGATTAGAGTCATTATCAGTAATGATCCTTTCAGGGACTCCATACCGGAAGATGATGTCTCGCTTAATAAACCGGGCGACCACTTGCTTAGTGACATTGGTGTAAGACGCCGCTTCAACCCACTTCGTGAAATAATCAATAGCAACTAGGATAAAGCGATGACCATTAGAAGCTGTTGGCTCAATCTTTCCAATCATATCGATGCCCCACATAGCGAATGGCCATGGTGAAGACATGACACTCAACGGATTCGGAGGCACGTGGACCTTGTCGGCATAAATTTGACACTTATGGCATTTGCGGGAGTACTTACAGCAATCAGATTCCATGGTAATCCAATAGTATCCCGATCTCAACAATTTCTTGGCCATGGCATGTCCTCCAGCATGGGTACCAAAGGAGCCTTCATGAACCTCCTGCATTAACATGTCTGCTTCGTGTCTATCCACGCATCTGAGCAGCACCATGTCGAAGTTCCGTTTGTACATCACATCGTCTTGATTCAAGAAGAAACCTCCCGCCAGTCTTCTAAGGGTCTTCTTATCCTTACTAGATGCCCCAGCCGGGTATTCTTGAGCCTTCAGGAATTGTTTGATGTCATGGTACCAAGGCTTGTTATCTTCACCATCATCAACTGCAAAGACATAAGCGGGTCTTTCAAGCCGGGAGATCGAAATTCGAGGCACGAAATTCTCTTGACAAACTTTAATCATGGACGACAAAGTTGCGAGAGAATCGGCGAACTGGTTTTCGTCTCTAGGAACATAGCTCAGCTTGACCTTGGTAAAGAAAGTTAACAGCCTCCTGACATAATCTCTGTAAGGAATCAAACGAGCTTGATGAACCAGCCATTTACCATTAACTTGATTTACCACCAAAGCAGAATCTCCGAAGATCTCAAGGTTCTTGACTCGCAAGTCTATTGCCTCTTCGATCCCCATGATACAAGCTTCATACTCCATCTCATTGTTAGTGCACTCGAAGGTCAACCGAGCAGCTAAAGGTGTGTGGACCCCTTCTGGCGAGATAATAACAGCACCTACTCCACTCCCATTCATGTTTACAGCCCCGTCAAACATCAACTTCCATCTGGATTCAGGTTCGGGCCCCTCCTCCGGAAGTGGTTCTTCGTAGTCTTTAGACTTGAGGAACATGATGTCCTCATCCGGAAACTCAAACCTCATGGGTTGATAATCATCGATCAGCTACTGGGCCAAGTATTCTGACAAAACACTCCCTTTGATCGCTTTTTGTGAAGTGTATTGTATGTCATACTCCGTTAGTATCATCTGCCAACGGGCCACCCTTCCTGTCAAAGCCGGCTTCTCAAAGATGTATTTCACAGGATCCATCTTGGAAATTAAGAGAGTAGTGTGAGTCAGCATGTACTGTCTTAGTCGGCGAGCAGCCCATGCCAAAGCGCAGCAAGTTTTCTCGAGTAGTGAGTATCGCGTCTCACAATCGGTAAACTTTTTGCTAAGGTAATAAATGGCGTGCTCTTTTCGACCAGACTCATCCTGCTGACCCAGTACACATCCCATCGATCCTTCAAGCACAGTAAGATACATAATCAGAGGTCTCCCTGGCACTGGAGGCATAAGAATTGGTGGTTCTAACAAGTATTCTTTGATTCGGCGAAGGCTTGCTGGCAGTCTTCATTCCATTTAATGGCCTGATTCTTCCTCAGAAGCTTAAAGATGGGCTCGCACGTGGCCGTTAGGTGAGAAATAAACCGTGCAATGTAGTTTAGGCATTTCTTGGATAGCTTTCACCTTGGCTGGATCAACCTCAATTCCTCGTTCACTAACAATGAAACCGAGTAACTTGCCAGAACGAACCCCGAAGGTACACTTATTCGGATTCAACCTCAGTCTGAACTTCCGAAGCCTGTCAAACAATTTTGCTAGGTTAACCAAATGCTCTTCCTCCGTCTGGGATTTTGCTATCATGTCATCAACATAAACCTCAATTTCATGATGGATCATGTCGTGAAATAACGTCACCATTGCCCGTTGATAGGTAGCTCCTGCATTCTTCAAACCAAATGGCATGACCTTGTAACAAAAGGTGCCCCAAGGAGTGATGAAAGTTGTCTTTTCCATGTCCTCGGGAGCCATCTTGATCTGATTATAGCCCGAGAATCCGTCCATGAAGAAGAACATGGAAAACTGAGCAGTATTATCGACAAGTACATCTATGTGAGGTAGAGGGAAGTCATCTTTGGGGCTAGCCCTATTCAAATCCCTGTAGTCCACACACATCCTGACCTTTCCATCTTCCTTGGGAACCGGCACAATGTTAGCAACCCACGGAGGATAACTGGTCACGGCTAGGAAGCCAGCATCAAACTGTTTTTGCACTTCTTCTTTTATTTTAATTGCCATATCTGGACGCGTGCGCCTCAACTTCTGCTTTACCGGAGGACAACCTTCTCTGAGAGGTAGCTTGTGTACCACAATGTCAGTGTCTAAACCAGGCATATCTTGGTAGGACCATGCGAAGACGTCAACATATTCTCGAAGCATAGCAATCAAACAAGTCTTGACAGATTCTTCTAATGCAGCTCCGATCTTGACTTCTTTTTTGTCTTCTTCGGTACCCAGGTTTATTACTTCGACATCTTCTTCGTGCGGCTGAATCATCTTTTCCTCCTGTTTAAGCAGTCTGGCCAATTCTTCGGGTAGATCGCAATCCTCTTCACCTTCCTCAGCGGCTTGATAAATTGGATTGTCGAAGTCATACTCAGCCATAACAGGGTCGTCATTGATAAGATCCGATGATGAGCACCTGCATGAATGGTGATTCATGCAAGGCTTTAGCAACAACTTGAGAAAATGAGAAACATTGCCATTTTAAAACTTTTCTTTCTTTTTGAAAAAACAAAAGTAAAAAACGAAAGACAGAGAACAACATGAATGAATGTGAAACGTCAATTTTATTTATGTTTGTGTTAATGAACAAATGAACCCTTACAAAGAGCCACTATGCCTCGGGCAAGACATAGTGCTTTAATACAGGAAAACAGAAACAAAAAATCATTACCCTTCGAAAGAAGTGACTGAAATGAGCCTTTCTGACGTCCAGTTGCTAAGCTGAGTTCCTGGAGCAGCAGGCCTGGTCCATTCATCTAAGTCACAGTCACTATTGACAGCTTCATCCTGCACTACGCTGATGTTTCCGTAGTCTACCATTCCCGCACTTGTGAAAGTGACCGGGCTCTGACAACCTTTAGCACTTGGTTCGGACGATGATTTCCCAGGGTGATAGCCAATCCCGAACATGTCTTTCTTCTCTGGCACTTCTACTGGACTGCCCCAGCCTTCTCGTACTCCAGATTCTACTAATTCAAGCGCTTGTTTATAAGAGGCTATGGAAACCCCTTTCTTCGGTACTTCAGGAGAAGTTGCCACTACGGATGCTTGCTCAGACTTCAAGGGCTCAAACGCCTGACATGGGGTCTCAACTATTTCGCCATCCATCTCCACATATTTGAATGAAGCTAGATGACTAACAAAGATATCTTCTTCCCCACTGACAGTCACAACCTGACCTTCCCAGACAAACTTTAGCTTCTGATGGAGTGTAGACGAAACCGCTCCTGCCGAATGTATCCAGGGTCTTCCGAGTAAACAACTATATGCCGGCTGGATATCCATCACGTAAAACGTGGTATTGAAGATTTGTGGACCTACCTTGATGGGTAATTCCACTTCTCCAAACACCGATCTCCTTGACCCATCAAACGCTCGAACTACTAGGTCACTGGGCTTTAGCACCACTCCATCATAGTCCAGCTTCATCAGTGCTTTCTTAGGCAAGACGTTCAGAGATGATCCAGTATCTACCAACACGTGGGAGAGTACTGCACCCTTACACTCTAGAGAGATATGAAATGCCCGATAATGAGCACGCCCATCAGAAGTTAAGTCCAAGTCTGTGAAACCCAATCCGTGACTGGCGTTGACGTTGGACACCACCGCTTCTAACTGATTTACAGAAATATCCTGAGGTACGTATGCCTTGTTCAGAATATTCAGGAGAGCCTTCCTGTGAGAGTCAGAACACATGAGTAAGGACAAGATGGAGATCTTTGACAGCGTCTGCTGCAGATGGTCCACAATCTTGTAGTCACTCTTCTTGATGATCTTCAGGAATTCTTCGGCTTCTTTATCAAAGGTGAGGTCTGGGTCAGTTGATGGTGCTGGATCATTAACAACTACTGGTTGCTTCGCTCTTGCTCTAGCTTGGGCTTCGGCGGTATCTCTGGGCGGTATCACATTGTTTCTCAGTGTTTCCGGCGCAAACAACCTTCCACTTCTAGTAAAGCCCCCTACTCCAACATTTTCTACTTGAGCTGGGGTTATACTAGTCGTGGCCAACTCTTGCCTCTGGACATTGCAGTACACTTCACCTCCATAATTCCAAGGAACAACTCTGTCGCTTTAGTACATTACTGGTCCAACATTAGTAATGGTTATTGGTGCCACTCTGGCCCTTGAAGGAACTTGAGATGGATCATAAAAGATAGTTACTGTGGAGACTTCACTTTCCTTTACAACCTTGTCAAACTGCAGCACTCCTTCATCAATCATGCCTTGGATTCCGGCCTTCAACCGCTTACAACCATTTGTAGACTCAGCACATTCTGGACACTCTTCCTCACACCCAGGGAAGATACCTTTCTTTGACAAGCAAACCTTAACAGCAATCAACGAAGTCTGCAAGTCGTCAACATCACCCACCAAATTCAGGTTCTCCCCTTCATCAATTGCCCCAATTGTACCCCTGTGAGGAGGCATGGGGTTCTGAAGCACATTAGGAGAAGGAGCAAAGTTGATCGCTTTAGTATCCAGTAAGTCCTGAATGACATGCTTCAATGCTTTATAGTTCTCAGTAGTATGGCCGGGAGCTCCGGAATGAAATTCACATCTAGCATTTAAGTCATAACCTTCAGGAATTTGGCCTGGCTTCGGCGGTTGTAAAGTTCGGAGTTGAATCATCTGAAGTTGTAGGAGATTCTTCAAAAGTTGCGAGTAAGACATCGGTGGAGCTTCAAAATGTCTATCTTTCGGCCTCTGAGGGTAGTATGGACGAGGGGCTCTTTGCTGATACCCTTGTGAGCGTTGCGGCTGTGGTGGTTGGACCTGCTGTTGAACGGGTGGAGTTGAAATAGTGACAGGGGCCACTTGCTGATAATATCCTCGGTTAATCACTCCCCTTTTTGCGTACACTGCACCTGTTTCTCCTTCCCTCCTTTTCGGAAAGGGTTTCTTGATACCAGACCCTGAAGCACCTCCATTCTGAATTTTCCCCTGTTTGAGCCAGCTTTCTATTCTTTCTCCAATCAAGATAATGTCCGAGAAACCACTTGAGGAACAACCAACCAGCCTTTCCATGAAATGCCCTGGGAGGGTATCCAGGAAAAGTTCGACCATCTCTCTCTCCATTAAAGGTGGTTGCACTCGAGCGGCTACCTCACGCCACCTCTGTGCATAATCTTTGAAGCTCTTCGAGCTCCTCTGCGTCAAGCTCTGAAGCTGAGTGCGACTGGGTGCCATGTCAATGTTGTACTGATATTGTCTGAGGAAGGCTTCTCCCAAATCCTTCCAGCTTCTAATAGAGCTCCTTTCCAACTTCATGTACCACTCCAAGGATCATCCGAAGAGACTATCCTGGAAGTAGTACATCCAGAGTTTTTCATCTCGCGTGTGGGCCGCGATCTTCCGGTAGAAGGCCTGCAGGTGAGTTTTCGGGCAGGAGCTGCCGTTGTATTTATCAAAAACTGGTGGTCTGAATTTGTGTGGAATGACCACCCCAGGTACTAAACCCATATCCGACACATCAATCCCTAAAGTGTCTCTACACTCGAGGGCCTTGACCTTCTCCGCAAGCACCAAGAAGTCATTAAGATTCCCATCACCGCCGAAACCCATGTCATTGTTGAAATACTGGAATTGGTCCTCTTGCCTGTCTTGCACTGGAACGTAAGTTGCCATAGCTGGATCTGGAATATGAGGTCCACCTGGGCCGTTGTTGGCGTTGGGAGGAGCCCCTAGCCCGCCGGAAGTGGTCGCCTGAGCATTAGTATTAGGAGGAGTTAACCCTTGAATTGCATTTCTCAGCTCTTGTTGCCCCTGAGCCATCCCTTGCATCAGGGTCATAAATTCTGCCATCTTGGTACGGACTTCATTGAGCTCTGTCTGCATAGCGTCCATGGCTGTTCTTTGATTGCTGCGGGTCGCGTACCGATGAGGGATATCTTGTCGGAGGTACCGGGTCTTGGCGGCTCTCGCAATCTTTGCCTGAAACACAGATAAGTTAAGCACCCCGAAGAAAAACTTGCAAAGACAAAGACAAAATGCAAATGATGCGTATGCAATGCAATGTGTTCCTTTTATTCCCAAGACTTTTCCTGTTTCCGGTCCTGGCATTAAGAAGATAAGAATTGGGAAGAAGACCCAAGTAATATTCAAATATAATGACGGTTGTGGAGAATTGGTGCTCATTACCCCGTGTCGGTGCAACAAATAACGAACAAGAAATTCAGAACAAATCAATCATATAAACTGGAGTTTGAAAATACAAAGTCCCCTAAGGGTGCCAATCACAATAACAACAAAAGTACATCAAATATAAGGAATCCCACAACAAGCCTGTGGGTAATCCAAGTACAATAGCATGAAATTAAACCCTAGGGAACTCTAAATCTCGCAATCTCCAGCTAAGGTGCTTGATGTTCTGGAACAGCTGAACTACATCTGGATGACCGGGCTCCTGGATGAGTCTCTGGATGAGGAGGTCCCTCGTATCAGAAGAAGCGTGTAACTCCTCAATCTGCTGTAGGAATGATGTCTCATTCTCTTTGCTTTGACTCGACTCGGCCTTTGACCTCTTCACATCAGCTTTCAGCTTCAAGTCTTCAATTTCCTTTTGAGCTTCCTTCAAGGCTTGTTGACTTTCTGCTAAGCATTGGAGACGGCCCTTCTCTTGATGATAAGCCTTCCTGAGGAGTTCTTTCTACCCATCCAAAGAATCCTGAAGACTTTTGATTTCCAGTTCGTGCTTGGCGTCTAACTCCTTTGGCTTCTTCAAATGGTCGGCCCATTTTTCTTGCCACAAGGTAACAACTTCAATGGCTTCACTCAAATCTTTCTTCTCTCTTCGGCGCTGGGCCGTCTTGTGAGTCTCAGCTAACCCCTTTTTTCTGAAATAAAGCTCTCTCTCTTCAAAGTCCTTCTGCTTGAGACGAACTGCTTCCTCGGCTTGTACAGCTCTATCTTCTAACTAACGGTTCTGAATCATCAATCTTTGACAAGAATTATGAGCCTCTTGATTCTCAACCCTAAGCTGCTTGACCAAAGCTTCTAACTTCTGATAATCCTCCAAAGGCACCGTAGTAGGTGGCGGTAACGGTGCAGAGAAAGGGATTAGAGTCACTTGGGATTTTTCCCTTACCCACGCTTCAAACTCGGGAAACATTTGGTTATTGCTCCTGCCCAATCGATCTATACCCTTTCTAATAACCATTTTCCATGCACCTGCAGCCTCCCGCACCAATGGGAGATTATCCTTCATAGAAAAATAAAAGGTCTGATCCAACTCTGAATCCTTGGGAACATTCTTCAAAGCGTATCCTAATTGTCTTCTCAAGAGTATGGGGTTGTAGTTAATGCACCCAGCTACTCCTAAGAGGGGAACATTAGGATATTTTCCACAGCTGGAGATAAGCTCTTTCCCTTTTAACCTTAAAGTGAACCATCTGATGTCTTTGGCAGTCAACGTGTTGAGCTTCTGCGACCAGATTACTTTGGGATTCGTGAACACTGCAGTAATAGGGATGTGCCTCATAAACCATGTGTAGAACAACTGAGCACAACATCTAACCAAGCCGCCTCGTCTCTTCTCATTCCTATAGTGCACTGAATAGTACAAGTCACCTAGGAGAGTAGGTACCGGATTCTTCAACACAAACAAATGAATAGCATTTATGTCCACAAACTTGTCCATATCAGCAAACAAAACTATCCCATACACAGATAATGCCAAGATGGCGCAAACTGAATCCCACTTCTTTTCCACGGCACATTCTTCAGCTCTTCTGACCAGAAACTCTAAGGGAAAACCAAGCACTCCGGCCTTGGTGGCAACCAGATTAGCAGATACTTTTGATGGGCTCAAATAAAGAGCCTTAGCAATGTCGGCGTGAGTCGGCCTTGTCATTTCTGAATTGAAAGGAATCTGATCTTTGATAGGTAGTCTCAAAATCTCAACATACTCTTCTAGCAGTGGACCCAGCTGGAAATCTGGAAATGTGAAACATCGAAGTCTAGGATCATAGTACTGTAGCAAGGTATGAATGGAACTCTTCTGTGAACTATCCAGGCTGAACACCATGTCCAAAATATCACCATATTGCTGTTTGAAGAAATCCAAATGACTCGGGGTAATGAGAGACACCATCTGCTTGAGCAAGTACACCTTGGTATCAAAAAACTTGTAGAAAATATTCTTCTTCCTGACGTCTTCCATTCTGAAGAAAAGATATGACCAGAAACCGGGAGTAATGCAAACCCTGAGAATAAAAGAAACACGAATGATTAATGATGATATGATGCTTCTGCAAGGCAAGGCATGTGATCAGTGAAGTGTCTGTGATGTGCCAATCATATAATCAGGTGTCGGTGCAAGGTCTCAAAATCCATTTATCACAATAATCATCCCTCTGATCCGGGATCCATATCTTAAGAACAGAAATCCAGATCACAAAACTGAACCAAAGGCAAAGTGGGTATGCTGAAGGTATTAGGGTTCCTGCAAACCTGTAAACCCCTCCTAATCTCACGGGTGTGCTACTCGGGTCAATATCACGGACTCTCAAAGCCGAATAGCAATAATACGTTCACCATTTCCGAGAAATGGCTCATGACCAAATCAGGGAATCGGTTTGGCATTATGTACTACTCAGGGAGGTCTCAGTTGAGTCCGGAAAAACAAGCATCCCTCACAAGTCTCCAGCTTCAAGCACTGAATCAAGAAACAATAGTACATTCATCCCGAAGGGTACAATACTATCGTCATACGAACAACTTTGCTTTAACTGAATTCCTATGAGAGAACCAGGCCATCCTATGCGAGTTCCCAATGGACCCTCGGATGCGAGTGGATTTGCCAACAAATGTGGTCTGCCACTGTCATCACTGGAGAGGGATGTTTCCATTAAGGTCCTCGAAGATCGGTCACCAGATGCACATAACTATCAAGGTCGTACCCTGAAGTGAGGTAATCCCCACACAGGATAATTCCAAGACGGTCGCAATCTGGGTGTGGAACACATCGCTACCCATCATGGTGAGATACCATAAGAGTACAATGTCTGTCCACGCTAATCCTATGGTGCACTCGAGCCGGGTATTTGGCTTATCTCACAGTAACTCCCATCCTACAGAAAAAATGAAAACCAGCACAGCCAAACAGTCCAGTATAATATGATGCATGGAAAATAAAATACTGAAAGCGGTAAATAAATGCGATAAAGTAAAGCTGTAAAATAAAAACTGTAAATGAAAACAGTAAAGCTAAACTAAAGCACACAACAACAAACAGATAGACACCCAAAGAAACAAAACCAAACAGGCGCTAGGATTGACTCTACAAGGGAAACCAGAAGAATCAGGTTACCTCCCCAGCAGAGTCGCCAGCTGTCGCTCCCGGGATTTTCATCCTAGTGCAAACGCGAAAGTGGCGCGGAAAGGTAGAGTCGCCAGCCAGACATTTTTATCCCGAATGAATGGGAAAGGTAATGTTGCACAAACCTGAGGAAAGAAGGAAAGGACAAGGCCTTGCGAACCAAAGATCTGAGTTCGGGAGTCGGTTACGACCTGGGAAGGTATTAGCACCCCAGATCGTCCGACGTACCCGACGGGATCCACGCTTGATTGTTTGTTTCAAAGGGTGAGAAATAAGAATGATGCTGCTGAATAAACCCGCTGACTGGAAATTGGAAATGGAAATGAGAAAAGAAACTGGAAAAAGAGAATGGAAAGAAAGGGGAAATGTAGGGAAAATAAAGAGTGTGCTCGAACGGGCCCTACCCCGCTGCCTATGTACCTCATCGGGATAATGAGGATCAGAGTCGACGTAGTTCGCCTAACTAAGGCGGGAACTATTTGTTTGTGTTTTTTATGCTGGAACTGCGTATGTCTATGCTCAGGTGTTGCAGGCTCGTCTGGTACGAGTGCGTTTACCGTCTTGCATGCGAGACAAGTCGTCGCGAGTTCGCGTTGTGAGTGAATGAGATGAGAAGAGAAGTTCCCGCAGGATAGTCGCTTGTTATTTGTTTTTTTTGTCTTTTATGAGAAGTGTTTTTTTGAATTTGTTTGTGAACTGTCTTGTACTAAGACCTATCCATCGCGGTGAGTATTTACACCTCGCCCCGAAACAGGACGCGTATAAACACTCCGCAACAAAGTCTCGTGTCGTACAAGATTGTTCGGTTTTTATTAAGTGTTTTATTGATTTTCTTTATGAGATGAGAAAGAATGACTCAAATTGATAAAAGGACAAAATCTAAGGGACTAAGACTCAATCCTAATTTTGTTTATTTATTTACAAGAGTGGTCCTATGGTTAATGAGGTTTCTAAACCTAAAAAAAGGGAACTAGCAACTACTAGAATTCAACTTACTTCCTAAGGAAGTTAAGTTGATTCTAAGAACAATGGGGAAGCCTATGCAAGTGAGAAATTCAAATAATAAGGCAAAAACATTAAAATTGGATTAAGAAATAAAATTTCAAACAAAACAATTAAAGGCATAAAAAATAGTCCTATTTATTTATTCTAATCCTAATTAAAATGAAGCTTAAGCCTAAATTCTAAACTAAAATCCTACTTAGTATTTTCTTCTAAAAACAACAACATCTAAACTAATCTAAATCATTATTAAATCCTAAGATTAAATCTACTTAAGCTATTTTTTTTTTATGAAACTTAATATCCTAGCCCAAACTAAATGGAAATCATATGTAACAAAGCCTAAAGGTTAATATCCTAAAAAATAGTAAAGGTCCTGGAAAAATTATGGAATTAATTCTATAGGGTCCTAAAACTACATATAACATTGTGTCAAAAGGAATCCTAAAAATTCAGAATTTAACTAGGCCTAAAAATTGTTTATTTACACCTAAAAATTAACCTCTAATTTATAAGGATTTAGCCTCTAAAACCTAAGAAAAACAATCTAAAAAAATCCACAAAAATTAATCTAAGTACTATTATGAGTCCTCTAAACATGACAAAAGGAATGGGTGAAAAATCCTACTGGAAAAGGGAGAAATTAAATGAACAAAAATCATGTACAACTAAAGAAATTCAATAAAAACTAATTACAAGAGAAATTCGAAATTAAATCAGAAATATCCAAAATTCAGAAAGTAAAAAATACCAAAAATTTCTAAATTTAATTATAGACCTACTGGAATTTTTGGGGAATTTTCTAATGGATTTTACTATTTTTATTAGTATTATTTTCTAACTAATATCAAACTAAAAAAATAAACTCTAAAAGAAACAAAACTGGGGGTGAACTTAGTGATTTTTTTTTAAGTGTTCTTACTGACTGGGCCTAAAAGGGGTGTGATTAGCAGGTGGAAATAGGCCCATGCGCAGGATAAGGGGGGAGGTGCTGGAAACAGTTTTTTTCAGTTATTTTTTATAATGGGCTTAAAACGTGGGGTGGAAATAGCAAAATGATCTTATTTTAATTGCCAGCATCACAACGGTACAATATTAGGACTTAATGCACTTTATTATAATAATATTAATCTTAATTACATAATGATCTTTCTAACCTCCCAAAATTAACCTAATTAATCTAATACTAATAAGAATATCAAAATAAAATATGAACATTCAACCAAACCCTAAATTCCCTCTTCAAACACCGCCGCAGCTCACTCCCTCCTCTCTCACCCTCATCGCCATCGACCTCCTTTTTCCTCACCTTCTTCGTCTTTTTCGTCTTCTTCACCGTCATCAACCTTCCCTTTCTTTCGTCCTCCCCCAAATGAAACCCTAAGATTTCTTTCTCCTTGCACCGCCGCCACTTCACCATTGCCGTCCCCAACCCCTTTCTTCTTTGTCTCGAACCACCGCCGCTTCACCATCCTCATTATAGACCAAACCAAACTAAACTCCATAAACCTTAACCTAATCAAGCTTTTAATCCGAAAACAAAATCTCTACCTTGGATTACCCTCAATCCTACGAAAGTAACGACGCCATCGAAACAAAACCGCACCTCAACATCAACCTCCTACAAGAATGGACTTAAAGTCGTACCTGGTGAACTGATTGCGTCGAAGATGATGCTTCTGTTACGAAATCGCCGCTACGAAGATGTTGGTGTCGATGTCACGAAGTCGTAGAGGAGGGCAGATGAAACACCGCGATGAAGATGGTAATTGAAACGCCGTGATTAAGAAGACGGTGCTCGAAAACGCCCAAACTTTGAACACCTAACAGAGTTACTCTGATGATACCTTTTGTATACGAATTCGAAATCAAGATCTCAGGTATTCATATTATTCCGCAACTCTCTTTCCCTTCAAATATCCTTCTACTTGCTTCTGAACTGCTATTGGATTTCTGTTTGCACCATTCGATTATTAATCGTTGAGTGCTTCAAACTCATTGCAGGTGATGAAGACTCAATTTGTTGGTGATGCTGCAGATTGATGAGAGGAAATGGTGTTAGCCTGGAATTGATGGGGATTCGGTAAGCTGGTGAAGCCCTTGATTGAGAGAGATTCGTGATGGAATAAGAAAGTAGGATGCACAAGAGGAATGGATTGAAGAAGGATTGAGTCCTAGAATAAGGTTGGGGCAGGAGTCGTAAGGAGTGGTCAGAGGGGAGAAGAAGAAGATTTTCAAGAATGATGAAGGGAATCAGAGGAAAATCGAAAGATTAATGGTGAGGAAAAGGTTGAAAAGGATTGGAGTGAAGTATTTTTGGAAAAAATGGTGGAAAGGAGGAGAAGGATTGAGAAGAGGTGGGTGGAAACTCATGAATTGAAGAAGAAGATTGAAGTGTGAAGCATGGTTATGATTTATAGAAGCTAGGAGAAGACTCTGGAAACTTCAGGTAAACTCGGTTAGAATTCTGTTATAAAATTAGTTAGAATTCAGTTAGTTATTGATTCTGTTATGCACTTTTTAATTCCCTCTTCCAATTATGTTTGTCATATTATCAGCCTCTTATCAGTTAGGGTTTCTAACTGTTTTATTCTCATTTTTTCAGTGAAATTTGGTTGATGAGGATTACTCTTGTGCTGCTGATGAACAGAGCTGTTTTTATAAGTCTAAAATTGGTAACACAGTTGGGTCACAGATTGATTATCCTGGTGCAGAGCACAATGAAATTGTTGTTGCCTTAAAGGTATATCCTCAACTAATGATTTTTGATGGCACGGCGAAGACTGTAGAAGTTGCCAATTTTTTGAACATTGGAAGTGATGCTGAAAATCAGAATGCTTTGGTTGGACACTTTCAAACTAAGGTCCTTGATGCTCTCCCTTTGTTTACCTCTTACAATCCATATTCAGGTTCATTAATTGGGCCAGTTGCAACAAACTCTCCATTTGGAAATAAGGATTCCTTATTGGCAAGCAGTCCCATATGCCATCACAAGCAAGAGTCATAAATTCATCTTCATCATACAACTCAACAGTACCCAAGATTGATAGCTTCAGCTTATGTGTAGAAAACTTCATGTTATCAACTTTCTCAATTCCTGTTGTTATTATGTATTTCCCTGTGAATTATGAGGGACTCTTCTATTGTTGTCATTTTGTTTTAACCTTTTTTGTGTTAAGATCTGTTTGAACTGGTAAAGGGAGTGTTGAGATTTTAGTAAATCATCAATTTGTTGTATTTGGAACATTTTGGTTATTCTGTATTTGAAGAGTTGGAGAGTTTTAGAAGTTAGAGAATAACTTTGCAATAGATATTCAAAGAAATGACTTTGCGATAAACAACAATAGACTGAACCACCACCGCATGCTGTTTTATCCTTATCCACAAAGATTAATCCACCACAACTACTCCTTTTAGCCACAAAATACCTACCATAATCAAGGGAAGGGTTTAGAGAGAGAGAGAGATAGATGAGATTGAGTGGGAGAAAAGGAGGTAGTTGAGGAGAAGGAGCAAGCGTGATTTGAGTACAGTCAAAGTGGAAATTATTTGTATGAAAAATGAATAGGATATGAAGTGAGTCTCGCAAGAATTAACATGAAATTGGCTCAATGAAATATAGTTAAGGATAATAACTTGGATAATAAAATCACATATGAATTGAATAATTGACTTTTCATTTGAATAATGGAATTAATTAAAAAAAAGAAATCGTTGGATCTTTAAGATGGAGAATGAAATTCCGAAATGAATAATGGATTGACTTTAGAAAAGAAACGAGCTTAATGTTGAAAAGAAATTATTGATGTTTAGAGACAAATGACATGAAAAATGGAATGTTAGAAATGTGAATATGGACACACAAAAAATGACTTTGGCTAACGAAACGGGATAAGATCATGGTGAATCAAAAAAATGGTGAATTAAATCGAATCGGAAAGTGGATATGTAAAATGGAAATGGCTTGTATTTGAAATAGAATCAAGAGCTAGAACTTGAACTCCAATAACTATGCATTCTCTTTAAACCTAAATCGAATCCTTCAACATAATCCATTCTTAAGAACTTTGGTGCCACACTAAACTCCGCACAATCTCGAATTATTATTCCATAAACAAATGGATCGAAACCAACCTTCGATACACTGGACCTCAATTGGTGAAGTGCCCTTCAAATCAAAATCACGAACAAGAACTCCAAGTTTCCCTTGAGATACTCAATGATGAGGAATACAACTTGAGATGTTTAAGAAGATCCAACACTCTTATTCAAAGCAAATCCAATTGAACACCTCAATGATGGGTTAGATGCACCAGTGAATGTTCTCGACAAGTTCAATCCCCGATAGATACGAGTAAGGTACGAAACCCTAATTTCCCAGGGCCTTGATCACATGCCCTATAAATCCATGAAATGCACTATTATGATGTTAATTACCTAGTGAGAAATGCGGATGAGTGCAAAACGATATGCCAGTTAAGGTACAAAGAATGAGGTCAAATTTTGAGGTATTACAATGTCGAAGAGGAAAAAGTCCCAGAAATCTTAGGAGAGATACACAGGAGAATTAATGCTCAACATCTCGACAGAAGATCATTGGCACACAAAGCATTACGAGCAGGTTATTATTGGCCGATGATGCAACACGATGTAAAGGAACACGTCAAGAGATGTGACAAATGTCAAAGACATGCGAACATGCACCTGGATCCTCTTAACAAGCTGAAGACACTCTCCTCCCTGTGGCCTTTCACCTGGTGGGGAATGGACATCCTCGGTCCATTCGTGACCGGGTCTTAGCAAAGTAAATACCTTATCGTCGGTGTTGACTATTTTACAAAGTGGATCGAAGATGAATCCCTTGCCAAGATCACTGCACATAACATACTTCATTTCTTCAAGAGAAATATCCTTGCCCGCTTCGGCATACCCCAAGTCTTCATCACCGACAATGGGACACAATTCACAGACAGGAGGTTCCAAGATTTCATCGCCAACCTAGGCACGAAGCAACATTTCATGTCCGTCGAACACCCCTAAGCTAACGGTCAAGCAGAGGTGGCCAACAGGGTAATCTTAAGGGGGCTAAAACGCAGATTGGGTGAAGCAAAGAAAGCGTGGGTCTAGGAGCTACACAGCGTACTCTGGGCCTACCGCACGACCCCACACTTTACAACTGGGGAAACCTCATTCCGACTAACCTACAGGACGAAGGAAGTTATCCCGATGGAAATACGGGAACCCTCAAGATAAATTGAAGCGCCCCTCGACGAGGAGCTGAACGAAGAAGCCTTGTGAGAAGAATTAGACCTCGTTGAGGAAATTCATTCTAAGGTAGCCCTATGGGAAGCTTAACTAAAATAAAAGGTGGTTTGCGCCATAACACAAAAGTCATAAAAAGAGAATTCCAGGTGGGCAGCCTCGTCCTACGACGAAACCAGAAGAGCTCGTGCAAGGACAAGCTGGTCGCGAACTGGGAAGGCCCATATCGTGTCCGAGACAAAACGAATAACAAAGCTTATTACCTCGAGAATTTACAAGGAGAAGAACTTGCTCGACCATGGAATGTTGAAAAACTCAAGCAATACTATAGCTAAACAGCTTATGAAGACATGGAAGGTACGGCCATGTCACTTCGTCATTAATCGAAAGGATGGTCGACATCCCCGGAAGACGGACACGACCTCCCTCGACGTGGACATTTCAAAATGAATTTCAGCGTCGCAGTACCATGTCGGCAGGGCACCCACCTCACGATGAGAAGGCCCAAGTCCCGGGATCATGGCCTCGACCACGGCCCTCGTCTCGATTTGCAGTGGACTTAAAACCTGCCACCTCGTTGGTTCCCTAAACCGACAAGCCTATACATCCGAGTAAACAAGTTCACATAACATCGTCAAAATTATACAAACTTAACAAAATAAACGTTATATTATAAACCCGACCAAAAACTGATCGGTAAAGTACAAACAGGGCAGAGCCTAAAATACAGGTGGCGTGCAGGCCATTAAAACAAAAGTAAAGTGGCACACAGGCCAAAAGAAAATGGCGAACATGCCAAAAGGAACTAAGGCACGCATGTTAGACCTACACATGCCAAAAGTAAAGTGGCACGCATGTAATCTCTCCATCAACCACTCCGTAGTTGAAGGTCGTCCCATCGGTCACTAGCCCGAGGTTGACAATCTTGAGTTGGTCAGTGGCATTGTCAAAAACTTCCTTGAAGACCCCCACGATGTCCCTCTCAAGTTCCCTGATTCGGGAAATTAGGTCACCCCGGCTCTACAAGGCCCACTCCTCCTCGCTTTCACCTTCAATGGGGAGGGTCATCCCCTCCAGTACCTTGAGCCTCGAGCGGAAGCCCTATTCTCCATGACAGCTTCAGCAAACTCGACCTCTCACTCATTTAGCTTCATGTTTTCCTCGACCAAGGTCTCTCGCTCGCGCTTCACCTCGTCAGCTCAAACTTCATCCCTTCCTAGAGTTTGTACTCTTCTTTGTAATTGTACAAGTCCTGGGATAACTGATCTTTTTCATTCCTGGAAGCTCGGAGCGCCTCCTCTATGGCCTTTAACTTAGACAGTGAGAAGGCATTGTCGGACAGGACCAGGGTCGTCTCCATGACCCTAATCACTGCAGCAACGTCCTGAGACAGACTGACACGCCTTCTTGCCATCTACTGGTCGAGGATAGCTTTAGCATCTGCAGGCACCACCTCGATGGAACCTTCTGAGCTGAAAGCTTCACGCTCTAGGTAGCAGGGAGGAAGAAGGTATACCCCTTGGTTTTCAGACAGAGTTCCATGCACAGCAGCGGATCAACCTGGAGGACCCTCGGAACGGGGACGTTTGTGGCGAGGCGAATCTTCCAGTAGGATGGGACTATTCGGCTTCGTTGTCTCGGGAAAAGGAGTCTGGTGTAGGGAGTGTGGAGTAGGACTGGAAGTCCCAAAACCGCTGGCCATGTGCTCGGTGGCTACCTATTGGACACGACCCTTGCCCTTTTTCTTTGATTGTTTGGCCGGGCCCCCAGCTTGGTTAGCCAATTTTAGTGCTCGTTCCCTGAGTATGGGCATTTCACCTATAAAACAAACAAGTTAGCAAGGCAAATTAACAAAAAAAAGCAAGAGAAAGTCGAGAATAAGCTACCTAAAATTCGGAGAGTCTCCTCATCCGACTTACACTCGAGCACGACCCTAGTGTTAATTAGTCGGGGCTCTAAGACAGGCAGCCCATCTTCACCTAATAACATATTGTCTAGTCGGTCTACGCACATTGCAGGGTTGAAACCCCGGACATAGGCCACCCGTTTCTTGTAGGCCAACCTATCCTCGGTCCCCAGATGCTCGGACTTTACCCTATAATGATTGGTAGACATATTGAAATGATATGGCCGCCACTCAAGGGGGGTCTTCGACACCAGGCGTTCCCCGCCGTTGGCCTTCCGTTGCAAAATATATAAGTTGTCAAGGGCGTGTTGGGTGTTGAGCTTCACCGTGTACCACCTGTTTTTGAAATTTCTGACAGAGTCGTGGTAGGTTTTGAAAAGCCTCGAAGGCTTCTTAAAAGAAACTCAGCTATGTCGTCCATCAATGTCCGACCATTGCAAAGTGGAATACGCGAATGAAGAGAGGCAGAGCGCAACCAATTTCGAGATGCTGGTATACTAGTTCAAACGCCTGAATGAACGATATGGCATTGGGGGTGGAGTTGCGAGGGCGCCAACATGAGCCACCTGAAAACCACCATCTGAAAGTCATTGAAGGGGAGACGTATCCTTGCCTCCCGAAAGACAAACTCGTACATAGCGAATTGCTTTCCCCGAAAACATGAGCAGATCCATTTCTCGGGAAGAGGAGCGTAACACTGCCAATTAAAAGGCTCGTCGGGCCCCACATCCTCGACTACTGTGTGGGCATTGGTATGGTCGTCGAGAAAGCGAGACTATGTCTCCATTGGTTCGTCGGCAACCCACGAGAGATCTTCACTCCCGGATGAAGATGACGTGCTCCCTTCTGCGAGACGTCCTTGGTCCTCATTACTTGAAAAGAAGAAGAACAAATGAATTCGACGTCGCATCAAATTCACCCTTCCACCACAGTTCAAGAGAAAGGGCTAGGGGAAAGTACCTGACATACTTATATTGAATTACCCGGGACATTCAAAGAGTTCCCGGGACACCCAAGATATTTATGAGGGCCTCGCCCGAGACATTCAAAGAATTCCCGAGACATCCAAAGAATTCATGAAGATTTCGCCCAGGGCCTTCGAAAGATGCCCACGATATTCAAATAAAACTCCTACGTTTGCCGAACATATCTATACAGTACCCAAGACGTTTACCCAAATTTCCTATATTTTCCCGGCATATTCATGGTGTGCCCGGGACATTCATATACAATCTCCTACAATTTCCCGAAATATTCATAGCCTACCTGGGGTGTTCATCTGAAAACCCTAAAAAACTGCCTAAGGAACAAACATTCTACCTACTTTGGTGAATAAGTCGCCACTATAACTAGCTAACAAGTTCAAATTTTCCAGAAAAATGGGATCAAGATGTTACCTGACACGATTCTGGTAATGTGTTAACGACGGCGAACGACGGTGATGGCGGTGGTTGTACTAGCTAAAGAGAAGATGGAGATCCGATGAAACGTCAGGGGAGAGAAAAGGGAAAAAATTAAATGGTCCCCTCACCCCTTCTTATAGACGTTGCGTGAAAGGACGCGCCTTAGGCAATCATTATCTAGATTCCCTAGGGCGGCCAACATTTAATGCGCGGGAAATGAAGCGACACACATGAAACTCATTGAAGACACGTCATCTTGGAGAATCCCAAAAGACGGCGAGCATGCGCTACATCCTCAACACCCAAAGATGACGTGCACCAAGATGTTTTCCCAACAACACCAGATGCTCATAGATTCCCCAACGCTAGCTTAAGCAAATTTCTACTTCATGCGTCCATATCCTTCGAGTTGCGTCTGTCGCTCCCGGGATTTCCATCCTGGTACAAACGCGAAAGTGGCGCGGAAAAAGAAAAGAGTCGCCAGCCAGGCATTTTTATCCCGAAGAGAGGGAATGGTAATGCTGCACAAACCAGAAGAGAGAAAGAGGAAGGACACAGGTCCTGCGAACCAAAGAGACTGGGATCGGGAGTCGGTTATGACCTGGGAAGGTATTAGCACCCCAGATCATCCGCCGTACCCGACGGGATCCACGCTTGCAAAAGAAACTGTTTCAAAGGGTGAGGGTATGAAAGATGCAGCAAAAGAAAATGAAAATGAAAAGAAACTAGAACTGGAAAAGAACTGAAATAAGAGATGAAGGAAAAATGTAGGGAAAATAAAGATTGTGCTCGAACGGGCCCTACCCCGCTGCCTACGTACCTCATCGGGATAATGAGGATCAGAGACGCCGTAGTTCCCCTAACTAGGGGTACTAAAAGGAAATTGCTTGTGAATTAAGGCTTGAACTGCCTATGCCATTGCTCAGGTGTTGCAGACTCGGACGACGAGTGCGTAACCGTCTTGCAAGATGACAAGTAGGAGCAAGTTCGCGAACGGAGCGAAGGAGATGAGAAAAGAATTCCCGAAGGAAAGACGTTTATTGTTTGTTTGGTGTTTTTTAGAAGCTTTTATGAGTGAAAGTTTGCATAGGTGAGTGTACTTAAGTCTTACTCAATGGGATGTGTACATCTCACATCATCCCGAAATGGAATGTGCAAGAGGCACACCTATCGATGGAGGAAATCCCCAAAGCTAGTCCCACAGATGAAGGCTCAAGCACACTAACCTATTATCATTATTAAGTGTTTTTGTGGTTTTTTTGGTTAAGAAGTGCTTTTTAGCTTTTCTTTGTGAGGTACTCATGCTAAGACCTATCCACCACGAGTGATGACTCACACCTCGCCCCGAAATGGAACGCATGTGAGCATCTCATAGCAAAGTCTCATGTCACATGAAAGTACTCAACCTTTATTAAATGAATTAAAATTAAGTTTGAAGATGAGAAGAGAGAGAGAACCAAAGGAGCAAAAGGAAAAGAAACTAGAGGAAAGTTTCTATCATAAGTTAGCATGCATGGATGTCCTAGGGTTTGTGAGGTTCCTATCCTAATGAAGAAGGAAGAAGAAGATAGAAGAAGGGATGAGAAAGGCCTAAGCCCAACAACAAAGGGTTAGTTCAAATAACAAAAGAGGAAAGATGAAAAAGTTGAAATGTGGATAGACATCCACACTTCTCTTACCATATGCCCCTGAAATGTTAGCAAAAATCCAGCAAATTGACCAAGAAACAATCATGGAATTAAACATGTTCAAGGGTTCTCGTAAACAAGAATCAAACACCATGCCAACCTTGCAAATACACGACTTACGCGTCAAAAACATGAGAGCATACATCAAACAGCAAGCAAATCACCCTAAACATCATGATTAATGATCATACAATGATTCATGGCAATTAGAACAAGCAAAGGGATCAAACAAACTCAAAACAGCCCTGAAAAACCATTCTGCATCAGTGTTAACCGGTTAACCATATGCGTTAACCGGTTAACCAGTTCAAACCTGCACAAAACACGCATGAAAACAGGGCGTTAACCGGTTAACCATATACGTTAACCGGTTAACACTGTAAAAACAGCAGCAAAAACCTGCAGAAAACAGCAGCTCAAAAAACAGCTTATTCAAATAAGCTGCACCAGACCAGCACTCAATTACACATGGAAAAATAGATCAATGCACATCAATCCATAACATTATGCTCATGAACAACAACAATCGGATCCGGATACCAAACAACCAATCAAATCATGCAACACAATCAATTACACAAACACATGGTGGATCTAAATCACAAGCAATGCAAATAAGCTAAAAACAGAGTTGGATCTGAAATTAAACCAACCTACAAAGCGGAGGTATGCTTTGGTAATTGTTGATTATGCTGAAAATGATAGATCTCGCGCAAAACCTTGAAGATCCGATGCTAATCTCCACCCTCCATGCAGAATAAATGCAAGATCAAGCTCTTGATGCAGAATTTTGATCCAAAAGCACTTCTAGATCCCAAACCAGATCTGAATCACCAATTAAACCAGCAAAAAGATGTAATGAAACTATGGATGGAGGTCTAGTTCCAAGATCTACACACCTCAAGGCAAGGTTGTGTGATCTTCAAAGAGGAACTTTGAGTAATTTGGAAAATTGGGAGAGAAAAGTGAGAGAATTGTGAGTGAGAGCAGTGAAAATTCAGAATGAGAGTGAAAAAAAATGAGTGAGAGCCCTTTGGTTTGGAGGGAAATGGAATAAATATGGTTTAGGGTTGGGGCCCAAAATTTTGGTTTGGGATCCAAAAAATATGGCTTGGTAATGTGATTAGGTTTTAGGGTTGGAAAGAGGTTTGGATACATGCTCTAGATCCTTCTCAAATTCAAATGAAATTCAAATGAATAAAAATCAGAAAATTGGAAAATGGAGCCAAAACCACATGCTGAAATTTGCTGCTGGAAATTCAAATTTCGCAGCTGTTAACCGGTTAACCATATGCGTTAACCGGTTAACGCATGCAAAATTTGAATTTCCCCCCTTTTGGTGGGAAACTTCAAAAATGATGCCGGCGCCCGCCGTTTCAAGCTGATTTTGATCCTTTCATTCTTTTTAAGCTTTGAACATGGTACAGAGCTTGTGCAGACCGATCCTGTGAGATTCTTGCCAGGTCTTGATTTTTATTTGCAGTGCTTCAAATCTTCCAGATGGTTGGTCATATGCCCTATGCTGGAACATGGAGTGTTATGCCTCATTTTTCTATGCAAGATGCTAGATATATGATATGTTATGATGACTATGACGCGATATGATGCTAAAAAAAAGAAGAGGGCAAATTTGGGGTGTTACAGCTGCCCCTATTCAATCATCAGTTAATCTGAAAAGGACGATAGTACGGACTATCGGACATTCGAGATAAACTGTGATTGAATACCAAGAAGACCAGAAATTTGCACTCTGACGAAGAATGCAACACCGGGAAATAAACCCGACCAGATGACGCTCTGGGAACTGCAGGGGAGAAAGAGGCGAACGAGCTTCCTCCCAGCTAAGGTTGATGGCTGAAATAAAGACATGTTGACAGACGAGTCTTCAAACAATCCTGTGACGCCAGGAGCTGGACATACGAGTCCTCAAAACACTGCAATACGACAATCTGAGACAGACGAGTCTTTGAATGACCTGTGACGCCAGGTGCAGAGAGCGGACGAGCCCTCAAGGATCTTCAAAATATCCTGAGATAGACGAATCTCCTTCACTAATCCTTACGCAGATAAGTGGAATAAGACTGACGAGTCTTCTTCGGACAACCCTTACGCAGGCTCCGGGAATGCATATAAGTCTGTGGGATAGACATGCAATCAAGGTAGACGAACCTTCTTCATATATTATCCGCGGATATATGGCATAAGACAGACGAGTCTTCTGAGCAAACCTGTTACGCCAGGTGCGGCAACCATAATTGGTGCTTGAGACGGACGAGCCTCCCTCGGATTTACCTGTTACGCCAGGACCGGTAACCATTTCGACATTTAATTCCCACTGTCAGGATTCGAAACCCCTTCAATACAGACGAGTATTGGGTGATCATCCAGATAACACAGACGAGTGCCCTAAGTCAATGATACAGACGAGTATCAGACGATGATCTGAGAAACACAGACGAGTGCTTCAGGCGATGATACAGACGAGTATCAGCCGCTGGTATAGACGAATACCAGAAGTTCAAACACAGACGAGCATTTGAAGTAGTCACAGAGATATCTTCACATTCAGGTGCAAGCTAGCACAGACGAGTGCTGAGGACGATACAGACGAGTATCCAGGCAAAGCAGACGAGCTTCAAGACACAAACGACTTCTGGGGGATAAAAGCAGACGAGCTTCAACCAAACACAGACGAGTGCTGGGCAGTTGCAGACGAGCAACAACAAAGAATACATATCAAGGCACAGACGAGTGCAACGAAAGATCCAATACCAAACACAGACGAGTGTTGGGGAGGTTGCAGACGATGCTGGGGACATCTCCAAGCACAGACGAGTGCTGGAATTTGCAGACGAGCAACAACCAAAATCATATCAGAACACAGACGAGTGTTGAAGAGTTGCAGACGAGCAGCAATGACAGGCACGGACGGGCGCCGAAAGATACGGTCGAGCAATCTTCGAAGGAGTAACGAGCACATACGAGTGCTAAGAGAGGCGGTCGAGCATCAAATAAAGATGCGAGCACGGACGAGTACTGGCCACTTCGCTGGGGAGAGAAAACTTCAAAGACTAGCAGGCACGGACGAGTGCTGGGGAGTACCTCAAATAAAGAGGAACCTGCTGAGGAAGAGGCACGGACGAGTGCTGAAAGAGGATGAGCATCAAATAAAGATGCGAGCACAGACGAGTGCTAGGAGATATAGACTCAACTGGGGAAAAGCAAACGAGCAAAACCGCAGAGCTAACACAGACGAGCGTTAAAAGATGCAGACGAGCAACGATAAAGCAGATACATTACTGCTGGGGATAACTCTGCTTAGAGATAACACATATGAGTGTTGAAGATTGCAGACGAGCAACAAACGGATGCCTGATCGGCAATAAGAGATACGACTCTGCAGGGGAAGACAAGTCAAGAGGTCTGGATACACATTCTGACTAAAGTGAAGAATACATGGCTGTATCATCAAATACCCGAAGTACGGCAACTTTGCTGGAGACATATTTCACTGACGGAAGCGAAAATCAAATATGAACTCTGTGGGGACAGGATTATCTTCAGACTTGGCTGGGGAAGCTTCTTGGTCAAATACTCTGACTGGGGAGAGCATCTGATGATTCAAGACTCTGAGGGGATATCAGGTTTTCAGGTACCTGATAGGCATACTCTGATGGGGATAATGGACTACTAATTCCATCTTTGAGGATGTCAGGCTTTCGGGCACCTGCTGGATATATTCCGCTGGGGAAGAATGAAATGCTACTTCACTGGGGAAGAAAAGCTTGCTTGGGCTGCTGCCAAGGTTTGCTGGGAGGAAAATCTCTGCTGGAGATGCCAGGCTTCAAATACCTGCTGGGAAAGGAAATCTCTGCTTGGGGAGATACCCTACTGGGAAAGTACTCAGCTGGGGAGGTACTCTGTCGGGGAGTATTAAATCGCTTGCGAGAATGCGACGCCAACCTGCAACCTGCAACAACAGAAAACACACGCGTGTCCCGGGGATTTGCATGGAATGATCGGTTCATCCATCGTTTCCTGACGCTCAAAGAGGGTTACAGTTTCCCTGCATGTCAGTTTTCTTTTCAAAATTATCACCATGTTTAGATGCAATGCTATTTTTGCCGAAAATTCAGGACATTTTGCAAACAAAAATACACACACACAGCTTTTTGACTGAATATTATTTTTATTGAATGGCCTCTGAATAGGCAAAGATTTACATCAGGAAGCAACCACCTGGAAAGAGGTAGCCACTAAAAATTGAGAAAAGAAACTATCCTAATGGCAACGTACGCGGCATTCCAAGGAGTTCCATTTCTGCTATGACCTGCATGTCTTCAAGACTCTCCATTCTGTTTTGGCTTTCTGAGAGGACAAGGGGACTGCTTCCTATCCTTCTGACATTGTCAAACTGTACAAAACGATGACGTGGTTCAGATAACTCGGATCACAGTTGTTCGCTTATTCCCCTATTTTGCGTGGATCGCCCTCTCGGGTTTTCAATCCACCGGGATACCCTTTTTTTGCCTGAGCTGTCCAATGCGGCTTTTCAACTCAGCGGGTGTACATTTTTTTTTATATTCCCTAATTTTTGCCCGAGCTTTTTATTCTGTTTTTAGCTCGCCGGGATGCCCTTTTCTTGCCTGGACTTACATTCTGTTTTTGTGTCCAGCGGGTCTCTTTATGCGAAGTATTTTTTAACTGCGTCCGAGTTAACAGGAGATGGGAAGTCTTCTCCATCCATAGTGGTGAGCATCAGTGCCCCTCCTGAGAATACTTTCTTCACTATGAATGGTCCTTCGTAGTTCAGGGTCCACTTGCCCCTGTTATCTGAACCTGGAGGAACGATCCTCTTCAACACAAGCTCTCCCACTTGATACTCTCGAGTACGTACTCGTTGATCGAATGCCCGCTTCATTCTCCTCTGATAAAGCTGACCATGACAGATAGCCGCTAATCTCTTTTCCTCAATTAGACATAGCTGATCGTAACGAGCACGCACCCATTCAGCCTCATCCAGTTTGACGTCCATCATCACGCGAAGTGAAGGAATCTCCACTTCAACAGGCAGGACTGCTTCCATGCCATAGACCAGAGAGAAGGGAGTTGCCCCTGTTGACGTCCTGATCGACGTTCGGTACCCATGCAAAGCAAACGGTAACATCTCATGCCAATCCCTGTAGGTGACAACCATTTTCTGCACAATCTTCTTGATATTCTTGTTAGCTGCCTCTACCGCACCATTCATCTTTGGTCGGTAAGGAGAAGAATTGTGATGCTGTATTTTGAATTCCCGACATAAGTCTGCCATCATCTTGTTGTTGAGATTAGAACCATTGTCAGTAATGATCCTTTCGGGCACTCCATATCTGCATATGATATCTCTTTTCAGAAATCTTGTCACCACTTGACGAGTGACATTGGCATAAGACGCTGCTTCTACCCACTTGGTAAAGTAATCAATCGCGACCAGGATGAAGCGATGGCCATTCGAAGCAGTTGGCTCGATCTTCCCGATCATGTCAATGCCCCACATGGAGAAAGGCCAAGGAGATGACATGACGTTGAGCGGGTTAGGAGGAACATGCACTTTATCTGCATATATTTGGCACTTGTGGCACTTACGGGCGAATGAACAACAGTCTGCATCCATTGTCATCCAGTAATACCCTGATCTCAGCAGTTTCTTTGCCATGGCGTGTCCTCCTGCATGGGTACCAAAAGATCCTTCATGGACTTCCTGCATCAACAGGCTTGCTTCGTGTCTATCCACGCATCTGAGCAAGACCATGTCGAAGTTCCTCTTATACAAAACCCCGTCTGCGTTCAAGAAGAAACTAGCAGCGAGTCGTCTCAAGGTCTTTTTGTCTTTGGAAGATGCCCCTGTTGGGTATTCTTGCTTCTCCAGGAATAACTTGATATCGAAATACCAAGGTTTCTCGTCAGACACGGCGTCTACAGAGAAAGCATAAGCGGGAGAGTCAAGCCTGGAGATGTCAATTCTGGGCACAAAGTTCCAACTCATGACTTTAATCGACGAAGAGAGAGTAGCCAAAGCATCGGCAAATTGATTTTCGTCGCGTGGTATGTATTTGAGCTCAACTGTCGTGAAGAATGTCAACAGTTTTCTAGCATAATCCCTGTACGGAATCAGATGCTCTTGATGTGTATACCACTTGCCGGTAATTTGGTTAATGACGAGGGCTGAATCTCCGAATATGTCGAGATTCTTAATCCGCAGATCAATTGCCTCCTCTATTCCCATTATACACGCCTCGTATTCCGCTTCATTGTTGGTGCAGCCAAAAGTAATTTTGGCAGCGAAGGGTAAATGGACACCTTCAGGAGTAATGAGTACGGCACCAACTCCACGACCATTGATATTGACAGCCCCATCAAACATCAACTTCCATTTGGATTCAGGGTCAGGCCCCTCCTCCGGAAGTGGTTCCTCATAATCGTTTGTTTTGAGGTACATGATGTCCTCATCAGGGAAATCAAATCTCATCGGCTGATAGTCATCCTCAAGAGGTTGCTGAGCAAGGTATTCCGACAATACACTTCCTTTGATGGCTTTCTGAGAAGTGTACTGGATGTCGTATTCAGTTAAAATCATCTGCCATCTAGCAACCCTTCCGGTCAATGCTGGTTTCTCAAAGATGTACTTGACAGGGTCCATCTTGGAAATGAGAAGTGTAGTATGGGTCAACATATACTGCCTCAGTCGGCGAGCAGCCCATACCAAAGCGCAGCAAGTTTTCTCGAGCAGTGAGTATCGGGATTCACAGTCGGTAAACTTTTTGCTAAGGTAATAAATGGCGTACTCTTTTCGACCAGACTCGTCATGTTGGCCAAGCACACACCCCATCGACCCTTCTAGCACGGTCAAGTACATGATTAACGGTCTCCCCTCCACTGGAGGCATCAGAATTGGAGGTTCCTGCAAATATTCCTTTATTTTGTCGAAAGCTCTTTGGCAATCATCATTCCACCTGACTGTTTGCTCTTTTCTTAGCAGTTTGAATATCGGTTCGCACGTGGCAGTTAGGTGAGATATGAACCGAGAAATGTAGTTCAATCTACCTAAGAACCCGCGCACTTCTTTTTCTGTCTTTGGTGCAGGCATATCTTGAATAGCTTTCACTTTAGCAGGGTCTACCTCAATTCCCCTTTGACTTACAATGAAACCCAGCAACTTTCCAGAACGCACTCCGAAGGTGCACTTGTTCGGATTCAACCTCAACTTGTACTTGATCAATCTGTCAAACAGCTTCTTCAAATTAACCAAATGCTCCTCTTCGTCTTTGGACTTTGCAATCATATCGTCCACATAACATTCTATCTCCTTGTGGATCATGTCATGGAACAATGTGACCATTGCCCGTTGATAAGTTGCCCCTGCGTTCTTCAGACCAAAGGGCATGACCTTATAGCAGAACGTTCCCCACGGGGTAATGAACGTTGTCTTCTCCATGTCTTCCGGCGCCATTTTTATCTGATTATAACCGGAGAATCCATCCATAAAGGAGAATACTGAGAATTGAGCAGTATTGTCGACCAACACATCAATATGTGGCAACGGAAAATCATCCTTCGGGCTTGCTCTGTTCAAATCTCGATAGTCAACGCACATCCGGACCTTGCCGTCCTTCTTAGGCACTGGTACGATATTAGCTACCCAAGGCGGGTAACTAGACACGGCAAGGAATCCGGCATCCCACTGCTTTTGCACCTCCTCTTTGATCTTCATCGCCATATCCGGGCGAGTTCTTCTCAACTTTTGCTTCACAGGAGGACAGTCTTCTCTCAAGGGTAGCTTATGCATCACGATGTCGGTATCCAATCCTGGCATATCCTGATATGACCAAGCAAAGATATCCACATACTCTCTCAGCATACTGATCAGTTCTTGTTTGACGTCGGCCTGCAGATTGGCTCCTATCTTGATTTCTTTCTTTGCATCTTCACTGCCAATGTTGATGGTCTCAATCTCTTCTTGATGAGGCTGAATAACTCGTTCCTCCTGTTTTAACAATCTGACCAACTCTTCAGGGAGGTCACAGTCTTCCTCAACCCCTTCATCAGCTTGGTAGACTGGATTATCGAAGTCATGCATAGTCATAGCAGGAACGTTATCCGAAGAATCCGGATGATCAGCACTGCACAAATGATGTGCTTATTCAGAATCTGCTTATTTTGAAAAGAGACGCTAACACAAAGCAAAAAATGAAAAAAACACATTGCCATTTTTATATATTTTTTGTGAAAAAGTTTAAAAACAAAGACAGGGAAAACAGTTTGTCTGAAAATGTCCTTTTATTTCATGGCAAAAATAACAATGCGATACAAAACACGGTGGCCCAGTACAATGGATCCAAACATCTTGGGCAGAATGCTGGATTTGACAATGCAGTATGCTAATAAAAGGAAACAAAACAATTACTTTGAGAGCCAGGTGACTTGAACAATGTCCTCAGCAGACCAATTTCCTAGCTCCTCGCCGGGTGCACACGGGCGGATCCAATTGTTGTCCCAGTCTCTGCCACTATCCCCGTCTTGACTTGTCATACAGATTTGATCACGGTTGAGCAACCCAGCACTTGTGAATGAGATAGCCTTACCACTCTGAGCAGACCCCCCAGGCTGATACCCTAAGCCGAATTTATCATCCTTCTTTTCCATCTCCAACAACTTGCCCCAGCCCTGGGCCTTGCCTGATTGGACGACCTCCTTTGCTTCCTGGTAGGAATGAATTGACGTGCCTTCGTTGTTTTTCTTCACCGGAGTCAAGATACTGACATCTGCCTCAAAAGCTTGGCACAAAGTCTCGTGAATTTCTCCATCCATTTCCACATATTTAAACGTCGACAGGTGGCTGACGAAAATATCTTCTTCCCCGCAAACTGTGATGACCTGGCCATCCACCACATATTTAAGCTTTTGGTGCAGGGTTGAAGTGACGGCTCCAGCTGCGTGTATCCACGGTCTGCCCAACAAGCAACTATACGCAGGCTGGATGTCCATAACATAGAAGACACTCTTGAAGACTTGAGAGCCTATCTTGACAGGCAACTCAACCTCTCCGAAAACTGATCTTCTTGAACCATCGAAAGCTTTAACCACCAAATCACTCGGCGTTAGGACAATCCCATCAATGTTAAGCTTCATCAACGCCTTCTTCGGGAGCACATTCAAAGAAGAGCCTGTGTCTACAAGGACGTGAGACAGCACAGCCCCCTTGCATTCCATCGTGATATGCAGCGCTTTATTGTGATTCCTTCCCTCCGAGGTAAGGTCTCGGTCAGTGAAGCCTAAACCATGGCTAGCATTAACACTTCCAACAACAGCTTCGAGTTGATTAACAGTGATCTCTTGAGGAACATAGGCCATTTGAAGTACTTTCAGCAAGGCTTCTCGGTGCGCGGGAGAGCACATCAACAGTGACAAAATAGAAATCTTTGAAGGCGTTTGATTCAGTTGGTCAACCACCTTGTAGTCACTCCTTTTGATGATCTTCATAAACTCCTCTACCTCCTTTTCAAACGTCCCCTGCCCAGCCACAGGAGTATCTAACTCATCATTCGCAGTTTGCTTTCCTTTGTCTTTGGACGAAGCTTCGGCCTCAAGATCCTTTCTCAGTGCAGGAGGAGCAAACAAACGGCCACTTCGAGTAAAACCTCCAACACCTCCCACATTCTCAATGGTCAAATCAGCAACAGGTCTACTTTCCATCTTCTGTCCCGCCACATAGACATCAGAACCATAATGCCACGGAATGGCTCTATCATCGTTATACGGCATTGGCCCAGGTACAGTTATAGTCACAGGACTAATCTGAGGAGCGTAGGTGATAACCGGCCTCTGTCTGACGGGCATATCAGCTTCATCATAGAAGATAGTAACGGTTGACACATCATCAGCCTCTTCATTACTAATCTTGCTAAATTGCAGAGATCCATTATCAATCAACTCTTGCAAACCCGTCTTCAACTTCTCGCAGCCATTCACAGCACTTGTACAGTCTTCACAATCGAGAGAACAACCAGGAAACACTTGACCCTTCAACAGTCTCTCTTTCACCACTTTCAATGGCGTCTTGACTTCATCAATACTCAGTACCAAACTCAACTTGTCATCACGCTCAACAGCATTAACTCTTGCCCCGCCATGGTTAGGTATAGGGTTCGAGTTGATATTCGGTGGTGGCGCAAAGTTGATTGCCTTTGAATCCACGAGATCTTGAACTTTATGATGTAGCGCCCTGCACTTCTCGGTTGAGTGCCCGGGTGCCCCTGAATGAAAAGCGCATCGCGCGTTGACATCATAACCAGCTGGAAGCTCTCCCGGAGGTGGTGGTGCCAAAGTCCTTAATTGAATAAGGTTCAAGTCTAGTAGTCTCGGCAACAAGGCAGCATATGTCATCGGAATAGCTTCAATCACCCTGTTAGCAGGACGAGTCTGCCTCGGCTGATAAGGTCTTTGCTGATAGTTGGCTCTAGGTTGTTGCTGTTGTTGCTGTTGTTGTGGTGGAGGTAGCATTTGTTGTACGGGAGCTGCAGGAATGGTGACGGCAGCTACATGCCCATAAGGTCTTCTGTAACCACGGCCCTGGCTTCGCCCAAATACAGCATTGGTCTCACCTTCTCGCCTTCTCGGAGGTCCGCTAAAAGCTTTCCTCGCTCCATTTGAACTACTAGCATCGGGGTCTTGTATCTTCCCCATTTTCAACAGCGTTTCAACCCTTTCTCCTGCGATGACAATATCGTTGAACTTTGTAGCAGAACTTGACGCCAGTCTTTCAAGAAATACCCCCTGGAGGGTACCCATAAACATATCGGCCATCTCATTCTCTAACAAGGGTGGCTGCACCCTAGCAGCTAGCTGACGCCATCTCTGAGCGTACTCTTTGAAGCCTTCTTTTGCTGTCTGAGCCATATGTTGCAATTGGGTGCGATTTGGCGCCATGTCCATGTTGTATTGGTATTGCTTCACGAAGGCCTCAGCGAGATCCTTCCAGCTCTTGACATTGACCCTGCTGAGCTTCATGTACCACTCAAGGGAAGCTCCCACCAAACTGTCCTGAAAGTAATACATCCACAGTTTTTCGTCGTCTGTATGCGCAGCAATTCTCCCAACATATGATTGCAGATGAGTCTTTGGGCAAGCAGTGCCGTTATACTTCTCGAAAGTAGGAACTTTGAACTTGTACGGAATCCTGACTCCCGGAACCAAGCCCAAGTCTGTTATATCGAATCCCAAAGAACTCTGGGACTGAATAGCCTTGATCTGCTCGGCCATCTCTTCAAACCTCTTGTTCATTTCGACCCCTTGACCTTCGGTCTCATCAAGCAAAGTGAACTGGTCATCCTGGTGGTCCACATGAATGTTGTGCATTCCGTCATTGACTACGGTCGCCCCTGGTTGTATAACTTGAGGTCCAGCCTGTCGTGCGCCCGCACCGGCATGATTATCAGCATTAGCAGCAGCAGCAGCGTTCCGGTTCTGATTTTCTACCATCTCTCGCAAACGTTCTTGATTCTGCCCCATTCCGGCCATTAACGTCATGAAGTTGTCCATTCTCTGCCTTAGATCTGCCAAATCTGCCTGCATTTGATCCATGGCTCTCTCTCTGTTAACCTTGGTTGGGTATCTGTGCACTGCTGGTCGACCTCGAACTTTTCGAGGAGCTATTGCGCCTGAAACACAAAACCCGTTAGTAATTGATGCGACACCTGCAAAACAGACAAACAAGTTATATGGATGCAATGCAGTTGTTTATGTTTCCAATCACAGGTCATTTATGCCCCGGTTCCGGTATTTAGCAAAGAAAACCAGATGGGTACTGATCCTCGACTTCCAGAAACCTTTGCGGGAAACCACATTCAAACCATAATAGCAAGCGAGCCAAGAAATAGTGAGAAACATCTTAACATAGATCAGCCCATTAGGCACAATAAAAACAGAATACCTCATAGAGTACGAGTTCTTACAGAGTATAAACAAACAACTGGGACTCCTACAACATGCCCGTAGGTAATCCAAATACAAAGAAAACAAACTAAGAAGCACAACCGCCGTCTGAGGATCCTGAAACTCCATCATCAGATCTGACCTTCTTGACTCCTGCCATCAACTTGAGGTCTTCAATCTCTTTGAGTGCTTCTTCGAGGGCTTGTTGACTGTCTGCAAGCTGTTGGGTCTTCTCTCTGCGAATCTTGTGGGCCTGCTCCACCTCTTCTTTCTTGTAAGCCATCTGAGTCTCAAAGAACTCCTCTTTTTCCTTATATTGCTTCAACTCTTGCTCTCTTTGTCCCTTCAACCAGACAATAGACTGACGAGCATCTCTAAGGGTCTTTGACTTCTTCTTGCGCTCAACTTCTCTTTGGGCTTCCATCATCCCCAACCTGTGGAAATGCGCTTCTTTTCCTGCAAAGTCTTTCTCCTTAGCCTCCAAAGTCGTTTGTATCTTCAGCAACTTCTCCTCAGCTTCCTTCTTGGCCCTGTTAGCTTGGTGATACAAGCTTACCACCTCGGCATTTTCAACTCTAACTGCATGTAACTGGGCTTCTAACTTCTTGAATTCCTCTAAAGGCACAGTATCAATGGACTCAGCAACTGGGGGAACTGGTGCTGAAAACGGTAGCAAAACTCTTCTGGCTCTGTCCTTCAACCAAGCTTCGTACTCTGGGAATATCTGATTGTTACACTTCCCGAAACTAGCTATTCCTTCTCCTTTGATGTTCTTCCAAGCTCCAGCGACCTTCCTCACTAAGGGCACATTATCTTTCACGGGGAAGTAGAAAATAGGGGTCAGCTTCAAATCTTCTGGCACCTCTCTCAAAGCGTACCCTAACTGTCTTCTTAACAAGATTGGATTGTAATTAATCCCTCCAGCTATTCCCAACAAAGGCACATTATGATAACTTCCGCAACTGGTAATGAAACGTGCACCTTGCAGCCTCTGAGTGAACCACCTAACATCCTTGGCAAGCAACTTTTCCAGCTTCTGGGCCCATATCAAGCTATGGTCACTAAACACTCCCGTACTAGGCAAATGCCTCATGAACCACATGTGAAATAATGGAGCACAGCAACGAACCAAACCTCCCCTCTTCTTCTCAGTCTTGTAATGAACCGAATAATACAAATCCCCAAGTAAGGTAGGCACCGGGTTCTTCAGCAAAAAGAGATGTATGGCGTTTATGTCTATGAACTTCTCCATATCAGCAAACAAAATGATGCCATAGATGGAAAGAGCCAAGATAGCACAAACAGCGTCCCATTCTTCTTCAACAGCCAATTCTCCCGCTTTCTTTACCAAAGCCTCCAAAGAAAACCCAGACACACCTCCTTTGATAATGGTCAAAGACTTCACAGTAGAAGGACTCAAATAAAGAGCCTTAGCAATAGCCTCCGGTGCTGGTCTACTCATCTCAGAGTTGAAAGGAACCTGATCTTGAACTGGCACACCCAGGATCAAAGCATACTCCTCCAGCATAGGGCCCAACTGGAAATCAGGAAAGGTGAAGCAACGGAGCTGAGGATCATAATACTGAAGCAATGTATGAATGGCACTCCTCTCTGAAGGATTTAGCTCTATCACCACATCAAGAATACTCCCATAAGCTTTTCTGAATCTCTCTACCTGGTTGGGCGTAATCAGCTTTACCATCTTCTTCAGCAAACCAATCTTGACATCAAAGAACTTGAAGTGAATATTCTGCTTGCGAGGATCTTCCATCTTTGAAGAGAATACCGGAACCGGAAGCAGAGATATGAACCTGTGAATGAAAACAAAACAATGATTAATGATGCAATGATGCAATGCAGATGCAAATGCAAGGACATATGACCAACTGGGACCATCTGGAGTCTGGCTACTGACAAAGTCCCTCTGAACAACTGACAACCCAAAAGTCCACTGAATCACACTCTCTGATAGTCATAACCCTCTGAAGAGAATCTCTGGACCATAATATCACGAATACCAGAACCAGAAAACCAGAATTCCGGAACCAAAGTAACTGTATCATAACATGAACTGCACTGATAACAAGGGTATGATGAGGTCAAATGTTCCTGCAAACCTGCAAACCCATCCCCAATCTCACGGGTGTGCTCCGGGTCAAACATCACGGACTCTCAAAGCCGAATAGCAATAATACTTTCACCATTTCCGAGAAATGGCTCATGACCAAATCAGGGAATCGGTTAGGCATTATGTACTACTCAGGGAGGCCTCAGCTGAGTCCGGGAAAAACAAGCATCCCTTACAGGTTCCCAGCTTCAAGCGCTGAAATCGAGAAACAATAGTACATTCAGCCCGTAGGATACAGTACTAATGCCATACGACCAGATGCTTTGACTGAGTTCCTATAAGAGAACCAGGCCATCCTATGCGAGTTCCCAGTGGACCCTCGGGTGCGAATGGGTTTGCCACAGAATGTGGTCTGCCACTGTCACCACTGGAGAGGGTTGTTTCCACAAAGGTTCTCAATGATCGGTCCCCAGATGCACATAACTATCAAGATCCTATCCCGAAGTGGAGGAAATCCCCACACAAGATATTTCCAAGACGGTCGCAGTCTGGGCGTGAAACACATCGCCACTCATCATGCCACATGCGAGTACAATATGTCCACTCTAATCCTAGGGTGCACTCAAGCCGGGTACTTGGCTTATCTCTCAGAAACAGTATCACCCATCCCGCCAAACAGAAAACCAGTCCAGACAGTCCAGTATGATATATGATGCGGAAAATAAATACTGAAAACTGTAAATAAAGCTGTAAATAAAGCTGTAAATAAACAACAATAAAATACAACAAGCCACATCAAACAAACATCACCCAAAGAAACAGAAACAAACAAGCGCTAGGATAGACTCACAGGGGAACCAGAGATTCTGGGTTTTTTCCCCAGCAGAGTCGCCAAGCTGTCGCTCCCGGGATTTCCATCCTGGTACAAACGCGAAAGTGGCGCGGAAAAAGAAAAGAGTCGCCAGCCAGGCATTTTTATCCCGAAGAGAGGGAATGGTAATGCTGCACAAACCAGAAGAGAGAAAGAGGAAGGACACAGGTCCTGCGAACCAAAGAGACTGGGATCGGGAGTCGGTTATGACCTGGGAAGGTATTAGCACCCCAGATCATCCGCCGTACCCGACGGGATCCACGCTTGCAAAAGAAACTGTTTCAAAGGGTGAGGGTATGAAAGATGCAGCAAAAGAAAATGAAAATGAAAAGAAACTAGAACTGGAAAAGAACTGAAATAAGAGATGAAGGAAAAATGTAGGGAAAATAAAGATTGTGCTCGAACGGGCCCTACCCCGCTGCCTACGTACCTCATCGGGATAATGAGGATCAGAGACGCCGTAGTTCCCCTAACTAGGGGTACTAAAAGGAAATTGCTTGTGAATTAAGGCTTGAACTGCCTATGCCATTGCTCAGGTGTTGCAGACTCGGACGACGAGTGCGTAACCGTCTTGCAAGATGACAAGTAGGAGCAAGTTCGCGAACGGAGCGAAGGAGATGAGAAAAGAATTCCCGAAGGAAAGACGTTTATTGTTTGTTTGGTGTTTTTTAGAAGCTTTTATGAGTGAAAGTTTGCATAGGTGAGTGTACTTAAGTCTTACTCAATGGGATGTGTACATCTCACATCATCCCGAAATGGAATGTGCAAGAGGCACACCTATCGATGGAGGAAATCCCCAAAGCTAGTCCCACAGATGAAGGCTCAAGCACACTAACCTATTATCATTATTAAGTGTTTTTGTGGTTTTTTTGGTTAAGAAGTGCTTTTTAGCTTTTCTTTGTGAGGTACTCATGCTAAGACCTATCCACCACGAGTGATGACTCACACCTCGCCCCGAAATGGAACGCATGTGAGCATCTCATAGCAAAGTCTCATGTCACATGAAAGTACTCAACCTTTATTAAATGAATTAAAATTAAGTTTGAAGATGAGAAGAGAGAGAGAACCAAAGGAGCAAAAGGAAAAGAAACTAGAGGAAAGTTTCTATCATAAGTTAGCATGCATGGATGTCCTAGGGTTTGTGAGGTTCCTATCCTAATGAAGAAGGAAGAAGAAGATAGAAGAAGGGATGAGAAAGGCCTAAGCCCAACAACAAAGGGTTAGTTCAAATAACAAAAGAGGAAAGATGAAAAAGTTGAAATGTGGATAGACATCCACACTTCTCTTACCATATGCCCCTGAAATGTTAGCAAAAATCCAGCAAATTGACCAAGAAACAATCATGGAATTAAACATGTTCAAGGGTTCTCGTAAACAAGAATCAAACACCATGCCAACCTTGCAAATACACGACTTACGCGTCAAAAACATGAGAGCATACATCAAACAGCAAGCAAATCACCCTAAACATCATGATTAATGATCATACAATGATTCATGGCAATTAGAACAAGCAAAGGGATCAAACAAACTCAAAACAGCCCTGAAAAACCATTCTGCATCAGTGTTAACCGGTTAACCATATGCGTTAACCGGTTAACCAGTTCAAACCTGCACAAAACACGCATGAAAACAGGGCGTTAACCGGTTAACCATATACGTTAACCGGTTAACACTGTAAAAACAGCAGCAAAAACCTGCAGAAAACAGCAGCTCAAAAAACAGCTTATTCAAATAAGCTGCACCAGACCAGCACTCAATTACACATGGAAAAATAGATCAATGCACATCAATCCATAACATTATGCTCATGAACAACAACAATCGGATCCGGATACCAAACAACCAATCAAATCATGCAACACAATCAATTACACAAACACATGGTGGATCTAAATCACAAGCAATGCAAATAAGCTAAAAACAGAGTTGGATCTGAAATTAAACCAACCTACAAAGCGGAGGTATGCTTTGGTAATTGTTGATTATGCTGAAAATGATAGATCTCGCGCAAAACCTTGAAGATCCGATGCTAATCTCCACCCTCCATGCAGAATAAATGCAAGATCAAGCTCTTGATGCAGAATTTTGATCCAAAAGCACTTCTAGATCCCAAACCAGATCTGAATCACCAATTAAACCAGCAAAAAGATGTAATGAAACTATGGATGGAGGTCTAGTTCCAAGATCTACACACCTCAAGGCAAGGTTGTGTGATCTTCAAAGAGGAACTTTGAGTAATTTGGAAAATTGGGAGAGAAAAGTGAGAGAATTGTGAGTGAGAGCAGTGAAAATTCAGAATGAGAGTGAAAAAAAATGAGTGAGAGCCCTTTGGTTTGGAGGGAAATGGAATAAATATGGTTTAGGGTTGGGGCCCAAAATTTTGGTTTGGGATCCAAAAAATATGGCTTGGTAATGTGATTAGGTTTTAGGGTTGGAAAGAGGTTTGGATACATGCTCTAGATCCTTCTCAAATTCAAATGAAATTCAAATGAATAAAAATCAGAAAATTGGAAAATGGAGCCAAAACCACATGCTGAAATTTGCTGCTGGAAATTCAAATTTCGCAGCTGTTAACCGGTTAACCATATGCGTTAACCGGTTAACGCATGCAAAATTTGAATTTCCCCCCTTTTGGTGGGAAACTTCAAAAATGATGCCGGCGCCCGCCGTTTCAAGCTGATTTTGATCCTTTCATTCTTTTTAAGCTTTGAACATGGTACAGAGCTTGTGCAGACCGATCCTGTGAGATTCTTGCCAGGTCTTGATTTTTATTTGCAGTGCTTCAAATCTTCCAGATGGTTGGTCATATGCCCTATGCTGGAACATGGAGTGTTATGCCTCATTTTTCTATGCAAGATGCTAGATATATGATATGTTATGATGACTATGACGCGATATGATGCTAAAAAAAAGAAGAGGGCAAATTTGGGGTGTTACAGCGTCATCAGCTCAACGAGACGAGACCCCTGGCTTCTGCGACAGATCAGTCTGAAGGTTTTCAAACACATTCCGCCCGACGTCATGCTCCTCACCACGTGTGAGCTCACAGTTGTCCCCGACAATGAAGGTTATGCCCGACAAGCTTCTTAAGTCCTCACTCTGTCCCGGAGTATCGACTTGGGGGCTCCTGTTCCGGACTGGGCCTCTAAGATAGTGTCAGGAAGAGGCCCAACCCGGTGAGCATAATGCACAAACCGTCGGGCACGCCCACGACCCACTAGCTGGCAGTGGGGAGACTATGTCTCCCCCATGTATGCCACGTCACCCAACTGTCCATTATTATCTCCTAGACTACGTCTTCCTTGGGCCTAGTTGATCTAGTCTAAGAAAGAACCTTGGTCCAGTGTTGTGGAAACACTATAAATACCCTCTTTCATTAGAGGGTCAGGTAATCTGAAACTATTATTCTATTATACTTCTGTACCTATACTCACTTAAACATCAGAGGCCTTGCAGGTACACCCCCCGCCTTCTCTCAATCAACTGTCACGTTCGTTGCTCAGCACCTAGAAGGCCCTTCTGATCAGGTAAGATCAGCTAGGGTTGAAGATTTAAATCAAAAGTAAAGACAAGACTTGAAGGTAAATGGAAATTAAAGGCAAGGAAAGGAAACTTAAATGACTAAAAATATAAAGGAAAGATAAATGCAAGGCAAAACGTTAAATTGTTGGAAAAGTAAAGGCGAAAATTGTAAAGGAAATTCAGTAAAACTGTAATACGGTGGGAGAACTGACTTTTAGTCATGTTGCGGATAGCAAGAGTCGCCATCGACTTTTATTTTATCCAAGTGGAAAGGACATAAAAGAACAGAAAAGACCTATTTTAAAAGACTTGAGTTCGGGGGGTAGGTTATATAAAGGGAAGGTGTTAGCACCCTTTATATCCATGGTTACTCATGGGCTCTTAGTTACTTAGCTCACTTAATTTTTTTGAAAAGGTGAAGTGTGTGATTAGAAAAAATTTCTAAGTACTTTGTAATGATCCTTGTATAGATGTATACAAAGTCTTGTTTTGAAAATGTTTGAAAAGTTGTGAGGTGTGAAAAGTATTTTAAAAGGGTGTGAGCCAGTAACTTAGAGTTCCTACCCTAGATTAAGTCTTTCATGTTCTTTTATTTTTTTTCAAGGGTAAGATTGTCCCTATTATTAAGGAATAGGTAGTCATTACCTTGGATTTTATTAAGGGACAGGCGTAGGGTCATCGTATGGTCAATGAAGGTACCTGGAATGGTTTCTTTAGCAATTGGGAGGGACTATCATCTTTTTTAAACCGAAGGGACAAGATCGTTATCGTAGGCAACATCGTAGGGACTTGATCTTTTAAACCGAGGAGGGACAAAATGATTTTTTATTTGAACGGGTCGTTTTCTTAAGACACCCCCACTTCCGAGGGGCTTGACCATATTTCTTTTGAAGGCAACTGAGAGAGGTAACCCTAGGAGGTGCAGATGGCGATCATAGATCGACTTATGTGTGTGAGTGATTTTATTAAAGTATTTATCTTTATTATTATATTTTCTATGTCCAATTTAATTTTAATTAGGTTTTCACTCCCTATTTACTAACCATAAATAACAATAAGAATAAAAATCGAAGGAAATAAAATCGTAACTATTACACGACTTTGGGGCAATTACAAAAATAATAAGAAAGAAAAATAAATCTAAAATATTACAACCTAGGAGCAATTACATAATAATAATAATAATATAAAACAAAAAGAAAATTCGAAAATTAGGTTAAAATGAAATCAAAATTAAAATTTTAATTAAGAAAATTATGGTTAGAGAAAAAGTTTTTTTAAAAAGCAAAATTAGGGTTAGTTTAAGAAAATTAAGGTTTTAGAGATAATTTAGATTTTTTTTTAATAAAATTTATCTATTATTATAAATTAATTAAAAATAAAATAAAATTCAAATATGTACAAAATTGTGACTATATAAAGAAGTTTAACTATATATACACTATTATTATTTAATTAGAAAAAAAAAAGTTATTAAGAATTTTATGTAAAAGAAAAGTTATTACTTTGTAAAAAAAAATGTTAACATTTAAAAAAAAATTAAATATTTATATATAAAAGAATATTATTAGTGAGGTTTTTTGGAAAAATGTTTTTTATTAATTTAAATTAATTGTTTTATTATTATTAAAAACAGAAATTGATTAAAACAATAAATATATAGAAAATGTGAAAAAAACAGAAGAAAAAAAACTCAAAAAGAAAGGACCTGGGAATCGAACCTAGGTCCATTACCTCACAAGCCATAACACAAAACAAGCTGAGCCAGCGTGCGCTGGTGATATTCAGGGGAAGCGAATTATTTTTAAGCCATGTTGAATTTTTAAAAAATCCATTCGCGCCAAAACTTCGTCTTCTTCCTCTGAATTCGCAGGTTTACCTGCGAATTTTCATGCGACCATTCCTGCGAATTTACCTGCGTTCAAAACCTTCAAAAACACGTACTACACCAAACGTGTATAATTTTACCAAATTGACCACACAAACATGATATATACAACTCACACAGTTCATTTATGTTATTAAAGTTCATTTATATTTGTTAAATTAGAAAACCCTAATTTGAAGGGATAAACCCTAATAATGGCCGATTGTATTTTAGGTCATGACACTTCATAAAAACTATTCAGAAAGCTTGCATTCTTCCATCTAAACACAAAACCACAAACAAAATTAATTATTGATGCATAAAGTTATGGAATCGAAAAAATTAAAGATGCGAAGAACATGGATTCGATTATGGCATATGGATGCGAATTGAGTGATATAAATGACCAGGATAGCATCAAGAGACATCAAGGATCATGTATCAACCTTTAAAACACCTGAATATCACCTGCAAGTAAGAAACTGAGTTTGTGATTTTTTGTGAAATTTTGAGCTTTGAACAATGCCTCCAAGCTTCAATTTTCGTCCACTCATGCAGTAGTCTGGTTGTCTCTTTATAGTGAAGTATTTTAGGTCAAAGAAATTGGGATTTTTGGTGCAATTTGTTGTTACTTGATCATGAAGGAATCCATCATCATAAATGTAAAAGAAATCAAATCTCTTCATACCTCAAAGGTCTTGCACGAATTTGAATAGCATCCAATCACTTTAAATGTTATAAGATTCATTCTAAAACCAATATTTGATCCATTATTTGATTTTTTATATTTTATTTTCATTAAAATTGAATTTTAATAAATAAAATCCAAAATAATATAAAACAAAATTTAAAAATCATAATAAATGGTTATTGGGTCGTGCATGACTTTATCTTTGAGACTGGGTTGCAATTTTATGGGCCCATTGTCGCTCCCCAGATTTTCATCCCGGTGCAAACGCGAACTGACGGTGATGTTGAAGGTTGAGGTTAAATAGAGTCTCCAGCTAGGCATTTTTATCCCGAAGGAAAGGTAATGCTGCATAAACCTAGAAAGATATGGATAAGACGATTGTGAACCAAAGAGACTGAGTAAGGGGGTAGGTTACGACCTGGGAAGGTATTAGCACCCAGATCTTCCGTCGTACTCGACGGGATCCATGCATACCTGATTGTATTTAAAAGGGGATAGTGTATGTGCTAAACTGTGTATAAAAGGCTAGGGAGGAATGGATGTACAGAGTGCCAGTGCAAGAAGAAAGTGAGTGCTTAAAGTCCCACCATCCATTTCTGCTGCCTTCTGATCATGAGTTTTTTTCTTGAAACAACATGCTAAACGTCTTTTGCATTAACTTCTCCCTCAACGCGTCAGATCCCAAGTGCCACGTGCCCCACCACATCACATTTACATTAAGTGTATGGGCTTCGTAACCTCTCATCTCATATGCCTATAAATATAACTTTCAGCATAACGGAGAAACCTTTCCAAACTCTTACAAACATTTGTCTTTTTCTTGCTAATGTTTTCCTACTTTCTTCGAAGAACCCTAAAACTCCATTTTCATCTCCATCAATGGTGTCTTCCAAATCTAACATTTTCCAGAAGAAAGGTCAAAAGGCGAAAGCTTTCAACTTTGAGCAAACTCTTCCTCCCTTCAACAACATCACTGAGCCAAAATCCATAAAAAAATCCTCAGTTCGCACCAGAACCCAGAGATGCTGAAACCAAGAGTTTATATCAATCTCAGGTAATGATCCCCTTTACTGTCAATGATTGTCCTTTTGCTTTATCTAGTCATTTGGCTACACTTAAAAACATAGATAAGAAGATGAAAGAATTGTTTCCTTGCAACCGAATAACCCAACCTTTAGGGCATAAACATCTCCCTAAAGCTGATGACTCATCATCTAACCCACCTGCTCTCACTCAACTGAACTTGAAATACCTTTATGATGGTACTAGGTTGGTTAGGGTTGTAAGCCAATTCAATGATTTTGATCTTTGGCTGGCTAGATTGGAAAAAATTAAGGCTGATCACTGGAAAACTATAGGGATCTATGATCTATTGATGTTGTCAAAGATTCATATCCCCTACTACTTGAACCTTCTGGCTACTTCCCTGTACTTCTAGGATTGCACCCATTATACTTTTTATCTTCCTTGTGGGATGGTTACCTCCACTCTCTTCGACATAGCCGCTATTATAGGGCTTCGACCAGATGGCCCAACATATGACCCTTCCATTGATGTTGAGGATATTATTGGTTTCAATGAGTCGAGTCTAACATATACCCATTTCATCAAACATCACTCTAAACCCAATGACAAAGAAGTTTATGATAAGGAACACATTGCCTTCCTTACTCTCTGGTTATCCATATATCTCTTCTACACCAAGTCCTTACAAGTGGCGAAGAAATACCTGCCCTTGGCAAACCATCTCCATAACAACAGAGGGGTTTGCTTGAGTGAACTTATTTTGGCCAGTATTTATGAGTCTCTTAGTGAAGGAGTGACTCGACTGAGGAACCCAACAACCACCTCTGGTGCCATGAGTCTTACTGGCCCTCTCTAGCTCCTTCAACACTGGATAAATGCCACATTTGAACATGTACTTCCCAGAAAAGGGAAATTTTATGAGAAATCAAAGGACATTAGGCTCAGGAGCACTAAAGGTGTTTGACTGGAGAAGCTTACTCCTAATGATGAAGGTGAAACCCTAAAAGGGGCCTTCTCCAGCTTTATAATGATGTTTGCACATCAATATGATTTTGTACCATTCATGGCTCCTTTTGCTGAAAGGAAATGTGGCCCTAGATGGTTTACTAGGGCTTTCCCAAATTCCCCTTCAAAGAAGCTCCACATGGACTTTGTTTTGGTTTGGGAAGCCTTTTTAATTCCCATATATATTTTCTATAAGCTGAATGGTGGGAATCAGACACAATCCTTATTGCTTATCAACCAAACTTAGTTTCTAGGCAGTTTGGGTTGGGCCAGAGCTTCCCCAAATGCCTTTATGATATAAAAAAAAGGCCAGGTCATCTTTTCTAACAACCTCTTTGAGGAGTATCACGTTGCTGACATCTTTGCCAGATGGGATGCCCAAAAAGTAGTCATATCCCCTGTCTATTTTCAACCTACAATCCAGCGCACCCATCTCTTTAATGATTGGTGGTGCCAATACTACAGTGACAACTTTCTCACTGCCGTTGAATTTTCTTCCTTTCTTGATCTAGCTTTTGTTGACGTGCAGGAGAAGGTCAAGAAGAGTAATTTCACTCACATCAAGGAGATACAAGCTTTTCAAAAATACTTTGAAACTGTCTATCGACCAGATGATCTTAGTCGAACTGTTCGTGAGGCTGTTGTCACTTTGAAGGAGAAATTTTTGCAAAAGAATGATAAGTTGAAAATCCCTTCAAACGTTCCTCGTGAGAAGCGTTATAAGGTGGCTTTCTAACTTTTTCCTCCAACATTTCCTCAACTTCCTACTACTGATTTTGGAGTGGCCCTTGCCCCTCCATTTCCAGACTGGTTCGTCTGTGGGGATTCAATAAAAATCCTACGACATCAGTCTCAGCCGAAAGCCCAAAGGGTGATTGCGACTAAGCACACACTAGACAGTCTCAAAGGACACCTTCATATAGGGATCGAAGACGTTCATGTCGAATCCGACATATATGAAGGTTTGAGGTCTTTATTTACCTCTTTTTGACTGATTAATTATTACTCATAACAATTGTCTTTGTCATTTCCAGCACTTTCCAGAAAAACCACGGCCAACAAAGGCGTGGTAATAAAGACTGAGAACAAAGAAGGCACTAAGGTATTTCATAACCCTTTATTCTTGCAACTTCTTACACGTTCGCCTCCTAATGTTTCGTCTTCCTTTTAGACAACCAAAAAGCCTTCGATGTCCCCAATAAAGGGGAAAAAGGCTTTCAGTGTTGCCGCCGCAGCAGATGATGATGAATCCCCTGAGGAGCAGCCCCTCAAGAGGAAAAGGAAGACTGCACAGTCTCCTAGTGCTGCTGGCAAACCTTCCTCTAAGGTGGTCAAAGTTGTGAAAAATGCACCTATAACAGGTGGTGTTGAAGCATAACATCCCACCCCTGTGGTAAAGCCTGCTGGTGGTCCTCCTGAGAGTGCCAACTCCAGTCCAGGTGGTGAAGATAATGAGGTATTTAACTTTGCCTCTTACTCTTTTCATCTCCATTTACAACCTCGACTTAACTCTCCTTTTTCCTTTTAACAGGATAGAGTAGGTACTTTCCAGCCTCCTTCGACTACTACTCCTTTGCCCCCAGTTATTTTAAACAGCCAACATGAGCCAACTTATCACCCAACTTCTAATTTTGTCTCTGGTCATAGTTCTATAAGCGAGATTAACCAACCCACTCATACAACAGTTGTTCCTCCCCCTATGATCGAAGTTAAATCCACTACTCAACAGTCTCACGCTGATGATTCTGATCGTAAGCATGATGATATTTCGATTGAAGACTATCTTGGCCAATCAAGCCACACTACCAGGGCAATACATGCAGCTTTTGCTGAAGATAAATAAGTTGAGAAGACTGAGGAACCTACCCCCTCAAATCCTAAAAATAAAGAACCAGAGCCTATGGGAGAGCCCCAAGCTGATGCTCAGGATGCTGAAATGAATAGTCCAGAGCATGAGGAAGAAAAGGAGGAAGAAGAGGTTGAAAGCGAGGGAGATGACCAACATAACAAGGATAAGGTTAATAAAGAAAAAGAGCCTGAAAAGACTCAACAACCCTTGTCTGAGGAAAATCCTCAATTCCCTCATTCCTCCCAACTTTCGACCCCAAAGGAAGACATAGCTGGTGACCGCCTATTGGCCCTGAAATGGTCGAATCCTAGGGAGTATGTCAGGCTGAAGCTTGGGAAGAGTTTTGGCTCTTCTAGAAATAGCTCTTCGACAGCTCCTAGGGCCTCATCTCCAAATGACTTTGTTGGTCCTCTTTTGAAAAAGATCAAAGACACATTCTTCAAAAGGGGCATCCATCTTACCCTGAATGTTAATCCCACTGCCCGTATTTTTATGAAGGAGACTTTGGACCTAATAGACCTTTTGACCATTGATTCGAAGATCTCTAGCACCCTTTATGGAACTGACTACTTTGGTGAACCAGATGTCTGATGATTTTAAACTCCTTCCAAAGGTTGAAGGCATCATTGAGTCAACTGACATCAAGAGTGGCAACGCATGGGATCGAGCAAGGGAAGTTGAGAATGAAGTCGAAAGGCTAGAAGAACTCAGGGCCAAGAGGGAAAGGAAGATAGCTACCAATAACATAGTCATTGAAGCTTAGGAAAAAGAGCTTGAGGAACTTAAAAATAAAATTGATGATGCTAAGCAGCATAACCTTGACCTGAGTCAATTTGACAGTGCTGATTTAGATGCTGAATTGAAACACAACATCGACCTTATTGATGCCGCTGAAGTTCTCGAAAAGGAGCTTACAGCAGCAAAACTCAACAAGGCTTTGTGTGAGAATCGCCTCCAAATTAGCAAGCATAATTTTCTTCAGCTACAAGGAAAGCTCCCTTTCTGATTTCAATGGCTTTGTAATATTTTAGGACTTTGTGTTTTCCTCCTATTTTGTATTAATCTTTTGGCCCTGATGAGGCCTTTATGTAATTACAATCTTTGGGCATCACTGCCCCCATTTTACTTTATGCTTCAGGCTTTTTATTAATCTTCGACCTGCACTCTATCTTTCCACATAAGTAAAATTTCAAGTGGTTGTCAAAATAACCTTTAAGTCAAAGACTTCAACTTTAACTTGGGTAAACAAAATAAAATTTCTTTGACCTTGGTTATTGTGGTAACGTTACAGTTTTTAATGCCTTGCATAATTGCGTGGCACAAGTTACCATTTAAGGTTATAGCTATAACTCATCTTTAGGGTGTTATTTCCAAAGAAAATTTCTCGTATTTTTTGGCTGCCTTTTGACTGACAAATCAGCGCACATAGGTTTCCTTTATAAATAACTCCCTATTCGGAATTCATCTTCTCCATAAACAACGAACATGGATAATTTTGCGAATAAGGTGGATGGTATTTTCTCCCACAAGCAAGGCAAAAGCACCTAAAAGAAGGGAACTCCTTCTTCTCATGTGGGAATGGTCACTCGCTCCAAGACCAAGGAAGGTGTGACAAATTCTCCCAAAAAGGAGCTTGGTTGAACGTCCAGATGATGATGATGAAGCTGATGAAGATTGGATGAATTGCCTTAACTCATTTACCTGGGAGGAAGCTTAATAGTATAGTTTTCTTTTCTGGTTGTTAAACCATGTTTTAGATTTCTGTACTCGTAGGCCATCCATGGCATTTTTAATTATTAAATAAAATGTTACGTTCGTATATGAATCTCTTGAAGCATTGGCCTATATCTTTTTAAATATTTTCCATTTACTTTCAAGATTCTTAAATCAGCTTCAATCTCATGTACGTCATATGCATTGTTACTAAATACTCTAGCAACTTAGAAGGGACCCTCCCATTTGCGTGACCATTTTCCTAGGGATCTACTTTTTCGATCCATGGGTAAAATGACTTTTCACACCAATTCACCAACTGAAAAGGTCTTTGCCTTAACCTTCTTGTTGTAGGATTTTTCTATCCTTTTCTTTTGTCTTTCTAGTAACTCTAGGGCATGAAGTCTATCTTCGTCCATGTCCAGCAACTCATCAAGCATCATATTCCAATAAACTTCAGATGGAATTTCATGGTGCCTTTGAATTCTTGTGGATTGAAGGTAAATTTTGAGAGGCAAGACTGCATCATGTCCATAAGTGAGTCGAAAAGGGGTAGTATTGATTGCCTCTTTAGGTGAGGTTCGACATGCCCAAAGGATTTGGTCTAATGTCTTATGCCAATTTCTTGTATTTTTACCCGCATGTATCTTGATCAAACCAATGACTATCTTGTTTGTCGCTTCGACCTGGCCGTTAGCCTGGGCATAGTAAGGAGAAGATGACAAGAGTTTGAAACATGACTCAGTGGCAAATTCTTACATCTTTCGACCATTAAACACACACCCTGGGTCTGTGGTGATTAATTTTGGAATTCCATATCTATAAATTATATGCTTTTGGATAAACTCAATTACATCTACTTGATCAACATTAGGTAATGTAATGGCTTCGACCCATTTAGAGAAATAGTCAATTCCTACCAAACTGTATTTGTGATTTTTTGAAGATGCTAGTCGAATCTCTCTAACCAAGTCTAAAGCCCATCCTCTAAAGGGTCAACGTTTGACTATAGAGTGCAAATCACTTGCAGGCACATGTTGGATGTCAGCATGTACTTGACATTCTTGACATCCTCTAGCAAATTCAATGCAATTTTTCAACATAGTGGGCCAATATACACCCTGTCAAAATAAAAGCCACTTCATTTTGTGACCTACTTGGTGTGCTCCGCATGCCCCACTATGGACAGTTGAAAGAGCTAAATATGCTTCAGCCTCACTAAGGCATTTGAGAAACACTCCTTCAGGAGTCTTTTTGAATCACTCATTTCCCAGTAGAACATAACTTAAGGCTAGGTATATGATTTTCCTTTTTGTCGAAGTTTTTGGATTTTCTAAGTAGTCAACTATGGGCTTTCTCCAATCCTTGTCACTTATGTTGTCGACCATCAATTTTTCAAAACTTTCCTCATCATCATAGCCAAGCTTAGTTTTTTCTAGATCTAATGGTGCTAACCCTACTGACACCACTTTTCCTCTAACCTCAATTTCACTTTGTAATTTCTCTTTTGAAATTTTTTACCCTGATGCAATTTGAGCCAAGTCATTTGAAACTTGATTTTCTAGTCTAGGAATGTTTGAAAGGTGACTGCTTCAAATTTTTTCAGCAGCCTATTTACTACTACAAAGTACATAATTAAATTTTCTTTTATGCATTTGTATTCTTTGGTGACTTGTTTTATAACCAACTCCGAGTCTCCCATTACTTCGACATGAGTTGCCCCCAATTCCAACAATACCTTAAGTCCAGCTATTAAAGCCTCGTATTCAGCTTCATTGTTAGAACAATGGCCTTCAATTTTATACTTGAGTGTTGTTAGAATTTTGTTAGGAGAAATAACAAGCACTCATATACCAATCCCATCTTTATGACTAGACCCGTCGAAGAACAACTTCCAAGGTTCAATCTCAAGATAATTCATAGGACCTTCATTTATAGAGTGGTCGACTATGAATTCTGCAACCACTTACCCTTTAACAACTTTTAAGGGTTTATAAGTTAATGAATATTCAGTCAATTCTAGTGCCCATTTCCCAATTCGACTATGCAAAATAGGTTTGGACAACAAATGTTTAATAACATCAAAACGAGAAGAAACATAAATTGGTTTTATATATTGTTTCAATTTAGTACAAGAGTAATACAAACATAGGCATAATTTCCCTATCATACTATACCTAGTTTCTGCATCATTTAAAACTCTACTAAGGTGATAAATGGCTCTTTGGACGCCATCATCATCCTCTTGGGCTAACATACTCCCTAAGGTTCTATCTGAAACATCTATGTACAATCTCATACTTTTCTTCCTACAAGGTGGAGAAAGAATTAGAGGATTGCTCAAGTACTCCTTGATCTTGTCGAAGTCTTCTTGTTGAGCTTGCCCCCATTGAAATCCTTCTTTGCCCATTCGTAGCAAAGGTAAGAAGGCTTGTGTCTTGCCACTTAGGTTTGATATGAATCTTCTTAGGAAGTTGAGTTTTCCTAAGAGTGATTGAAGCTCCTTCTTCTTCAAAGGCGCTTTAGCCTCCATGATAGCTTTAGTCTTATTTTGATTGATTCCGATCCCTTTCTTGTGGACCACAAATCCCAAAAAGTCCCATGCCTGCACACAAAACGCACATTTAAGAGGATTCATTTTAAGACCATGTTTTCTTATTCTTTCAAAAGAACGTCGAAGATGACTAACGTGGTGAGTCCTGAAATAGACTTCACAACTATGTCATCAATATAAATTTGCATAAACGTATCCATGAAATCATGGAAAATTGAATTCATTGCTCTTTGGTAAGTTTCCCCTGCATTTTTCAAACCAAAAGGCATTACCACCCATTCATAGGTACCTAAGGCCCCTGGGCATTGAAAAGCAGTTTTAGGGACATCTTCCTCACCAATGAATATTTGATTGTATCCTGAGTAGCCATCCAGCATACTTAGATACTCATGTCCTGCAACATAATCAATTAGCATTTCTTCCACATGCATTAAATATTCATCTTTAGGGGTTGCTGAATTTAGATCTCTAAAGTCTATGAACACCCTTAAGGAGCAATTCTTTTTAATTACTGGTACGATATTCGCTAACCATTCGACGTACCTAGTTGTTTGAATGATCTTGCATCAACAAGCTCTCTTTTTAATTTTGGTGAGGGTTGTTGGGGCGAATCGTCATGGATTTTGCTTGACAGACTTCTTCCCAGGCTTGATTGGCAGCTTATGTTCGACAAGCTCTCTTTTTAAACCATACATTTCATTATAGTCCCAAGCAAAGTAATCTTTGAATTCCTTCAGCAAGTGGACCACTTCGACCTTGAGTTCTAGGTCGAGGTTGGCACTGATGTAAGTAGGCCTTTTCAACTCCACTTCTCCCAGGTCAATCTCTTCTATAGGAACCTGAGCCAGCATTTTAGTGCTCTCTAACAAAGGGTCCTTTTCAAATCCCAAAGGCTCATTATCATAGATTGCATCAAGTCTTTGGTATGAATCTTCTTGAGCCTTATCTGAAGGCCCTTGATCAAAATCCTTCACAGGATTCTCTTCAACAAATTCGGTAATGGCTTCAACAACCATATAGTTTCCTGTAGCTGTAACACCCAAATTACCCCACGAGAATATTAATAAAAATCAGAGTAAAAATTTCAACTTTTTTCGAGTGTCACAATCAACTTCAAAACATCATAACGGCTCAATAATGTGTTTTCAAAACAAATATTCAACATGCAGCGGAAATAATTTTTAAATCAACTTCAATTACAAAAATTGATTTCTAAAAGAAATAACAAGTAAAAGCAACGTTTCCCCGACTCCCAAAGCGACGTATCAGAGCCAACACCCTAAAACGAGAAGTACTTCGACTTCACTGACCTCCACTCGAGTTATCCTTCTCACCTACACGTTACCAACATAGGAGTAGCATTTAAACAGAAGGAGTGAGATACTTACATCACAAAGGGTAATATAATAGAAATTAAGCAAGTATCAGAAAACAATACACCACTTTTCAACAACAACTATTCAACCATCACATACACCAACAACTATCACATACCACAACAATATCACATACCACAACAACATGGAGAACACCATAATATATTATTACAAGATCATATATAACAACAACAATAGTCATCCAATGAGACTCTACTTGACTCTATACATACGGTACCATATCCAATCTCTATTTCAAGATCCAGTTCCCGTCGGAACTCTCGACCCCTCTTTCATGGTCCAGTATGATCCCTATTTAATGATCAAACCCTTGACCCCTATTTCTTGGTCACGTACGATCCCTATTTCATGAACGCACCATCATCACAACAACGACATGCCCACCTTGGTATGTTATTCGACTATGCAACATGTCATGCAACATGAATGACACATATGCATATATGCAACGATTACATCATATAACATCAACAACAACAACTTATATCCAACTACTCCTTACAACACCATTCCACATACAATAATTCATTAACATCGCAATTATCATTATCAGCACACATTTCTAGCATACAATCACCTAAATCAACTTCAACCATCACCGACGGAACAACATCATATATCACAACAATTTCTTATACATGCATCATCAAAAAACATATGTAACTTATCACAACACCAACAAATCCAACAAACATATCAATTATGTTTAAATTCAAACTATACTAATTACTCCTACAATTTAGTGTATAACTACTCTTTCACTACCTTAAACTACACCACAATGATTCCTAAGCATTACTAACTTAATTAAATAATTTTCAGTAATTTTTCAGAATTAAAATTAATTTTTCACGCTCCAGGGCATGCTAAGCGAGGTTCATAGCTCGCTAAGCGCCGAACTCCCTGACTCTGCTTGCTAAGCGAGCTCTGCGATTTCGCAAATCGCACTCTGCACTCAGCACCTTAAACCTGCTAAGAATCTTCTACATCCAATCACCTACACCAGCCAGATAATCTCAGAATTCTTCATTTAATCATCTAATTCACAATATTATCAATCAACAACAACATATAATAAATAATCAACATGATTTTCCCCAAATTCATCACAACGCCAATCCCTAATCCTCAACCTATCCAATTCCCATTATAAAACCCTTAAGATGGAAGAATCCCACATTTACCTTAGGTTTTTGTCGAGAATCTTCTTCTTCGCGAACTCTCCTTCACGAATAAGCCCTTTCCTTCTTCTCCTCTTCACAACCTTCACGATCGTTCTTGTTCTCTCTAACACGATTATGTTTTTCCTTTTTCCTTATTTCCAACATAAACTCTAAGACCCAACTTATGATCTTCCACTTTTACCCTTACTACTTTTACTAATTGACCACCTTGTCCTTTTCTCTTATTTTATTCCATTTAATTTATTCATCACCTAATAATACAATTATCCACCATAGTATAATTTTCAATCACAATTATATTCGATAATATATATTATTCTTCACACACCACAACACAACATTCTCCATAAAATATTTAAATAAAATTTGGGGCGTTACAACTTTCCCCACTTAAAAGGTTTTCGTCCTCGAAAACTTACCTCAAGCAAAAAGATTCAGATACGACTCTCGTATCCTGCTTTCCATATCCCAAGTCATATGCCCACCAACAACTCCTCCCTAAACCACTCGCACAAGGACAATCTCCTTGCCTCTCAGCTGCTTCACCTCTCGATCATCAATTCGTTTTGGTAATGCTTCAACTATAATATTATCTCTTACCTCAACTTCATCCATCAGTATAACATGTGACGGATCCGGAACATACTTCCAAAGTTGTGACACATGAAATACATCATGCAAATTTAACAATCTCGGTGGCAACGCCACTCTATAAGCAACAGGTTCAACTCTCGCCGAAATCTGATACGGCCCAATAAACTTAGGAGTAAGCTTTCTCGACTTCAAAGCTCGTCCAACACCAGTCACTAGAGTAACACTCATAAATACATGGTCTCCCTCTTGGAATTCAAGATCCTTCCTCCTCTTATCATGGTAACTCTTTTGCCTACTTTGTGAAGTCTTCATCTTATCTCGAATCAAATTCACCATCTCAGTGGTCTATTGCACAATATCAGGCCCAAGTACAATGCTCTTACCTGACTCATGCCAACATAAAGGTGTTCTACATCTTCGACCATATAAAGCTTCAAACATTGGAATTCTGATACTAGAATGATAACTATTGTTATACGTAAACTCAATCAACGGCAAGTGACTATCACAAGCACCTCCTTGTTCAAGCACACAAGCCCTCAACAAATATTCCAAAGATTGTATTGCCCTTTCTGTTTGTCCATCAGTCTGAAGATGATAAGCTGAAATCAACTTCAACTTCGAACCCAATGCTTCATGCAAACTTTCCCAAAACCTCGAAGTAAACCTCGAATCTCTATCAGACACAATGTTCAAATGTATATTTTCCAACTTCACAATTACACCTACATATATCTCTGCCAATCTCTGCAAAGAATAAGTTATGTCAATCGGAATAAAATGCTATAACTTCGTCAACCTATCAATAATCACCCAAATTGCATCATGCCCCCTTGGAGTAGTAGGTAACCCCGTAACAAAATCCATCGATATGTTATCCCATTTCCACTCGGGTATATCCAACAGTTGCATCAAACCAGCAGGTTTCTAATATTCCACTTTTGACTTCTGGCAAGTCAAACACGAATACACAAACTGAGCCACATCTCATTTCATACCAGGCCACCAAAATATCTTCTTTAAATCCTGATACATCTTCATCGCTCCTGGATTAATACTCAAGCCACTCCTATGTCCTTCTTCCAAAATCATTCTCTTCAAATTAACATCATCAGGAATACAAATATGATCCTGAAATCTAAGTATTCCCTGTTCATCAACTCAAAATTCATTATTTCCAACTTGTTCATCATTAACCATCAAGTCCACCAGTTTCACATTTGGCTTCTAACTTTCCCGAACACGATCAAGAAAATCATTATTAACTTTCAGCATTCCCAACATCACACTATGAGGTATCTGTTCACAAACCAAACTCATATCTCTGAATTGTTCAATCAACTCCAACTCTCTAGCCATCATAGATGACATGTGCAATGTCTTCCGGTTGAAGGCATTAGCTACAACATTAGCCTTACCTGGATGATAATTCAAACTAAAATTATAATCCTTCAGATATTCTAACCAATGTCTTTTCCTCATATTTAGCTCTTTCTGATCAAACGGGTATTTCAAACTCTTATGATCACTATAAACTTCAAACCTCGAACCATACAAGTAATGTCTCCAAATCTTTAAGACAAAAACTACAGCTGCCAACTCTAGATCGTGAGTAGGATAATTCCTCTCATGAACTCTTAACTGATGCGAAGCATACGCTACAACCTGACCATCTTGCATCAATACTCTACCTAAACCCATCAAAGAAGCATCGCAATAAACCACAAACGGTTCATCTGCTTTCGAAAAAATCAAAATTGGTGCAATAGTCAACTTCTTCTTCAGCTCAATAAAACTCTTCTCACACTGGGAATCCCACACAAACGTCTTATTCTTACAAGTCAATTGGGTCAACGGAAGTGACAACTTTGAAAAGCCCTCAATAAGCCTTCGATAATAACCGGCCAATCCTAAGAAACTTATAATTTATGTCACTGACTTCGGAGTCTCCCATTTGTCGCTCCCATTAAAAGACACCTTGTCTGATAGGGTACAAACGCGAACGGTCGGCGAAAGGAGAAATGAAGATGAAAAGAAAAAAGTCGCCAGCTAGGCATTTTTATCCCGAAGGAAAGGTAATGTTGCATAAACCTAGAAAGAAATGGATAAGACGGTTGCGAACCAGAGAAACTGAGAAAGGGGGTTGGTTACAACCTGGGAAGGTATTAGCACCCAGATTGTCCGTCGTACTCGACGGGATCCACGCTTGAAAGTTTGTGTTTAAAGGGGTAGTGTCAGTGCTATCTGTGTGCAAAAGCTGGAAAAGAATATACAAGTGTCAGTGCAAGAAAGTGAAGTGAAGTGCTCAGGAATGAGGCTTAAAAGAATAATGTTGGAAGAGGAGGGAAGAAACAGAGACTTTTGTTCGATAACAGTTAAGTTATACCTACGTATCCTCTCGTGCAATGAGGAAGTCAGAACATCGTAGTTTGACTCAAAGAGACTGAAAGATAAATTGACTGATGAACAGCTTGCTTGTCTATGCTCAAGTGTATGACCTGTCTGGCTCATGTGCTAACTGTCTTGCATTAGACGGAAGAAGCAAGTTCTCGTTTGTGAGTGAAGATGATGAGAAAAGAATCCTGGAGGAGACGATTATTGTTTGTTTTTGATGTTTTCATTCTTTGATTGCTTTTTGTGTTTTTCATAAGTCAATGAGCTTAAGCCTAAACCAAGGGTTAGTAAACTCATCACATCCTCCCTTTGATTAGGGATAATGAGGATACCTTAAGTATGAGGTAAGCACCTCAAACTTAATTACCATGATGTAAGATTAAGATCATTAACCTACCTGTGATTATTTAGATGTTTTTGGAGTTTTTGTTTAGTGTTAAGTAATGAGTTTAAGCCATAATCAAGGATTTAATGGACTCATTACACCATCCTAATAGAAGGATAATAGATAAGAACATTTAAGCTAGGGAAGATACCTCAACTTAATCCATGATTAAGGATTAATATCATGACAAAACAAAGCCTTTATTAAAGTGGATTTTAGTAAATGGTAAGATTAAGAAGTGGATTTTATGATTTGTAAGACAGCTTGAGGGGGACTTGTCCATTAACACTAGGGTTAGTTCTTCTTAACCAATTAAGGAAGAATTAGAACCCTAATGCAAGGCCCAAGTTACAAGCTATTGTCTTAGTGATTATTAAGATGGATTGATTAAGAGATTTAAACACATTAAGGGTTTAACACTTAGGATTAAAGTTATACACTCCATCCTAAGAGAAGGATCCAGGCATAACCTTAATCACAAATCCTTAAAACCTTAAAGGTTTAGTCTCTGATTGTGAGGTGAGAAGAGAGATACAAAGATGACACAAAGGTAAAAATAAAAGGGGGGACTAATCAAAACCCTAATTATTGTCATGCTTGGATGTTCCTATGGTTTGTAAGGCTAGCAAGAGATCTTCAAGAATAGCCACCAAGGGAAGAAGCAGATGAAAGGAAGAGAAGCAGAAGAAACAAGTTAACTTACTTCACTGAAGAAGATAAGTTACTTGAAGAAAGAAAGTGGAAAATGACCATGAGTGAGAAATCTCACTCTAAAGAAAAAGCAAAATTCAGCAATGATGCATAAAAGAGATGAGAAGAGAAATGAGAAGTGAAGGCAAATTCACTTCTCAAAGTACTTACCACCTGAAATGGTTAGCATAAAAGAAAGAGATGAAATAAAAATGAGATGTATGCAAGGATGAAAACCAAAACCAGAAGCATATTCATGATGTAAATGATGTTATGAGATGATATGAAAGCATGTCAAGTTTTATGCCTGATCATACAAGATATGTGAATGCAAATGAAACATGCTTTGAAGTATGAAAACACATGAAAGTTCATGGAATGGAATGAATGCATATCATGGAAAATGGATGAAGAAATTATCAAGCATGATTCTAATGTGTCCTATGATGTCTTAGAAGTCATATGAATGTAAGAAATGTCATGGCAAGTTCTTGAATGAATGCATATGCAAGATGTATGTGAATGAACATGAGAAATTAGGGTTTTAATGCAACATGAGATGCAAAAGTCAAAAACAGAAGCAAATAATAAGATAAAAATTTGAAAATGAACTTAAAGGAACCCTAACCCTATATGATATCACACCTTAAAGGAGGAGACCTAACTCTTAAACTAATGAAAGTTATGATTTTTCTAAGTTATCTAGGGTTTTAAGGTACCTTAAGGGAAAAAAATGCAAATCAAATTAAAAATGCAAAATAAATTTGTGAAACAAATATACTAGATACTACATGTCAAATGAAGATCAATGAAAAAAGAATCAAAGTCATACCATTCATGGTTAGGCATAAAATAATTCTTGAAGTTTGGGTTCAAAAATGGGAATTTTATGAACCCTAAATTCAAAAAAAATGTCAAGATTGATTCAAAACCAAAAATAAAATTGTATGAATGGCATGACAATGTTTCTAAATGTCCTAAGATGCAATGTGAATTTTTTTGGGATTTTTAGAAACCTAAATGATATTTTAATTAATTAATTTCCATTAATTAATTAAGATAAACATTTAAATATTTTAAAAATGATTTTTTAATGCAAAAAATAAAAATAAAAATATTTTTGGGTGAAGAAAACTATTTGGATGCAAAATGCAAAAGAAAATATTTTTTGGGATTTATAGCTATTTTAAATAAAATATGCAAAACAAATAAGAAAAAATGAAATTAAAATGAAATAAAACAGAAGTAATCTAATCTGACTGTATAGATTTAAACTGGGGATTTTTGGTTTGACCTTGCGCACAATCTAATGGCTGAAATTCAAATTCATTTAAACTTAATTAATTAATAAATTAATCCAGATTTAAAGTTAATGAAATGATCCTGATCGTCTATCACACGCGGGAAACTAAGATCAAACGGCCTACGTTTAAACTTTGCCCTAACCCTAAATAAACAGCTTAATGACTTTCAGGTGGCCGGAGAAGACCTCTGGTCATCTTCTACGGCCAACTTCTCCCTGAGCAAACCCAAAACCTCACCCCTAGGTCATTTCTGGAGCTCTAAAGCTCCAAATTAACCCCTCTCACCTTCCTAAACACAAATCCAACCTCAAAACAAATTTATCATGGCTCATAATCAAGATTCGAAGGAAAACTCAAAAATGGCAAAACTTTCAGAACACGCATACAAGCTCATTTCTCAACCATTCTCAAAAGTAAACATATCAAGATAATCAGCAAGCATGAAGAACAATCTAAGAACTTAAAATGGCATTTCTGGAAAAAAGTTTGAAGAGGTTACCTAAGCTTGAGCTTCCTCAGTTTGGAGCTTCTGGGCCTCCTCTCTTGTGCAAGTTGACTTCAATGACCTTCCTGATGAAACTTTGATGCTTAGAGGAAGTTTTTAATGGCTGGTTTGAGAGTTTTCACTCTTGCTGGTCAGAAATCGTGTTTTGATTGTGGGGGGTTTTTTGTTGTTTTAATGGTTGCTTTGTGTTTTATAGGTGATTTTGAGATGAATGGTGAAAGAAGTTTGAAGATTGAGTGAGTGTGTTGTGAGTTTCGAAGGAATTTTCTAAATGGAGAGATTTTGGGAACTTGAGGATTCTGAGGTTTCAGCTTGCAATGTTGTGTGTTATGGCTTGGGTTTCATCCACATAACAAGTTGTGATAGGCCAGAGAGTGGGTGGTGGCTGCAGCTAATTGGTATGGGCTTCTTGCAAAAAGTCACCAACTTGTGTACTTGAGGTATGGGCTCTTGTGCAGCTGGCGTTTTGGCTTGTCTTGGTGCAGCTGAGATCAAGGAGGTCCATAGAATCCATTTTGTGGCAATTCAGCAAGTGGATGAAAGGTTCTATGTCATTTTGCAATTTCATGAAGTTTTGGCCCCTTTTGAAATTCTTGATGTGCAAGACATGGAATGTGATGATTCTTGGGCTAATTATGAGTTTTAGGCAATGCACTATGATGTTATGATGCTTAGAAGTGTGTTTGAAGTCACAAAATAGCTTGGCAAGTGGTTTTTGCAAAAATCCCTCTTTGGTGCATTCTTGAAAATTATGTGATTTTTGCCAACTTTGACAAGCCATAACTTGAGTTCCATAATGAATTAGAACTTGTTCTTGTACTTTTTGAAAAGGGAATGATCCAATCTACAACTTTCATGACCAACAATTTTTCATTTGAAGCATTTTTGGTTGAGAAAGAGGAGGTTGAAAAACTTTCCCAAAATGGAAAGTTTACATTACAAGTCATTTCCATTTTTGGCAACTTTTGGTTTAGCTCACTTTTCTTCACTTTTGTGAACTTCAAAGCACTTAAATGAACAAATAAAGATCATATAACTTCAATTTGATGAAAAATACACTTTGGTTCCATTGGTGGGGGCCTCAGATGCCCTGATTTTGCTCTGACTTGCTCAAGAAGTTACCCAGTGAACAGATGACTTCCACAATGAATTGCTTCATAAAACTTGGTACACATGATCCTTATAACATATTGAGACCATTAGAAACAATAATGACCAAAAAAATTGGAGTTATGGCCTCTGAAACCAAAACCCTAATTTCAGGTCATTTGTGCAGTGAAACCCTGGCTCTGCTTCCATGCTCTGCAAGTTCTTGTGATTCTTTGACTTCATTGATCTTTGAGGGATATAAAATGATGATTGAACATACATGGAACCTCTTGGAATGATTGGAGGCCTTTGGAGTGGCTCAGATGGATCCTGGATTGCTCAGATCACAAACCCTAGATGCAGATGAACTTGAACTAATGCAGTGAAACAAAAATGCAATATGATATGATATGCTTAAACTAATGCAAATATGAAATATCACAAGCCATGGTGTGAACTTAGTGAGGGCAAATTTGGGGTGTTTACAGCTGCCCCTATTCAAACATGAGTTAGTTGTGCAGGATGTAAGCACTTGGCTTAACAGACAAACAAGGTAACGCGTGGTTGAATACCAAAGACAGTCCAAAATTTGCACTCACTGGGGAGACGAAGAAAAGGGATATAAATTGTAAAATAAAGTATAGTATGATTATAAAGTGCGAGCGATGGAGGACGACCATCGAGCAGAGGACGGCTGCTGGGGATAAAGCAGTGACGGGGACGGCCGACATGCTGGGGAAATAAAGAGATCATGATGAGGACGGCCACCGAGTAAGGAAATAAGATTCTCTGGGGATTAAAAGTAAAGAAATGATGGGGACGGTCATCGGTTTACACTGATGAAGGATGATCATCAGGAAAAGGAAAAAGGACCACGGCGGGGACGGTCATCGGGTTAAAGAATAAATAAAATAAATGATGAAGGACGGTCATCAAAGGTGAAGGACTATCACCTAGCAGGGGACGGCTGCTCTTTATCACGACATAGGACAAATGCCGGATAGAAAAAGGTCGACGATGGGGACGGCCATCGGATAAGCATGATGAAGGACGATCATCGAGAGGTGAAGGACGATCACCTAGCAGGGTACGGCTGCTCTCGGGGTTTATCATGACATAGGATGAATGTCAGATAACAAGATCAACGACGGGGACGGCCATCGGATAAATGATGATGGACGATCATCAAAAAAGTGAAGGACGATCATCTAGCAGGGGATGGCTTCTCTTTATCACGACATAGGACGAATGTTGGATAGAAAAGGGTTCCAATAATGGAGACTCCGCTGGGGAAGGGATGAGGTACGGTGATCCAAAGGTGAAGGGCGATCACCTAGCAGGGTACGGCTGCCGAAAGTATCGTGACATATGACGAATGTTAGATAGAAGAAAAGTTACTTTTACTGGGGAATGGTAAACATGGACGAGTGCTTATGCTTAAGAAATAAAAGGTATAAGTGTTTTGACACTGTGTATAGATTTAAAGATGCGGACGAGCATCCTTAAGACTATGATATGGACGAGTATCAGTAGAAACAAATGTTGGCGCGTGTTCTGAGATGATGATACGGACGAGTACCAACTGGTTAACAAAGAACACGGACGAGTGTCGAATCTGTGGGGAATAAGTGTATATAAGATACGGACGAGTATTTGTATAAGTATGAATGAGTATTGTGAAATATGAGCAAGACACGGACGAGTGTTTCAACTTGCTAGGGAAAAGTGTGACACGGACGAGTGTCAAAGGAGTGTATAGATATATCTACAGGGGATGATATGAGATGACACGGACGAGTGTCGAGGAGAGTATATATGAACATGTATTTGTGAGTGTAAAGGGGACGCTTTGGCTTTCTGTTGGGGAAGTGGAGATGACACGGACGAGTGTCGAGAAAAACATATTGTGGATAAGTATCTGCTGGTAGAAAGTGTTTTGGCGACTTTACTGGCGAATGATGACACAGACGAGTGTCAAAAAGAGAATGTATCTGTATTTGAGAGTGCAAAGGGGACGACTTGGCTTTTATGTGCAAGGGATGTATTTTGTATATTGCTGAAGAGGTACTGTTGATATTTACAGGTGACTGATTCGAACCTGACTTGTGATCATGCAATATGTTTGGTTTTTGCCGTAATGCTCCGTATTAGACGGAATGCTACGCTCTGGGGGAAAAATGATGTGAATTCTATGATTATGCAAAAGAAAACGGTTCGGGATTCGGATCCCGCTGCTGTGAAGATCTCTGGCTGATCTGCTTGGAAGGAGAATCCCAGCTGGGGATGAGATCATTGGTAGATCTGATAAAACATATGTGGTTCTGCCTGGGGGATTAGATCATTGATAGATCTATCTCTGTAAGGATAAAGCCCAGCTGGGGATGAATAAGCTTTTGTCACTTTGTTGTGTGAGAATTTCAGGCATTGCTCTTCTGGGAGAGGCTGGAACTCTGTGGGGAGAGAAAGGATCACTGAACGATCTTCCTAGAGGACTCTGTGGGGATCCTGGCTAGGGATGAGGAGACTTGACAACTCAGCTGGGGAAATGAGCATTTTCTGATGCTGCTTGAAGAAGATGTGTTGGGGAAAGTATGCTTGGCATGCCCCATGCTATGTATCGAATACCTGCAATCAGAAACGCACAAGTATCCCGAGGTATCCCTTACTGGATTCCGTCATAGGAGTTAGATATTCCTGAGAGTAAATACATTTCCTGCAAGCATTTCATTAGACAGGCACATCCGTTTTATGCAAATATTATATTATGGATATTGGACATTTTGCAAACGAAACAAAAATGTACAAGACGAAGTATGACTGAAAATTCTGATTTTATTAATCTGGGTGCCCTGAATTGGCAAATACAGTCAAAGAAACAAATCCCCTGAAATTGGGAGATTGTTACAAAATTGAGAAAAATAAAGGTGTTGGCAATGTTGACGACGCTCCGGTGAGCTCCCTTTGCTATGACCTGTATGACCTTGACGTTCTTCTCATCTTGCTTTCCAAAGAAGGTTGATTTTGAACGATGCTTTAACCTTTCGAAGCTTGTCGTGTTGTTGAGATACAGACGAATTCAGAATGCAGTTGTTCGCTTATTCCCTGATTTTGCGTGGATCGCCCTTTCGGGTTTTCAATCCACCGGGATACCCATTTTTGTCTGAGTTGTCCAATGCGGCTTTTCAACTCAGCGGGTGTACATTTTTTTCCCTTATTTTTGCCCGAGTCTTTTATTATATTTTTGACTCGCCGGGATGCCCTATTTTTGCCTGGACTTTCATTCTGTTTTTATGTCCAGCGGGTCATTTCATGCGAAGTATTTTTTAACTGCATCTGAATTCACAGGGGATAGGAAATCTTCACCACCCATAGTAGTGAGCATCAGTGCTCCACCAGAGAAAACCTTCTTTACTATGAACGGACCATCGTAATTCGGAGTCCACTTGCCCCTGTGGTCTGTATGAGGAGGAAGGAGTCTTTTTAGCACAAGATCTCCTACTTGGTATTCCCGAAGCCTGACTTTCTGATCGAAGGCTTTCTTCATCCGTTTCTGATATAACTGCCCATGACAGATTGCAGCTAATCTCTTTTCTTCGATCAGATTCAATTGATTGTACCGAGAACGAACCCATTCTGCTTCATTCAACTTGACATCCATCAATACCCGTAAGGAGGGTAATTCAACTTCAACAGGTAGGACTTCTTCCATACCATACACAAGCTGATACGGTGTTGCCCCAATGGATGTTCTGATTGAGGTACGGTACCCATGCAAGGCAAATGGTAGCATCTCATGCCAATCTTTATAAGTAACCACCATCTTTTGTACAATCTTCTCAATGTTCTTGTTAGCGGCCTCAACAGCGCCATTCATCTTTGGCCTGTAAGGAGAAGAGTTGTGATGTTGGATCTTGAAGTCCCGGCGCAGTTCTGCCATCATTTTATTGTTCAAATTGGAACCATTATCAGTAATGATTCGCTCGGGAAATCCGTACCGACAGATGATATCCCTTTTCAGGAACCTGGCTACCACTTGTCTGGTGACGTTGGCATACGAAGCTGCTTCAACCCATTTGGTGAAATAATCAATGGCTACCAGGATGAATCTGTGGCCATTTGAAGCAGTCGGTTCGATCTTTCCAATCATGCCAATGCCCCACTGTCATACCCTAATTTTTGACCCTAAGATTTTTCGCATCTCATCTGCATTTTGCATACAAACAAGATCGCACTGGTTGTACGGTTCTTCTCGGGTTAGGATTTTGCCTCGCAGGGGATCACCGTTGTCTTTAATTGCTTTATTTGTTTACTAACCATTAATCAAAATCCAAAAATATTTTGTTTCCTTTTGCTAACCTTTTTCAGGAAGAGGAACCATGTGAAAATATCAAAAATAGCAGTCATGCAGCTCGAGCGAAATTTCACAGGAAAAAGTCGAAGTTGATCCGCAAATAATACAAATTTTTTTATCTGATCAAGGATTTCCCGAGTTAATTGATTCATTCAAAGGATCTCCAAGGTTCATGTGTTTATTTCTTCGACGTACACAAGCACCGGGCCGAAGCAACCAAGCAGCTATTTTTGAACAAAAAAATTCAAAATTCAGCTTGGTTAACCGGTTAACCATTTGGTTAACCGGTTAACCAGTGCGAAATTTGAATTTTTTTTATTCAAATTCAGCACCCTTAGATCATTGATTTAATTGGAATATTCTAGATCCATTGGTTTCTGATTTCTCTACATCATTTTGATCATTTCATACCAAAAACCCTCACTAATGACCACTCTTTTCCATTTCCCACCAAAATTCCAATTACCAAGCCTAAATTCAAATTACCAAAGCAAGCTCCATTCCACCAAATTTCCATACCTAAGGCCTTTAAATAGGACCTCAATTTCATTCATTCCACAAGCTTTTGATAGCCACAAAACCACTTGCAAATTATTCCCCCAACACCAAAATTCTCCAAAGCTCATCTTTCTTTCTTTTGAAGTTATCAAGAATTCACATTGAATTCTTGATTAACTTGAGCTAAACCTTCATCCTTTCATTCTTTTGCTCATAAATTTCAGTAAATCTAAGCTTGTGTTGGTTCAATTTGAAGAAAAGCTTTTGGTAATCCATCTTCCTCCATAAACCCATATTCACCATCAACCTTCAAGATGTAGATCTTTGGTGCTTTTGTTTCTAGATGCTTTGGATCTTTATTTGTTGTTTCATTGCAGGGATTCCACTGTATTTTGGTTTTAAAATTCGTGCAAATTCAGATCATGATCATCCAATGTTTGAGAAAAGGTTTCAAAATGGATCATGCTGAATTTTCTGCATTTTTCAGCTTCTGGTACAGCGTTAACCGGTTAACTTAACCAGTTTAAAAACAGCGTAAATTGTTCAAAATCTGCTTGTGTTAACCGGTTAACCAATTGGTTAACCGGTTAACACAAATCAGAATGGTGTTTTTGGCTTGTTTTAAGCCCCTTTTTGGTTCCTCTTTCTTTTTCTTCTTCCCCCTTTTTATTTTTACCTTGGGAAACATTTTTGGGAGTAATTCCTATTTAATTTCAATGGACTTTGGGTGTAGATTAGAGTAGTTAATGTTCATTAATTCAAAACTACCTTTAAGTGGATTATTCAATTCATTTAAGGTACTTTGCATTAGTGATACATTTTCATACTTGAATCCACCAAGATGAGTGATTGAACTTAAGGATGGAAGAATACCATAAGTACGGCTCAATTTGGTATTCATCTTTAGTTTTGTGCGGTATCGCGTTCGGATAACGATTTACATATCGTTTATCTCTCATGCATTAGCACTAACATTATGCACCTTAATTGGTGGTGGCCGGCCTCATTTGTAGGGTAATTACTCCGTAAATTACTCGGCGATTGCTTAACATAGACCTAAAGTTGTCCCGATTCGGAATGCGATCCACTTGGATCCGGTTGCCTCGATTTTGTTATTTTTTCGTGGTTGTGCTTGATTAAGTTCATCATACCACTTTATATTGTAAATATTATAATAATGTGAATATACTAACATTTAATTTTAATCTCTCGCACCTTATCCTCTTTTATTTCAATCTCTTGTTCTCTATCTCTCTTATTATGCTTCTATATCATTCATCATATTGCTTATTGTTTATTTCATTGCTTGTTATTTCTCCTTTGTCCATTTGGACACCAAAACACTAATAACGGATTAAACATCTAAAAAATGGGTGACTTTAATTTCGGACTATGGTTACTATCCTTGGAATGAGACTTGGAGTTTTGGACTTAGATTCTAGGATCATTCCTTTGCTTGAGTTGTTACGGATTGAAGATTTTGGCTCCGGTTAAGTTCACTTGATTATGAAGATGGAAATCCAATTGTTTCAAAGATGCTTGCCATTTGGTTTGATCTTTTCTTCTTTTAGCTTTTATTTTCAAGTCTTAGGATAGTCCCTTCATCTCTTCCCATCTTCTTCAATTTTCAAAATTCCTTCCTATTTCAAAATCTTCTTTGTTTTCAAACTTCAAACATTTTCTCAATCAAACCTTGACTTCGGTCATGTGCTTTTACCTTTTCATTTCATTTCCTTAAATAAATGCTAAACCACATAAGCATATCGAACTTTCTTTCTCAAAAAAAAACTTTAAAACTTTCAAAACTCATTCAATTGTTTTTGTGCCCTCGTGCATGTTTCTTTTAACCTTTTTATGTTTAGATATGATTCATTCTTTCTAGCGGAATTATTCGCTAAAGAATGACGACTTATCTTTACATTTTAAAATCAACTCAACTCATTTGTCTTTTCACAATTTGTACCACGAACTACGGGGTTTTGATCTCGCATTGCACTTTGTGGGTACGTAGGCATGAGACGTTCGTCTCTTCAAACACCAAAATCTTAAAAAACATTCTTCTCCTCATCTCTTCAATTTTTTTTCAAGCAAACCATTTCAGACTAAAAATGCAGTAAACATTTCAAAGGGTTCCCGTGGAGTACCACGGACAAGTCGGGTGCTTAAAACCTTCCCGATTTGTAACCAATCCCCGTACCCATTCTCTGTTTGATTCTTTTAGCTTTTTAGCTTTTAAGATTCATTAAGGCTTTCTTCGTTCTTTTTGCCTTTTTCCTTTTGGAAATAAATAAAAGCGCGGTGGCGACTCTGTGTATATTGAGTTAAGTTAATCAATAGCTTACACTCATGATTTTACCGCTACAGAAAAGTGGCGACTCTGCTGGGGACTCAATCTCTAAGTGGATTCGGCCTACTTTGATTTATTTACTGCTTTAGTTTGATTTGTTTGTTACTTGGTTGTTCTGTTTCGGTTTGGTGATCCTCTGTGAGATAGATCCTAACCCGGATCTGAGTGGAACTTATGATAGGACGGCGATATTCGAAGCGATATGCGATGGAGTAGTCCAAAGCGATATCAATTTGATAATCTCCACTCGGTTAGGCTCTCTTGGACTATCAATGTCATGACGAGTAATCGTACGTGGCATTATTTTCCGACCTTGAGCTGATCATACTGAGGACCGTAGAACCCTTAACCAATCTAAGCCAATTTAGGAACGTAGTGCGGAAACTATCTGAGTGTAAACTTAAGGTGGTTGTCACGCGATACTACACTCGGACGAGGTCTATTTTAAGAATGTTATCGGTTGGGGAGTAATCCAACGTACCGATAATATTCTAAAGATGGTTGTTAACTCCGGGAACCTCTGTTAGCACCCTTCTGGTTTTTTGCAGGTACAATGAAGACAAACCTTAGTACATGCCTGTGTGGGTTGGTGTTATGTTACCATGACTCCATGTTTGTGATCTGAACCTTTGGACCTGTGTGCTTTGCGTGATCTTGTTTGTGTTTGTTGCATCTACATATTCATCATGATCATCTTCACAACCATTTTTCAAGGAAAATAATTCCGATTATTGCAAATATTGGAAAGAATAAATATTCCTTTTTTGTCAAGATATTTCATGACTGTATTCTCGATGTTGACCATCTTTGCAATAATCGAGTTGTTTTTCTGAAAATGGAAGTGAACATTGCATATCATTGCATCCTCGCATATTCTTGCGTTCATCCGAGTTGTGTGGGAACTCATCCCGATTGTTTCTTTCCTCAGTTGTCTGTTGATCCGTCAAGCTGACTCCTCACCACAGATACGATACTAGAGCTGCTAACAGACGGAGAGCTATCAGATTAAGAATGGAACACCAAGAATAGCATAACATGGAAGTTCGAATGGAGATTGATGAGTTGAAGGTCGGTATGACCAGGCTCACTGAAATGATGCAAGTTCTGATTTCTCGAGGTGAACCACCTCAAAGGACTGTTATCTCTGAAGTTTTTACTGCTGTTGTTGACCCTCCTGTTGTTCAGCAACCGGTTTCTACTTGGCCGGAATATGGGTTACCTCCGGATTATGTGCCAGTTTCTGCTACTGCTCAAATAGGTGGTCCATCTGTTGTGCCAGTCTTTTCAGCTCCGACTTTTGCTGAACCTCAACCTGTTGTGCACGCTACTGCTCAGACTACTTATCAGAATTCTCCTTTCTTGTACCAAGCTGCTGGTCAACAAGCTGAAAGTCAGGGTGAACCTGGATATATGGATGAAGTTAGAGAGCAATGTTTGACTCTTGAGAGGAGGGTAAGAGGTTTAGAAGGAAAAGATGTCTTTGGTTCTGCTGCTATAGACATGTGTTTGGTTTCCGACTTGGTTCTTCCTGATAAGTTCAAGGTTCCTGTATTTGAGAAATACAATGGTCATACTTGTCCAAAGATTCATCTGCTGATGTATTATCGCAAAATGGTTGCGCATGCTAAGGACGACAAGTCGCTTATTCACTGTTTTCAAGATAGTTTGAGTGGTGCTTCTATGAAATGGTATGTTGGACTTGAGAAGAGTCACATTCGAAGCTGGAAAGATTTATCTAACGCTTTTGTAAGGCGGTATAAATACAATCTGGACATGGCGCCTGATCGTCGTCAACTTCAAAACATGTCACAAAAAGAGAAAGAATCGTTCAAAGAGTACGCTCAGCGTTGGAGAGAACTAGCTGCTCAAGTGGAGCCACCTTTGCCTGAAAAGGAATTAACTGGTTTATTCATGGACACTCTTCAACCGTTCTTTTAAGAGAAAATGGTAGGAAGTGTTTCATCTGGTTTTTCTGATCTAGTCACTATTGGAGAAAGACTAGAGGAAGGTATCAAGAAGGGTAAGATTACCAATTCTGAAGCTCTTAATGCTGCAAGAAAGTCTTTTGGGAATCCTCACAAGAGAAGAGATGGTGATGCTTATGCTATTTCAACTGAGAGGAGGCCTTATCGCCCGCAACAACGATAAGTTCAACCATATGTGGCTGCAGTGGCTCCTGTTGTTAAAACTCAACCTGCTCAAACTCAAGTTCAAGGCCAAGCTCGACCAGCTCAAGCTCAGGTTCAGATTCGAGCTCAAGCTCAGGTTCCTCATCCTGCTGCTGGACAAAATCAGTATCGCAATAGGCCAAACTTTGATCCTATTCCGATGTCTTACACTGAATTGTTTCCTTCCTTGATTGAGAAAGGTTTAATTACTACGAGGCCTCCGCCTCCTGTTCCAAATCCTCTTCCAGTTGGTTATAGATCGGATCTCCGTTGTGAGTTTCATCAAGGTGGAACTGGTCATGACTTAGAGCATTGCTTTGCACTGAAGGCTAAAGTGCAAGAACTTATCAGGAACAACATCCTTTACTTTAATGACCTTAATCCCAATGTTATCAATAATCCTTTGCCGAAGCTTGGGAAGTGAATCTTCAAGAAGACTTCAATTGTCAAATTTTCTTCAAGGCTAGAGTATCAAACGGGACAGCTCATCCTTGTTGTTGATTGATCACTAGGCCATTGTTTCTTTATGTTTGCAATTTTCTTCAATCATATTAAGTTGTTTGCTTTTAATCTCGTTTGTACTTTCATGTTGGTTTTAATGAAATGAGCATTGCTTTGTTTTGATTCAATTTCATTTGCTATTTGCATCTTTATGTTTTGCATTTCAAGTTCATTTATCTTTTCTCAAATTTTTATAATGATTGGAGGGAGGATGATGAAAACGAGATACCCATAATTGTTGTTGGTATGCTTTCAATTGAGACTTGGTTGATGATATACATGCATTGTTTGAAATCCCAAACACTGGAGAAATAAGGAAGTTAATCCTTTGTTAACCCCTTTAAGCCTTGAAGTTGGAGTTTCTTTCTATTCGAAAAAACCCGCATTTTTAACTCGGGGATGGGTAGTTCTCAATTAATTCAAATGTGCATTCAAGTATAAGAAAATTATTCAAGACACCTTTCAATAATGTTTTCAATCTCAAGCTTTCCTTCACACACATCAAAGAAGTGTTGAAGATGTCTCAATTCAAAAGCCAATGATGGTTGATTGTAATCATTAAGCCATGCAGTCATTATCTTTCAAAAAAAATGATATTGAAAAATTTATTAAAAAAATCAAAGCCGCTAAGTCAAAACCTATGAAGGAGATTTAGGCAAAAACTGGGGCATCCCGCTGGCTGTAAGTTGAAATGACACAGTTCAGGCAAAAGTTAGGGATAATAAAAAGAAATATTTGTCAAGAGGTCATCAAAATCCTCAGCAAAAAATAAGTTGAGTTGACCAAAGTCCTCACCAAAAATAACAAAAGGAAGAGGTGACTGCTATCTCAAAATCCTTTGGCTTACGAACTATCTTCATCTATGCAATCCTAAATTTCTGGGAACTTGAATGCATAAGCTGAATTAATTGAATGTAGGACTGGATTTCATCACGAAGTTGGGTTGGGTACAAATAAACTTTGAGCCTATATCCTTTGTTTCATAAACCATGAACCAGACCACGTTACAACCTTAAAAAGTCCTAATTGAATCCAGGTTTCTTTTGAAAAGCATACTACAATAAGGTTGCGTAAACTGACTCCCAAGTTCGTTGCCAATCATTTGTTTTCTTACCTTTGCTTTATCTTTAATTTTGTCTCAACCACCGTGTTTTGACATTGTTTTCATTTACTTTACATCAATAAATTTCATTCAAAAAAAAAATGATTCTTGATTTCAAACTTTGCATTGAACTTTGCATTAAAATTACCAAGTTTGTACAAACATTTTTTATTTTGCAAATAAACTTTCCTCATTTAGGAATTTTCAAACAGTTAAGGAAACTTGGTTAGTGATCGTATCAGGGGCAAGTTTTTCTCAGTTCCTATGGTTCAAGAGTTGTTGCTCAGCGCAAGTTATTCTCAGATATGGTTGGTCAGAGGATTCTCTACAAGATTCATACTGGGTTATTTTCTCAGCATTCATTTCAAGAACTGAAGCCATGATTAGTTTATTCTTCTCAACAGTTATCTCAAAGATCTGAGTATTTTCTCCAGCAGTAGTCAGGAACTGAATCCATTATCAGTTTACCTTTATTGATCATTGAACTTGGGGCAATTTTCTTCAAGAATCCCCAAGCATCTTTGCATGACTTTTCTCAAAAGATTTGCAGATTGATACAGTTTGCTGTTGTGATAGAGATTTGTTCAGCAGAAGCATCTCTAATATTCGAGCAGAATAGCAGTGATCTCTGTGTTGAGGAATCAGTCTTCTTTCTTTTCACTCCTCTAAGAGTCTAAACTGGTTGTCAACATTTTCTTTCATATTATCTCCTTGGGTGTTTTATTCCCCAGTTTTGTTTGTGTTTGCATATTCGAGTGTTTTAGTCCTCATTATGCATTCTCTCGGGTGTTTTAGTCCCCAGTTTTGTTTATATTTGCATAGTTGAGTGTTTTATTCCTCATTATGCGTTTTATCGGGTATGTTATTCCCAGTTTTGTTTACCTTTGCATATTTGAGTGTTTTAGTCCTCATTATGCGTGTGCTTGGGTGGTTTAGTCCCCATTTTCGTAAATGTCTGCATACTAAGTGTTTTAGTCCTCATATGCATTTCTCAAGGTCTTGTTGTTTTCAACTTCTTACTTTTTGGTTAAAGTCCAACTTACTTGACATTTGTCTGTCTCTTTAGAACTTTTTCTTCACCTACTTGTTGTGTCTTCTCAGATATCACACTTTTTATCTGGTTGCCATTCTCGGATGTCCATAGTGAAGTCATCATTGATTTGATGTATTGTCCCGGACCTTTCTTCCATCTCATTCAGTTCTGTTCCTGAATGTTGTGATTCACATTTTATCTGATTGATATTCTCAGATGTTGTGATCACTTTCCTTCCGATTGCCATTCTCGGATTTCCATGTTGGAGTCATCATTGAGTTGATGTGCTTTCCCGAACTTTCTCCCATTTCATTCAGTGTTGTTCCTGAATGTTGAAATTCACTTTTTATCTGGTTGCTATTCTCAGATGTTGTGTTTATCCCTTTCTCCGATGCCATTCTCGGATATCCCTATTAAAGTCAGTAATGTCATCCGTGGATGCGTCTGATGTGTTGTTTCGGGACTTTTCTCACTTCATTCAGTGTCATTCCTGGATGTTGTGATCATTTCTGTCCAATTGCCATTCTTGGACATTTTCACCTCGGCTGAGCCATGTTTTGGTCTCTAGCATGTTGTTTTTCCCGTCGGAGTCTTATGCTCCTTATCCCCAGCGTTTATTTTATTTCATGTGTCGTCTTATCCCTCACGGATTTCTCTGCATTTCATTTGGTTCCAGACACATTTCATATCATCTCATAAATTTTCTCATAATATTTCATATGTTGTCACATGTTTTTTATGCATTTCATATTTTTCTCATAACATCTCATGTGCCTTCATATATGTTTATATGCTTTCATATACGTTTCATATGCTTCATATCATTTCCATATCATCTTCATGTCATTTCATATCGTTCATTTCATTCCATTTTTTTGGCATCTTAGGATCAAAAATTGGGTTTTTTGGATATTTAAGTATCTTCCATATTGTCGAAACGAATTTCAATCTTCATTATCTCCGGATTGAAGAAACTTAAATAGGGGCATCTGTCATACCCTAATTTTTGACCCTAAGATTTTTCGCATCTCATCTGCATTTTGCATACAAACAAGATCGCACTGGTTGTACGGTTCTTCTCGGGTTAGGATTTTGCCTCGCAGGGGATCACCGTTGTCTTTAATTGCTTTATTTGCTTACTAACCATTAATAAAAATCCAAAAATATTTTGTTTCCTTTTGCTAACCTTTTTCAGGAAGAGGAACCATGTGAAAATATCAAAAATAGCAGTCATGCAGTTCGAGCGAAATTTCACAGGAAAAAGTCGAAGTTGATCCGCAAATAATACAAATTTTTTTATCTGATCAAGGATTTCCCGAGTTAATTGATTCATTCAAAGGATCTCCAAGGTTCATGTGTTTATTTCTTCGACGTACACAAGCACCGGGCCGAAGCAACCAAGCAGCTATTTTTGAACAAAAAAATTCAAAATTCAGCTTGGTTAACCGGTTAACCATTTGGTTAACCGGTTAACCAGTGCGAAATTTGAATTTTTTTTATTCAAATTCAGCACCCTTAGATCATTGATTTAATTGGAATATTCTAGATCCATTGGTTTCTGATTTCTCTACATCATTTTGATCATTTCATACCAAAAACCCTCACTAATGACCACTCTTTTCCATTTCCCACCAAAATTCCAATTACCAAGCCTAAATTCAAATTACCAAAGCAAGCTCCATTCCACCAAATTTCCATACCTAAGGCCTTTAAATAGGACCTCAATTTCATTCATTCCACAAGCTTTTGATAGCCACAAAACCTCTTGCAAATTATTCCCCCAACACCAAAATTCTCCAAAGCTCATCTTTCTTTCTTTTGAAGTTATCAAGAATTCACATTGAATTCTTGATTAACTTGAGCTAAACCTTCATCCTTTCATTCTTTTGCTCATAAATTTCAGTAAATCTAAGCTTGTGTTGGTTCAATTTGAAGAAAAGCTTTTGGTAATCCATCTTCCTCCATAAACCCATATTCACCATCAACCTTCAAGATGTAGATCTTTGGTGCTTTTGTTTCTAGATGCTTTGGATCTTTATTTGTTGTTTCATTGCAGGGATTCCACTGTATTTTGGTTTTAAAATTCGTGCAAATTCAGATCATGATCATCCAATGTTTGAGAAAAGGTTTCAAAATGGATCATGCTGAATTTTCTGCATTTTTCAGCTTCTGGTACAGCGTTAACCGGTTAACTTAACTAGTTTAAAAACAGCGTAAATTGTTCAAAATCTTCTTGCGTTAACCGGTTAACCAATTGGTTAACACAAGTCAGAATGGTGTTTTTGGCTTGTTTTAAGCCCCTTTTTGGTTCCTCTTTCTTTTTCTTCTTCCCCCTTTTTATTTTTACCTTGGGAAACATTTTTGGGAGTAATTCCTCTTTAATTTCAATGGACTTTGGGTGTAGATTAGAGTAGTTAATGTTCATTAATTCAAAACTACCTTTAAGTGGATTATTCAATTCATTTAAGGTACTTTGCATTAGTGATACATTTTCATGCTTGAATCCACCAAGATGAGTGATTGAACTTAAGGATGGAAGAATACCATAAGTACGGCTCAATTTGGTATTCATCTTTAGTTTTGTGCGGTATCGCATTCGGATAACGATTTACATATCGTTTATCTCGCATGCATTAGCACTAACATTATGCACCTTAATTGGTGGTGGCCGGCCTCATTTGTAGGGTAATTACTCCGTAAATTACTCGGCGATTGCTTAACATAGACCTAAAGTTGTCCCGATTCGGAATGCGATCCACTTGGATCCGGTTGCCTCGATTTTGTTATTTTTTCGTGGTTGTGCTTGATTAAGTTCATCATACCACTTTATATTGTAAATATTATAATAATGTGAATATACTAACATTTAATTTTAATCTCTCGCACCTTATCCTCTTTTATTTCAATCTCTTGTTCTCTATCTCTCTTATTATGCTTCTATATCATTCATCATATTGCTTATTATTTATTTCGTTGCTTGTTATTTCTCCTTTGTCCATTTGGACACCAAAACACTAATAACGGATTAAACATCTAAAAAATGGGTGACTTTAATTTCGGACTATGGTTACTATCCTTGGCATGAGACTTGGAGTTTTGGACTTAGATTCTAGGATCATTCCTTTGCTTGAGTTGTTACGGATTGAAGATTTTGGCTCCGGTTAAGTTCACTTGATTATGAAGATGGAAATCCAATTGTTTCAAAGATGCTTGCCATTTGGTTTGATCTTTTCTTCTTTTAGCTTTTATTTTCAAGTCTTAGGATAGTCCCTTCATCTCTTCCCATCTTCTTCAATTTTCAAAATTCCTTCCTATTTCAAAATCTTCTTTGTTTTCAAACTTCAAACATTTTCTCAATCAAACCTTGACTTCGGTCATGTGCTTTTACCTTTTCATTTCATTTCCTTAAATAAATGCTAAACCACATAAGCATATCGAACTTTCTTTCTCAAAAAAAACTTTAAAACTTTCAAAACTCATTCAATTGTTTTTGTGCCCTCGTGCACGTTTCTTTTAACCTTTTTATGTTTAGATATGATTCATTCTTTCTAGCGGAATTATTCGCTAAAGAATGACGACTTATCTTTACATTTTAAAATCAACTCAACTCATTTGCCTTTTCACAATTTGTACCACGAACTACGGGGTTTTGATCTCGCATTGCACTTTGTGGGTACGTAGGCATGAGACGTTCGTCTCTTCAAACACCAAAATCTTAAAAAACATTCTTCTCCTCATCTCTTCAATCTTTTTTCAAGCAAACCATTTCAGACTAAAAATGCAGTAAACATTTCAAAGGGTTCCCGTGGAGTACCACAGACAAGTCGGGTGCTTAAAACCTTCCCGATTTGTAACGAATCCCCGTACCCATTCTCTGTTTGATTCTTTTAGCTTTTTAGCTTTTAAGATTCATTAAGGCTTTCTTCGTTCTTTTTGCCTTTTTCCTTTTGGAAATAAATAAAAGCGCGGTGGCGACTCTGTGTATATTGAGTTAAGTTAATCAATAGCTTACACTCATGATTTTACCGCTACACCCACGTGGCAAAGGGCCAAGGTGAAGACATTACGTTCAAAGGATTCGGAGGTACATGCACTTTGTCTGCGTAGATCTGGCATTTGTGGCATTTTCTGGCATAGGCACAACACTCTGCATCCATTGTGATCCAGTAGTAACCTGATCTTAACAATTTCTTAGCCATTGCATGTCTTCCAGCATGGGTACCGAAAGATCCTTCATGCACCTCGTGCATTAGCAAGTCTGCTTCTTTCTTGTCAACACATCTGAGCAGAACCATATCAAAGTTTCTCTTGTATAACGAACCGTCAGCATTCAAGAAGAAACTACCAACTAGCCTTCTTAATGTCTTCTTATCATTGGATGATGCCCCAGGTGGGTATGTCTGATCCTCCAAGAAGATTTGGATGTCATGGAACCAAGGCTTGTCATCTTTAGCAATGTCCACGGAGAATACGTATGCTGGTCGGTCAAGTCTGGATACTGAAATCTGAGGCACAAAATTGGCAGTTTGAACCTTGATCATGGAGGAAATGGTAGCCAAAGCATCTGCGAACTGATTTTCGTCTCGAGGGATGTACTCAAGTTTGATTGTTGTGAAGAAAGTCAACAATCTCCTCGTATAGTCACGGTATGGAATCAGATGCTCTTGGTGAGTGTACCACTTTTCGTTGGTCTGATTGATTACCAGAGCTGAATCTCCGAATACAGTTAAAGTCTTGATCCTGAGGTCAATGGCTTCCTCAAGACCCATGATACAGGCTTCGTATTCAGCTTCGATGTTAGTGCAGTTAAAGGTGAGTTTTGCCGAGAAAGGCATATGAACTCCTTTAGGTGTAATAAGTACTGCACCAACTCCATGACCATTCATATTAACAGCCCCGTCAAACATCATTGTCCATTCTTCTTCCGGGTCAGGCCCTTTAGTGTGAACAGGCTCTTCATGATCGTTTGCTTTCAGGAACATGATATCTTCATCAGGTAAGTCAAATATCATTGGTTGGTAATCGTCAATGGGTTGCTCAGCCAGATAGTCAGACAGTACACTGCCTTTGATGGATTTTTGAGATGTGTACTGAATGTCATACTCTGTCAGAATCATTTGCCATCTTGCAACCCTTCCGGTAAGTGATGGCTTCTCAAATATGTACTTTACTGGATCCATCTTTGAGATCAACAAGGTAGTGTGGGTCAATATATACTGCCTTAGTCGGCGAGCATCCCACGCTAAAGCACAGCAAGTTTTCTCGAGCAGTGAATAACGTTGTTCACAGTCGGTAAAATTTTTGCTTAGGTAGTATATTGCATACTCTTTTCGACCAGACTCGTTATGCTGGCCCAGCACACACCCCATTGATCCTTCTAATATTGTTAGGTACATTATTAGAGGTCTTCCTTCTACTAGAGGCATAAGGATTGGAGGTTCTTGTAAGTACTCCTTGATTTTGTTAAAAGCCTTCTGACAATCTTCATTCCACCTGACCGTTTGTTCTTTTCTTAACAATTTGAATAGGGGTTCACAGGTTGCAGTCAGATGAGATATGAACCTTGATATGTAGTTCAATCTACCTAAGAACCCCCGAACTTCTTTTTCAGTCCTAGGTGCAGGCATCTCCTGGATGGCTTTGACCTTGTCAGGATCAACTTCAATTCCTTTTTCACTTACAATGAATCCCAGCAGTTTACCGGACCGTACCCCGAATGTGAACTTGTTGGGGTTTAGCTTCAACTGATACTTCCTCAGACGCTTGAACAACTTCAGCAGATTTACCAGATGGTCTTCTTCAGTGAGGGACTTGGCAATCATATCATCCACGTAGCATTCAATTTCTTTGTGGATCATATCGTGGAATAATGTCACCATAGCCCGTTCATAAGTTGCCCCGGCATTCTTCAATCCGAAAGGCATTACCTTATAACAAAATGTGCCCCAAGGTGTGATGAAGGTAGTCTTCTCCGTATCTTCGGGTGACATCTTGATCTGATTATATCCGAAAAATCCGTCCATGAAGGAAAATACCGAGAACTGAGCTGTGTTGTCGACCAATACATCGATGTGAGGTAAAGGGAAATCATCCTTCGGGCTAGCTCTGTTCAGATCCCGGTAATCCACACACATCTGTACTTTGCCATCCTTTTAAGTGGGCATCCTTGTCCTATGCAAAAATTGAAAGGACTCACACGAAGGCAAGCTGGCCGCCAATTGGGAAGGACCGTACCGAATTAAATCATAAAAAGCATGGGGGCCTACTACCTAGAACACCTAAACAGACAACCATTTGCTCGACCATGGAATGCTGAAAAGCTCAAACAATATTACAGTTAACATCCACTAAGTCGTGGGAGAAACTGTCGAAGACCTTATCCCTCAATGGGAAGGGAGTTGCTCAGCCAAAGGAACGTACTTTGGTATAAGTACAACCCTCAAACAAAACGAAGGTATGTCTCTGCTCATGGAATGAGCATATTCTATACCCAACAGGGAACCTCAATCGAGCTCCGCCATTGTCATACCAGCGTGGCAGGACCCATAACTCGCGATGAGAAAGGTTCAAGCCTTGTGGGATCAGGACCTTGATCAAGATCCCAGTCCTTTTAACTGGCGAGAAACATATGTTGCTTCCTCGACAAGTTCCATACACTAGTTGTGCTTCTTAAAGACGCGTCAAGCAAAACTCTTGTACTAAACAGCATTTATATATATTTCAAACAAATAAAAGGAAATAAAAGCACACATGCATTGTGTACTAAGATTATGTTAATAGTCGACCACAAGGTCGAAATAATCTTAAGTTACATCAAAAGGGGCCGAGTCCCAAAGAACATAAATACGAAATAAATGGCACTCGGGCCAACAAAACATCTGGGCACGCATGCCAATACACACTACTCATCGAATTCAGGAGGAACCACTTCGTCGTCAACCACATGTTGAAGAGGACCTATCCCTTTGATGACCAGCTTCACGTTGGGATTCTTCACTTGGATCTGCTCCACAACATTATTGAAACCAAAAGATGCCATGGACAAATTGTCCTGCTCTATCATCTGCACATGGTCGATCAATTATGCTCGAGTCTTTAGAGCCCGCTCCTCCTCTGTTTCTTCTTCTTCGAGGGTCGTCGCGCCTTCCATTTCTGCCAACTTGGCCTTCAACTGCGTGTTTTCTTCCACAGCGGCATTGCGCTCGAGCGTCATCTCGTTGTAGTGTTTCAGAATCTCGACTTTATTTTCATACTCAGACTGGATCTCAAGCACCTTGGTGTGAAGCGCAGTGTTGTCCTGCTCCAAATCAACATTGGTTTTCTAGAGCTTCTTATAATCCTTCATAATACAAGTATCAACATCACCAATCGCTAGCGCAACCTCCATCACCCTCATCATCCTAGCATCATCCCGACACAACTGTTCCCTTCTCATAGTGGGATCCTGAGATAGGGTGGTCGCAGCATCCAACTGAGGAATGACCACCGACTCCCTGTTATAAAAAATCTTAGATGGTCCGAACTTGCACATAACAAGGAGGCAACTCGAACTTGCATCCTAAAGCTCCATTTTTGGTTCCTGCTGGGGTGGAACTCAGATGGTCGACTTTCCTCTTATTTTTTTTCTCAATAGGAGAATTGTCCACGGGGGTGCTGCCCGGTGAAGAATAGGAGGTTCCTAGGTATTTTTCTATCTTAGTCTGCTCCTTAACAACCTTCACCATGTTCGTGGGTCCCCGCTTCAAGTTTTTATTTTGAGCTTTCACCAAGCGCTCACAAATTTCGGTTATCTTACCTGCATGACAGAGAAAAGAAGTTAGATACAATCCAAAAAAACTCTACAATAAGCTAATAAAGTAAAGACTCCACCTAGGAGCACCCGTGTTGCATCATCCAAGAAGCTAAGGAGGGCCTTAGTATTTATCAGTTGGGGAAATGTGGCAGGTGTTCCATCGGCCTTTAGAAGCAAATGGTCGTCAGCATCCACGAGCTCTAAAAGGCGGAAGCCCACGACAAAATTTACGAGCCTATGGTAGGCCTCTGTGTCGTCAGCACTCAGTTCCTCTGACTTTGTGATATAATGGTCACTCTCATGTTTGAAATTAAATTCCACCCATTATAAAGGGAAATGAGATACCATATTTTCTTCACCATCCACAACCTCTTTATAGTAGAGGGAGTCCTTGGCCGACTGCGTACAAAGCTGAATTACGTAGAACCTCTGCTTGAAGTCGCGAATGGATTCCAAATATGCCTTGAAGAGTATGCTCGACTGCTTAAACGACACTCAGTTGTGTCGACCATCTTGTGATTTCCTCTGAAGATGAAAAACTCGACAGAACAAGCTTACCATTGTGCCTATCTCCAAGTAGTGCCACACCAGCTTGAACGTTTTGATGAACGCCAACGCATTAGGATGAAGTTGGGAGAGCGCGAGCATTAAGTGGGTGAAGATGGCCCTTGAAAGTCATTAAAAGGCAGGTTATATCCAGCTTTTCGAAACGCAAATTTGTACATATGAGATCTCATGCCTTGATAGTGCGAGCATATTTGGTGCTCATGATTCGGGGCAATCGCTCTCCAGTTGATGGGACACCCTTTCTTCTGTTTCTCTACTCGGTTGAACGCATCTGAGTCGTCTATGATAAAAAGTGAAGCAGTTTCCTAGGTTCATCCATAAACCAAGATTTTTCTCTCACAGGGACGTCGGCGATCCCCGTCCCATCGTCCCGAGAGGCACTTCCCTCCAGATCTTGGTCGACATCTCTGTTGGTCATTTCACCTGAAAAGCGGAGGAAAACAAGTGAATTCGACAATATCAAATTCATCCTTCCACCGCAAGACAAGTGAAAGGGCAACGGTAAGGTCGAGGACGTATCCTCGACTCAACCCCTTATTTATAACAAGGTCGCAAGGGATCGACCTATACAACACGAGGTTATCCTCGCAAGAGAAAAATCTCCTCAACTATAGTCTATAGTTCCCTAATGCCCGACTACAAACACCAAATGTTCCTAACAAGCAACCTACAAAGATCTAACAGTCATCTTCTACACTAACCCTAATGTTCATCCTATTGTTCATACATTCTTCAAGATCTTCATGGAATTTCCAGAAAATCCATGAGTTCTACGAAGAACACTTGAACTTCATCCATAAATTCATGAAGATTCATGAACAATCATCATTTCTGTAGAAAATAGGAAGGAAGGAGATGAAGATTTACCTTGATCCATTGAAGAAGATGAAGATTGACGGTGGAAATAGGAAATTGGACGGCTGCAAGGGAAAACTCTGGTAGGGGCAGAGTTACAAAGCAAAGAATCAGGCGAGGGGAAGAATTCGCGTGAAGTACACAAATGAAATTGAGCCCCTCCTTTTATAATTCTCTTGCATGCATAGGGAAGCGCAAAGGGCAAAGCCATCATTGCCTAATCCTAGATTCCCTAGGCCTTAACAAAATAATTAATACGTCGTCACACGTGTTAGTTGAATACCTAGCGTTTTATCTTCTCAAGACAAAACTTTGTGTATTCCAAAAAGACGACTCTCACATTCCTGTTCGACATTTAAAACGTCGTTAAAACAACTTTGACCTCGCGAAGCTTTTAACGACTTTCTATCGACCACATTAATTCGCCCCCACGGCGTTGTCTATCTATCCAGTCGATCATCATGCTAGTCTAAGTCATTGCCCTTTAGACAAGAGCAGCGACTTTGGGGGGCTCATGCTCTGGACTGGTAGATGTCTAACAGTTGGGCAAGGCTCAACCCAGTCCATATTTGGGCACAGTCCAATAAGAATATAGTCGTTAGAATTATAGTTGTTGGGTATCTCCCCCCTTCACGTGTTTGACAGTTACTACGCGGCCAACTGCCCCTCTGAAACTTACGAAAGCAGTTATACCCGATCATAGACCACGCACCCACATATTTCGGTCATACACCCTTATAAATACCCTCCCCATTTTGAGGGTCAGATATTCAATTCAATCCTACTCAATTCTATACTTTCTTAACGCTTTTGTCTTGCTTTCATCCTTACACTGAAACTTACTTAAGCGTCAGAGTATCTTGCAGGTACCTCACCACCTCTCTCCCGCTGTTGTTGTTACCCTACTACGCTGAAGACCACAGAGACCTGTTGGACTTGTTCATAACACTAGTTTTATTCAATTATCTTTGTTCTTAAAAAAAAAATTTATGTGTTGACAAGAATATGAATCAAACCTAAGATCCTAGCGATTACTGACTTTCACATTGTTAGTCTATTTTTACTTCAAATTCGCCTAAAGAATTACATTGTTAAAAAGAGTGAGTTATACACCAAATAAATGGTTATAATGATCGAATTAATTTATCGTAATTCTAAAAAAAATCATTTTAAAAAAATAGACACAATTACCAACTGTGACAATCAATGGACTTGAAACAACTTATCACTTTCTAAAACTTGGATCTATTATAATTTTTATCCGCCCACTTCTTTAAACTCACAATAATAACCTTGTTAAAATACACAATCCCTGGACAAGCGTCATTGGGAAGCCATCAAATGAATTTTTAGGTATAACCTTGTTAAAATACGCAATCCCTGGACAAGCGTCATTGGGAAGCCATCAAATGAACTTTTAGGTATTTGAAAGATACATCAGATCATGGTATCACATTTGTCGGTGAACAATGTAATCAATTGTAGAATATATTCATTTGGATGATGTTGGTGATATGGATTATATAAGATTTACAACATGGTATGTCTTTACTTCAGCAAGAGAACCTATTTGTTAGAAACTACTAATTCAATTTTCATGTCCACAACAGAAGCAAGCAGACTAAATGGTGGCACCTGAAGCTGCCAAAGAAGCCTAACATCAGAAAGTGAAATACACTGTCTAATTTATATGGATGTCTTGTTTTTGCAATAGCAAGATTAATAAAGCACTGCATTAAGAGATGGAAGTTCGTATTTGAGAGAACAATTCCACCACACCATTTCTGAAAGGGCTTGAGTGGAAGTTCGTATTTGAGAGAACAATTCCACCACACCATTTCTGAAAGGGCTTGAGTGGAAGTTCGTATTTGAGAGAACGACCATTTCACCATGCCATTTCTGAAAGGGCTTGAGTGGAAGTCCGTATTTGAGAGAACGACCATTTCACCATGCCATTTCTGGAAGGGCTTGAGTTCTCATTTTGTAAAAGAAGTCGCTCATCTGATCAATTAGGCCTGCTCCTGTCAAGTTATCAACTAGAAATCACAAGAATCCAAGGTGGTGTCACCTGCATGCATGGTGCTCAAAAAATTAAGAGTTGGTTCCAGACATAAAAGACTGTGGAGCTAAAACTTAGAAGAAACAAGCATAATAACACCATCAAACAAATAGCCAAGTAGCTCCATTCACAGAAACAGCAAGTGATTCATACTCACACCACAAATTTAATGATTACATGAATCTAAAACTTAGATTACACAGCTAAGTTTTTTATGTCGAGCAAAGATATATGTATGTTATCATAAATGCCAGCAGAACTGACTTACAGTAAGCTCATTGTTACAAATATGAAATGTCATAAACCAAACTTTATGCATTGGATTTCAAAAACAAAAAGAAAATAAATAAACTCACAAGGGTTCACGGTTGCAACCACCATTAAACGAGTACCAACAATCACATCCCATATCTTACAATTGTCATCAATCGTCATCATGGCTACCAGAACAGATGAGGTAACCATTGTGATTAAAGTGAACAGAACCACAAATCTGAATTATTCAATTCTTCTCATCAATGATTCGTCAACGGGTCAATCCAACCTAACTGCAGAAATAATAACGCTGATTCTTCAACATTAGCTGATGAATTTCGTGGCATCATCAGAACTGCTTACCACACAGTTAGGCAAACCAATTTGCAACGGATCTATCATTGTTCCATGTATCTCGCGATGGCTAGGGTTAATGTTTGTGAATGTATACTTTCCACACTCTGACTTTGATGTTAGAGTGAAATGAACTTCTTTGCAAATCTCTCATCAGAAGTATTTGGTAAAAAAATATTACAGGTGAGATTTAGGTCAACAAAACTCTCATCCTAAAGGGTTGGGCGGTAATTCAAATTACAACACTACTCTGATTCTCTACACAAAAACATGTTATAGAAGAAAGTAAATTGGAAAATCATATTGCTGAAAATGGATTACGAAGTGCATTTCTTCCATTGCATGTTTGAGAATCAGTGAAAAATAGAAATATAATCGATTCTTATAAATTTCTGAAGCTTACTGATTGGTGCTAAGAGTAGCAGTGGCTTGTCCATAAGTAAGTCACGCCAGGACACAAAATTGTGAATTTGTGACAAATTGGAAGAAACAAAATCATAACAAGCCAGCAACATGTCATCATGAATAGATTGAAGTATAAAAAAATGTATGGAGTTCAACTGGTTCTACCACTAAAAGGTTTGGTACTTGATTTCAAAATCGGTATTACTTAAAATTTGTATTACATTCACAAATACTAACAATCCAATTATGATATTCAGAAATGGGATGGATATCACACAAAAATAGCAGCCAAACACATATAAGCCTCCCACATTACCTTAAAACTCCTTCGGTGTGAGCTTAGGACAGAATCCCAGAAACATCGCTCACACACATTTTACTGGTTAGATCCAAGAGCCTATGTGTCTCTTCATCCAACTGAACGTTGTCCTTTTTCATCCTCTCGGCAACAATGAGAGGCATTTTACCAGCCGCAGCATAAGTTTTCAGAAATAGGTTATATATATTAGTATTCACATGTCCAGCATCTCGAAGGATAACCAACAATTGTTCTGCTCCTTCAATATGAACTTGCTCCTGCATGACTGTGAATGCTTCTTGTACTAACACGGGATCAGGAATCCAAGTTTTCACACTAGATATAGCTTTCCTAAAATAATACAGAAATTTTTTTACATCGCTCTTTTTCAAATACCCCCTCGTAAGTAGCTCCCATGTCGTGTAAGTAAAACAGACACCCTTTTCCACTAACTGATTACAAAAAATTTCAGCCATTTCCATCTGGCCTCGGTCAACATATGAAGTAAGAAGTAAGTTTGAAACTCTGACATCATTGGTACCCGAAACAGATTCCCACTCCCTATAGAGATTCTCAACTCCAGCAAAGTCTCCAAGCTTCACAAGTGATGATATCATGCAAATGTACTCTTCATCACTCATTTTACGAAAGCAATCCTTCATTTTCTTCCATATCCGATTAACTTCATCCACATTCCCCATGTTTGCATGCAAACTCAGAAGAGAAGAATATGCAGCTCGAGTTTTCCGCCAGGTTCTCTTCTCCATTTCTTTCAAAGTAGATGCTGCTTTTTCTAAACAATCATCCTTTATGTTAGCATTTCTTATGTACAAATTCGTCAAAGTACTATACGTTACCCAATCCGGGTCTACTCTTGCCTTCTTTAACTGAAGCAGTACCCTTTCTGCAGTCTCGACGTCATTTTCCGAAGCACATGCAGTTAACAATAAATTGAAGGTAACAACATCAGGAGAAGTATTAATCTTTAGTTCCTCAAAAAGTTTAGGAACCTTATCTATCTTCCCTTTCGAGATGTAGAGAGACATCATGTGATTATAAGGCAAAGGACTTCGCATGAAACCACATTCCGACATTTTTGACACAAGCGCCTCAGCTTTATCAACCAAATTATTTCGGACATAGGCATGGAGAAGAGCGGTGCAGGTCGGTTGGCCTCTCATCTTATCGGGAAGATCCTCAAAGAATTTTTCTGCGCTGTTTAAACCGCGAACTTTGGTTATCAAGTCCAAGTGAACGGCATAGTCTCCTTCCACTAGCTTGATATCATTTTGCAATGTCATCCATTCACATACCTGCATTTGCAATAACAAAACAAAACTCCAATAATACATAACCACTTTTTCCAATTCTCCAAGCAACAGTGTTTATACAAAATAGACTCAATTCTTAGTGTGTGTTTGGATTCTAGGGTTGCAAAAATGATTTTTATTTATTTTTACACCTATCATCACTGCATAATGAGTCAAATTCGAATTAATACATGATTGTGAAAATGCGTTGAAAAAACGAACCTCGAGCGCGTGTTTGTAGCGCTTGTTCTTGCGGAGTTCGCGAATCATACGATTGAGCTGGTACTTGGAGGGGAGCGTGTGGCCTTCTTCCTTCCATTTGTTGATTGTGATGACTGCGCTTCGTTTTGGATACACAAGGCTGAGAAGCCTGCGTCCTAGTGTGTCTCCGCCGCCGCCGCCGACGGGGTTGGCGGTGGAGAGGCCTCTTCGTGCGGCTTCGGAAGAGAAGTGGCGAGCGACTGTGAGGTATCTTCCGATGGAACGCAGCGACATTTGGGTTTTATTAAAGTCTCAAAAGATAGAAAAAAATTCATTCGTTCGCCCTTTGACCTGTGAACGGCTCCTTCCTTAGTCCTAAGGTCTCTATTAATTTTTTTTTAAATGATTTTGTTTGGTAAAAAAAAAATCTTAAATATCAATGATAAGTAATTTGGTACCGATATCTTTAGTATAAATTGTGATAAAATTTAAATTTATTTTAAAATAAAATAAAATAATAAAATAACGTGTCATTGAATAATATATTTTGATTGATTGAAGGTACGATATCGGAGATCTCACTTTTTTTTACCACTTTGTTCGGTTTTCGTGACTAATCAGGCTTAAGAATCAGTTTTAATATTAAATATTTTTAATCTTTTTCCGATGGCATTTGTTGGGGAATGAAATCGTGATCTTCTTTATAAAAATGATTTTTTTTTAATTATAAATAAATTTTTCATGAAAGTTTTAAATAAGAATTTGGTTCGAATAATTATTCTTAAAATATTATTATAGATATTTTATCATTTTATTAAAACTTTCTTTTAGATATTAAAATTTGAAAAAATCACTTACTATTGAAATTATTTTAAATAATTTTTCATAAAATTATTTTTTAGATACAAACGAGTCCTTATTACTGATGTAATCGAATGTACTTGTGATGCGGTTTGGGCGATTTTGACGGTAAAAGTAATTCAAACCACACGAGAGGAAAAAAAACGTGTTAATGCAGTTTGGGTTGGTTCGATTTTTTTTTTTTACATTATTTATATTGAGTCATACATACATATATAGAGGTGTTTGTCATTGTTTTTGGTAAATCAAATCACGAGTTTTCATTCACTTAAAGCATTAAACTCGAAAAAAATCTTAAGATATATTATGCAATAGATTTGAGAAAACATGTTTTTGATTTGAATATGGAGGAATTGGAAAGAACTTCCCAATAAAAAACAATGCAGGGATCGTTCAAAAAGATAAAGTAGACGAAGAAGACTATAAAAGTAAGTAAATAAATGCTTGTATTAAAAACATAAATATATAGACGAAGATTCATACATATTTCCTCATAAACTTTTTTCTCATTATGACTTGGATACTCGATTTCAATAGGAAATAATGGTAATTTGAGAACCTTGATTACATGAATGAAATTTGCTTATATAATACATCATGATAACTATCGATAATGGTATTTTCTTCGGCACTCAACACATACACCATTACGTGGCATTCTGTCTAATACTTAGTTTCCACAGTTTGATCTTTGATATGTCTCTAAATTGTTATTATTGTTAAAATCGTCTTCATAACCTTTAACATCTTTTGTCGAGGGGTTTCTCTATCGAGCTCCGTAATGGTGTCAACATGTCCCTAGATCGCTTAGTCTTTGGCCTGAAAACATACTAAGTCTCAGAACACCTGAAAAGCAAGTCGAACTCTCCACCTTTACATCAAACATTTGTGTCGAAATGTTAACATAATGCGAACTTTTTCGGAATTCTAAACGTGTTTTAAGAAAGAGTGAACATAATATCTTGGATATGTTCCTGAGACTCTTCTAAACCAATCATAGTGGATTTCAACATAGTGTTGAAAATCACAAACTAATAGATGCCCCAAAAATCCCAATTTCGATCATGTTCGTTAGATGGAAGAAATGCGGCATTTTTAGTAATGCCGCGACATTATTCACAACAGTTTACATACGTCATCATCATCATGATCACTTCTACCAAATAGTCACTTCAATGAACTTGTGTGCACTCAACCATCATGATTCCAACTTTTCAAGCCATCGTAGGCCACAAAATTAACTCTCATTAAAAGAAAATAATTTAATTTAATCTTTACTTTAAAAATTAAAATGCCACTTGTCCAGATTTTTAGAGGGAAATTAAGAAAATGTCCTCCACGTCTATATATGCACCTTCCTTTCTTCCTTGTTCCTTTTCCTACTTCTTCTTCTCATAACCTTAAGAACTCACATCTCTTGTAATCTTTATCTTTAACAATCTTTCCTTCTTCAACTCAAACCTCAAAACAATGGCTTCCTCCTCGAAATAACTTCCAATGTCTTATGTTACTGATGTTACTGCTCTGATTCTCCCTGACGGTCGCACCTATGTCCCTGAACCATCATTGGATAAAGAAACATCCATGATCTGTGTAACACCCCCTTTCTATACCCCAAATAATCAAATAATCATTTAGGCACATATTAAAATTCCATTAGAGTATAATTAGAAACATAGTATAAAAGAGGTATGTCACATTATACATGAAATTAAAACATCCAACACCTGCTCAACAATAGATATGCAACAGTGGAGTAGCTAAATACTTGCACCCACATCTCAATATTTAGAATAAAAGCGGAAAATATAAACAATGAATAACATCAAACATATATACATATATATATATATATATATATATATATATATATATATATATATATATATATATATATATATATATATATATATATATATATATATATATATATATATATATATATATATATATATATATCATCAAGTTTGATTCACCAACATAATTCATGTTTACATAAACATCCATCACCAAGATACATATACAAATGCACCACAAAAGGCATCACAACCAAAATCCCTAGCTACTCGGTGCTACATATCAGAGCCGACCGACATGAGTGATTTTTGAAAACGTAGTATAGCGACAATGACTCGAATCGTCTCACAAGGATTCTTGATCTTATTAACTAACGATAGTAACGATTAATGGGGGATTTTTGAATTTGATTCAAAACGGAAGAAGAAAAAGTGATTAAAATTAAGTGATTATTAAAATAAGCTGAAACGGTTAATCTGCTGTTTTAATTTCCCAACTTATCATCGACCCAAATAATTCCTAATTCCTAAGCGGACTCTATTTCTTTTTCGATTATAATAACAATTAAACAAGCATAATTGATATTATATGATAAATATTCCTAATTTCCGAATTAAGCAAACGGATGAAATATATCAATCGTGAATTAAGCAAACACGATAAACATACGCAAATTAAGCAAACGCGATTAAAGTATAGGAACATGCAATCATCGAAATAAATCAATCTAACCTTAGATAAATCGAATTAAGCAAACAAGATATCAAGATCAGAATTGAAAGGAAATAGATTAATTGGAAAATATAAGAACCTCAAAGTGTCGGCGAAAACCGATTACAGCAGATTAATCCTTGGAATTAGTTCTCCATAATTCGTCTCTTTGAGCGTAAAAAATAAAATCCTAAAAAGTGTGTTTTTTTAGAGCAGCTGCGGCTGCTAGGTTAAATAGAAAACCTAAAAACCCGTTTACAACCCAACTGGGTCAAATACATAACCCAGGCCCAATTCTAAATAACCCGAAACTGAATAAAACTAATGCAGCAGCTTCAAACGAAATTCTGGAAAATATGACTCCGAATCTGACTTTGACTCCAACACGAAAGTTGTAGCTCTCTCTCTCTTAGCTTTCCATCGACTAGTAGAACGCCTCAATCAGATTCCTAGAACTCCGGTTATGATCATTTCCGTAAAAGCTATTAAAGCTAAAAATTAAGTACGAAAATCAAATTAAACCAAAAATAAAATAAATTTAAAAAAAACAAATTAAAATATAAAAATAAACAAAGAAAACTAAAGAAATGCCTAAGTGCAATCATGTAGGAATGTGCACCAAAATGCATTGATCAAATTCCACCACACTTAAACTTTTGCACTCCGAGCAAAAAATAAACTCAAGACTCAAGAAACACAACATCATTCAGATACTCATTCTATGCTACAAACTCTTCTTCGATTAAGATAGCATCGATAGGTACTAATCTTACACACTAAGGATATCGTAAGAACACAAATCCGCAATTGTGCGGTCATTATCCTCCATCATATACAAACCATTTCGAATCAGTTATTATGCCTAAGCCTAACTTATTCATCCTCCTTTTTGCTCTCTTTCATTCAAGTGCAATCACATTAAGCCCGTTATCTATTCATACACACGGTAAATAAGTTTGTTAGTGACTATGATCCATATCTTGACAATATTTTAAAGTTACTTTAGTAACAACAATTTTTTTTTCTTAAGGTTTCACATCTGTTAGGCTAAATGACCGGGTGAGGGTCACCTAACTTATAAGGCGAATTCCTATTCAGATTTATTTTTAAGCGCAAGATCATTCACTTATTTGCATCAACTTAATTACTTAGTGTATGATTTTTAGATGGTGCTGACTGCTATATAAACTACTTAAGAGCTATTAAAGGATGAGAACTCAAGGTTATGGCATAACAAGCATTCAAAATGATTTCCATATTCAGGAGACTTAAGGTGTTAAAACGATACCGATCTTATGAACTTTTCCCAAGTCTCCACAACTAACCTTAAAACAATCTATAGCCTAAAACTTTTTTTTAAATGTCTAGTGTTTCTAAAATAAAACAAAACAAACAAAAACAAAGAAAATAAATTATTCTCTCCCCCGCACTTAAAACAAGCATTGTCCTCAATGAAAGGACATAAATATAAAATAAGAGAGAGAGAAAGGAAAGAACACACCCGAGTAGTCAAGGTGGATAAGTGATCACATAAGAAGCATTTCCTAAAGAGAGCTCTTCTACAGTCTCTTCTTCCAAAGTGGGGATCTCATAGAGTAACTTTGGGTAGTATCCATTAATCTTGGAGTTTTTATTAGTGCCTTCGCCTTTTATTCCAGGATCAAAGAAGAATCTTCGATAAGTAAAAGTGTTGAATGTGCAGGTGATAGTGACCTCCTTTTCTACAACTTCAAGAATCAAAGGATTAAGGGGTTGCCTCACTACTTTTGTTCCATCTTCAATTGAGATACTATGCATACTCATGGATGGGCTAATATCACAAGTGTCAACTAAAGTCCATCCAATTCCCTTCTTATGTTCCTGTAATGATTTATCTTCCTGCACAAATTCAAATAAATTATTAGGAAGTGGCTTCAGCTCTAAAGAGAGAGATTTCTCGATGGATGGTTTGTTCCGGGAAGCCGGGGTATCGAGAGCTTCATTGACATGAACAACTTCATTTGCAACCTAATTTGCAGTAAGAATATCAACTTGCAAGGCAACCTCAACTTCAGCACAAACAGAGCAAATTTTAGTGTCAGTACAAATATCACAAGAGTAAACATCATTAAAATCAGACAATGATGGAAAATCAGCTGCAAACAAATTAATACAAGTATCATCAACAGTTTTAGAAGGCAACTCTATTTGAAAAATAGAATGTTCTCCCGAAGGATGTTGGTTTGATCCTTGAGTTTGCTGCATGACATTTATCGAAGTGGTAAGTTGATCAAGCTGTATTTGCAAAGTCTGAAAATTAGAATCTATTTGTTGTTGATTCTTGATATTATTTGTAGCCATCTGGTTTACAAGATCCTCTAGTGAAGGTTCAGAAGGTGCAGAGCACACAACCTGAAATTCATTCATATGCTTATGTGGATCCTCACCTGCAAAACCATTAAAACTTGGCAACAAGTGTGTTAAACCAAATTTCAATTCGAAAGGTGCATCAACAACAGGATATTCAATACATAAAGCATTATAATTCACAAATTCAGCCAGTTCTCTCAGAGTTCTTTGATCAGTCATGATATGATTATAAATTTTAACACATAATCAAATAAAACCACTGCAGATTTAAAAAGAATGGAAAAAAAATAAAAGTGATTAAAATAAAATCTAAAAAATATAAAAATAACGCTAAAAATCTAATTAAATCAAATAAAGTTCGCACAAAAACTTTTAGATTTTTTTGAAAATATGAAAAGAGAAAATAAATCAAATCAAATAGAAAAACGCAAAATTTGCGATTTTGAGGGTCAAAATCTTTTAGAATTCAATTCTAAAAGAGTATTGTTCTTCGATTTATTTCTGATTTTCTGGAAAAATAAATTGGAGCAAATCGAAACAGTAGCTTCCAACTTACCTGAATGGCTGGAAAACTTATCACTATACTGCAACCGGTATTGCAACCCTGAAATCAACAAACACAAACAAAAAAATGGCAAGAAAACTATACCTATAACTATAAAACCGGCTAATAACAACAAGAATCCCCGACAACGGCGCCAATTTAATTCGCGTGTCGCGCGCGGATCAAAACGAGTGATTTTTGAAAACGTAGTATAGCGACAATGACTCGAATCGTCTCACAAAGATTCTTGATCTTATTAACTAACGATAGTAACAATTAATGGGGGATTTTCGAATTTGATTCAAAACGGAAGAAGAAAAAGTGATTAAAATTAAGTGATTATTAAAATAAGCTGAAACAGTTAATCTGCTGTTTTGATTTCCCAACTTATCATCGACCCAAATAATTCTCAATTCCTAAGCGGACTCTATTTCCTTTTCGATTATAATAACAATTAAACAAGCGTAATTGATATTATATGATAAATATTCCTAATTTCCGAATTAAGCAAACAGATGAAATATATCAATCATGAATTAAGCAAACACGATAAACATACGCGAATTAAGCAAACGCGATTAAAGTATAAGAACATGCAATCATCGAAATAAATTAATCTAACCTTAGATAAATCGAATTAAGTAAACAAGATATCAAGATCAGAATTGAAAGGAAATAGATTAATTGAAAAATATAAGAACCTCAAAGTGTCGGCGAAAACCGATTACAGTAGATTAATCATTGGAATTAGTTCTCCATAATTCGTCTCTTTGAGCGTAAAAAATAAAATCCTAAAAAGTGTGTTTTTTTAGAGCAGTTGCAGCTGCTAGGTTAAATAGAAAACCTAAAAACTCGTTTACAACCCAACTGGGTCAAATACATAACCCAGACCCAATTCTAAATGACCCGAAACTGAATAAAACTAATGCAGCAGCTTCAAACGAAATTCTGGAAAATATGACTCTGAATCAGACTTTGACTCCAACACGAAAGTTATAGCTCTCTCTCTCTCTCTCTCTCTCTCTCTCTCTCTCTCTCTTAGCTTTCCATCGACTGGTAGAACGCCTCAATCAGATTCCTAAAACTCCGGTTATGATCATTTCCGTAAAAGCTGTTAAAGCTGAAAATTAAGTACGAAAATCAAATTAAACCAAAAATAAAATAAATTAAAAAAACAAATTAAAATATAAAAATAAACAAAGAAAACTAAAGAAATTCCTAAGTGCAATCATGTAGGAATGTGCACCAAAATGCACTGGTCAACACGCTTCACAAAAAGACCTCCAGCATACCTACTCTGAAATGCCTCATAGCGCATCATAAATCAACAGAAGGGTGAGAAATATTATCATAATAACAATGCATATAATTATATATCTTAGCATATAAATACATATTTAATACATTCTCACCATAATTCATCTCCAATCACACATATACATCACAATGTATTAATATACATATATATACATATATAAAAATCAAGCATATTCATCATGCATACTTCCACCATTTCCATCACTCCACATAAACATACATATTCATGTTTACTCATCAATGCACAAATACAAAGATGAAAAAATGAAAATCATAGAGACCGACTCACGACTCTATGCAAATGCAATACGGTACCGACTCAATCATCTCAAGTTCACTCAGGAACTTACTGGAACCATCGCTCGTTACCAATGTAACTCCCCGTCGGGCCTACGATGTTCACCCATTGCTCATACCCCATATGGGCACACAATGTTTATGGATTTCTCACACCCCACACGGGCACACAATCTGATTGCTCACACCCCACATGGATACACAATCATTCGTGATCATTTCACCCATTGCTCACACCTCACATAGGCACACAATGTTTATGGATTTCTCACACCTCACACGGGCACACAATCTGATTGCTCACACCCCACATGGACACACAATCATATTGAAATCATCGCTCACACCTCACATAGGCACACGATGCTACAACGGACTCACATTAGAATGCCACAACACAAGAATGTACATCATTATGCTTCACATACAAAATGACTCAAACACTCTTGAAAATGCATACATATTCACAATATAATCATGCATTCATCTTATACAATCACATACAATCTACATACATTCACATCAATTACGCCAAACGGCAAAGAATCTTTCACAATCAACATGCATTCACGTTTAGTTCGAACAACGCATTTATGTTGCCAAACGGCCACAACACACAATCAAATTCCACAATTCCTTAATTCACATAATTACGATTAATCGGAAAAGTCGGGTAAAAATCGGTTAAAAATAATATTTTTCGACATTATGAGAAAATACATAATTTTAGCTTCAAAACGATATGTGGAACACTAAAAACGGATAACCGGTTCAAAAGTTACGAAAGAAAACATAATTCTTTAAAAGAAACACAACTCAACCTGAAAGTTACAGTTCGCGGGGCAAACCTTGTTCGCGGGTCAAACCTTGTTCGCGGGGAGAACTGGGAAAAGTTCTTCAGTTCGCGGGGCGAACTTAGCAGAAACCTCAAAAACATCAGCTACGGAAAACTATCCCAAACCCCCCCCCCCAAAATCCGTCAAAACTTCACCAATTCAGTGGAAACAAAACACAAACATGATGGTCATCACATACTAACAATCATACTACATTTTAATTGAGTTTTAACCGTTTAAATCACCGATTTTAGGATTTCTCACAAAATACCCTAAAAACTCATAACCTCTAAACTCAACCACAACAAGAACACATCCAAACAATCACATACATAATGATACACATTGATAAGATAATAAGATTTCACACCCTTACCTGATTGATTTGATTCCTAGGAGCTATCTTGAAGATTTCTTAGCTTTTCCTATTTTCCTCCTCTTCCTCTTTCTTTCTATCTCTCTTTTCTTTCTCTTTTCTACTATTATATATTTTCTTTCTATTTCTTTTCTTTCCACCCAAATATTCATTTTCTCACAATTCCTATTTCCACTTAAATTTCTAACTTATCATGAATTAGGAAATGTCTAAAATACCCTCCATTCTAATTTTCCCAAAAACTCTCAAAAACGGCAAAATAACATAACATGTCAACATATCATATTAACATACCAATTTTGAAAATAAAATAATTCACTCAATTTAAATAAAAGACTCAACAAAAATATGAAATAATCGGAATCGGGGCGTTACAACTCTCCCCTACTTTAGAAATTTTCGTCCTCGAAAATATTACCTGATTCAAACAACTCCGGATACGACTCTCGCATCCCACTATCTAATTCCCAAGTCATATTGCCTTCCGAAACGCCTCCCCACGCTACTTTCACAAGCGCAATATCCTTGCCTTTTAGCTTAAAGCCCACACAAGTAGGTTTATAAATAGAACCCTTGTGAAGAAGCTCAGAGTTGTTTTAGAAACCCTGGTCGTATTCCTTTTTCTTCTTCTTTCACTCTAAACCTTCAATCGTAACCAGCTAGCACTGTGACTGAAGGAAGTTGTTCGTGTGGACAGAGTAGAGCCGTTGTTCGTCGTACAACGCTCGTGATCAAATCAGAATCAAAGGTTTCAAGCGCGACAAAAGATAAATATTTTATCACAGATCATGACCTTTCGTAAGGATCTCTAAAGGGAAAATTTTGTTTTCCGCTGCGTTTATATCGCAAATTTCCCTTCAGTAAAAGCCTCAAAGTTGGAATCTTAAGTAGACATATGTTGTTGTATCATATGTTATTGCTCCGTTTGTGCAGCTTCAAATGACTCTCGCCTTTTACACTTCTCTGCATACCTCTCGTCTTGCCTCAATTGCATATTCTGAAGCATTGTCATGATAACGGAAGAATCGGTAAAACCATCACCAACATTATTACCATGGACGTCTCCATAAGAAGAATCTTCCATTGTAGAATCCCCCTTAGAGACATAGTAAGGAACCTCCATAGGTTGCTCATTATTCATATGAGTGTCATCTGCATCATCACCAAATTTACCAGGATCGTCATATTTGTAAGTCTTTTTGCCATGCTTACTTAAGTGAAGATAGTATGCCCTACATTTGATGACCCAAAAGTAGTTCATGTTTGTTAAGGTACGCTGAGAGAACTCTTGAGACGAGCCAGAAGATTTATATATAAGATTTGACATACCAATGTCAAAGTAGTTCAAAATCATAGCAATCATAGAGGGATAGTAGAATGATGTTCCTTTGTTGCAAGCTTTGACACAAAACATGCAATATACAAGTAGTGAGGCCAATTAATTTTGAACTTATGAAAAAGAATATAAACTAGATGAATCTCAGCAAAGTATATTCTTGAGTACCCACCATTCTCTGGCCACAAGATTTGAGACACCAACCGCATCAGAATTCTTAGTACCATATTCAATTGGCCAATCGTAATAGGATCATAACATTCATCATCACAAGAGCTTTAAGTATCTCATTCACATGAGCACCCCAATCAAAGTTAACACGAGTATTGTTATCTATCACCAATGGGGCAACCTCGTCATAAATATTAGCATCAAATATAGTAATACAAAATAAGGGTTTCTACAGGTCATTTGTAAACTGATAAATCTTGTTACCTATAGAGAACTTGAAGCAAGAACCTTGCATATCATGTAGCCCTAAGTAAAATATGTGAATAAGGTCCTCATAATAATCCTGAGTAAGCTGTATGAAATAGTCAACATGTCGATGCTCAACAAGCTTAACAACATTTGGTATATCCAAGCAACCAACCGTAACCGACTTCCACATAAATCGTTTCACTACAAGACGGTTTTAATGCTTTAGCTCAAAATACTTGACATACTTCTTGGATTCCACGAGGAACTCTCGAATAAAACCAAAACGCTCTTACCACTTTTCTCTTTGTACAAGCACTTGAAAGTGTGATTAATAATGTATCCAAGAGATAATTGATTGATTATCATCCTTGTTCTTGGACTTTTGTAATGCCCAAATATTTAATTATTTATCTAATAGAATATTTAATTATTTATTTGTGTTTATTCGGTTGATTTTGTGTTACGGTGAATTAAGTCGTTAAGTCGGAATATTAATTCGGAAAGTCGTGGAAATAATATTAGAAGTAATATTATTGTTGTTGGAGTGTGTTGGTTAGTGGGCTAGAATTCATGTCTGAATTAACAATTAGATGGGTGCATTATTTAGGCGTATTAGTTGAATTAATAGAATAATAATATTTGATAAAAAGAAATAGAAGATAGAGAGTTAGTTTTTATCAGTAAGTGGAATTAGAATAAAGCATAACACGATCGTGAGAAAAGAGACCGTGGGAGAGAAACTACAATCGGAGCATTTTCGCGGAATCCGATCGAGTTAGGGCTTCCTTTAATTCAAGGTAAGGGTGAGTTCGATTTTTATAACCGGATATGATAATTGGTACTAAGATTGGGTAGTTTTGTGTGTTGCTATGAATTGTTTGAATTATTTGATGTTACTGTGATAATATCTTCTTGGGTAATTGTTTATTTGTCGATGATGATAAAGTTGTTATTAAGTTAAATTATTTCTTGATTTTATAAATACTGATTGTTGAAATGTTGATGTGAATTTGTGAATTTCTGGAACGACTAAGTTGGGGACTACGACACTGTGTGCAAGTGCACGGGTGGCGCAGGCCACCCATAATTTTGAAGGAGACATGTGGTGGGAGCCACGTTAGGTGGTGGTGGGAGCCACCTGCTCCCTCACATGACATGGCGCAAGCCATCATGTTTGGTGCCAGCCACATTATGTGGCAACCAAAAGGAGTAATGTGGCGCTGACCACATTGTTAGTAGGCCAAGGGTGGCGTAAGCCACCCATAAAGTAAGGGAGACATGTGATTTCCACCTTAATCCATTATTATGTAATTAATAATATAAAAAACTAATTGTATTACTTGTATAAGATTTGATGAAATAATATTTAAACATGTTTCCTTTGAGAAGTAGATATAGAATCAATTAAATTATGAAGGACTAATATTGGAGATAAGAATTGCTATAGTTGTAACACCCCATTTTTATACCCAATTAAGCAATTAAATCATTTAGGCACATATTAAAAATTCCATCAGAGTAATATTTGAAACATGGTATAAAAGGAGCAATGCCACATTATACTTGAAAATTTAAAACATACAACACCTGCTTATTAAGATATGCAACAAACGAGGTAACTTGCAAACACAAAGGATTTCATCCTTACACCCGTATTCATTTAATTCAAATAACAGCGGAAACCACATAACAATTTCAAACTTATATATTTATCATAAATATATCCACAAGTTTGAATCACCAAAATAATGTCATGTTTACATAAAACATCTATCATCAAAATACAGATACAAATGCATTCACAAAAAGGCATCAAGCCGACCCTAGCTACCCGGTGCTACATATCAGAGCCGACCGACCAAAAGATGAAGACGAGCTTCACAAAAATACCATCCAGCAACCTACTCTGCAATGCCTCATAGAGCATCATAAAACAGCAGAAGGGTGAGAAACATTATCATAATAACATTGCATATAATTATATATTCTCAACATATAAAATGCATATAAAACATATTCTCACCACAAATCATCCCTCATCACCTATACACATCGCAACGTGTACATACACAAATCAAGCATATTCATCATGCACCAATTCACTAATTCACATAAACTTATATTATTTATGGTTATTCCTCAATTCTATTCATTCCGCATAAACATACGTCTAGCTATGTTTAATCACACATATACATTACAAATGTATAAATCACATACATATACATATATCAAACATGCATATATATAAACAAGTATGTTTCATCACATATACTATTATCTCTATAATACTCCAAATAAACATATGCACATTCATGTTTATTTATGTATATCATAATTAAAATGATAAAATGCAACTCATAGAGACCGACACACGACTCTATGCAGATGCAATGCGGTACCGACTCAACATTTCAGCAAGTTCACTCAGGAACCAAATAGAATCATCGCTTGTTACCTAAAGTAACTCCTCGTCGGGCACACGATGTTCCCCATTGCTCACACCCCACATGGGCACACAATGTTTATGGATTGCTCACACCCCACACGGGCACACAACCTGATCGCTCACACCCCACATGGACACACGATCAATGTGAATAAATCACCCATCGCTCACACCCCACATGGGCACACGATGTTTCTGGATTGCTCACACCCCACACGGGCACACGATGTTTCTGGATTGCTCACACCCCACAAGGGCACACAATTTGATCGCTCACATCCCACATGGGCACACGATCGTGTTGTAGTCATCGCTCACACTCCACATGAGCATAAGATGCTACAACGGATTCATAAAGAATCCCACAACACAAGAATGCATACATTATGCTTTACATGCAAAATGACACACAACATTCTTGAAAATGCATACATTATTCACAATATAATGATACACTCAACTCATTCAATTAACATACATTGACATTCAATTCAAGCAATGTATTCATATGCCAAACGGCCACAACATCACATCAAACCCACATTTCCATAATTGACTTATTTACGTTTTATCGGAAAAGTCGGGTGAAAGTTGGCTAAAAATTACATTTCTTAGCATCATTAATTTCTACACGTTTTTAGCTTTGAATCGATATGAAGAACGCCTAAAACGGATAACCTAAACTAAAGCTACAGATTAAAAACACAAAACCTCTAAAAACCTATAGGCTCGCTGAGCGCCCTCTCGCTCGCTGAGCGAGGAAATCCCTGGAACTTTCACTGAGCGAGGGATTTCTCGTTGAGCGACCACTGCGATTTCCAGAATTTCTCAGCTGCGAACAGTCAACTCCAAAACCTCCAAAACTCAACCAAACTCTACTATTCATGATCAACAACATGTATCTAACAACATACTTCAATTATAACTATTTCTAACCGATTAATCCACCAATTTCTCACATTTTCACTAAAACCCTAACTATTCATCTTCTCTAAACTTCATCAAAATCAAAACCCAATCAACCAAACACATACATAATCATACACAATATTAAGATAACAATGTTTATCACCTTTACCCGATTATTCCAATTCCTAGGAGCAATCTTGATGAATTTCAAAGTTTTCCTCCTTCTCTCTTCTCTTTTCTCTTCTCTTTTCTTTCTTCTCTTTTTATTTCTATTTCCTTTTCTTTTCTCTTTCTCCTAACTTATATTATTTTCTCTCTATTTCCTTACTAACTATTCTTTCCACCAAATATCATTTTTCTCACAAAAATATAATTCCATCTAATTCTAACTTATCACTAATTAACAAAAGTCTAAAATGCCCTCTTATCCAATTTTACCCAAAAATTCACAAAACGGTAAAATCACATTAACACATCAACATATCATACCATCATGTTAATTCACAAATAAAACAATTATCATTCAATTAAAATAAAAGACTCCACAAAATGGGAATTATCGAATCGGGGCGTTACAACTCTCCCCCACTTTAGAAATTTTCGTCCTCGAAAATATTACCTGATTCAAACAACTCCAGATACGACTTGCGTATTCTACTCTCCAATTCCCAAGTCATATTGCCTTCCGCAGCGCCTCCCCACGCCACTTTCACAAGCGCAATACCCTTGCCTCTTAGCTTCTTAATTTCACGATCCAAAATCCTAACCGACAAAGCTTCCACCGTAAGGTTATCGCTTACTTCAACCTCGTCCATAGGAATAACATGTGACGGACCCGGAACATACTTCCGAAGTTGCGAAACATGGAACACATCATGCAAATTCGAAAGATTCGGAGGCAATGCCACACGATAAGCCACAACACCAACTCGTGCAGTAATCTGATACGGCCCAATAAAACGAGAAGTCAACTTCTTCGACTTCAAAGTACGACCCACACCTGTAACCGGTGTAACTCTCAAAAACACATGGTCGCCTTCCTGAAACTCAAGATCCTTCCTTCTCTTGTCATGATAACTCTTTTTCCTACTTTGAGAAGCTCTCATCTTCTCCCGAATAAACTTTACTTTTTCCATCGTTTGTTGTACCATCTCCGGTCCAACTACCGTTCTTTCCCCGGTTTCATGCCAACACAAAGGTGTTCCACATCTACGACCATACAAAGCCTCAAATGGTGCCATATCAATACTCGAATGAAAACTGTTATTATAGGTGAACTCAATCAACGCTAAATAATTATCCCAAACACCACCTTGCTCTAGCACACAAGCACGCAACAAATCCTCCAACGATTGAATTGTCCTCTCGGTTTGACCGTCCGTTTGCGGATGGTAAGCCGAACTCAATCTTAGCTTAGAACCCAAATCCTTTTGCAAGCTTTCCCAAAACCTCGATGTGAATCTAGGATCTCTATCTGATACAATACTCTTAGGAACTCCATGTAACTTCACAATCACAGAAACATAAATCTTGGCTAGCTTCTCCAATGGATAACTTATATCAATCGAAATAAAGTGAGCAGATTTAGTAAACCTATCCACAATTACCCAAATAGCATTATGACATCTCTGCGTATTCGGAAAACCTGTAACAAAATCCATCGATATACTATCCCATTTACATTTTCAGAATATCCAACGGTTGCATCAAACCACTAGGCTTCTGATGTTCCACTTTAGACTTCTAACAAGTCAAACGCGCATAAACAAAATAAGCTACATCTCTCTTTAATCCAGACCACCAAAAGATCTTCTTTAAATCTTGATACATCTTATTCGCTCCCGGATGAATACTTAAATTACTTCGGTGTCCCTCTTCCAATATCATCTTTTTCAACTCCTCATCATCGGGAATAAAAACACGACCACGGAATCTCAAAACTCCAAAACTATCAACCTTGAAATCCTCATTCTCATTCATCATCAAATCGACAAATTTCAAATCCAACTTTTGCTTTTTCACAAACGGTTGCAAGAAAATCATTCGTAACATGTAGCATACCAAGTCTCACACTTCTCGGTGTCATCTCGCAAACCAAACTCAAATCTCTAAAATTCTCCAAAAGTTCTCATTCTCTTATCATCAATGCAGACATATGTAACAACTTGTGACTCAAGGCATCGGCCACCATATTCGCCTTACCCGAATGGTAATTCAAACCAAAATCATAATCCTTCAAAAGTTCTAACCATCTCCTTTGTCTCATGTTCAATTCCTTTTGATCAAATAAATACTTCAAACTCTTGTGATCACTAAAAACTTCAAATCCCGCACCATAAAGATAATGCCTCCAAATTTTTAGAGCAAAAACCACGGCCGCTAATTCCAAATCATGTGTAGGATAATTCTTTTCATGCACCCTCAATTGTATTAAAGCATAAGCTACAACTTTTCCATCTTGCATCAAAACACCACCTAACAATGAAGCATCACAAAACACCACAAATGGTTCCGTCGGATTCGGAAAAATCAAGACCGAAGCCGTTGTTAACCCTCTCTTAGGTTCCACAAAACTCTCTTCACAATCAATATCCCAAATAAAAGCCTTTCCCTTACAAGTCAACTGCGTTAACGGAAGTTCCAACTTTGAAAATCCTTCAATAAACCTCCGATAATAACCCGCCAAACCTAAAAAGGTTCGAATCTCCGTTACCGATCTAGGAACTTCCCATTGCATTACCGTATCAATCTTGGATGGATCCACACTAATACCACCATCGGAAATAACATGCCCAAGAAAACTTACCTTCGACAACCAAAACTAGCACTTTGACAACTTAACATACAATTGCTTCTCTTTCAAAATATGTAACACAATATTTAAATGCTCTTCATGTTCTTCTTGAGACTTAGAGTAAATTAAAATGTCTTTGATGAACACAACCACAAAAAGATCCAACTGTTCATGAAAAATACGATTCATGTATTCCATAAACACACCCGGCGCATTAGAAACTCTGAATGGCATCAAGGAATACTCGTAATGACCATACCGTGTTCTAAAAGCTGTCTTTTAGATATCCTCTTCTTTCACATGAATCTGGTGATATCCTGATCTCAAATCAATCTTACTAAAAACACGTGCACCAACCAATTGGTCCATCAAATCATCGATCCTCGAAAGTGGATACTTGTTCTTAATTGTCACCTTGTTCAACTGTCGATAATCAATACATAACCGCATACTTCCATCCTTCTTCTTTACCAACAATACCGGCGCACCCCAAGGAGAAACACTCGGCCTAACAAACCTCTTGTCCAACAAGTCATTCAACTGCTTCTTCAATTCTACTAATTCCGAAGTTGACATACGATACGGTGCCATCGAAATCGGTCTAGTACCCGGAACTAAATCAATAGAAAACTCAACTTCTCTTTTCGGCGGTACATCCTTAATATCGTTCGGAACCACTTCTGGAAAATCACACACCACTGGGAACCTACTTAACTCCATTTCTCTCTCCACTGACAACGATGCAAACAAACCAAACAACTGAGCTTCGTCCACTAAAAGTTTCTTCAACTCTTTCGTGGATAGGAAACTTTCATCTTCATCGTCATCCAAAGAATGAAACCTTACTAACTTATGATAACAATCTATATGAACTCGATTAAATTGTAACCAGTTCATATCCAAGATCACGTTCAAACCTTCCAACGGAAAACAAACTAAATCCATAACAAAATCTTTACCATACATGGTCAAAGAACAACTTACACACACCAAAGAAGTAGTTACCGACCCTGAAGCAGGAGTCTCAATAACCATCTCACCACCCCAAGAAGACATAAACAAATTCAAACGCTTAGCGCACTCAAGAGAAATGAACGAATGATTCGGTCCTATATCAATAATAGTAACTAAAGATGTACTATTAATAAAGCATGTACCTTTAATCAAACGGTATGCACTAGTAGTATCCTTCCCTGCTAATGCAAACACCTTTACGCTCACCTGAGCTTGCTTCGGCTTAGTACACTTAGTACTAATGTGACCAACTTCTCCATAATTGAAGCACTTCACAACATTCCTCCTACACTCGATAGTAACATGTCCAAGGCCTCCACAGTTTGAACATTTCACAATATTCTTCCCACATTCAAAATACTTATGGCCCATATCGCCACACTTGTAACACTTAACGGGACCAGAACTCCCTCCACCAGATCTCTTATCAAAGTTTCCCCTATGCTTGCCCTTATCAGCGGGTGTTGTAAACACCCCAAATTTGCCCTCACTCATTTCATACCATGGCTTGTGATCTTTCATGTTTGCATAAGCATAAGCATACCACCTCATATTGCATTTTTGATTCACTGCATAAGTTCAAGTTCATCTGCATCTAGGGTTTGTGATCTGAGTAATCCAAGAATCCATCTGAGCCATCCCAAAGGCCTCAAAGCTTTTCAAGGGGGTCCATGTGTGTTTTATCATTATATTATGTCCCTCAAAGTTCATGGAAGTCAAGAGATCACAAGAACTGGCAAGGCATGGAAGCAGAGCTAGGGTTTTCACTACACAGATGACCAAAATTAGGGTTTTGGTTTCAGAGGCCTCAACTCCAAACATTTTAGCCATTCTTGTTTCTAATGTTCTTAAGATGTTATAAGGATCATGTGTACCAAGTTTGATGAAGAAATTCATTGTATAAGTCATTTGTTCACTGGGTAACTTCTTGAGCAAGTTAAGTAAAAATCAGGGCATCTAAGGCCCCCAACAATGGAACCAAAGGGGTATTTTCATCAAAATGAAGTTTTATGATCTTTATTTGATCTTAGAAGAGGTTATAAGTTCACAAGATTGAAGATTTTTGAGCCATTTGCAAACTTTCCAAAAATGGAAATGACTTGTAATGGAAACTTTCCATTTTGGGAAAGTTTTTCAACCTCCTCTTTCTCAACCAAAAATGCTTCAAATGAAAAATTCTTGGTCATAAAAGTTGTAGATTAGGTCTTTCCCTTTTCAAAAAGTACAAGAACATGTCTTGATTCATCCTAGAACTCAAAATATGGCCTTTCAAAGTTGGCAAAAATCACATAATTTTCATGTTCATGTCAAAGAGGGATTTTTGCATATTGGCATTTCAAGCTTCTAAATGACCTCTAATGTGCACAAACACTTCATAACATATCAAAGCAACTTCTAAACATCAGAATTGGCCCAAGAATTTGGAATTTTCATGGCTTGATTCACAAGAAATGTCAAAGAGGGAAAGTTGCATAAAGCTTGCCATCTCTTCATCCAAGCATCACAGCTGCCTTTCTTTGATCCAATGCCCCTCCATGAAGCATGTTGAAGCAATCTAGCCACAGAAATAACCTCTGCACAAGCCTATACCTCAAGTACACATAAGTTGACATTTTTGCATTTCCTCCCATACCAATCAAACTGAGCCACCACCCATTCTCTGACCAATCACAACCTCTTATGCAAACCCTAAGGAGACCATTTCATAACACATCAAAGCCTGAAACATTAGAGAACTCAGAATTCACAAAATTATCAAAAACCTTCCCTTCTTCGAAACTCAAAACACATCCATCAAACTTCAAAACAAACTTCACCAATCATCTTCAAATCACTCATAGAACACAAAACACCCCTCACTATGGCTTGAAACCCCCAAAATCCGAAATACGATTTCTGAGTTATCAGAACCAAACATCTCAAACCAGCCAAAACAAACTTGTTCTAAGCCTTTCAGAAGTACAAGGGGGATCATTGGAATGGTTTTGCACAAGAGAGGGGGTCAGAAAGCTCCAAACTGAAAAGCTTCAACTCAGGTATACCTCAAGAACAAATTTTCCAGAAACCTTCTTTTAAGTTTTAGAATGATTCTATATGTTCTCTAGATCACTCTGATATGTTTAGTTTCGAAAATGATTGAGAAATGAGCATGTATGGTTGTTCTGAAAGATTGCCCGAAAATTTTGTTTGATTCGATTCTTGATTTTGATGAAAAATAAATGTTATATGATGAAGGATTCTTGCTTAGGATTAGTTGCCCAAATTGATTTCCCACCCTTGGATCTTATTTAGGTTAGTGCGCGTACGGCTCAGATTAGTTCACTTAAGTTAATTTCTGATTAATTAATTTAATGAAAATCATTTAGCCAGTTTGAATGTGGACCATTGGATAGCGCGCCAAGTCAATTCCCACCATTTTCATTCAAATCTCAGCCATTGGATGCGCTGACTTTCTTTTTTATTCAATTTTAATTCATTTTATTTTATTCTCTTTCTATTTCTTTTGTACAATTTATTAAAAATAGCAAAAATCATCCAAAAAAAAGTTTCCTTTTGCATTTTTGTTTCAAATATTTTTCTTAATCAGAAAATGATTTTTATTTTATTTTTTGCATATAAAAAGTATTTTTAAAATATTTAAATATTATTTTTAATTAATTAAAGTCTTTTAATTAATTAAAAATACATTTAGGTTTCTAAAAATCACCAAAAAAATCATAAATCATCTCATTGCATTTATAAACATTTTCAAACTATTCACATAAATTTCTTTTTAGGTTTGATCATAACTTGAGAATTTTCTTTGAATTAAGGGTCATTTAAATCATATTTTTGAACCCTAACTTGAAAAAATCTTTTCTGCCTAACCAAGAAGAGTTTGAAGATGATTCTTTTTGCATTGTTTTTTGCATATAATGTAGTTTATAGGTCATTTATCTCATGAATGTATCTTAAATTTTCAAATTGATTTGCATTTTTCCCTTTTGAACCATCCAAAAACCCTAGAAACTTAGGAAATTCATAACTTTCAAGTGGTAAGGCTTCTGACCTTCTCCTTTGGGGCGTGACTTAGTGTGGGATTAGGGTTTGTTTGAGTGTGATTTCAAATTTTTATCATGTCAAATGTTTCTGTTTTGTTCATGTGCATCTCATACTTCCATATAACCCTAATTTCTCATGTTCATCTGCATTCATCTTGTATATGCATTCATACATGAACTTTCCATGACATTTCTTGCTTTCATATGTCATACTAGACATCTTAGGACATGTTAGAATCATTCTTGATCATTCCATCATTCATTTGCCATGATTTGCATTCATTTCATTTCACTAACTTTCATGTGGTTTCAAACTTCAAAGCATGCTTACATCACATCTCATCCTTGTATGATCATACACATGCATTTTGTATGTCTTTGCATCATCTCACATGACATTAACATTGCATAATCACTTCTGACTTTGGTCATTTCATCTCATCTCATTTCATGTCATTTCCTTATGCTTCATACTTTATGCATTCATGTTAACATTTTCAGGTGGTAAGTTACTTTGAGAAATGGATTTTCCTTCATTTCTCACTCCTTCTTATCTCTTTCATTTGCATTCTTACTTGTCTTTTAAGTGAATTTGTTCACTTGTGTTCATTCTTTCTCACTTTCCTTATTTAAGTTACTTATCTTCTTCAATGAAGTAAGTAACTTATTTCTTCTGCTTCTCCCTCCTTTCATCTGCTTCTTCCATTGGTGGTTTCCTTGAAGATCTTTCTTAAGCCTTACCAACCATAGGAACATCCAATTATGATAATAATTAGGGTTGTGAGTAGTCCCCCCTAGCTTTTGCCTTTGAGTCTCCTTGAGTCTCTCTCCTCATCTTCAAAATCAGAGACTAAACTCTTAAAGTTCTAGGACTTTGGAATTAGGGTTATGCTTGTATCCTTCTCTTAGGATGGAGTGTATAACTTTAATCCTAAGTGTTAAACCTTTAATTTGTTTAAACCTCTTAATCAAATCATCTTAACAATCACTAAGACTTCATCTTGTAACTTGGGCCTTACATTAGGGTTCTAATTCTTCCTTTATGGTTAAGAAGGACTAACCCTAGTGTTTAATGGACAAGTCCCTCTCAAGTTGTCTTACAAACCATAAAACTCATTTCTTAATCTCATTCCTTAATTAAAATCCACTTAATAAAGGCTTTGTTATATAATGAATTTAATCCCTAACCATGGATTAAGTTGAGGTATCTTCCTCAGCTTAAGTGTTCTCATCTATTATCCTTCTATTAGGATGGTGTAATGAGTTCACTAATCTGTGATTAGAGATTAAACTCATTACTTAATGTCGCTCCCACCAAAATGACACCTCAGGTCAGAAGGGGTACAGACGCGAACAGTCGGCGAAAAAGGAAGATAACACACAGGGGTGAACTCAAAAAGACAAGAGTCGCCAGCTAGGCATTTTTATCCCGGAGGAAAGGTAATGCTGCATAGACCTAGAAAGATATGGATAAGACGGTTGCGAACCAGAGAGACTGAGAAAGGGGGTTGGTTACAACCCGGGAAGGTATTAGCACCCAGATTGTCCGTCGTACTCGACGGGATCCACGCTTAAAAGATTTGTGTTTTAAAGGGGTAGTGTCAGTGCAATTTGTGTATCAAAGCTGGAAAGAATGCAAGTGTCAGTGTAAAAGGAATGTGAGGTGTACAAGTGAAGTGTCAGTGTAAGAAATGAATGAAGCTCAAGACTATGAGGCTTAAAGAATGATGCTGGAAGGAGGGGGAATATACAGAGACTTTTGTTCGATAACTATTAAGTTATGCCTACGTATCCTCTCGTGCAATGAGGAAGTCAGAACACCGTAGTTCGACTCAAAGAGACTGAATGATAAATTGACTTGTGAACTGCTTACTTGTCTATGCTCAAGTGTATGACCTGTCTGGCTCAGGTGCAAACTGTCTTGCATTAGACGGAAGAAGCAAGTTCTCGTTTATGAGTGAATGAGATGAGAAAAGAATCCCGAAGGAGACGATTATTGTTTGTTTTTGAGTTTTCAGTCTTTTATTGCTTTTGGGATTTGTCATAGGAAAATGAGCTTAAGTCTAAACCAAGGGTTAGTAAACTCATCACATCCTCCCTCTGATTAGGGGTAATGAGAATACCTTAAGTGTGAAGTCAGCATCTCACACTTAGTTACCATGATGTAGGATTAAGATCATTAACCTACTTGTGATTATTTAGATGTTTTTGTTGTTTTTGTTTAGTGTTGAGTAATGAGATTAAGCCATAATCAAGGATTTAATGGACCCATTACACCATCCTAATAGAAGAATAATAGATGAGAACATTTAAGCTGAGGAAGATACCTCAACTTAATCCATGATTAGGGATTAACCTCATGACAAAACAAAGCCTTTATTAAATGGATTTTAGTTAATTGTAAGACGAAGAAGTGATTTTTATGATTGGTAAGACAACTTGAGGGGGACTTGTCCATTAACACTAGGGTTAGTCCTTCTTAACCAATTAAGGAAGAAATATGACCCTAATGCAAGGCCCAAGTTACAAGCTTGATGTCTTGATGATTATTATATAGATTGATTAAAGGATTTAAACACATTAAGGGTTTAACACTTAGGATTAAAATTATACACCCCATCCTAATAGAAGGATGCAGGCATAAGCTTAATCACAAAGTCTTAAAGCCTTTAGGGTTTAGTCCTGGATTATGAGATGAGAAGAGAGACTCAAAGATGACACAAAGGTAAAACTAAATGGGGGGACTAATCAAACCCTAATTGTGATCATGCTTGGGTGTTCCTAGGGTTAATGAAGTTTGCAAGAAGATCTTCAGAGAAACCACCAGGAAGCAGATGAAAGGAGCAAAGAGAAACAAAACAACTTGCTTCACTTAAGAAGACAAGTTGCTTGAAGGAAGAAAGTAGGAGATGAACATGAATGAGCAAGCTCACTCTAATACACATACAAAATGCAGCAAAGAAAATGTGAAAGAGATGAAAAGAGATTGTGAGAAGTGAAGGCAAATTCACTTCTCAAACAACTTACCACCTGAAAAGTTAGCAAAAGAAATGAAATGCAATGCACATGAGATGCAATGTCATGATGCAAACCAAAACCAGAAGCAAGAACATGAAGTTAATGATGCTAAGAGATGATGCAAACACATGAAAAGAGATGAGAATGATCATACAAGCATAAGGATGCAAATGAGGCATGTTTTGAACCATGAAAGTTCATGAAATGTTTATGCAATGCAATGGACATACAACATGGAAAATGAAAGATGCAATGATCAAACATGATTCTAATATGTCCTAATATGTATCATGAATCATGTGGATGCACAAAATGTCATGGCAAGTCAATGGATGCAAGCAAATGAGAAATGGATGCAAAGGAAAGCACAAATTAGGGTTATATGCATCATGCAAAGCAAAAATCCAAAACCAGAAGCAAATGACATGATAAAAATTTGAAAATGCAATCAAAGATACCCTAAACCTATACAAACTCACTGCCCAAAGGAGAGTATCCAACTTTTAACCTAGTGAAAGTTATGAATTTCCTAAGATTTCTAGGGTTTTGGGGTACCTCAACAAGAAAAATGCAAAACAAAATGAAAATGCAAGATCAAATCAAGCCAATTTTATCCTATAAACTACATGCCATGAAGAGTGCAACGCAAGAAGAATCATCATTCAACTCTCAAAGGTTAGGCAGAAAGAAATTTTTGAAGTCTGAAACAAAATATTGCCTTAAAATGAAATTAAATCCAATGAAAATGATCCAAAGGCATCAAGGACAAAAAAGAAATTTGGTTTGAAAGTTGGACAATGTTTCTAAATGTTCCTAAATGCAATGTGAATTTTTTTGGGATTTTTAAATACCTAAATGTATTTTTAATTAATTAATTTCCATTAACTAATTAAAAATAAACATTTAAATGATTTAAAAATAATTTTCAATGCAAAAATAAAATAAAAATCATTTTCTGATTAAGAAAAATATTTGAAACAAAAATGCAAAGGGAAATATTTTTAGGATTTTTCTAACTATTTTAAAATAAATATGAAAGATAAATGAATAAAAATGAAATAAAAAAGAAATTAAATGGAAAGAGTGCAGGATCCAAGGCTGAGATTCAAAGCTGAGAGTCCAGGTTTGACTGCGCGCGCTATCCTACGGCTGGCATTTAAACTGACCCAATTAAATTAAACTGAATTAATTAGTCTAATTAAATATGATTAGGGTTTTAATGATAGATCCAGGCCATCTATGCGCGCGGGAGTCAAGCCCAGTCAACCCAATCCACGGTCCAAATTCAAACTGAACCCTAAACCTAATTAAGACACTTAATCACTTTCAGGTCACCGGAGAAGAGCTCCGGTCGTCTTCTCCGGTGACATCCTTCCCTGAAATTTTCAATCTTGCCCCCTAGGTCATTTCTGGAGCTCTAAAGCTCCAGATCACTTCCTCTCACTTCCCTAAACTCATCCCTGCCCTCAAATGGAGTTTATTTCTCACCATTAACAAGATTCGAAAGGAAGAACAAAAATGGCAGAAATTTCAGTCAATCGATACAAGCTCATTTCTACACCATTTTCAAAATTTCAAAGTCCAGTATGATCAGGAGAGCATGCTTTATCATTTAGAAACTAAAAACAAGAGTTCTGGAAAAATATTTCAAGGAGGTACCTGAGCTTGAGCTTTCTTAGTTTGGGACTTCCAGGCCTTCTTTCTTTGTGCAAACCACTCCCCTTGAACTCCTGATGAAGTTTTGATGCTTGGAAGGAATTTCTTTTGGCTGGTTTGGGAGTTTGCAAGCCAACTGGTCAGAAATCGTGTTTGGTTTATGGGGTGTTTCTGGTTGTTTCAATGGTTGGTTTGTGGTCAGTGAGTCCCTTTGAGATCAATGGTGAAGTTGGTTTGAAGAATGATTGAGTGAGCTGAGAGATTCGAAGGGTTTTGCAAGTTAGGGAATTTTTGATAACTTTGGTAATCTGAGGTTTCAGCTTGTGTTGTGTGTTGTGTTATATCTCTTTTGGTCCACTTATCACTCTTGGGTAGGTCAGAGGAGTTGGTGTGGCCTAGCTTGATTGGTATGGGTCCTTTTGCAAAAATTCCAAGTTAGGTGTACTTGAGGTATGGGCAAGTGTGAGGCTGTGATAGGGGCATGGCTTGGCTCAGCTGAGTTTAGGGAGAACCATGGAAATGGATTAGAAGCAATGTAGCAAGTGGATTAGGGTTTGTATGATATTTTGCAACTTTGTCCCATTTTGGCCCTTTTGAAGTTTCTTGATCCATAAGTCATGAAAATGGGCAAAACTTTGGTGCATTCTGACTTTAGGCATTGGTTTATGTTTGTACAAAGATTAGAAGTCACTTTGAGGTCTCATTTTACCTTGGCAAGGGATTTTGCAACTTTGCCTCTTTGGTGCAAAACTTGAAATTATGTGATTTTTCCCAACTTTGACAAGCCATAACTTTTGATCCAAAATGAATTAGAATGAGTTCTTGTACTTTTTGAAAAGGGAATGATCCATTATATAACTTTCATGACCAAAGTTTTCTCATTTGAAGCATTTTTGAATCAAAAAGCAAGGGTTGAAAAACTTTCCCAAAATGGCAAGTTTCCATTACAAGTCATTTTCCCAAAAAGGCAACTTTGCAAATGGCTTGAAATTCTTCAATTTTGTGAACTTCCAACATCTTCTATGATCAAATAAAGATCATATACATTCAAAATGATGAAGAACACCCTTTGGTTGGGTCATTGGGGGCCTCAGATGCCCTGATTTTACACTGACTTGCTCAAGAAGTCAACTCTTGGTTAGATGCCTTCCCCATGGAATTTATTCATGAAAATTGATATGCATGATCCATATAACATATAGAGACCAATAGAAACAAGAATGACCAGAAAAATTGGAGTTATGGCCTTTGAAACCAAAACCCTAATTCTAGGTCATCTGTGCAGTTAAACCTGGCTCTGCTTCCATGCCCTTCCCAGTTCTTGTGATTCTTTGACTTTCTTGACTTTGTGGGGATACAATATGATGCTTGAACATAGATGGACCCCTTTGAAGTGATTGATGACCTTTGGAATGGCTCAAGTATCTCTTGGATAGCTCAGATCACAAACCCTAGATGCAGATGACTTAGAAACAATGCAGTGAATCAAAAATGTGGTATGAGATACTATGCTTGAACTTATGCATATGAAGATATCACAAGCCATGGTGTGAATGGGTGAGGGCAAATTTGAGGTGTTTACAGCTGCCCCTATTCAAACATGAGTTAGTTGTGCAGGATGTAAGCAACGGCTTAACAGGCAAACAAGATAACTTGTGGTTGAATACCAAAAGACAGTCCAACGTTTGCACTCACAGAATGAAGAAGAAAAGGGATATAGATTGTAAAAGAAAATAAAGTATAATTAAGGTGCGGGCGACGGAGGACGACCGTCGAGCAGAGGACGACTGCTGGGGAAAAAGCAATGATGGGGACGGCCGACATGCTGGGGATATAAGAGATCGTGATGGGGACGGCCATCCAGTAAAGCTATGAGACTCTCTAGGGATTATAGGTAAAATAAATGATGAGGTACGGTCATCAAAGGTGAAGGACGATCACCTAACAGGGAACGGCTGCTCTGTCGGGGGATAAGATGAGGGACGGTCATCTAAGGTGAAGGACGATCACCGGGCAGGGTACGGCTGCCGAAAGTACCACGACATAGGACGAATGTCGGGTAACAAGGTCGACGATGGGGACGGCCATCGGATAAGCATGATGAAGGACGATCATCAGGAGGTGAAGGACGATCACCTAGCAGGGTACGGCTGCTCTCGGGGTTTATCATGACATAGGACGAATGTCAGATAACAAGATCAACGATGGGGACGGCCATCGGATAAAATGATGAAGGACGATCATCAGGAGGTGAAGGACGATCACCTAGCAGGGGACGGCTGCTAAAAAATATCACGACATAGGACGAGTGTCGGATAGGAAGGGGTTCTAATGAATAGAGACTCCTCTGGGAATGATGAAGGACGATCATAAAAAAGGTGAAGGACGATCACCTAGCAGGGTACGGTTGCCGGAAGGCATCATGACATAGGACGAATGTCAGATGAAAGGAAATAGTTTAACAAGTTTTGTTGGGGACTCCGCTGGGGAAAAGTAAACACGGACGAGTGTCTATATCCAAGAAATGAAAGGTATAAGTGTTTGGCACTGTGTATAGATTAAAGATGCGGACGAGCATCCTTAAGACTATGATACGGACGAGTATCGGGTAGAAACAAACGCTTGACGCATGTTCAGAGATGATGATACGGACGAGTATCAACTGGTTAACAAAGAACACGGACGAGTGTCGGATCTGAGGGGACTCTTCTGGGGAGTAATAGGCACAGACAAGTGTCTAAATTCTAAAAAGAGGTAAAAGTATCTGACATAGTGTATGGATTAAAGATGCGAACAAGTATCCTTAAGACCATGATACAGACGAGTATCAGTAGAAACAAACGCTTGACGCATGTTCTGAGATGATGATACGGACGAGTATCAACTGGTTAACAGAGAACACGGACGGGTGTTGGATCTGAGGGGGTTTAAGTGATATATACAAGATACGGACGAGTATCTGTATGAGTAAAACAAGTACGAGTGGGACACGAACGAGTGTCTATCTTGTTGTGGAGGGCACGACACGGACGGGTGTCCGAAAAAGTGTATGTATATGTACAAATATTTATGATTTGCAAAGTGTTTAGGTAACTATGCTAGGAAGGTGACACGGACGGGTGTCAGGAAATTGTATATATGTGTATCTGTGAGTGCAAAGGGGACGCTTTGGCTTTCTACTGGGGATATGACACGGACGGGTGTCCGGAAGTATCTGTATCTTTAGGGAAAGTGCCTTGGCTCTCTGCCGGGGAATCTGGGGAGTTTTCTGTATATCGCTGATGGATTGTCAGTATTTACAAGTGTTTAGTTTGACACATGGCTTATGATTATGCAGTATGTTTGATTTTTGCCGTAATGCTCCGTTTTAGACAGAATGCTACGCTCTGCGGGGAGAACATGATGCGAATGCTATGATTATGCAAAGATACCGATCCGGGATTCGGGTCCTGTTGCTGTGGAAATCTCTGATTGATCTGCTTTGAAGAATATCCCAGCTGGGGATGAGATCACTGGTAGATCTGTCATGTATGACTCTGCTTGGGGGAATAGGTCACTGATAGACCTATCCTGGTAACGAGGGACCCAGCTGGGGTTTGTAGAAGCTTTCGCCACTCTGTTGTGAGGTCCTTAGGTATTGCTTTGCCGGATAGAGGTTGACACTCTGTGGGGAGATGGTTCCCTGGCTTTTGTATTTGGCTGAGGAGGAATAATAAATGGTAACTCAGCTGGGGAGAAAGCACCTCTGGTGCTAATTGTGAGATAGACTAAGTAGATAATGATTTGCCAGCTTGCCGGGGTGAGGCTTTCATGCCCCATGTTGTGCTTCAAGTACCTGCAATCCTGAAAGGATAGAGAAACGCACAAGTAATCCCGAGGTATCCCTTACCGGATTCCATCCTAAGAGTTTAGACACTCCCGGGAGTAAGTATATTTCCTGCAAGCAAGTATTTTTAGAAGAAGAGCATCTGTATTTATGCAATCAGTATCTTAAAGACATCAGACATTTTCGCAAATGAAAATAAAATGTACGAGACGAAACATGACTAAAAATCTGATTTTATTAATTCGTGTGCCCTGAATTGGCAAGATACAGTCAAAGAAACGAATCCCCTAAAATGAGGAGATTGTTACAAATTGAGAAACAAAAGATGTTGGCAATGTTGATGACGCTTTAGGGAGCTTCCCTTTGCTATGACTCGTATGACATTTGACGTTCTTCTCGTCTTACTTTCTGAAGAAAGTCGATTCTGAGTGAAGCTTGATCCTTTCAAAGCTTACCAAGTCGTAAGTGATACAGATGAATTCAGAATGCAGTTGTTCGCTTATTCCCTTATTTTGCGTGGATCTCCCTTTCGGGTTTTCAATCCACCGGGATACCCATTTTTGCCTGAGTTGTCCGATGCGGCTTTTCAACTCAGCAGGTGTACATTTTTTTTATTTATTTTCCCTTATTTTTGCCCGAGTCTTTTATTCTGTTTTTTGACTCGCCGGGATGCCCTATTTTTGCCTGGACTTATATTCTGTTTTTATGTCCAGCGGGTCATTTTTATGCGAAGTATTTTTTAACTGCATCTGAATTCACAGGGGACGGGAAGTCTTCACCATCCATAGTGCTGAGCATCAGCGCTCCACCAGAGAAAACTTTCTTTACTACGAATGGCCCTTCATAGTTTGGAGTCCACTTGCCCCTGTGGTCTGTATGAGGAGGGAGGAGTCTTTTCAACACAAGATCTCCTACTTGGTACTCTCGGAGCCTGACTTTCTGATCGAAGGCTTTCTTCATTCTTTTCTGATATAGCTGCCCATGACAGATTGCAGCCAATCTCTTCTCTTCAATCATATTCAGTTGCTCGTATCGGGATCGGACCCATTCTGCTTCATTCAGTTTAACATCCATTAGTACTCGCAGGGAGGGTAATTCAACTTCAACAGGTAGGATTGCCTCCATACCGTACACAAGCTGATACGGTGTTGCCCCAGTGGAAGTTCTGATTGACGTACGGTACCCATGTAAGGCAAACGGTAGCATTTCATGCCAGTCTTTGTAGGTAACCACCATCTTCTGCACAATCTTCTTGATATTTTTGTTAGCTGCCTCAACAGCGCCATTCATCTTTGGCCTGTAAGGAGAAGAATTGTGGTGTTGGATCTTGAAGTCCCGACATAGCTCAGCATCCTTTTGTTGTTTAAGTTGGAACCATTATCAGTAATGATTCGCTCGGGAACTCCATACCGACAGATGATGTCTTTCTTCAGAAATCGTGCTACCACCTGCCTGGTAACATTTGCATATGAAGCTGCTTCAACCCACTTGGTGAAATAGTCAATGGCAACCAGGATGAATCTGTGGCCATTTGAAGCAGTCGGTTCAATCTTGCCAATCATATCAATACCCCACATGGCAAAGGGCCAAGGTGAAGACATCACATTCAAGGGATTGGGAGGCACATGCACCTTATCCGCATAAATCTGGAATTTATGGCATTTTCTGGCGTAGGCACAACAGTCGGCGTCCATTGTGATCCAGTAATAACCCGATCTTAGTAACTTCTTGGCCATGGCATGCCCTCCTGCATGGGTACCAAAGGATCCTTCGTGCACTTCGTGCATCAACAAGTCTGCTTCTGTTCTATCAACGCACCTGAGAAGTACCATATCAAAGTTTCTCTTGTACAGGGAACCGTCAGTATTCAGAAAGAAACTACCAGCTAGCCTTTTTAATGTCTTCTTGTCATTGGAAGATGCCCCAGGTGGGTACGTTTGATCCTCCAAGAAGCATTTTATGTAATGGAACCAAGGCTTATCATCTTTGACAACATCTGCTGCAAATACATATGCTGGTTTATCAAGTCTGGACACTGAAATCCGAGGCACAAAGTTGGCAGCTTGAACTTTGATCATTGATGAAATGGTAGCCAGAGCATCTGAAAACTGATTCTCGTCCCGAAGGGATATACTCAAGCTTGACCGTTGTAAAGAAAGTCAATAACCTCCTTGTATAATCCCTGTAAGGTATCAGATGATCCTGGTGGGTGTACCATTTGTCGTTGGTTTGATTAACTACCAGAGCTGAATCTCCGAACACAGTCAAAGTCTTGATCCTGAGGTCAATGGCTTCCTCAAGACCCATAATATAAGCTTCGTATTCAGCTTCGTTGTTAGTGCAGTTGAAAGTGAGTTTTGCCGAGAAAGGCATGTGAACTCCCTTAGGTGTAATGAGTACTGCACCAACACCACGACCATTCATATTAACAGCCCCATCAAACATCATAGTCCATTCTTCTTCCGGGTCAGGCCCTTCGGTGTGAACAGGCTCTTCATGATCTTTTGCTTTTATGAACATGATGTCTTCATCAGGGAAGTCAAATCTCATGGGCTGGTAATCGTCAATGGGCTGCTCAGCAAGATAATCAGACAATACACTGCCTTTGATGGCTTTCTGAGATGTGTACTGAATGTCATATTCTGTGAGGATCATTTGCCATCTTGCAACCCGTCCGGTAAGTGCTGGCTTCTCAAAGATATACTTGACTGGGTCCATCTTTGAGATCAATAAGGTAGTGTGGGTCAACATATACTGCCTCAGTCAGCGAGAAGCCCACGCTAAAGCACATCAAGTTTTCTCGAGCAGTGAATAACGTTGTTCACAGTCGGTAAACTTTTTGCTTAGGTAGTATATTGCATACTCTTTTCGACCAGACTCGTCATGCTGGCCTAGCACACACCCCATTGACTCTTCTAATACTGTCAAGTACATTATCAGAGGTCTTCCTTCAACTGGAGGCATAAGGATTGGAGGTTCTTGTAAATATTCCTTGATCTTGTCAAAAGCCCTTTGGCAGTCTTCATTCCACCTGACCGTTTGTTCTTTTCTTAACAGCTTGAATAAAGGTTCACAGGTCGCAGTTAGGTGAGATATGAACCGTGAAATGTAGTTCAACCTACCTAGAAAACCCCGAACTTCTTTTTCAGACTTCGGTGCAGGCATCTCTTGAATGGCTTTGACTTTATCAGGGTCAACTTCAATCCCTTTCTCACTTACAATGAATCCCAGCAACTTACCAGATCGCACTCCGAATGTGCACTTGTTGGGGTTTAACTTCAATTGGTACTTCCTCAGACGCTTGAATAGCTTCAACAGATTTACCAGGTGGTCTTCTTCTGTGAGGGACTTGGCAATCATGTCATCCACATAACATTCAATTTCTTTATGGATCATGTCGTGGAATAATGTTACCATAGCCCGTTGATAAGTTGCACCAGCATTCTTCAGTCCGAACGGCATCACCTTGTAACAGAATGTGCCCCAGGGTGTGATGAAAGTTGTCTTCTCCATGTCTTCAGGTGACATCTTAATCTGATTATATCCTGAAAATCCGTCCATGAAGGAGAACACCGAGAACTGAGCCGTATTATCAACCAATACATCAATGTGAGGTAAAGGGAAATCATCTTTCGGGCTGGCTCTGTTTAAGTCCCGGTAATCCACACACATCCTCACTTTGTCGTCTTTCTTAGGCACAGGTACAATATTAGCGACCCACGGCGGATAGCTAGTTACAGCAAGGAAACCGGCGTCCCACTGCTTTTGCACCTCTTCTTTAATCTTCATTGCCATATCTGGGCGAGTACGGCGCAACTTCTGTTTTACCGGTGGGCAATCTTCTTTTAAAGGCAGCTTTTGCATGACAATATCGGTATCCAAACCTGGCATATCCTGATAAGACCAAGCAAAAACATCCACATACTCTCGAAGCATATCAATCAGTTGTTCTTTCACTGAATCTTGTAGGCAGGCCCCGATCTTAACTTCTTTCACGTCTTCTTCCGTACCAAGATTAACCGTTTCAACCTCCTCCTGATGAGGAGTGATAACCTTCTCCTCTTGCCTTAACAACCTGGCTAGCTCTTCAGGAAGCTCATAATCTTCTTCAACCCCTTCATCAGCTTGATTGATTGGATTGTCAAAGTCATACAAAGTCATAGCAGTGTTGTTGTTGGTGCAGTCTGAAAGGCACTCTCTGCAAGGGTTTATATTGTTCATTTTAGTGATCCATTTTAATCCTTTTTTAGAAAAAGTGAAATGAAGTTATCATTTTGAAAACATTGCCATTTTATTTTTGTACAAAAAGAAAAATGAAAAACAGTGAGCGGAAAAGAAAAAGACTCATTTGCAAAAGATGTCCGATATTCATTGATTAATCTGTTTGCACAAAATTACAAGATGGCCCGATTACAAAATGAGTCTTGTCATCTTGGGCAAGATGCAAGACTTGATGCATGCTTAAAAATACAGGAAATAATAATTACTCTGCAGGAGTAACCCTTATAATTTCCTGGGAAGACCAGTTAAGGACTTGGCTCCCCGGGATCCTTGGACGTATCCAGCTCTCCAGGTTGCGGTCGCTTTCCTCCTCGTCTTCCAAGTTGTTCACTGCATCCGGGGTGAGCATTCCCCCGCTGACAAAATTGGGCTTCTTGGCAGCCTCTGATTGATCCTGTTGAGTTGGTCTGTAACCCAACCCAAACCTGTCCTCCTTCTTCTCCACGGGCAGCAGCTTGCCCCAGCCCTGCGCAGTACCCTCTTCAACAACCTTCCTGGCTTGCTGATAAGATGTCATGGAGGTTCCTAGTACAGCAGATGCTTCATTTATGTTCAGGGCCTCAAACCCTTGGCTCATAATTTCATGGATCTTTGCATCCATCTCAATATACTTATATGTAGCCAGATGGCTAACAAAGATGTCTTCTTCACCACAGATGGTGATGATCTGGCCTTCCCACTCGAATTTCAGCTTTTGGTGAAGGGTAGACGTAACAGCGCCAGCGGCATGAATCCAAGGTCTACCCAACAAATAGCTGTAGGCCGGCTGAATGTCCATCACATAGAAGGTAATTTTAAAAGTCTGAGGGCCAATCATCACAGGCAGATCAATCTCTCCAAGCACTGATCTTTTAAAGCCATCAAATGCTCTCACCACTAAATTACTTGGACGCAGTTCCAAGCCATCGTACTCCATCTTCACCAAGGCTTTCTTTGGTAGAACATTGAGTGAAGACCCCGTGTCCACCAGCACATGGGATAGAACAGCACCCTTGTATTCCATAGTGATGTGTAAAGCCTTGTTGTGGTTATGTCCCTCAGTTGTTAAGTCAGCATTGGTAAAGCCCAGTCCATGACTGGTGTTGACATTTGCCACCACAGTTTCTAGCTGATTAACGGTAATCTCCTCTGGCACGTATGCTGCGTGCAGGACTTTCAGTAATGCATTCTTGTGAGCTTCAGAACACATCAACAGGGATAATATGGAGATCTTTGAGGGAGTTTGGTGAAGCTGATCCACCATCTTGTAATCACTTCTCTTTATAATTCTCATAAACTCATCTACATCTTGCTCAAAAGATGTCTTCTGCGTTTCTTTGATGATTGGTTCTTCAGATATCACACTCTTCCCCTTTGCTTTGGCAGCAACTTCTGCTTCGGCATTAGGTCTTTGCAATTGTGAGGCAAAAAGGCGTCCGCTTCTGGTGAAGCCTCCGCCTCCCCCAACATTATCAATCTGTGGAGAAGAAGTTGAAGAATCCCAAGTGATTTTCTCCCCGTTGCAGTAAAGGTCAGAGCCATAATGCCAAGGTATGTCATTGCTGCTTTCATATGGAACAGGTCCAGGTACCGTGATGGTAACTGGACTGACTGCTGCAGAGGAGGGTACTGAGATGGTGTGCGGATCGTAGTAAATGGTGACCTGGCAGGAGGTGCCACTGTTTGTTGTTGAAAGTTGTTGTTTGGAGGAACGTCTGATGGATCATAGTAAATGGTGACTGCTGAGATATCTTCAGTAATTTCTGTTGGCGTTGTAGAAGATTCTGCTGAACAAATGGATGCTGATGTTGTAGAGAAAATGGTTGTTGACATTTGATTTGTTGAAGTGATGGATGAAGCCATTGTTGATGATATTGATGAATTGGTCAGAATGATTGTTGTTGCAGTTGTAGAAAAATCAGGAATTGTTGTCAAAGGATTTGCTGGATTTGTAGGCACCGTCGTTGAGATCTGAAGTATACCACTTTTGATAAGACCATCTATGCCGCTTCTCAAATTATCACACCCATTGACCGAAATGTTGCAATACCCACAACCGAGCTCACACCCGGGGAACATCTGACATTCTAGGAGCTGAGCTTTAATTTCGACCAGAGGTGTCCGAATCTGTCCAACACTGGTGATTAAGAAAGATGGCTTGTCTTCCTCAATGGCATTAATTCTTGGCCCTCCATGATTGGGCATGGGATTCTTGGTGACACTTGGAGGGGGTGCAAAGTTGAGGGCTTTAGAATCCACCAGATCTTGGACTTTCATTTGCAAAGCCCTGCATTTCTCAGTATTGTGGCCAGGTGCATTGGAGTGGAAAGCACATCTGGCGTTGACATCGTAATTTCTTGGGAGATTAGAGGGATATGGTGGTGCCAATGTCCTTAATTCAACCAAGTTGAGTTTCAGGAGTTGTGGCAATAAGGCAGCATAAGGCATAGGGATAGGGTCAATCACCCTATTTGCCTGTGATGGTCTTTGCTGAAAGGGTCTTTGCTGTTGATTGATGTTGTTGTTGTTGTAGGTCCTCTGTGGCGGATACAGAACTTGTTGTTGATAGTGTGGTTGTTGTGGTTGTTGATATGTTGGTTGCTGAGGAATCGGAGCTGGAATAGTGACAGCTGCTACTGATTTGTGGACATACTGAGGTCTGCCCCTGCTGGCATGAATGGCATTTGTCTCACCGGTTCTTCTAGGTCCCACAAAAGGCTTCCTGGGATTACTGGACGAACTTGCACCATTATCAGAAATCTTACCCATCTTCAGAAGGCTTTCAATTCTTTCTCCGGCTATAACTACGTCTGCGAAGCTGGTGGAAGAAAAGGCAGCTAGCCTATCAATATACGTTCCTTGCAGAGTATTCATAAACATGTCAGCCATTTCTCTTTCCGAACTGGGTGGCTGGACAGCAGCAGCAAGCTGTCTCCACCTCTGGGCATATTCCCTGAAGCTTTCTCTGGAGGACTGAGACATTCCCATCAAGAGGGTCCTATTAGGAGCCATGTCCAGTTGTATTGGTACTGCCTGATGAAGGCTTCAGCTAGGTCCTTCCAGCATCTGATAGTAGCTCTGGTCAGGTGTGAATACCACTCCCTTGAAGCCCCAGTCAAACTGTCTTCAAAGTAAAACATCCACAGTTTTTCATCCATGGTGTATGCTTTAAGTCTTCCCAGGAAGGACTGTAAGTGAGTTCGTGGACAGGAAGTTCCATTGTATTTTTCGAAGCAAGGGGGGTTTGAACTTGTGAGGGATCCTTACCCCATCCACTAACCCCATATCCATGACATCAAAACCTAGGGAATTTTGAGACTCCAGAGATCTCAACTTCTCAGCAATTTCATCAAACCTCCTATCATATACTTCATCCCCAGCTCCCATTACAGTAAACTGCTCCTCTTGAGGATCTTCTTGCAAGATCCTGCCTGCAGTAGTATTTCCTTGCACATTACCCGGGATGTTGACTTCCGGATGTAGATGAGGCCCATATACTGGTGGATTAACATGAGGCTGACCCCTTTCATTGTTACTTGTTCCTCCAGTTCCCAGATGGGGTTCTTCCGGGGTTTGTCTTTCTACCAATGCCCTCAACCTTTCTTGACTTTGGGCCAAGCCATTCATTACTTCCATGAATTGGGTCATTTGGTTTCTCATCTCCAGCCTTTCATTAGCCATCTGAGTTCTGACCTCTATCAGATCTTGCTGTACTTGATCCATTTGGATACCAGGAAGATTGTTGCGAGTAGGATACCGGTGCGGACGGTTGAGAGGGAACACCCGACGGCGAGCAATAATTCCTGAACCACAACAGAGTTAGTAACAAACAAAACAAAAACCTACAAAACAAAACAAGAGTCAGTATGCAATGCAGTATGCTTATTTGTTTTCCAAGGTATCCGGCTTGGCTCTTGGTTTTGACCTTTCCAGACCCTGAGGAAGATGCTTTGATGTTGCTAAGAGAAACTCAATGAAACAAACTAACAAATATATTACAAATGGTGGATCATACATAGTTTGTTTTTTACAACACAAGCCCATGAGGGGTCAAAATACAACATAAAAGAAAAGTACATCAAATGGAAATAACAACAAGCAAAGAAGTCAAACATCTAATCTAAACTCATCCTCCTTAACCTCCTTCAAAAGTGCTTCAGTTACAGGACCAGCCGGATGCTCTGTAATAGTCCTGATAAGAATATTCCTGGTGGCGATAGCAGTGGTCAGCTTCTTGTGCCTATCTTGGTCCTTTGACCTCTTCAGACCAGCCCTAAGCTTCAATTCTGAAATCTCCTTCTGGGCTGCCAGCAAAGCTTCCTGTTGTTTCTTTTCATTGGCCTCCAATTGCTCAATCCTGGCTTGAGTTCTCTTATCTTCTTGAGTACGAGCTTCAGTGATCCTGACCCACCTAGCTTGACTTTCTTGCAGATAGAGATCAGTCCTAGCCTTCTGATGCTTGGCCTCCTTACAGGCATTCTTCAATATTTGCTCCCCAACTCTTGATTTCTTGATGTAGTCCTCTGCTTTCTCAATCTTGGCTAGATGCTCCACCTTAAGCTTTTCCAACCTCTCAATGTCTAGACGACCATCACTCCTCTCCCAGAGGGTCTTCTTCAGAGCTTGAGACAGATTCTCATTCCTTTCCTTCAGCTTCTCAAATTCTTCTAGGCTGACAGTGGCTGGAGGTGGTACTGGGATGGTCCAGGTGCATCCTCAATGGTGAAAGGCATCCCAGAAATCTGAGCTCTAGCATGAGACCATTCATAATACTGAGCTGAAGCCACATTATTGCACCTCCCAAGAATGGCCATCCCTTTGGTCTGGATGTTGTCCCAAGCCCAGGATGCTTGTCTGACAACAGCTAGATTAGGTTTTATCTCACAATACAGGGTTTCAGCCAAGTCTTGCACTCTAGGAGGGTGAACCAAAGCATAGCCCAATTGTCTCTTAAACAGCAAAGGATTGTAGTTGATGCAACCCTTCACTCCTACTAGAGGTACATTGGGGTACTGCCCACAGCTAGTTATTATGTCCCTTCCTTTGGTGCTCTGGGTACACCATCTGATGTCATCTGAAGTCAAAGCAATAAGTCTCTTAGCCCAATTCTTCTGTTGGTGAGGATTCAGGAAGGCATCAGTCCTAGGTAAGTGTTTGAGCAGCCAGGTATGAAATAGGGGAGCACAGCATCTCACCAACTTTCCTCTCTGCTTCTCATTTCTTTGGTGAACAGAATAATAGAAATCTCCCAGTAATGTGGGCACTGGGTTCCTCAGGAGGAAGAGATGAATGGCATTCTTGCTGATAAACTTGGGCTCATCTGCAAATAGTATAACCCCATATATACTGAGGGCTAACAATGCACAAACTGCCCTCCATTCTTCCAAGGAGGCCTTCAGGATGGCTTGAGAAGTCAGAAAGTCTAAGTGCAAACCAGGGATCCCAGCCTTTATGGTCATGTTCTGCTCAATCAAAATAGGTTCCAGGTACAGTGCTTTTTCCACTTCTCCATTGCTGGGAGAGGTCATCTCTGGGTTGAAGGGGACTTCACCCCTGACAGGTACTCCAATCAATGATGAGAACTCCTCCAGCAGAGGTCCTAGCTGAAAGTTCTGGAAAGTGAAACATCTCAAAGGAGGGTCATAAAACTGTAGGCAAGTGTGGATCAAACTCCTCTGAGAAGGGTCTAGGTCCATAACCATATCAAGGATACCTCCATAATGCTCTCTGAATAATGGGATGTGGTCTGGAGTGATAAGTGCCTGGACCTGCCTGATGCCAGTCAGCACAGGCTCAAAGAAATGGTATGAAATGTTGCTCTTCTTGGGTGCCATGACTGTTGATGAAGAGCTGAAAAACAAGTGCTGATGATGAAGACTGATACTGGAGATGAGCCACTGATAGGCTGAAGCTGATGATGAAAGTAGCTGAAGCAGGCAACTGATGAAGATAGTTGAAGCAGATATCTGATGAAACAGAGGTCTATGCAGATGAAGGGGTCAAAACCAAGCCAGATAAAACGTGGATACCCTGAAAAACAAATAAACAAATGTCAAATGATGCAAATGATGAGTATGCAAATGATATGCAAGGGTTTGTGATCAAGCTGGATCTGATTACTGCCTTGATATAAAGTCCATGTATGTTCAAGAAGTCCAGATGAAGGTTCAGAAGTCCAGTAACCAAGGTGGGGGACTCAAATAAAGAGTCACATGTCCAGGGTTAAATCACAAGAACTGTCCAAAGTAAGGTACTCTTAATCAAACAAGTAGCAGGGTATGATGTGGCCAGAGGTACCTGCAAACCTGTGAACAGCCCAACCCCCTCACAGGTGGTGTTCTAAAACAAGGATCCTCAGACTTGGATCAGTTATGAGAAGTGTAAACACTTCTAACCCGGAGGTACAGTGTTTACAATAACCATAAAAGATCCTCCTCCAATTCACCTCAGTTTCTGAAGGTCATAGTAAAGGTCATCCAAACTTAGCAGGCTTCCTAGATAGCCCTAGCACTACAGGAAATCTATAGCACAGAGTTCTCAAGAAGAAACCCACATCTGAACCGTGTTTCATATTCCCGCACCAGACCGAAATGGAATGGGAAAGAACATGAACCACTCTAGCCTAGGTGTCACTCAGGTCCCAGGTATAGGACCTTAAACTCTCAGTAGAACCCCACCCATCAAAACAATAAACCAGATCCAGCAAGATGACAGTATGACAGTATGATGTATAAAGCTGTAAAGAAAGCAATAGACGACTGTACATAAAGCAGTAAATAAAGCATATAAACAAACACAAATAACACATAACACCCCAGTAAACACAAATCAAACAAGCGCTAGGAGGAACCCACAAAAGGAACCAGAAGCCCTGGTTGCAGTATAAGGGTCCCCAGCAGAGTCGCCAAGCTGTCGCTCCCACCAAAATTACACCTCAGGTCAGAAGGGGTACAGACGCGAACGGTCGGCGAAAAAGGAAGAGAACACACAGGGGTGAACTCAAAAAGACAAGAGTCGCCAGCTAGGCATTTTTATCCCGGAGGAAAGGTAATGCTGCATAGACCTAGAAAGATATGGATAAGACGGTTGCGAACCAGAGAGACTGAGAAAGGGGGTTGGTTACAACCCGGGAAGGTATTAGCACCCAGATTGTCCGTCGTACTCGACGGGATCCACGCTTAAAAGATTTGTGTTTTAAAGGGGTAGTGTTAGTGCAATTTGTGTATCAAAGCTGGAAAGAATGCAAGTGTTAGTGTAAAAGGAATGTGAGGTGTACAAGTGAAGTGTCAGTGTAAGAAATTAATGAAGCTCAAGACTATGAGGCTTAAAGAATGATGCTGGAAGGAGGGGGAATATACAGAGACTTTTGTTCGATAACTATTAAGTTATGCCTACGTATCCTCTCGTGCAATGAGGAAGTCAGAACACCGTAGTTCGACTCAAAGAGACTGAATGATAAATTGACTTGTGAACTGCTTACTTGTCTATGCTTAAGTGTATGACCTGTCTGGCTCAGGTGCAAACTATCTTGCATTAGACGGAAGAAGCAAGTTCTCGTTTATGAGTGAATGAGATGAGAAAAGAATCCCGAAGGAGATGATTATTGTTTGTTTTTGAGTTTTCAGTCTTTTATTGCTTTTGGGATTTGTCATAGGAAAATGAGCTTAAGTCTAAACCAAGGGTTAGTAAACTCATCACATCCTCCCTCTGATTATGGGTAATGAGAATACCTTAAGTGTGAAGTCAGCATCTCACACTTAGTTACCATGATGTAGGATTAAGATCATTAACCTACTTGTGATTATTTAGATGTTTTTGTTGTTTTTGTTTAGTGTTGAGTAATGAGATTAAGCCATAATCAAGGATTTAATGGACCCATTACACCATCCTAATAGAAGAATAATAGATGAGAACATTTAAGCTGAGGAAGATACCTCAACTTAATCCATGATTAGGGATTAACCTCGTGACAAAATAAAGCCTTTATTAAATGGATTTTAGTTAATGGTAAGACGAAGAAGTGATTTTTATGATTGGTAAGACAACTTGAGGGGGACTTGTCCATTAACATTAGGGTTAGTCCTTCTTAACCAATTAAGGAAGAAATAGGACCCTAATGCAAGGCCCAAGTTACAAGCTTGATGTATTGATGATTATTAGATGGATTTATTAAAGGATTTAAACACATTAAGGGTTTAACACTTAGGATTAAAAATATACACCCCATCCTAATAGAAGGATGCAGGCATAAGCTTAATCACAAAGTCTTAAAGCCTTTAGGGTTTAGTCATGGATTATGAGATGAGAAGAGAGACTCAAAGATGACACAAAGGTAAAACTAAATGGGGGGACTAATCAAACCCTAATTGTGATCATGCTTGGGTGTTCCTAGGGTTAATGAGGTTTGCAAGAAGATCTTCAGAGAAACCACCAGGAAGCAGATGAAAGGAGCAAAGAGAAACAAAACAACTTGCTTCACTTAAGAAGACAAGTTGCTTGAAGGAAGAAAGTAGGAGATGAACATGAATGAGCAAGCTCACTCTAATACACATATAAAATGCAGCAAAGAAAATGTGAAAGAGATGAAAAGAGATTGTGAGAAGTGAAGGCAAATTCACTTCTCAAACAACTTACCACCTGAAAAGTTAGCAAAAGAAATGAAATGCAATGCACATGAGATGCAATGTCATGATGCAAACCAAAACCAGAAGCAAGAACATGAAGTTAATGATGCTAAGAGATGATGCAAACACATGACAAGAGATGAGAATGATCATACAAGCATAAGGATGCAAATGAGGCATGTTTTGAACCATGAAAGTTCATGAAATGTTTATGCAATGCAATGGACATACAACATGGCAAATGAAAGATGCAATGATCAAACATGATTCTAATATGTCCTAAGATGTATCATGAATCATGTGGATGCACAAAATGTCATGGCAAGTCAATGGATGCAAGCAAATGAGAAATGGATGCAAAGGAAAGCACAAATTAGGGTTATATGCATCATGCAAAGCAAAAATCCAAAACCAGAAGCAAATGACATGATAAAAATTTGAAAATTCAATCAAAGATACCCTAAACCTATACAAACTCATTGCCCAAAGGAGAGGATCCAACTCTTAACCTAGTGAAAGTTATGAATTTCCTAAGATTTCTAGGGTTTTGGGGTACCTCAACAAGAAAAATGCAAAACAAAATGAAAATGCAAGATCAAATCAAGCCAATTTTATCCTATAAACTACATGCCATGAAGAGTGCAATGAAAGAAGAATCATCATTCAACTCTCAAAGGTTAGGCAGAAAGAAATTTTTGAAGTCTGAAACAAAATATTGCCTTAAAATGAAATTAAATCCAATGAAAATGATCCAAAGGCATCAAGGACAAAAAAGAAATTTGGTTTGAAAGTTGGACAATGTTTCTAAATGTTCCTAAATGCAATGTGAATTTTTTTGGGATTTTTAAATACCTAAATGTATTTTTAATTAATTAATTTCCATTAACTAATTAAAAATAAACATTTTTATGATTTAAAAATAATTTTCAATGCAAAAAATAAAATAAAAATCATTTTCTGATTAAGAAAAATATTTGAAACAAAAATGCAAAGGGAAATATTTTTAGGATTTTTCTAACTATTTTAAAATAAATATGAAATATAAATGAATAAAAATGAAATAAAAAAGAAATTAAATGGAAAGTATGCAGGATCCAAGGCTGAGATTCAAAGCTGAGAGTCCAGGGTTGACTGCGCGCGCTATCCTACGGCTGGCATTTAAACTGACCCAATTAAATTAAACTGAATTAATTAGTCTAATTAAATATGATTAGGGTTTTAATGATAGATCCAGGCCATCCATGCGCGCGGGAGTCAAGCCCAGTCAACCCAATCCACGGTCCAAATTCAAACTGAACCCTAAACCTAATTAAGACACTTAATCACTTTCAGGTCACCGGAGAAGAGCTCCGGTCGTCTTCTCCGGTGACATCCTTCCCTGAAATTTTCAATCTTGCCCCCTAGGTCATTTCTGGAGCTCTAAAGCTCCAGATCACTTCCTCTCACTTCCCTAAACTCATCCCTGCCCTCAAATGAAGTTTATTTCTCACCATTAACAAGATTCGAAAGGAAGAACAAAAATGGCAGAAATTTCAGTCAATCGATACAAGCTCATTTCTACACCATTTTCAAAATTTCAAAGTCCAGTATGATCAGGAGAGCATGCTTTATCATTTAGAAACTAAAAACAAGAGTTCTGGAAAAATATTTCAAGGAGGTACCTGAGCTTGAGCTTTCTCAGTTTGGGACTTTCAGGCCTTCTTTCTTTGTGCAAACCACTCCCCTTAAACTCCTGATGAAGTTTTGATGCTTGGAAGGAATTTCTTTTGGCTGGTTTGGGAGTTTGCAAGCCAACTGGTCAGAAATCGTGTTTGGTTTATGGGGTGTTTCTGGCTGTTTCAATGGTTGGTTTGTGGTCAGTGAGTCCCTTTGAGATCAATGGTGAAGTTGGTTTGAAGAATGATTGAGTGAGCTGAGAGATTCGAAGGGTTTTGCAAGTTGGGGAATTTTTGATAACTTTGGAAATCTGAGGTTTCAGCTTGTGTTGTGTGTTGTGTTATGTCTCTTTTGGTCCACTTATCACTCTTGGATAGGTCAGAGGAGTTGGTGTGGCCTAGCTTGATTGGTATGGGTCCTTTTGCAAAAAGTCCAAGTTAGGTGTACTTGAGGTATGGGCAAGTGTGAGGCTGTGATAGGGGCATGGCTTGGCTCAGCTGAGTTTAGGGAGAACCATGGAAATGGATTAGAAGCAATGCAGCAAGTGGATTAGGGTTTGTATGATGTTTTGCAACTTTGTCCCATTTTGGCCCTTTTGAAGATTCTTGATCCATAAGTCATGAAAATGGGAAAACCTTTGGTGCATTCTGACTTTAGGCATTGGTTTATGTTTGTACAAAGATTAGAAGTCACTTTGAGGTCTCATTTTACCTTGGCAAGGGATTTTGCAACTTTGCCTCTTTGGTGCAAAACTTGAAATTATGTGATTTTTCCCAACTTTGACAAGCCATAACTTTTGATCCAAAATGAATTAGAATGAGTTCTTGTACTTTTTGAAAAGGGAATGATCCATTCTACAACTTTCATGACCAAAGTTTTCTCATTTGAAGCATTTTTGAATCAAAAAGCAAGGGTTGAAAAACTTTCCCAAAATGGCAAGTTTCCATTACAAGTCATTTTCCCAAAAAGGCAACTTTGCAAATGGCTTGAAATTCTTCAATTTTGTGAACTTCCAACATCTTCTATGATCAAATAAAGATCATATACATTCAAAATGATGAAGAACACCCTTTGGTTGGGTCATTGGGGGCCTCAGATGCCCTGATTTTACACTGACTTGCTCAAGAAGTCAACTCTTGGTTAGATGCCTTCCCCATGGAATTTCTTCATGAAAATTGATATACATGATCCTTATAACATATAGAGACCAATAGAAACAAGAATGACCAGAAAAATTGGAGTTATGGCCTTTGAAACCAAAACCCTAATTCTAGGTCATCTGTGTAGTTAAACCTGGCTCTGCTTCCATGCCCTTCCCAGTTCTTGTGATTCTTTTACTTTCTTGACTTTGTGGGGATACAATATGATGCTTGAACATACATGGACCCCTTTGAAGTGATTGATGACCTTTGGAATGGCTCAAGTATCTCTTGGATAGCTCAGATCACAAACCTTAGATGCAGATGACTTAGAAACAATGCAGTGAATCAAAAATGTGGTATGAGATACTATGCTTGAACTTATGCATATGAAGATATCACAAGCCATGGTGTGAATGGGTGAGGGCAAATTTGGGGTGTTTACACTTAACACTAAACAAAACCCAAAAACATCTAATTAATCACAAGGAGGTTAATGATCTTAATCCTACATCATCATGGTAATTAAGTTGAGGTGCTTACCTCCTACTTAAGTATTCTCATTATCCCTAATCAGGGAGGATATAATGAGTTTACAAGCCTTTGATTTAGGCATAAGCTCATTAACTTATACAAAACACCAAAAATAATAAAAAAACTAAAAGCACAAAAACAAACAATAATCGTCTCCTTCGGGATTCTTTTCTCATCACACTCATTCATAAACGAGAACTTGCTTCTTCCGTCTAATGCAAGACAGTTAGCACTCGAGCCAGACGAGTCATACATTTGAGCATAGGCAAGTAAGCAGTTCACAATTAATTTTATCTTTCAGTCTCTTTGAGTCGAACTACGGTGTTCTGACTTCCTCATTGCCCGCGAGGATACGTAGGCATAACTTAACAATTATCGAACAAAAGTCTCTTTGTCACCCCCTCTTCTAGCAATCTTTTAAAAGCCTCAATCCTGAGCATTCATCTTTTGCACTGACACTTATACATTCCTTTCCAGCTTTTGCACACAGACAACACATACACTTACCCCTTTAAACACAATATTTTAAGCGTGGATCCCGTTGAGTACGACGGACAATCTGGGTGCTAAAACCTTCCCAGGTTGTAACCAACCCCCTTTCTCAGTTTCTCTGATTCGCGACCGTCTTATCCATCTTTTTTCTAGGTTTATGCAGCATTACCTTTCCTTCGGGATAAAAATGCCTAGCTGGCGACTCTATTCATCTTCACCTTCATTTTCTCTTTTAGCCGACCGTTCGCGTCTGTACCCTATCTGACCTAGTGTCTTTTCGGGGAGCGACAACTTGGCGACTCTGCTGGGGACGCCAATCTTGCAACCAGGGCTTTTGGTTCTTTTTGTGGGTTTCTCCTAGCTCTTGTTTGATTTGTGTTTATAGGGTGTTATGTGCTACTTGTGCTTATTGTTTATTGCTTTATTTATTGCTTTCTGTACAGCTTTATGTATTGCTTTCATTTACAGTTTTATGCATTTCATACTGTTATCATCATCTGTGTTGGATCTGTTGTTTCCTTTGGTGGGAGGGATTTTTGAGTGATTAAGGTTCCATACCAGGGACTTGAGTGACACATAGGATAGAGTGGCTTCATATTCTTTCCCATTCCATTTCGATCTGGTGCGGGAATATGAAACACGGTTCAGATATGGGTTTCTTCTTGAGAACTCTGTGCTACGGATTTCCTGTAGTACTAGGGCTATCTGGGAAGCCTGCTAAGTCTGGATGACCTTTTATGACCTTCAGCATCTGAGGTGAATTAGAGGAGGATCTTTTATGGTTATTATAAACACTGTACCTCCGGGTCAGAAGTGTTTACACTTCTCATAACTGATCCAAGTTTGAGGATCCTTGTTCTAGAACAATACATGTGACGGGGTTGGGATGTTTACATGTCTGCAGGAACCCTTGGCCTCATCATACCCTTGTTACTAATGTTATTTTAAGGTTTTATCATTTTGGACTGTTCTTGTGAAACCCTAGACTTGTGACTCTTTATTTGAGTCCCCCACCCAGTTACTGGTTTTCTAAGCCTTCATCCGAACTTTTGAACACACATGGACCTTATCAAGGCAGATAACAGATCCAGCACTTGATCACAAACCCTTTGCATATCATTCTACATACATCATTCTGCATCATTTAACATTTGTCTATTTTTTTTACAGGGTATCCACATCTTATCTTTGGTTTGGTTTTGACCTGTTCTACTGCTCAGATTTCTCTAGTAATCTTCATCAGAGATTCTTCTCCAACACCTTCATCGGTTTGTCTTCATCAGAGACTCTTCTCCAGTTGTTTTCATTAGAGACTATTCTTCAGCATCTTTTCTAGTGGCTTTCATCAACAGTTACTTTCAGTCTTCTTCACCAACATCCATTGTCAGCACGGACACTTCCAGAAAGAGCAACATCACCTATCATTTCTTTGAGCCCACTCTGACAGGCATCAGACAGACCCAGTCTCTCATCACTCCTGATCATGTCCCTTTATTCAGAGAACATTATGGAGGCATTATGGACATGATCATGGACCTGGATGCATCCCAGAGAAGCATGATCCACACTTGCTTGCAGTTTTATGATCCTCCTCTCAGATGTTTCACATTCCCTGATTTTCAGTTGGGACCTTTGCTAGAAGAATTTTCCATATTGTTAGGTGTCCCCATCAGGAGAGGGATTCCTTTCAACCCTGGGATGGTTGCTCCCAAGGATGAAGATATAACTAAGACTTGCACTTGGAGCCTACCCTCATTGATCAGAGCATGACCACCAAGGCTGGAATCCCAGGCCTTCACTTGGACTTCTTGATCTCTCAGGCCACCCTGCATGCTGCAGCAGGGAAGTGGGATGCTATTTGTGCACTTCTAGCCCTCGGCATATATGGAGTTATCTTGTTTGCAGACGAGCCAAAGTTTGTAAGCAAGAATGTTATTCACCTGTTCTTATTGAGGAACCTAGTTCCTACCTTGCTTGGAGACTTCTACTATTCAGTGCATCAAAGGAATGAGAAGCAGAGGGGAAGATTGGTCAGATGTTGTGCACCCCTCTTCTACTGTTGGTTGTTAAGGCACTTGCCGAAGTCAGAAACTTTCCTGAATCCTCATTAGCCAAGGAACTGGGCTAAGAGATTGATTGCCCTTTCATCAGAAGACATCAGATGGTGCACTCAGAGCACAAAGGGCAAAGATATCATTGCTAGCTGTGGGCAGTATCCCAATGTGCCTTTGATTGGAGTGAAAGGTTGCATCAACTACAACCCTTTGTTTTTGAAGAGGCAATTAGGGTATGCTTTGGTACATCCCCCAAGAGGGCAAGATTTGACAGAAACCCTCTATTGTGACATCCAGCACAACCTTGCCATTGTTAGACAAGCTGCCTGGGCTTGGGACAATATTCAGACTAAGGGGACAACTATTCTTGGCAAGTGCAACAACATTGCTTCAGCTCAATATCTTGATTGGTCTCGAACCAGGGGACAAATCACCCGTATGCCATTCACCTTAGAGGATGTACCTGGCCCTTCAGCAGTAGAGCTTGCAGCTACTGTCAGTTTAGAGGAGTTTGAGAAATTAAAGGAAAGGAATACTCAGCTCTCTGAGGCTTTGAAGAAGACCCCATGGGAGAGGAATTACAGTCGTATAGATAATTAAAGGTTAGAGAAGCTCCGGATTGAGCACTTGACCAAGATTGAGAAGACGGATGACTACATCAGAAAGGCTAGAGCAGGGGAGTTAGTGCTGAAGAATGCTTGCAAGGAAGCTAAGACTCAGAAGGCCAGAGCTGAGCATTACTTAGAGGAGAGCCAGGCTAGGTGGATCAGGATCACTGAGGCTCGTGTACAGGAAGATCAGAGAACCCAGGCTAGGATAGAGCAACTAGAGGCTAGTGAGAAGAAGAATCAGGCAGATCTGTTAGCAGCACATAAGGAGATCTATGAGTTGAAACTCCGGGCGGGGTTGAAAAGGTCAAAGGACCAGGATAAACACAAGAAGTTGACCAGTGCCATTGTCACCAGGAACCTTCTCATCAGGACCATTACAGAGCACTCAGTAGGTCCAGTGACTGAGGCTCTCCTGAAGGAAGTCAGAGAAGATGAATTTGGGACTGGATGTTTGATTTCCTTGCACTTGTATTTCCTTTTGTTTGTACTTTCGATTTTGTTGTTGTATTTTAACCCACCATGAGAAATTTGTTGTAATCAAACTATGTATCTTCACTCTTTGTAATATATAGTTTGTTTTACTTCATGAGCTTTATCTCTCTGCAACATCATTATTTCCTCGAGGTCTGGAAAGGTCAAAACCAAAGAACCAAACCGGATACCCTTGGAAGACAAATAGGCATCCTGCATTGCATACTAACATTTTCTCTTTGTTTTGTAGGTTTTTGTTTTGTTGTTGTTTCTCACTTTGTTGTGATTTCAGGAAACATTGCTTGTAGAAGAGTGTTCCCCGTCAATAGAGTGCACCGGTATCCGACAAGAAACAACCTTCCGGGATTACAAATGGATCAAGTACAGCAAGACTTGACTGATGTGAGGACCCAAATGGCCAATGAAAGGACAGAGATGAGGGCCCAAATGAATCAATTCATGGCAGTTATGACTGGCTTAGCTCAAAGCTAGGAGAGACTGAGAGAGTTAGTCGAGCGGCAAACTCCCGAGGAAAACCATCCAGGTACAGGGGGTACCAGTAACAACGATCACGTACAGCCTTGTACTGATCCACCAGAGTTTGGACCTCATCTGAACCCAGACATCAATGCTACAAGAAACACCCAAGGTAACACTGGAGGAAGGGCCTTGCAAGAGGACCCTCAAGAAGAGCAGTTTACTGTGGTTGGGGCTGGAGACGAAGTTTACGATCGTCGGTTGGATGAAATTGCATAAAAGCTAAGGTCTCTTAAATCCCAAAACTCTCTGGGTTTTAATGTCATGGACATGGGATTAGTGGAGGGGGTTAGAATTCCTCATAAGTTCAAACCTCCTTGTTTTGAAAGATACAATGGCACATCCTGCCCACGTACCCATCTTCAGTCTTTCCTGGGGAGATTGAAAGCCTACACAATGGATGAGAAGCTGTGGATGTTTTACTTTGAGGATAGCTTGACAGGGGAATCCCGAGAGTGGTATTCCCATTTGACCAGGGCCACAGTGAGAAATTGGAAAGACTTAGCAGAAGCTTTCATCCGTCAATATCGGTATAATCAGGACATGGCTCCAAACAGAACCCTTATGATGGGAATGTCACAGTCTTCCCGTGAAAGCTTTAGAGAGTATGCCCAAAGGTGGAGGCAACTGGCTGCTGCCGTTCAACCCCCGATGTCAGAAAGGGAGATGGCAGACATGTTCATGAATACTCTTCAGGGTACCTATATTGACAGATTGGTTGCATTTTCTTCTACCAGCTTTGCAGACGTGGTGATAGCTGGAGAAAGAATTGAGAGCTTACTGAAGATGGGAAAGATCTCCGATAACGGTGCCAGTTCGAGCAGTGCAAGGAAGCCATTTGTTGGGCCCCGTAGATCTGGTGAAACAAATTTTGTACATATGAGAAGAGGAAGACCCCAATATCTGCCCAGATCAGTTGCTGTCATCACTATTCCTACTCCACCTCCTCAATATACTCAACAACCACAACACTTTCCTCAACGGCCACAGTTTCCTTAACAAAGATCCTACAACAACAATAACAACAACCAACAACAACGCCCTTTCCAACAACAGCCATCTCAGATCAACAGGGTGATTGACCCTATTCCAATGCCATATGCCACATTGCTGCCACAACTCCTAAAGCTCAATCTTGTTGAGTTGAGGACATTTGCTCCAACTGATCCTCAGAACCTTCCGAGAAATTACGATGTCAATGCTAGGTGTGCTTTTCATTCCAATGCACCTGGTCACTCCAGAGAAAAATGCAGGGCTCTGCATATGAAGGTCCAGGATCTGGTAGATTCAAAGGCCCTGAACTTTGCACCACCTCCCAATGTCATGAAAAATCCTATGCCAAGCCACAGTGGGTCAAGGATTAATGCTATAGAGGAAGGCTCACCCTTGATTCCAATTGAAGATATTGCAAGTATTCAGACACCTCTGGCAGAGGTTAAAGCTCAGCTTTTGAAATGCCAAGTGTTTACAGGTTGTGAGGCCTGTTGTGAATCTTGCGAGGTTTCCATGAACGGGTGTGCAAGTTTGAGGAATGGCATCAATGGCTTGATTAAAGAAGGCATTCTGCAAATAACCACAACAACTTCTACAACACCAACAACTCCTTTTGCAACAAATGATTCATCTACAACTGCAACAAGAATTGTTCCCACTGACTCGTCTACAACTACAACAACCACCTCTTTCATCACTTCAACAAACAAAAGTTCCGTTTCATCTCCTTCTATAACTTCAGCAACCACCAACAACGACGTCTCCACCGTTACTATTTATTATGACCCTACAACAGTCCCAAACTCCAGTAACTTTCAACAACTACCTCAGCAACAGTTTCAGCAACAACCAAGCTTAAATTCATCACCACCAACATCTACAAGAAGTCATGTCACCATCTTCTATGATCCACGTACAATAATAGTTCCAACCTCTGCTGCAATAAGCCTAGTCACCATCACGGTGCCAGGGCCTATTCCATATGATAAAGACAATGTTGTGCCATGGCATTATGGTGCTGACCTTTACTGCAATGGAGAAAAAGTCCTTCTTGATTCTTCAGTTCCTGCCCCACAAGTGGATAATGTCGGGGGAGGCGGAGGCTTCACCCAAAGCGGCCGCCTCTTTGCGTCACAAGCTCCAAGAATTAGTGTTGAGGCAGAGGCTGCTGCCAAAGCCAAAGGGAAAAGTGTGGCACCTGAAGAATCTGCATCAAAAGAGACCCATAAATCATCCTTCGATCAGGATGTGGATGAATTTATGAGTATAATTAAAAGAAGTGACTACAAAGTCGTGGATCAGCTCCACCAGACTCCTTCTAAGATCTTCATCTTATCCCTGTTGTTGTGCTCCGAAGCTCATCGAGATGCACTACTCAAAGTCTTGCACGCTACCTACGTGCCGGAGGAGATCACAGTGAATCAGCTTGAGACAGTGGTGTCTAATGTTAATACTAGCCATGAGCTAGGTTTCACTAATGCTGACTTAACAACGGAAGGACGTCACCACAACAAAGCTTTACACATCACCCTAGAGTGTAAAGGAGTTGTGCTCTCCCATGTTCTTGTTGACACTGGGTCCTCACTAAATGTCTTGCCGAAAGCTCTTGTCAAGCTCGAATGTGATGGTATAGCTCTCCAACCAAGCAACCTGGTGGTCAGGGCTTTTGATGGCTCCAAGAGGTCTGTTCTTGGAGAGGTGGAGCTGCTTGTGACAATCGGTCCGCATGTCTTTCAGACTACTTTCTATGTGATGGACATACAGTCGGCCTACAGCTGTTTATTGGGTCGACCATGGATTCACGCCGCTGGCGCAGTTACGTTGATCCTTCACCAGAAATTGAAATATGAGTGGGAAGGACATATTATCACCATCTGTGGTGAAGAGGATATCTTTGTTAGCCATCTGGCTACGTACAAATACATTGAGATGGATGGTGAAATCCATGAAACCATGTGCCAGGGGTTCGAGGCTCTGAATGTCAATGAGGCGACAACTAAAGTATTCGCTGCATCCCAGGAAGATAGGATGGGTACTTCGATTGTCTCCTATCAGCAAGTCCGGAAGGTTGTTGAAGATGGAAATGCCCAAGGTTGGGGCAAGCTGCTTCCGGTGGAGAAGAAGGAGGACAAATTCGGTTTGGGTTACAAACCATTCCGACAAGATCAAGGACAGGCTGCTAAGAGCCCAAGTTCATCAGTGGGGGGATGCTTACCCCAGATGCTATTAACAACCTGGAAGACGAGGCGGAAAGCGACCTAAACCTGGAGAGATGAATACGTCCAAGGATCCCGGGTCACCAAGTCCTTAACTGGTCTTCCCAGGAAATTATAAGGGTTACTCCTGCAGAGTAATTATTATTTCCTGCTTTTTTTCAGCATACATCAAGTCCTACATCTTGCCCAAGGTGTTAGGACTCATTTTGTAATAGGGCCATATTGTAATTTTGTGCAAATGGAATATCAATGAATATCGGACATCTTTTGCAAACAAGTCTCTTTTTCGCTCACTGTCTTTTCATTTTTCACTTTTATACAAAATAATAAAATGGCAATGTTTTCAAAATAAACAAATTTCGTTTACACTTTTTCTAAACAAGATTAAAATTGATCACTAAAACGAACAAATCTCAACCCTTGCAGAGATTATCCTCCAGATTGCACCGACAACAACACTGCTATGACCTTGTATGACATCGACAATCCAATTAATCAAGCTGATGAAGGGGTTGAAGAAGACTATGAGTTACCTGAAGAGTTAGCCAGGTTGTTGAGGCAAGAAGAGAAAGTGATCACTCCTCATCAGGAGGAGGTTGAAACAGTTAATCTTGGTACCGAAGAGGATTTAAAAGAAGTAAAGATTAGGGCCAGTCTGCAGGCTTCAGTAAAAGAACAGCTCATTGACATGCTTCAAGAATACATCGACGTCTTTGCTTGGTCCTATCAAGACATGCCAGGTCTAGATACGGATATTGTCATGCACAAGTTGTCATTGAAAGAAGATTGCCCTCCAGTAAAACAAAAGCTACGCCGTACTCGCCCAGATATGGCCATGAAGATTAAGGAAGAAGTACAAAAATAGTGGGACGCCGGTTTCCTGGCTGTAACTAGTTACCCGCCGTGGGTCGCTAACATTGTACCAGTGCCTAAGAAGGATGGCAAAGTACGTATGTGTGTGGATTACCGGGACCTGAACAGAGCTAGCCCGAAGGATGATTTCCCATTACCTCACATTGATGTATTGGTCGACAACACAACTCAGTTCTCGGTATTTTCTTTTATGGATGGTTTTTATGGGTATAATCACATCAAAATGTCACCCGAAGACATGGAGAAAACAACCTTCATCACACCATGGGGCACATTTTATTACCAGGTAATGCCTTTTGGACTGAAGAATGCCGGTGCGACTTATCAACGGGCTATGGTAACATTGTTCCACGATATGATCCACAAAGAAATTGAATGTTACGTGGATGACATGATTGCCAAGTCCCTTACTAAAGAAGACCATCTGGTAAATCTGCTGAAGTTGTTCAAGCGTCTGAGAAAGTATCAATTGAAGCAAAACCCCAACAAATACACATTCGGGGTACGTTCCGGTAAGTTGCTGGGATTTATCGTAAGTGAAAAGGGAATTGAAGTTGATCCTGACAAAGTCAAAGCCATTCAGGAGATGCCTGCACCTAGGACTGAAAAAGAAGTTCGAGGGTTCTTAGGTAGATTGAACTACATATCAAGGTTCATATCTCACCTTACTGCAACCTGTGAACCCTTGTTCAAACTATTAAGGAAGGAACAAACGGTCAAGTGGAATGAAGATTTTCAGAAGGCTTTTGACAAAGTCAAGGAGTATCTGCAAGAACCTCCAATTCTCATGCCTCCGATTGAAGGAAGACCTCTAATAATGTACCTGACAGTATTAGAAGGATCAATGGGGTATGTGTTAGGCCAGCATGACGAGTCTGGTCGAAAAGAATATGCAATATACTACCTAAGCAAAAAGTTTACCGACTGTGAACAACGTTATTCATTGCTCGAGAAAACTTGTTATGCTTTAGCGTGGGCTGCTCGCCGACTAAGGCTGTATATGTTGACCCACACCACCTTATTGATCTCAAAAATGGACCCCGTCAAGTACATATTTGAAACGCCAGCACTTACCGGAAGGGTTGCAAGATGGCAAATGATTCTGACAGAGTATGACATTCAGTACACATCTCAAAAGGCCATCAAAGGCAGTGTGCTGTCTGACTATCTAGCTGAGCAACCCATGATGATTATCAACCCATGAGATTTGACTTCCCTGATGAAGACATCATGTACCTAAAAGCAAAAGATCATGAAGAGCCTGTTCACACTGAAGGGCCTGACCCAGAAGAAGAGTGGACTATGATGTTTGATGGGGCTGTCAATATGAATGGTCGTGGAGTTGGTGCAGTGCTCATTACACCTAAAGGAGTTCATATGCCTTTCTCGGCAAAACTCACATTCGCCTGCACTAACAACGAAGCTGGATACGAAGCCTGTATCATGGGTCTTGAGGAAGCCATTGACCTGAGGATCAAGACATTGAATGTATTCGGAGATTCAGCTTTGGTAATCAATCAAACCAATGACAAATGGTACACTCACCAAGAGCATTTGATCCCATATCGTGACTACACGAGGAGATTATTGACTTTCTTCACAACAGTCAAGCTTGAGTATATCCCTCGAGATGAAAATCCGTTCGTAGATGCTTTAGCTACCATTTCCTCCATGATCAAAGTTCAAGCTGCAAATTATGTGCCTCGGATTTCGGTATCCAGACTAGACCGACCAGCATATGTATTCTCTGTGGACATTGCTAAAGATGACAAGCCTTGGTTCCATGATATTAAATGCTTCTTAGAGGATCAAACATACCCACCTAGGGCATCATCCAATGATAATAAGACATTAAGAAGGTTGGCCGGTAGTTTCTTCCTTAATGTTGATGGTTCATTATACAAATGAAACTTTGACATGGTTCTGCTCAGATGTGTTGATAGGAAAGAAGCAGACTTGCTGATGCACGAGGTGCATGAAGGATCTTTCGGTACCCAGGCTGGAGGACATGCAATGGCTAAGAAATTGTTAAGATCAGGTTACTACTAGATCACAATGGATGCAGACTGTTGTGCCTTTGCCAGAAAATGCCATAAATGCCAGATCTATGCAGACAAGGTGCATGTGCCTCCAAATCCTTTGAACGCGATGTCTTCACCTTGGCCCTTTGCCATGTGGGGCATTGACATGATTGGAAAGACCGAACCAACTAATTCAAGTGGCCACAGATTCATCTTGGTAGCCATTGATTACTTCACCAAATGGGTTGAAGCAGCTTCGTATGCAAACGTCACCAGACAAGTGGTAGCCAGATTCCTGAAAAGAGACATCATCTGTCGATATGGAGTTCCCGAGTGAATCATTACTGATAATGGTTCCAATTTAAACAACAAAATGATGGCAGAACTGTGTCGGGACTTCAAAATTCAACATCACAGCTCTTCTCCTTATAGGCCAAAGATGAACGGCACTGTTGAGGCAGCTAACAAAAATATTAAGAAGATTGTGCAGAAGATGGTGGTCACTTACAAAGACTGGCATGAAATGCTACCATTTGCTTTGCATGGGTACCGAACCTCAATCAGAACGTCCACTGGGGCAACATCTTATCAGCTTGTGTATGGTATGGAGGCAGTCCTACCGGTTGAAGTTGAGTTACCCTCCTTACGGGTAATGATGGATGTAAAGCTGAACGAAGCAGAATGGGTCCGGTCTCGGTATAATCAACTGAATCTGATCGAAGAAAAGAGATTAAACGCTATCTGTCATGGGCAGTTATATCAGAAAAGGATGAAGAAATCCTTCGATCAGAAAGTCAGGCTTCGGGAATACAAAGTAGGAGATCTTGTGCTGAAAAGACTTCTTCCTCCTCATATAGACCACAGGGGCAAGTGGACTCCAAACTACGATGGTCCATTCATAGTAAAGAAAGTTTTCTCCGGAGGAGCACTGATGCTTACTACTATGGATGGTGAAGATTTCTTATCCCCTGTGAATTCAGATGCAGTTAAAAAATACTTCGCATAAAATGACCCGCAGGACATAAAAACAGAATGTACGTCCAGGCAAAAATAGGGCATCCCGGTGATTCAAAAACAGAATAAAAGACTCGGGCAAAAATAAGGGAAAATTGAAAAAATGTACACCCGCTGAGTTGAAAAGCCGCATTGGACAGCTCAGGCAAAAATGGGTATCCCGATGGATTGAAAACCCGAAAGGGCGATCCACGCAAAATCAGGGAACAAGCGAACAACTGCATTCTGAATTCGTCTGTATCACTCACAACACGACAAACTTCGGAAGGATAAAGCATCAGTCAGAATCAACCTTCTTCAGAAAGCAAGATGAGAAGAACGTCAAGGCCATACAAGTCATAGCAAGAGGAGCTCACTGGAGCGTCATCAACATTGCCAACACTTTTTACTTTTCTCAATTTATAGCAATCTCCTCATTTCAGGGGATTTGTTTCTTTGATTTTATTTGCTAATTCAGGGCACCCAGATTAATAAAATCAGAGTTTTCAGTCACACCTTATTTAGTACATTTTTGTTTCGTTCGCAAAATGTCTGATGTTCATGATACAATACTTGCATAAAACAAATGAGTCGTTTTTAATAAATACTTGCAGGAAATAATTTACTTTCAGGAAAGCCTAACTCCTATGACGGAATCCGGTAAGGGGTGTCTCAGGATACTTGTGCGTTCTTTTGTCTTAACATATTGCAGGTATCCAATACGCAACATGGGGCATGCCAAGCACCAAATCCCTGACATGCTCTTCCCAAGCAGGATCTCCCGAGCAATATCAGAACTGATTTTCCCCCAGCGGAGTTGCCAAAGCCTCTTTCCCCAGCATAAGTCTACTCAACAGGAGTCTCCCCAGCCGAGATCCCCACCAGAGTGCCAGATCTCTCATCCTCAGTAAGGATAAAAGAACTATCTCCCCACAGAGTTTTCATCCTCTCCCCAAAAGAGCAATGCCTGAAACTCTTACACAAAAAAGTGACGAAAGGTTCCTCCTCCCTAGCTGAGTTCTCTTTACGAGAAGATCTACCAATGATATACTCCCCCAAGCAGAGTTCTCCCTCCTAATAGATCTTCTAATGATCTATTCCCCAACCGGGACATTCTTCCAAGCAGATCAGCCAGAGATCTTTTTTCCCAGCGGGATCCGAATCCCAGATCGGTTCCTCTTTGCATAATCATAGCATCAGCATCATATTCACCAAATAAAGCGTAGCATTCCATCTAATACGGAGCATTACGGCAAAAATTAAACATTTGCATGATCACAAGCCAGGTTCGAGCCAATCACCTGCAATTTCCATCAGTATTTCATCAGCAATGTATATAAAAACACATATCCCCCGCAGGTCGCCTGAATACCTTTTGCACTCTCAAATACAGATACCTATACATACTATTTTGACACTCGTCTGTGTCATCCTTCCCCAGCATGGTTGCCAGAACACTTTCTACAAACAAATACTTGTTTATAACACACTCTTTTCGACACCCGTTTGTGTCATCCTATCTCCACAGAAAGCCAAAGCATATCCTTCGCATTCTCGAAACAAATGCCTATTATATATAATACCTACTTGACACTCGTCTGTGTCATACATTCCCCAGCAAGTTGAATACTCGCACGTGTCTTGCTCATACTTCATCAACAAATCTATACTCACTTATACAAAAGTCTTTGATACTCGTCCGTATCTTGTATATATCACTCCTCAACAGATTTGACACTCATCCGTGTTCTTTGTTAACCAGTTGGTACTCGTCCGTACCATCATCTCTGAACATGCGTCAGCGTTTGTTTCTACCGATACGCGTCTGTATCATGGTCCCAAGGATGATCGTCCACATTTTTAATCTATACACAACGTCAAAACACTTATACCTTTTATTCTTGAGCGTAAGCACTCGTCCGTGTTTACCATTCCTTAGTAAGTCAACAACAAAGCAATTTTCTTCTATCCGACATTCGTCCTATGTCGTGATACTTTCGGCAGCCGTCCCCTGCCAGGTGATCGTCCTTCACCTTTGGATCACCGTCCCTCATCCCTTCCCCCAATGGAGTCCCCATTAGTGGAACCTTTTTTTTTCTATCTGACATTCGTCCTATGTCGTGATAAAGAGCAGCCGTCCCCTGCTAGGTGATCATCTTTCACCTTTTGATGACCGTCCCTCATCAGTTTATCCGATGGCCGTCCCCATCGTTGATCTTGTTATTCGACATTCGTCCTATGTCGTGATAAACCCCGAGAGCAGTCGTACCCTGCTAGGTGATTGTCCTTCACCTCTTGATGATCATCCTTCATCATGTTTATCCGATGGCCGTCTCAATCGTCGACCTTTTCTATCCGACATTCGTCCTATTTCGTGATAAAGAGCAGTCGTCCCCTGCTAGGTGATCGTCATTCACCTTTGATGACCGTCCCTCATCATTATTTCATTTATTCTTTAAACCGATAGCCGTCCCTATCATTGTTTACTTTACTTTTCAAGCTTGATGGTCGTCCCCGTCATTGCCTTATTTTAATCCCCAGAGGATCTTTGCTTGATGGTCGTCCCCGTCATGGTCTCTTTATTTCCCCAACTTGTCGGCCGTCCCCGTCATTGCTTTACTTACCAATTTATCCCCTGCAATCGTCCTTTGCTCGATGGTCGTCCTCCATCGCCTTCATTTGATAATCATACTATACTACCTTTTACAATTTATATCCCTTTTCTTCTTTTATCCAGCAAGTGCAAATTTTGGACTGTCTTTGGTATTCAACCACAAGTTATCTTGTTTGTCTGTTAAGCCATGCTCTTACATCCTGCACAGCTAACTCATGTTTGAATAGGGGCAGCTGTAAACACCCCAAATTTTCCCTCACTCATTTCATATCATGGCTTGTGATCTTTCATGTTTGCAAAAGCATAAGCATACCACCTCATATTGCATTTTTGATTCACTGCATAAGTTCAAGTTCATCTGTATCTAGGGTTTGTGATCTGAGTAATCCAAGAATCCATCTGAGTCATCCCAAAGGCCTAAAAGCTTTTCAAGGGGGTCCATGTGTGTTCTATAATCATATTATGTCCCTCAAAGTTCATGGAAGTCAAGAGATCACAAGAACTGGCAAGGTATGGAAGCAGAGCTAGGGTTTTCACTACACAGATGACCAAAATTAGGGTTTTGGTTTCAGAGGCCTCAACTCCAAATTTTTAAGCCATTGTTATTTCTAATGTTCTTAAGATGTTATAAGGATCATGTGTACCAAGTTTGATGAAGAAATTAATTGTAGAAGTCATTTGTTCACTGGCTAACTTCTTGAGCAAGTTAAGTCAAAATCAGGGCATCTAAGGCCTCCAACAATGGAACCAAAGGGGTATTTTCATCAAAATGAAGTTCTATAATCTTTATTTAATCTTAGAAGAGGTTGGAAGTTCACAAGATTGAAGATTTTTGAGCCATTTGCAAACTTGCCAAAAATGGAAATGACTTGTAATGGAATCTTTCCATTTTGGGAAAGTTTTTCAACCTCCTCTTTCTCAACCAAAAATGCTTCAAATGAAAAATTCTTGGTCATAAAAGTTGTAGATTAGGTATTTCCCTTTTCAAAAAGTACAAGAACATGTCTTGATTCATCCTAGAACTCAAAATATGGCCTTTCAAAGTTGGCAAAAATCACATAATTTTCATGTTCATGTCAAAGAGGGATTTTTGCATATTGGCATTTCAAGCTTCTAAATGACCTCTAATGTGCACAAACACTTCATAACATGTCAAAGCAACTTCTAAACATCAGAATTGGCCCAAGAATTTGGCATTTTCATGGCTTGATTCACAAGAAATTTCAAAGAGGGAAAGTTGCATAAAGCTTGCCATCTCTTCATCCAAGCATCACAGCTGTCTTTCTTTGATCCAAGGGCCCTCCATGAAGCATGCTGAAGCAATCTAGCCAAAGAAATCACCTCTACACAAGACCATACCTCAAGTACACATAAGTTGACATTTTTGCATTTCCTCCCATACCAATCAAACTGAGCCACCACCCACTCTCTGACCAATCACAACCTCTTATGCAAACCCTAAGGAGACCATTTCATAACACATCAAAGCCTGAAACATTAGAGAACTCAGAATTCACAAAATTATCAAAAACTTTCCCTTCTTCGAAACTTAAAACACAACCATCAAACTTCAAAACAAACTTCACCAATCATCTTCAAATCACTCATAGAACACAAAACACCCCTCACTATGGCTTGAAACCCCCAAAATCCGAAATATGATTTCTGAGTTATCAGAACCAAACATCTCAAACCAGCCAAAATAAACTTGTTTTAAGCCTTTCAGAAGCACAAGGGGGATCATTGGAGTGGTTTTGCACAAGAGAGGGGGTCAGAAAGCTCAAAACTGAAAAGCTTCAACTCAGGTATACCTCAAGAACAAAATTTTCAGAAACCTTCTTTTAAGTTTTAGAATGATTCTATATGTTCTCTAGATCACTCTGATATGTTTAGTTTCGAAAATGATTGAGAAATGAGCATGTATGGTTGTTCTGAAAGTTTGCCCGAAAATTTTGTTTGATTCGATTCTTGCTTTTGATGAAAAATAAATGTTATATGATGATGGATTTTTGCTTAGGGAGGGTAGTAGATCATTTCTGGAGCTTTAGAGCTTTTAATTTGACCTAGGGAAGAAGTTGAGATTTTTAGTGGCCGGAGAAGATGACCGGAGCTAGCTCCGGTCACCTAAAAATCATTAAAACCCTAATTAGGGTTAGTTGCCCAGATTGATTTTCCACCCTTGGATCTTGTTTAGGTTAGTGTGCGTACGACTCAGATTAGTTCACTTAAGTTAATTTTTGATTAATTAATTTAATTAAAATCATTTAACCAGTTTGAATGTGGACCATTGGATAGCGCGCCAAGTCAATTCCCACCATTTTCATTCAAATCTCAGCCATTGGATGCGCTGACTTTCTTTTTTATTCAATTTTAATTCATTTTATTTTATTCTCTTTCTATTTCTTTTGTACAATTTATTAAAAATAGCAAAAATCATCCAAAAAATATTTCCTTTTGCATTTTTGTTTCAAATATTTTTCTTAATCAGAAAATGATTTTTATTTTATTTTTTGCATATAAAAAGTATTTTTAAAATATTTAAATGTTATTTTTAATTAATTAAAGTCTTTTAATTAATTAAAAATACATTTAGGTTTCTAAAAATCACCAAAAAAATCATAAATAATCTCATTTCATTTAGAAACATTTTCAAACTCTTCACACAAATTTATTTTTAGGTTTGGTCATAACTTGAGAATTTTCTTTGAATTAAGGGTCATTTAATCATATTTTTGAACCCTAACTTGAAAAAATATTTTCTGCCTAACCAAGAAGAGTTTGAAGATGATTCTTTTTGCATTGTTTTATGCATAGCATGTAGTTTATAGGTCATTTATCTCATAAATTTATCTTGCATTTTCAAATTGATTTGCATTTTTCCCTTTTGAACCATCCAAAAACCCTAGAAACTTAGGAAATTCATAACTTTTAAGTGGTAAGGCTTCTGACCTTCTCCTTTGGGATGTGACTTTGTGTGGGATTAGGGTTTGTTTGAGAGTGATTTCAAATTTTTTTCATGTAATATGTTTCTATTTTGTTCATGTGCATCTCATACTTCCATATAACCCTAATTTCTCATGTTCATCTGCAATCATCTTGTATATGCATCCATACATGAACTTGCCATGACATTTCTTATAATTCATATGTCATCTTAGACATCTTAGGGCATGTTAGAATCATGCTTGATAATTCCATCATTCATTTTCCATGATTGCATTCATTTCATTTCACTAACTTTCATGTGGTTTCAAACTTCAAAGCATGCTTACATGACATTTCATTCTTGTATGATCATACACCTGCACTTTGTATGTCTTTGCATCATCTCACATGACATTAACATTGCATAATCACTTCTGACTTTGGTCATTTCATCTCATCTCATCTCATTTCATGTCATTTCCTTATGCTTCATACTTTATGCATTCATGTTAACATTTTCAGGTGGTAAGTTACTTTGAGAAGTGGATTTGCCTTCATTTCTAACTCCTTCTTATCTCTTTCATTTGCATTCTTATTTGTCTTTTAAGTGAATTTGTTCACTTGTGTTCATTCTTTCTCACTTTCCTTCTTTAATTTACTTATCTTCTTCAATGAAGTAAGTAACTTATTTCTTCTGCTTCTCCCTCCTTTCATCTGCTTCTTCCATTGGTGGTTTCCTTGAAGATCTTTCTTAAGCCTTACCAACCATAGGAACATCCAAGCATGATAATAATTAGGGTTGTGATTAGTCCCCCCTAGCTTTTGCCTTTGAGTCTCCTTGGGTCTCTCTCCTCATCTTCAAAATCAGAGACTAAACTCTTAAAGTTCTAGGACTTTGGAATTGGGGTTATGCCTGTATCCTTCTCTTAGGATGGAGTGTATAACTTTAATCCTAAGTGTTAAGCCTTTAATTTGTTTAAACCTCTTAATCAAATCATCTTAACAATCACTAAGACTTCATCTTGTAACTTGGGCCTTACATTAGGGTTCTAATTCTTCCTTTATGGTTAAGAAGGACTAACCCTAGTGTTTAATGGACAAGTCCCTCTCAAGTTGTCTTACAAACCATAAAAATCATTTCTTAATCCCATCCCTTAATTAAAATCCACTTAATAAAGGCTTTGTTATATAATGAATTTAATCCCTAACCATGGATTAAGTTGAGGTATCTTCCTCAGCTTAAGTGTTCTCATCTATTATCCTTCTATTAGGATGGTGTAATGAGTTCACTAATCTGTGATTAGAGATTAAACTCATTACTTAACACTAAACAAAACCCAAAAACATCTAATTAATCACAATGAGGTTAATGATCTTAATCCTACATCATCATGGTAATTAAGTTGAGGTGCTTACCTCCTACTTAAGTATTCTCATTATCCCTAATCAGGGAGGATATAATGAGTTTACAAGCCTTTGATTTAGGCTTAAGCTCATTAACTTATGCAAAACACCAAAAATAATAACAAAACTGAAAGCACAAAACCAAACAATAATCGTCTCCTTCAGGATTCTTTTCTTATCACACTCATTCATAAACGAGAACTTGCTTCTTCCGTCTAATGCAAGACAGTTAGCACTCGAGCCAGACGAGTCATACATTTAAGCACAGGCAAGTAAGCAGTTCACAGTTAATTTTATCTTTCAGTCTCTTTGAGTCGAACTACGGTGTTCTGACTTCCTCATTGCATGCGAGGATACGTAGGCATAACTTAACAGTTATCGAACAAAAGTCTCTTTGTCACCCCCCATCTTCCAGCAATCTTTTAAAAGCCTCAATCCTAAGCATTCATATTTTGCACTGACACTTGTCCATTCCTTTCCAGCTTTTGCACACAGACATCACATACACTTACCCCTTTAAACACAATCTTTTAGGCATGGATCCCGTCGAGTACGACGGACAATCTGGGTGCTAATACCTTCCCAGGTTGTAACCAACCCCCTTTCTCAGTTTCTCTGGTTCGCGACCGTCTTATCCATCTTTTTTCTAGGTTTATGCAGCATTACCTTTCCTTCGGGATAAAAATTCCTAGTTGGCAACTCTATTCACCTTCACCTTCATTTTCTCTTTTCGCCGACCGTTCGCGTCTGTACCCTATCTGACCTAGTTTCTTTTCGGGGAGCGAAAGGTGTCACATAAGGTCCACTTTAGATTGTTGTTTTCCTTTCCTCTCATTCACACTCTTGTAATGTGTAGAACGAGCTTTGCTATCTTCTTCAAAAATTCTACAACATTCAGTCAAATCTGAAAACCTTCTAATCCTCTGATATCCCACAACTTGCTTAATCTCAGGATGCAAGCCATTCTCATACTTAATGCACTTAGAAAACTCAGTAGTAGCAGCAACATAGTGAGGATGAAACTGAACCAATTCCATAAACTTAGTAGTATAGTCAACCACTGAAATACTACCTTGCTTCAACTCAAGGAATTCCATCTCTTTCTTTCCCTTCACACTCTCAGGGTAGTACTTCCCTAAGAACTCAGCACGAAAAACTTCCCAAGTTATCTCTTCATCATCCTCCTCAAGGGCTTGACTTCTACCGACCCACCAATCATCGACTTCTTCCTTCAGCATGTGAGAACCAAGCCCCACCTTACCCTCTTCAGCACAGTCCATGACTCTGAAGATTCTTTCGATATCCTTCAACCAATTCTGAGCACCATCAGGATCAAATCTTCCTTTGAAGACCGACGGTTGATTCTTCCTGAACTCATCATTAGCACTCACATTCGGCACTCCCTGTACCGCCCTAGCCATTGCTTTCAAATCAGCAACCATCACATTGTCATTTCTACCAGCCATATTTTGATCATTCCCAAAGACAACAACAAAATTAAACAAAAGTTCAATCATAACAACAACAAGACAGACACAACTGACTCGAACACTGGCTTTGATACCACTTAATGTAACACCCCTTTTCTATACCCCAATTAAGAAAATAAATCATTTAGGCACATATTAAAAATTCCATCAGAGTAATATTTGAAACATGGTATAAAAGGAGCAATGCTACATTATACTTGAACATTTAAAATATACAACACCTGCTCATTAAGATGCAACAAACAGGGTAACTTGCAAACACAAAGGATTTCATCCTTACACCCGTATTTATTTAATTCAAATAACAGCGGAAACCACATAACAATTTCAAACTTATATATTTATCATAAATATATCCACAAGTTTGAATCACCAAAATAATGCCATGTTTACATAAAACATCTATCATCAAAATACAGATACAAATGCATTTACAAAAGGGCATTAAGCCGACCCTAGCTACCCGGTGCTACATATCAGAGCCGACCGACCAAAAGATGAAGACAAGCTTCACAAAAATACCATCCAGCAACCTACTCTGCAATACCTCATATATCATCATAAAACAGTAGAAGGGTGAGAAATATTATCATAATAACATTGCATATAATTACATATTCTCAACATATAAAATGCATATAAAACATATTCTCACCACAAATCATCCCTCATCACCTATACACATCGCAACGTGTACATACACAAATCAAGCATATTTATCATGCACCAATTCACTAATTCACATAAACTTATATTATTTATGGTTATTCCTCAATTCTATTCATTCCGCATAAACATACGTCTAGCTATGTTTAATCACACATATACATTACAAATGTATAAATCGCATACATATACATATATCAAACATGCATATATACAAACAAGTATGTTTAATCACACATAATATCATCTCCATAATACTCCAAATAAACATATGCACATTCATGTTTATTTCTGCATATCAGAATTAAAATGATAAAATGCAACTCATAGAGACCGACACACGACTCTATGCAGATGCAATGCGGTACCGACTCAACATTTCAGCAAGTTCACTCAGGAACCAAATGGAATCATCGCTTGTTACCTAAAGTAACTCCCCGTCGGGTACACGATGTTCCCCATTGCTCACACCCCACATGGGCACAAAATGTTTATGGATTACTCACACCCCACACGGGCACACAACCCGATCGCTCACACCCCACATGGGCACCCGATAAATGTGAATAAATCACCCATCGCTCACACTCCACACGGGCACATGATGTTTCTGGATTGCTCACACCCCACACGGGCACACAATCTGATTGCTCACATCCCACATGGGCACACTATCATGTTGTAGTCATTGCTCACACTCCACATGAGCACAAGATGCTACAACGGATTCATAAAGAATCCCACAACACAAAAATGCATACATTATGTTTTACATGCAAAATGACACACAACATTATTGAAAATGCATACATTATTCACAATATAATTATACACTCAACTCATTCAATTAACATACATTGACATTCAATTCAAGCAATATATTCATATGCCAAATGGCCACAATATCACATCAAACCCGCATTTCCATAATTGACTTATTTACGTTTTATCGGAAAAGTCGGGTGAAAGTCGGCTAAAAATTACATTCTTAGCATCATTAATTTCTACACATTTCTAGCTTTGAATTGATATGAAGAACGCCTAAAACGGATAACTGAAACTAAAGCTACGGATTAAAAACACAAAACCTCTCAAAACCTATAGGCTCGCTGAGCGCCCTCTCGCTCGCTGAGCGAGGAAATCCCTGGAATTTTCGCTGAGCGAGGGATTGCTCGCTGAGCGACCACTGCGATTTCCAGAATTTCTTAGCTGCAAACAGTCAACTCCAAAACCTCCAAAACTCAACCAAACTCTACTATTCGTGATCAATAACATGTATCTAACATCATACTTCGATTATAACTATTTCTAACCGATTAATCCACCAATTTCTCATATTTTCACTAAAACCCTAACTATTCATCTTTCTAAACTTCATCAAAATCAAAACCCAATCAACCAAACACATGCATAATCATACACAATATTAAGATAATAATGTTTATCACCCTTACCCGATTATTCCGATTCCTAGGAGCAATCTTGATGAATTTCCAAGTTTTCCTCCTTCTCTCTTCTCTTTTCTCTTCTCTTTTCTTTCTTCTCTTTTTCTTTCTATTTCCTTTTCTTTTCTCTTTCTCCTAAGTTATATTCTTTTCTCTCTATTTCCTTACTAACTATTCTTTCCACCAAATATCATTTTTCTCACAAAAATATAATTCCATCTAATTCTAACTTATCACTAATTAACAAAAGTCTAAAATGCCCTCTTATCCAATTTTACCCGAAAATTCACAAAACGGTAAAATCACATTAACACATCAACATATCATATCATCATGTTAATTCACAAATAAAACAATTATCATTCAAATAAAATAAAAGACTCCACAAAATGGGAATTATCGAATCGGGGCGTTACAATAGCAGCATAGCATATTTTAGTAGGATCAAAATAGTTTGTGACAAGAATTGAATTAACAGGTTTGACATAAACATATTATTGAGAAAATTTCATAACAGATGATTGTGATTCATAACATGAGTATTGTATCAGGACACTGAAAAGTTACAGATTTTTATGATCAATTTGTATTAATAACAGAAGTTAAAAAAAATAGTGTTGTTTTCGTCGGTTTAGCCGAGCTAGGCAAAAAATTTAGTTGCCCAGAATTTAACGAAAATTGTCGAGGTATGTCGGGTGGTTTAGTAGGTGATTTTTGTTGTATTGTTTTGTTGAAATATAATCAAAAAAGTCGATTTGCAGGTGCAGTTGAGTTGTAATATTGTTCCGATTATTGGACAATTCTAAGTTGAAGGCTTGATAAGCCAACTTTGATTTAAGTTGTTCATGTCGTATAAGTTGTTTATGCTGCTAATGTTGTTATGTTGTTTATGATGTTGAGTTGTATATGTCATATAGTACTTTTGCATCTTATGTCGGAGCCGTTTGCTCACACCACGTTGGCTTAGATTGACACTAAGTTGAAAGTTGAAGGCTTATGCCTTGATGCTTCGGAAAATTGGCTATTTTAAGTTGGGAGTTTTACTCTGAATGGTACCATATGCATAACATAATTTAGTCGCATTAAATTTGCATTTTTAAAGTTGTTGTTGATTTTTCTTTGTTGATTATGTGAAGTGGTGATATTTTCATGATTATTGCCCATATATTATTTATCATATATCGTTTATAACTTTTGATATCTCACCCTTATGTTTGGATGTTGTCCCTATGTTGGCAACATGCAGGTAACCAAGAGGAGTAGCCAGTTACCTTTAGTGGAGTCGGTGGTTGTCGCTCTGATACGTAGCACTGGGGGGGGGGGATGACGCGTGTCTTGTTTTATTTAGTTGTTTCTACATGCTGAATTTTAAGTTGATTTACCGAAGAATACTTTGTTGCTTTATTTTAAAGTTGAATTTTGTTGGTTAAAGATGTTGTGATTTGAGTATTGAATCCGCTGTGTAGTATTTATTCTAAATTTGAATTATTTTGAAGATTATATGATTGTTGAAGTTCTCCTTGAACGTGTTATGTATGATTCTTGATTGGTTATTAAGTTATCGATTTTAAGTTGAAAATGTGATATCCTGTTTATGTTGAAATTTTTATAACTCTGATTTTAATATAAATCTAGGGTAGAAAATGGGGTGTTACATTAGTGGTATCATAGTAGCTCGGTATGTCTGACCAAGAATCGAGTCTTAGTTGTTTAAAAATCGAGGATTGTTATTTGGTTCTAAATTTTGGTTGTGTTGTAGTGATAAGCTGAGATAACTGGAAGAAATGATGTTGCAATGGCTGCTGCATTTCAAGCGATGACTCAAGCTGTGCAAAATTTTCCGAACGCTGGTGAAAATGTTGGATCACGTAGCGTGGCGACTTTTCAGAGAGAGAATTCACTTGTCTTTAAAGGAAAGCATGATCCAAATGCAGCGTTGGGAAGGTTAAAGGAGATTGAGAGAATCTTCCGTGTTATGGGTTGTACTCCAGCGTAGAAGGTTCGATATGGTACTCACATGCTGGCAATCAAGGCTGATGACTGGTGGCTAGAGACTTGTGAGAGGTTGGGTGTTGCAGGTGAAGTAATCACTTGGGATGTGTTCCGTAGGGAATTCATGAGAAAGTATTATCCCGAGGATGTCTGTGGCAAGAAAAATATTGAGTTCCTTGAGCTAAAGCAGGGCAATATGTCTGTGACTGACTATGCTGCAAAGTTTGTGGAATTGTCTAAGTTCTATCCTCATTATACGGGAGATGGTGCTGAATTTTCAAAGTGCATCAAGTTTGAAAACAGGTTGCGCTCTGAAATCAAGAAATTTGTTGGGTATCAGAAGATTCGTGTCTTTTCTGAATTGGTTGATAGTTGTAGAATTTATGAAGAGGATAATAATGCTCATTACAAGATTGTTAGTGACAGAAGAGGCAAGCAACAACAAAACCGTGGCAAGCCTTATGATGCTCCAGCTGGAAAGGGTAAATAGAAAGTTGCTCCAGCTTAGAGGACTAGTGGGGGAGGTGCTCCTGATGGTATAGTTTGCTTTAAGTGTGGATAAGTTGGTCACAAGAGTAATGTGTGCACTACTGAGGTAAAAAAGTGTTTTCGTTGTGGTAAGAATGGGCATGAAATAGCTGATTGCAAGCACAAGGAAATGATTTGCTTTAATTCTGGTGAAGAAGGACATATTGGTAGTCAGTGTCAGAAGCCGAAGAAAGCTCAGACTGGGAAAGTGTTCGTGTTGGCAGGAACTCAGACAGCTAACGAGGACATACTTATCATAGGTACATGCTTCATTAATAGTACTCCTTTAATTACTATTATTGATACTAGTGTTACACACTGTTTTATTGCTGCTGATTATGTTGAAAAATTGGGTCTTGAATTGTCTGCTATGAATGGTGAATTGATCGTCGAGATTCCGGCTAAGGGACCGGTAACTACTTCTCTTGTGTGTTTAAAGTGTTCTTTATTGATCTTCGATAAATACTTTTATGTTTATTTGGTGTGTTTACCATTGAATGGGATGGATGTAATTCTTGGTATGAACTAGTTAGAGTATAATTATGTTCACATAAACTGTTATCACAAATCAGTGAGGTTTTCTACTCCTGAAGAGGAAGGAGTTGGGTTGCTATCTTTCAGAGAGCTACAACAATTGATGAAAGAAGAAGCTCAAATGTTTTCGTTGATGGCAACGTTGTCTATTGAGAGTAAATCTAAGATTGAGGAATTATCAGTAATGAATGATTTTCCTGATGTTTTCCCTGATGAAATTCCTGATGTATCGCCAGAGAGAGAAAGGTTGAATTTGTAATTTATTTGGTACCTGGTACTAGACCTGTTTCGATGGTAATGTACAGAATGTCGGCATCCAAGTTGTTTGAACTAAAGAAGCAGTTAGAATAATTACTTGAGAAGAAGTTTGTAAGACCAAGTGTATCACCGTGGGGAGCTCCAGTGTTGCTAGTAAGGAAGAAAGATGGAAGTATGAGACTTTGTGTCGATTATAGACAACTGAATAAAGTGACGATTAAGAACAGGTATCCACTTCCGAGAATAAATGATTTGATGGATCAATCGGTGGGTGCTCGTGTATTTAGCAAGATCGATTTGAGATCAGGTTATCATCATATCAAAGTGGAAGATGAGGATATTCAGAAGACGACGTTCAGAACATGATATGGACACTATGAGTATTTGGTGATGCCTTTTGGTGTGACTAATGCGCCGGGAGTATTCATGGAATACATGAACCGTATTTTTCATACTTATCTGGATCGTTTTGTAGTTGTATTCATTGATGATATTCTGATTTATTCTAAGTAAAAAGAAGAGCATATGGAACATTTGAGGACAATGTTGGAAGTTTTGAAAGATAAGAAGTTGTATGCGAAGTTGTCCAAGTGAGAGTTTTAGTTGAGAGAAGTCTATTTTCTTGGTCATGTGATTTCAGGCTGTGGATCCTTCAAAGGTAGATGTTGTGTTGCAATGGGAAACTCCAAGGTTGACTACTGAGATTAGAAGCCTTTTGGGGTTAGCTGGTTATTATAGAAGGTTTATTGAAGGATTTTCTAAACTGGCACTTCCCTTAAATAAATTAACTTGTAAAAGTAAATATTTTGTGTGGGATGTACAATGCGAAGAAAGTTTTACCAAATTGAAGAAGAGGTTGACGTCGGCTCCGGTTTTGACATTACCGAATCTAGAAGAATCGTTTGTAGTTTATTGTGATGCTTCGTTGATGGGTTTAGGAGGTGTGCTTATGCAGAACAATAAGGTAATTGCTTATGCGTCACGATAGTTAAGAACTCATGAGAAGAACTATCCTACGCATGATTTAGAACTTGCTGCAGTTATTTTTATGCTGAAGATTTGGAGGCACTATCTTTATGGTTCCCGATTTGAAGCTTACAGTGATCATAAAAGCCTAAAGTACTTGTTTGATCAGAAGGAGCTAAATATGAGACAACGATGTCGCTCCCCGGACTTTCGTCCCGGTGCAGACGCAAATAGTCGGTGATGTTGGAGGTTGAGGTTGAATAGAGTCGCCAGCTAGGCATTTTTATCCCGAAGGAAGAGTAATGCTGCATAAACCTGGAAGGGTATGGATAAGACGGTTGCGAACCAGAGAAACTGAGAAAGGGGGTTGGTTACGACCTAGGAAGGTATTAGCACCCAGATCGTCCGTCGTACTCGAAGGGATCCACGCTTACTTGATTGTGTTTAAAAGGGGTAGTGTATGTGCTGACTGTATATGAAAAGCTAGGAATGAATGTATAATATGTCAGTGCAAGAGAGAGGGTGAGTGCTCAAGAATGAGGCTTAAAAAAGAAAGCTGAAGGAGGGGGAAGACAAAGAGACTTTTGTTTGATAACTGTTAAGTTATGCCTACATATCCTCTTGTGCAATGAGGAAGTCAGAACACCGTAGTTCGACTCAAAGAGATTGGGATGATTTGATGTGAACTACTTACTTGTCTATGCTCAAGTGTGTGACTCGTCTGGCTCGAGTGCTAATTGTCTTGCATTAGACGAAAGAAGTGAGTTCTCGTTTTCAGAGTGAGTGTGGTGAGAAAAGAATCCTGGAGGAGACGTTTATTGTTTGTTTTTGTGTTTTCAGTTTTTTATTGTTTTTGGTGTTTTGCGTAAGATAATGAGCTTAAGCCTAAATCAAGGGTTGTAAACTCATTATATCCTCCCTGATTATGGATAATGAGCCTACTTAAGCATGAGATGAAGATCTCAACTTAATTATCATGATGATATAGGATTAAGATCATTAACCTACTTGTGATTATTAAGTATTTTTGGGTTTTGTTTAATGTTAAGTAATGAGTTTAATCTCTAATCAGGGATTAGTGAACTCATCACACCATCCTAAGAGAAGGATGATAGATGAGAACACTTAAGTTGAGGAAGATACCTCAACGTAATCCACGGTGAGGGACTAAATTCATTATATAACAAGCCTTTATTAAGTGGATTTTAATTAAAGGGTGAGATTAAGAAGTGTTTTTTTTATGTTTGTAAGACAACTTGAGGGGGACTTGTCCATTAAACACTAGGGTTAGTCCCTCTTAACCATAAGGAAGATATGTAACCCTAATATAAGGCCCAAGTTACAAGCTTAAGTCTTAATAGTTATTAGGTGTTTTGATTAAGAGGTGTAAACAAATTAAAGGTTTAACACTAAGGATTAAAGTTATACACTCCATCCTAAGATAAGGATACAAGCATAACCCTAATTTAAAGTCCTAAAGCTTTAAGTGTTTCGCCTCTGATTATGAGATGAGAAAAGAGACTCAAAGGTAAAAGACTAGGGGAGACTATATACAACCCTAAAATTATCATGCTTGGGTATTCCTATGGTTTGTGAGACTTAAGAGAAAGATCTTCAGAAGGCCACCAAGGAAGAAGAAGCAGATGAAAAGAGAAGAGAAAGAGAATAGGTTACTTACTTCCTGAATAGGAGCAAGAGAGCACAAGTGAAACAAGTTCACTTCAAATACAAATAAGATATGCAAATGAAAAGATAGGAAGATGTGGGATGTGAAGGCAAATCCACAACCCAAACAACTTACCATAAGCCCATGAAATGTTAGTGTGAATGCATAAGATGCAAAGCAAAAGGAAATAAAGCAAATGAAGGTGCAAAGACCAAGACCAGAAGTGAATATGCTATGCAAATGTGCTATGGAATGATGCAAAGACATGTGAGATGCTTATGGATGTTCATACAAGGGATGAGATGCAAAAAGAAGTATGTTAGAAGCTTGAAAACACATGGATAAACATGAAATGTAATGAATGCAAAGCATATCAAATGAATGAAGAAATGATCAAGCAATATTCAAACATGTCCTAAGATGTCTAAGATGGCATACAAGTGAATGAAATGCTATGACAAGTTCATATGATGATGATATGCAAAGATGAATGCAAATGAACATAGAAAATTAGGGTTTTATGAATGTATGAGATGCACATGATCAAAACAGAAGCATACATCATGATAAAAAATTGAAAATGAAATAGAACAAACCCTAAACACACACAATATCACTCCCCAAAGATGGAGGTCAGAAATTAAACCTAGGCAGAGATATGAATTTTCTAAGTTAGTTAGGGTTTTTGGGTGGTTCTAAGGGAAAAAGGCCAAACAATTTGAAAATGCAATGCAAAATTATGAATTAAATAATTTAGATACTAGATGTAAAGTATGAAACAATACAAAAAGAACCAAATGCAAAATCATCATGGTTGATCATAAATGATTTTTTCAAGTTAGGTGATAACGCTAAATTATATCGTTTAATTGGCTTGACTTACACGAATTTTAGTTATGATTTCCTTTATTTGATTTGATTTATGCTTCGATTTATATATCATTTACTATGTTTTCAGGTGACTTGGATTAATTCACAAAAGAAAGAAAAGAAAAGAATTAAAGGAAGAAATGTGAAGAAAATGAGAATTATGAATAAAAAGGAAAGAAAAGGACGGAAAGAAAATAAAAGGGGTGGGACCCACCACTCTCACACAATGTGGTGCAAGCCACATTGGAAGGTGGCGCCAACCACCTATAATTTAGGAGAAGAAATCTACATTTTCCCTTTTATTCCTCCACTACTTCTCCAACTTCCCACTACTCCCACTCACAACACTACTTCTTCAACTTCCCACTACTCCCACTCACTCCACTACTTCTCCAACTTCCAACTACACCCACTTACTCCACCACTCATTTATGTTTCATGGAAGTTACAAAACGAAATTTCCTTCTATATATAGTTTTGCTCTTGGCTTTAAAGGGGCATCCAAGTTTTTGTGCAATTTATTCTTTCATAGTTCTAGGCATAAATTATCATTGTAAAAGTGGTAGTTTCTCACATTGAGGAACTACCACACCATTAGTATTAGGCCTGTGTTCTATGTAACGCTTGGATCAACAATCTTGCATTTCAATTTCTCTATTTCCAGCATTTAATTCAAGTTTATTACAGGTTCTTTATTTTATCGCTTTATTATTATTATTGTTACTGCATCTCTTAATTGTTAAAGTATGTTGTTCTTAATTTCAATCTTTATGTTTACTTAGTTTCCATTTAATTATATGTCTTGCTAATTATTTTAGAGTCCGACGTATGAGGACCGTCATTACCGACGGGACTCAGTAGAAAATAATAGGTGCAAATTAATAACCACAATTATGTTTTGGTTATAATTTTTATGCGTAATTTAATTAGCATTGTCATGAGAGTGAGATGTTAGTTAACATTTCTTTGTCATGAGAGTGAGAGGCATATAAAGGTTTGAGCCGAGATCCGCGAGAGCGTGAGGAGAAAACCAGATAGTAGAAATTAGGCAACTTATCTAAATACAGCGAGAGCATTTTAGAGACGTTTAGGATATTATTAGCTTTCAAAGAGTGTTTCCTAGTTACCGGGCGAGCGAGAGCAAAATCTTGGGATTAGGAAGTATGATTTTAGTTAAGACCGCGAGAGCGTGAGACAGAGTCTTTAAGTTGGTATATTCTACGTAATAGGAGTATAGTCGTAATTAGCACATAATTCTATGAGTCCCTTAGGAGCGCGGAAACCATATCCCAACCTTGTTCTTCTATATTTTCTTAGTTCTATTTTAGTTTTAGTTCTAATTTCCCTTTAATCAAATATCATTAGCCTTAGCTTTACAAAGTAACGATAGATAACGATAGGTTGATATTGGTCTATGTGGTTCGACAATCTTTTATATTACTTCGATAAATCCGTGCGCTTGCGGACGCATCATTAGGGTTAGAAAAATGTGAATTTTATGAACCCTAATTCAAAGAAAATTGTGAAATGTGATCAAACCTAAAAATAAATTTGTGTGATGGGTTTGTAAATTGTTCTATATTCCTAAGAATGCTTCATGATTTTTTTTGTGATTTTTAAATACCTAAATGTATTTTTAATTAATTAAAATGAATTAATTAATTAATTAAATAAAACATTTAAATGATTTAAAAATACATTTTTAATGCAAAAATTAAAAATAAAAATATTTTTGAGTTTTGTAAAATATTTAAAATAAAAATGCAGAAATTGAGATTTTTATAAACATTTTTACTATTTTAAATAAATGTGTGAAAATAAATGTGAAAAAATAAAAAGAAAAATGAAAGTAATGCAAAGCAATGGTCAGGATGGAAAGTTGCGTGGATCAAGGGCTCAGATGGAAAGTCTGCTTGACTTGTGGTAGGGAGATCTGATGGCTCAGGTTTAAAAATCCAATTGGCGCGTGATCTGATGGTCCTAATTGATTATGACCTAATTAAAATAAATTAAATTAATTAATCACAATTAGGGTTTTAATGGTTAATCTGGGTCGTCCACACACGCGGTAAACCTAAGATCCAAGGGTTGAGATTTAAACCTGGCTAATTAATGAGATTAACCCTAATCTTTTTCAGGCGACTGGAACATTGTTTCGGTCGTCTTCTCCGGCCACTCAACTCACCATCTTCTTCCCTAAGCCACTAAAACACATAAAACTTGCCCAAAAATGATCCCCACGCATCAAACAATAAAAATCAATCATCATATACCATTTATCTTGCATAAATCATGTGAATCGAAGCAAAACGGAAAACATGCAAAAATTTCAGAAGTTAAATACATCCTACACACCCCACCATTTTCAATGATTCAAATCTCAAAATGATCAGTAAGACAAACTCTATCACATTGTAACTTAAAAACAAAGTTCTGGAAAAATGTTTTGAATGAGCTACCTGAGATGAAGCTTTGCAGTTTGGTGCTTTCTGGCCCTTTCCTTGATGCTAATCCACTCCACTTGATCCCCTTGTGCTTCTGAAAGGCTTAGAACAAGTTTGTTTTGGCCGGTTTGAGTGTTTCAGTTCTGATGAAGCAGAATTCATGTTTGTGTTTGAGTGGTTTTCAGGACATTGTGAAGGGTGCTTTGTGATCCTTGAGTGATGTCTGATTGAATGGTGAAGAGAGATTTGAGTTTTGATGGCTAGGCAGTGAGTTTCGAAGAGATGAAGATTTTTGAGGTTTTTGAGATTCTGGTTGTGTGTGAGAGGTTTCAGGCTTGAATGTTGTATGAAATGAGGTCCTTAGGGTTTGCATAAAGAGTTGTGATTGGTCAGAAAGTTGGTGGTGGCTCAGGCTGATTGGTATGGCTTCATTTGCAAAAAAGTCAAAGAATGTGTACCACAAGTATGGGCTGGGACATGAGTGATTCTATGGCTTGATTTGCTTCAGCTAAGTTTATGGAGGGCCCTTGGATTGAGTTTCATGAACTGTATGGCTTGGATTGCAAGATTGCATATGTTTTGCAATTTTCCCTCTTTGGAAATTTTGTGAAAATGATCCATGGAAACTTGTGATCCAAGGCACAAATTTGGTCAAGGCAAGTTGTGTTATCATGTTATGATGCTTAGAGGTGGATTAGAGGTTATTAGAAGTCTTGGAACTTGGTTTTGCAAAAATCCCTCTTTGGCACATACTTGAAAATTATAAGATTTTTCCCAACTTTGAAACATCATATCTTGAGTTCTAGGATGAATCAAAAGGAGTTCTTGTACTTTTTGAAAATGGTAAGATCCAATCTACAACTTTCATGTTTGAATATTTTTCATTTGAAGCCTTTTTGATCAAGAAAGAGGAGGTTTAAAATCTTTCCCAAAATGTAAAGTTTTCATTACAAGTCATGTCCAAAAATGGAAAGTTTGCAAATGGCTTGAAATTCTTTAATATTGTGAACTTCTAACCACTTATAAGATCAAATAAAGATCATAGAACCTCAAAATGATGAATGTGACCCTTTGGTACCATTGGTGGTGGCCTCAGATGCACAGATTCTGACTTTTCTTGCACAACAAGTTACCAGTTGATCAGATGACTTCCATAATGAATTTCTTCATCAAATTTGGTACACATGCTCGTTATAACATATTAATACCAATGGAATCAAGAATGACCAATTTTTTTGAGATTAAGGGCCTCAAAACCAAAACCCTAATTTTAGGTCATCTGTGTAGGAACTGCTCAGTCTGCTTGAACACCCTTGCAATGCTTTGTGATATTTTGACTTCAATTAACTTTGGGAGGCATATTATGATCATGGAACACACATGAACCTTATTGACAAGCTTCAAGGCCTTTGAGATGACTCATATCACTTCTTGGATTCTCCTGATCACAAACCCTAATTGTGCAACTTATGCAGTGAAATGAATATGCAATGTGAGATGATATGCTTATGCAAATGCAATATGAAAGATCATAAGCCATAGTGTGAGAAAAATAAGAGGGCAAATTTGGGGTGTTTACAAATGGAGGTGGTTAGAATTGCTGAAAGATTATGATTTTAGTTTGAATTATCATCCAGGCAAAGCTAATGTTGTGGCCGATGCCTTAAGCTAAAAGACCTTGTATACGCTAACAATGATGATTAAGGAGTTGGAACTAATTGAGCAGTTTCGGGATATGAGTTTGGTTTGCGAAGTGACACCGCAGAGTGTTATATTGGGCATGTTAAAGATTAATAATGACTTTCCGGATAATATTCGAGAGGCTCAGAAGTTGAATGTGAAACTAGTGAATATCATGAATAGTTGTGGTCAATCAGGGAAGAGTGACTTTAATATTGATGCACGAGGTGTGTTGAGACTGCATGATTGAATTTGTATTCCTGATGATGCAGATATGAAAAAGAGGATTATTGAAGAGGGTCATAGGAGTAATCTGAGTATTCATTTGTGAGCTATTAAAATGTATCAAGACTTAAGGAAAATATTTTGGTGGTCCAGAATGAAAGAAGATGTGGCGCAATTTGTGTATGCGTGTTTGACTTGTCAAAAGTCGAAGATTGAACATCAGAAGCCTGTAGGGTTGATGCAACCGTTGGAAGTTCCAGAATGGAAATAGGATAGCATTTTTATGGATTTTGTGACAGGGCTATCTGTTACTCTAAGAGGGCATGATTCAATTTGGGTGATTGTTGATAGGCTTACAAAATTGGCTCATTTCATACCTATTAACATCACATATCCAACTTCAAAGTTGGCAGAGATTTATATTCGAGTAATTATGAAGCTGCATGGTGTTCCTTTATGTATTATGTCGGATAGAGATCTGATGTTTACGTCGGAGTTTTGGAAGAGTCTGCAAGAGGTGTTGGGTTCTAAGTTGAGGTTGAGTTCGACATACCATCCTCAGACAGATGGCCAAACTGAGAGGACCATTCAGTCGTTGGAGGACTTGTTGAGAGCTTGTGTTCTTGAGCAGGGAGGTTTGTGGGATACTTACCTTTCATTGATCGAGTTCACTTATAATAATAGTTACCATTCTAGTATCGGGATGGTACCTTTTGAAGCGCAGTATGGTCAGAGGTGTAGAACTCCGTTGTGTTGGCACGAATCTGGTGAAAGAGTAGTACTTGGACCAAAATTAGTTTGAGAGACTACCGAGAAAGTAAAGTTGATCCGAGAGAAGATGAAGGCTTCTCAAAGTAGGCAGAAGAGTTGCCATGACAAGCGAAATAATGATTTAGAATTCTAAGCTGGGGATCATGTGTTTTTGAGAGTCACACATGTGACTGGTGTTGGAAGAGCTTTGAAGTCTAAGAAGCTCACTCCTCATTTTATCAGTCTTTATCAGGTTTTCGATAGAGTTGGGAAAGTTGCTTATTGGATGACATTACCGCCCAATTTTTCGAATTTGCATGATGTGTTCCATGTGTCGCAACTTCAGAAATACATTTCAGATCCTTCTCATGTGGTTAGTATGGACGATGTGCAAGTACGAGACAATCTCACTGTGGAGACGAAGCCTGTGCGAGTTGAGGGTCGTGAAACAAAGACTCTTCAAAGGAAAGAGATCGTGTTGGTGAAAGTTGTCTGGTTTGGAGCTGCTGGAGAAAGCATGGCCTGGGAATTAGAGAGCAAGATGTGAGACTCCTATCCTGAGTTGTTTAAATTTGGTAAATTTTTGAGGACGAAAATATTCTAAGTGGGGGAGAGTTGTAATGCCCAAATATTTAATTATTTATTTAATCGAATATTTAATTATTTATTTGTGTTTATTCGGTCGATTTTGTGTTGCGGTGAATTAAGTCGTTAAGTTGGAATATTAAGTCGGAAAGTCGTGCAAATAATATTAGAAGTAATATTATTGTTGTTGGAGTGCGTTGGTTAGCGGGCTAGATTTCGTGTCTGAATTAGCAATTAGAGAGGTGCATTGTTTAGGCCCATTAGTTAAGTTAGTAGAATAATATTATTTGATAAAAAGAAATAGAAGTTAGAGAGTTAGTTTTTATCAATAAGTGGAATTATAAGAAAGCATAACACAATCATGAGAGAAGAGACCGTGGGAGAGAAACTGCAATCAAAGCATTTTCCCGGAATCCGATCGAGTTAGGGCTGCCTTTAATCCAAGGTAAGGCTGTGTTCGATTTTTATAACCGGGTATGATAATTGGTACTAAGAGTAGGTAGTTTTGTGTGTTGTTGTGAATTGTTTGAATTATTTGATGTTACTATGATAATATCTTCTTGGGTAATTGTTGATTTGTCGATGATGATAAAGTTGTTATTGAGTTAAATTATTTCTTGATTTTATGAATAGTGATTGTTGAAATGTTGTTGTGAATTTGTGAATTTCTGGAAAAACTAAGTTGGGGACGATGACACTGTGTGCAAGTGCACGGGTGACGCAGGCCACCCACCATTCAAGTAGGGGTGGCGTAGGCCACCCAAGATTTTGAAGGAGACATGCGGCGGGAGCCATATTTAGTGGTGGTGGGAGCCACCTTCTCCCTCGCATGAGATGGCACAAGCCATCATGTTTGGTTCCAACCACATTATGTAGCCACCAAGAGGAGTAATGTGGCGTTGGCCACATTGTTAGTAGGCCAAGGGTGACGCAAGCCACCCATAAAGTAAGGGAGACATGTGATTTCCACCTTAATCCATTATTATGTAATTAATAATATACATAACTAATTGTATTACTTGTATAAGATTTAATGAAATAATATTTAAACATGTTTCCTTTGAGAAGTAGATATAGAATTAATTAAATTATGAAGGACTAACATTGGAGATAAGAATTGCTATAACAACATAGCAAATTTTAGTAGGAACAAAATAGTTTGTGACAAGAACTGAATTAACAGGTTAGACAAAAATAGATTATTGAGAAAATTTCAAAACAGATGATTGTGATTCATAACATGAGTATTGTATCAGGACACTAAAAAGTTACAAATTTTTATGATCAACTTGTCGCTCCCCGGATTTCCATCCAGGTACAAAGGCGAAAGTGATGCGGAAAAAGAAAAGAGTCGCCAACCAGGCATTTTTATCCCGAAGAACGGGAATGGTAATGCTGCACAAACCAAAAGAAAGAAAGAGGAAGGACACAAGTCCTGTGAACCAAAAAGACTAAGCTCGAGAGTCGGTTACGACCTGGGAAGGTATTAGCACCCAGATCGTCCGCCGTACCCGACGGGATCCACGCTTGCAAAAGAAAATGTTTCAAAGGGTGAGGGTATGAAGACTATAGCAAAGAAAAGAAAATGAAAAGAAACTGGAACTGGAAAAGAAGAGAATAAGAGAACAAAGAGAAAAATGTAGGGAAAATAAAGATTGTGCTCGAACGGGCCCTACCCCGCTGCCTACTTACCTCATCAGGATAATGAGGATCAGAGACGCCGTAGTTCCCCTAACTAGGGGTACCAAAGGAAATTGCTTGTGAATTAAGGCTTGAACTGCCTATGCCATTGCTCAGGTGTTGCAGGCTCGGACGACGAGTGCGTAACCGTCTTGCAAAGTGACATGTAGGAGCAAGTTCGCGTACGGAGCGAATGAGGTGAGAAAAAGAATTCCCGAAGGAAAGACGCTTATTGTTTGTTTGGTGTTTTTTAGAAGCTTTTATGAGTGAAGGTTTGAATAGGTCAGTGTACCTAAGTCTTACTCAATGGGATGTGTACGTCTCACATCATCCCGAAATGGAATGCGCAAGAGGCACACCTATCTATGGAGGAAATCCCCAAAGCTAGTCCCACAAGTGAAGACTTAAGCACACTGGCCTATTACCATTATTAAGTGTTTTTGTGGTTTTTTGGTTAAGAAGTGTTTTTTAGCTTTTCTTTGTGAGGTACTCATGCTAAGACCTATCCACCACGAGTGATGACTCACACCTCGCCCCGAAACGGAACGCGTGCAAGTATCTCATAGCAAAGTCTCATGTCACATGAAAGTACTCAACCTTTATTAAGTGAATTAAAATTGAGTTTGAAGATGAGAAGAGAAAGCACCAAAAGAATCATAAAGGTAAAAGCTAACGGGAAAAAGTCTAATCCTAATATTCACATGCTCGGACATCCTAAGGGTTAGTGAGGTTTCTATCCTATTGAAGAAGGAAAAAGAAGGGAAGAAGAAGATAGGAGAACCATGGTGGCCTAAGCACATCTCAAGCTACGAAAGAATAAAAGAAGAAGATGAGGAATAAGATAAGAAGATAAGAATGCGAGATGAAGAAGAAATAAGATAAAGAGATGAGAATGCGATATGGAGATAAGATGATAAGCACACACAGAGCCTACACCAGTAGGACTTCCAGATGCAACAGTATACAATAACAAAAATCGGCCTCAATGGTACCTAACGGAGAAGGGTCGTTGCCTCTTCAATATGCATAAAAGAAATCGGGAATACTTCTTTCACAAGTACCAAACTCGAGGCGTGCATCCAAATTAGAATCAATAATCATATTTATCAGGACAAGTCTCCAGACCCCAAGTAATGGTCTATTAGTCGTCACAAATTGTCTTAAGAAATTCCCGAACACTAACCAGTCAACCATCCATGAGCAAACAATCAATCTCAAGGCTATCCCCAAGTCCGATCCGCCATTCTCGAAATCAATCAACAAGCCTACACAATATCAAATAAAAAAACTAGCACAAAGTTTAAACACAACTCTACTTAATCCCTAAAATTGAAATCTAAATTAATTAAGAAATATAGTCGAGATTAAAATCTAATTAAAAATCTAATTATATCAAGACACTAATCGAGTTCTAAAATAAACATTTAACAAAAGCTAATAAATAATTAATTATAATATTGACAAAAAAATAAGAAAATGAAATAAGAGAAAAAATAAAAAAAAAGAAACTAGAAAAAGAAAAGAGGTTCAACACAGGCAGGGTTAGTTTAATGAGAAAATCCAATGGGCTTCAACCATCAACACCAGTACTGAATGAAACAAACGGCCTTATGGAAACACACAAACCACTTAAACTAAAACCAGAATCAGAAAAATTCTTCTCCAAACAAAACGCAAAACAGGGGAAAGGGGGGCTAGGTTGAACGAGAGAAAAGCAGCTCCATCCGCAGCGGCCGAAATCAATTTCCTCACGGCGAGTCATTCCCCTCCGGCCTTGTTTCGCTTGGCTTTAGTTAGCTTCTTACACCGTTACTGTTGCTCGACGATGATGACCGAGCCTCCTTCCGGCGATGCTTTTTTTCGCTAGAGATAAAGGTCAAGCGATGCTTTGACATGGTGGACGGAGAAGCCTCATGTTTCCTACACGGTGGTGCAGTTCGATTCAGATCTCCGCGGATTCACGGTGTGGTGTTTTGAATTTGTTTTGTCACAGCTTTCGATCTGAAATCCTCTTCTTCCATTTTTTCGCCTTCTGTTTTCGTGATCTGTTGTTGTTATGTGATGTTTATGAGTGAGGCTGATGTTGGTTTGCGTTGGAGATGAAGGGAGTAAAGGGTTCGAAAGGTTGTAGAGGATGAGATTTGGAGGAAATGATTCTGTTTTGTTGGAGGTTGCGGCAAAGGTTGTTGTTTCAGGTTGAAGAAGGGATTTGAAAGGTTTTATGAAGTTTCTGCAACAAGATTTTAATAGTTTTTGTGCTGTGTCGAAGGTGTCAATAGTGTGATGGGGATTGTGAGGATAAATTATGATGAATGAGGTCGAAGGAGAGTTCGTTTTTTTGCTGTCAATATTGGTGAAGGGTGTCGCTCCCACCAAATGACACCTCTGGTCAGAAGGGGTACAGACGCGAACGGTCGGCGAAAAGGATGAAATGAAATGAATAGAGTCGCCAGCTAGGCATTTTTATCCCGAAGGAAAGGTAATGCTGCATAGACCTAGAAAGATATGGATAAGATGGTTGCGAACCAGAGAGACTGAGAAAGGGGGTTGGTTACAACCTGGGAAGGTATTAGCACCCAGATTGTCCGTCGTACTCGACGGGATCCACGCTTAAAAGATTTGTGTTTTAAAGGGGTAGTGTCAGTGCAATTTGTGTATCAAAAGCTGGAAAGAATGCAAGTGTCAGTGTAAAAGAATGTGGAGTGTATAAATGTACAGTGTCAGTGTAATGAATGAAGCTCAAGATTATGAGGCTAAGAGAATGATACTGAAAGAGGGGGGATATACATAAACTTTTGTTCGATAACCGTTAAGTTATGCCTACGTATCCTCTCGTTCAATGAGGAAGTTAGAACACCGTAGTTCGACCCAAAGAGACTGAAAGATGAATTGACTTGTGAACTGCTTACTTGTCTATGCTCAAGTGTATGACCTGTCTGGCTCAGGTGCCAACTGTCTTCCATTAGACGGAAGAAGCTAGTTCTCGTTTATGAGTGAAAATGATGAGAAAAGAATCCCGAAGGAGACGATTATTGTTTGTTTTTTAGTTTTCAGTCTTTTATTGCTTTTTGAAGTTTGTCATAAGTTAATGAGCTTAAGCCTAAACCAATGGATCTAGTAAACTCATCACATCTTCCCTCTGATTAGGGGTAATGAGAGTACCTTAAGTGTGAAGTCCGCTTCTCACACTTAATCACCATGATGTAGGATTAAGATCATTAGCCTACTTGTGATTATTTAGATGTTTTTGGTGTTTTTGTTTAGTGTTAAGTAATGAGATTAAGCCATAATCAAGGATTAAACAAACTCATTACACCATCCTAATAGAAGGATAATAGATGAGAGTGTTTAAGCTGAGGAAGGCTCCTCAACTTAATCCATGATTAGGGATTAAACTCATGACAAAACAAAGCCTTTATTAAGTGGATTTTAGTTAATGATAAGATGAAGAAATGATTTTTAGGGTTTGTAAGACAACTTGAGGGAGACTTGTCCATTAACACTAGGGTTAGTCCTTCTTAACCAATTAAGGAAGAATTAGAACCCTAATGCAAGGCCCAAGTTACAAGCTTGATGTCTTGGTGATTATTAGATGGATTGATTAAAGGATTTAAACACATTAAGGGTTTAACACTTAGGATTAAAGTTATACATTCCATCCTAATAGAAGGATGCAGGCATAAGCTTAATCACAAAGCCTTAAAACCTTTAGGGTTTAGTCCTTGATTATGAGATGAGAAGAGAAGACTCAATGAGACACAAAGGTAAAATCTAAATGGGGGACTAATCAAAACCCTAATCATTGTCATGCTTGGTTGTTCCTAAGGTTTGTGAGGTTTACAAGAAAGAACTTCAGAGAAACCACCAGGAAGCAGATGAGAGGAGCAAAGAGAAGCAAAGTAACTTGCTTCATTTAAGAAGACAAGTCACTTGAAGAAAGAAAGTGAGATGAAGAAGAATGAGCAAGATCAATCTCAAGCACAAGACAAAATGCAGCAATGATGCATAAGAGAGATGAAAAGAGATTGTGAGAAGTGAAGGCAAATTCACTTCTCCAAAATAACTTACCACCTGAAAAGTTAGTGAAAGAAATGCAATGCAATGCAAAATGAGATGAAATGACATGATGCAAACCAAAGTCAGAAGCATAAACATGATGTTAATGATGCTAAGAGAAGATGCAAACACAAGGCAAGACATGAGAATGATCATACAAGGATATGGATGCAGATGAAGCATGCTTGAACCATGGAAGTTCATGAAAGTTTATGAAATGTAATGGACACATAACATGGCAAATGAAAGATGAAATGGTCAAACATGATTCTAACATGTCCTAAGATGTATTATGAATCAAATGGATGCACAAAATGTCATGTCAAGTCATGGTATGCAAGCAAATGGATGATGGATGCAAATGAAAGCCCAAATTAGGGTTTATGATCAATACACAAAACAAAATTCAAAACCAGAAGCAAACATCATGACAAAAATTTGAAAATGCATTCAAAGGAACCCTAAACCTATACAAACTCACTGCCCAAAGGAGGGGTTCTAACTCTTAACCTAATGAGGGTTATGAATTTCTTAAGATTGCTAGGGTTTTAAGGTACCTTGTCAAGAAAAATGCAAAACAAATAGGAAATGCAAGATCAATTCATACCAATTTAATCCTATAAACTACATGCTAAACAAGATGCAATGCAAAAAGAATCAAGGTCCAACTCTTAAAGGCTAGGCAGAAATGAATTTTTGAAGATTGGATCAAAGTAATGCCTTGAAATGAAATTAATTCCATGGAAAATTGTCAAAAGACATCAAGATCAAAAAAGAAATTTGGTTTGAGAGTTGGACAATGTTTCTAAATGATTTTAAATGTTTCATGAATTTTTTTGTGATTTTTAAATACCTAAAAGTATTTTTAATTAATTAATTCTCATTAACTAATTAAAAATAAACTTTTAAATGATTTAAAAATAATTTTTAATGCAAAAAATAAAAATAAAAATGTTTTTGGTTTCTGAAAATTAATTGAACCTTTGACAAAAAATTTCAGAATTTTTAAAGATGTTTTACTATTTTTAATAAATTGTACAAATTAAATATGAAACAAATAAAATAAAATGAATTTAAACTGAAAAATGAGAAAGTCAACAGAATCAAGGGCTGAGGTTCAAACTGGAACACGCGCGAATTGACTTGGCGCTCATCTGGACGGCCAGCATTCAAATTCACATAATTATGATTAAGCCCTAATTAAATGCCCTAATCACTTTCAGATGACCGGAACAGTGTTTCGGTCATCTTCTCCGGCAGGCCAAAACTTCTATCTCTCTGAATACGCATCAAATCCTCACCAAACTCTCCAGAATCAATCTATAAACATCACTAAGCATAAACCCTACCTCAAACAACATTTATTTTCACTGAATCAAAGGAAACAAGCAAGAACAATTTTACGGGCAAACTTTCAGATCAAGCATACAACCTCAAAACTCAATCATTTTCAAAAGTAAAATGTTCAGTGAACTCAGGGAAGCATGTAGATCATTTTAGAAACAAGAAATGAGAGTTCTGGAAAAATGAATTTCCATGGCTACCTGAATCGAAGCTTTGATTTCTGGAGCTTTCTGGCTGGCCCTTTGATCCAAAGCACCTCTAATGGACCTCCTGAGAAGCTTGCAACACTTGGTTGGAGTTTAAAATGGCTGGTTTGAGAGTTTGCTGAAGTTCTGTTCAAGGAGGGGCAGAAATCGTATTTTGATTTCAGTGAGTTTCAGGCTATGGTGATGGGTGATTTGTGATCAGTGAGGCATGTTGAGATTGTTTGTGTGTTTGAAGCTTGTGTGATGAGTTTCGAAGAGTTTTGCAAATGAAGCATAAACTTGGAACTAGGGCTTTGGGTGTGTTTTAGCATGAAGTGTTATGTGCTTTGGCTTGCTTTTGATTTGTATAAACAAGTGTGATAGGTCAGAGAGTGGGTGCTGGCCTATTGTGATTGGTATGGGTCTTTGGCCAAAATGTCAACTTGATTTGTACTTGAGGTATGGGCAATGGTACAACTTGCTTTTTGGCTTGTCTTGGTTCAGCTGAGTTTAGGGAGAACCATGGAATTGTTTATGAGATGATTCAGCAAGTTGATCAAGGTTTGTGTAGTGTTTTGCAAATTTCACAAAGTTTGGCCCCTTTGGAAATTCTTGAGATTCAAGGCATCAAAATGCAATGCTCTTTGGCCCATTCTGAACTTTAGAGGTCATGTGATCATGTTGTGAAGAATTTGTACACATTTGAGGCCTTTAGAACACTTGATCATGCCATTTTGCAAAATGCCTCTTTGGTAGAAAACTTCAAATTATGTGATTTTGGCCAACTTTGACAAGCCATAACTTTTGATCCAAAATGAATTAGGTCAAGTTCTTGTACTTTTTGAAAAGGGAATGATCCATTCTACAACTTTCATGACCAAAGTTTTTTCATTTGAAGCATTTTTGAATCAAAAAGCAAGGGTTGAAAAAGTTTCCTAAAATGGCAATTTTCATTATAAGTCAACTTTCCCAAAAAGTCAACTTTGCAAATGGCTTGAAATTCTTCAATTTTGTGAACTTCTAACATCTTCCATGATCAAATAAAGATCATACATAGTCAAAATGATGATGAACACCATTTGGTTGGGTCATTGGGGGCCTCAGATGCCCTGATTTTGCACTGACTTGCTCAAGAAGTCAACTCTTGATTAAATGCCTTCCCCATGGAATTTCTTCATGAAAATTGATATGCATGCTCCCTATACCATATAGAGACCAATAGAAACAAGAATGACCAAAAAATTTGGAGTTATGGCCTCTGAAACCAAAACCCTAATTCTAGGTCATCTGTGCAGTTAAACCTGGCTCTGCTTCCATGCCATTCTCAGTTCTTGTGATTCTTTGATATTCTTGACTTTGAGGAGATATAATATGATGCTTGAACACACATGGACCCCTTTGAAGTGATTGATGACCTTTGGAGTGGCTCAAGAAGCTCTTGGATTGCTCAGATCACAAACCCTAGATGCAGATGACTTTGAACCAATGCAGTGAATAAAAAATGTGGTATGAGATGCTATGATTGAGTTTATGCATATGAAGAGATCACAAGCCATGGTGTGAATGGGTGAGGGCAAATTTGGGGTGTTTACAGCTGCCCCTATTCAAGCATGAGTTAGCTGTGCAGGATGTAAGCGACGGCTTATCAGGCAAACGAGATAACTTGTGGTTGAATACCCAAGACAGTCCAAAATTTGCACTCACAGAATGAAGAAGAAAAGGGATATAGATTGCAAAGGAAAATACAGTATAATATAAAGTGTGGGTGACGGGGGACGACCGTCGAGCAGAGGACGACTGCTGGGGATAAAGCAATGACGGGGACGGCCGACATGCTGGGAAAAATGCGGGAAATAAAGCAATGACGGGGACGACCGACATGCTGGGGATATAAAAGATAGTGATGGGGACGGCCATCAAGCAAAGATATAAGGTCTCTAGGGATTATAGGTAGAAATAAATGATGAGGTATGGTTATCAGGTTCGTAAAGTAATGCGAATAACGATGGGGACGGCCATCGGGCTAAACTGATGAAGGGCAATCATCAGGAAAAGGAAAAGGGACCACGACGGGGACGGCCATCGGGTTAAAGAATAAATGAAATAATGATGAGGGACGGTCATCAAAGGTGAAGGACGATCACCTAGCAGGGGACGGCTGCTCTGAGGGGGATAAGATGAGGGACGGTCATCTAAGGCGAAGGACGATCACCTGGCAGGGTACGGCTGCCGGAAGTATCGCGACATAGGATGAATGTCGGATAAAAGGTCAACGATGGGGACGGCCATCGGATAAAAGGATGAAGGACGATCATCAACAGGTGAAGGACGATCATCTAGCAGGGTACGGCTGCTAAAAAATCACGACATAGGACGAATGTCGGATAAAAGGTCGACGATGGGGACGGCCATCGGATGAGCATGATGAAGGACGATCATCAAGGGGTGAAGGACGATCACCTAGCAGGGGACGGCTGCTCTCAAGGTTTATCATGACATAGGACGAATGTCAGATAAAAAAGATCAACGATGGGGACGACCATCAGATAAAATGATGAAGGATGATCATCAACAGGTGAAGGACGATCACCTAGCAGGGTACGGCTGCTAAAAAATCACGACATAGGACGAATGCCGGATAAAAGGTCGACGATGGGGACGGCCATCGGATGAGCATGATGAAGGACGATCATCAAGGGGTGAAGGACGATCACCTAGCAGGGGACGGCTGCTCTCAGGGTTTATCATGACATAGGACGAATGTCAGATAGAAAAGAAATTTTGCTTTGCTGGCGACCTACTGGGGAATAGTAAACACGGACGAGTGTTTATATCCAAGAAATAAAAGATACAAGTGTTTTGACGTTGTGTATAGATCAAAGATGCGGACGAGCATCCTTAAGACTACGATACGGACGAGTATCGGGTAGAAACAAATACTGACACGTGTTCAGAGATAATGATACAGACGAGTATCAACTGGTTAACAAGGAATACGGACGAGTGTTGATTCTGAGGAGACCCTTCTGGGGAACAGTAGACACAGACGAATGTCTAAATTCAAGAAGACAAGAATGTTTGACACAGTGTATGGATTAAAGATGCGGACGAGCATCCCTAAGACTACGATACGGACGAGTATCAGGTAGAAACAACGCTTGACGCATGTTCTGAGATGATGGTACGGATGAGTACCAACTGGTTAACAAAGAACACGGACGAGTGTTGAATCTGAGGAGTAATAAGTATGAGTGGTGTGACGACAAGTGTTTAACTTGCTGGAGAGAGTGACACGGACGAGTGTCAAGAGGTATATTATAAACAAGTATATGCTTTACAAAGTGTTTAGGTAATTATACTGGGGAAAGTGACACGGACGAATGTCAAGAAAGTTACACATATATATATGTATCTGTGAGTGCAAAGGGGACGCTTTGGCTTTCTACTGGGGATATGACACGGACGGGTGTCAAGAAGGATATGTGTTTGTAAGAGAAGTGTTTGTTTGTAAAGAATGCCTGGGCGGCTTTACTGGGGAATGATGACACGGACGGGTGCCATAAGGAGTATGTACTGGTGTTTGTGAGTGTAGGGTAAATGCTTTAGTTTTAGCTCTCTGCTGGGAAATCTGGGGAGCATTTTGTATATTGTTGATGGATTGTCATTATTCACAAGTGTTTGATTCAGAACATGGCTTATGATTATGCAATATGTTTGATTTTTGCCGTAATGCTCCGTATTAGACGGAATGCTACGCTCTATGGGGTGAATATGATGCGAATGCTATGATTATGCAAAAGATAACGATCCGGGATTCGGATCCCGTTGCTGCAAAGATCTCTGGTCGATCTGCTTGAAGTGGACCTCCCAGCTGGGGATGAGATCATTGGTAGATCTGTCATGAATGACTCTGCTTGGGGAAATAGGTCAATGATAGACCCATTCTAGTAGATGAAGGACCCAGCTGGGGTCTGTAGAAGCCTTCGTCACTCTGTTGTGATTTCTTCACGCGTTGCTCTCCCGGGTCGAGGCTGAAGCTCTGTGGGGAGATGGTTCCTGGCCTTGGTACTTGGCTGTGGAGGAATAGTAAAATGGCAACTCGGCTGGGGGGAAGAGGAAAGACCATGGGAAGGTTTTCCTGAAGATTTCTGCAAGGGGTTCCGTTGAGGATGGTGCTGGAGGACTCAGCTGGGGGAGAAATTTACATGCCCCATGTTGCGTTTTGAATACCTGCAATCCTGCAAAGATAGAGAAACGCACAAGTAATCCCGAGGTATCCCTTACCGGATTCCGTCGTAGGAGTTTAGACACTCCTGGGAGTAAATATATTTCCTGCAAGCACGTATTCTTTGGAAGAGAACCATCTGTATTTATGCAATCAGTATCTTAAATACATCGGACATTTTGCAAATGAAAATAAAATGTACGAGACGAGACATGACTGAAAATCTGATTTTATTAATTCGTATGCCCTGAATTGGCAAGATACAGTCAAAGAAACAAATCCCCTAAAAAGAGGAGATTGTTACAAATGAAGAAACAAAATGTTGGCAATGTTGATGACGCTTCAAGGAGTTTCCCTTTTGCTATGACTCGTATGACATCTGACGTTCTTCTCGTCTTGCTTTCTGAAGAAGGTTGATTCTGAACGAAGCTTGATCCTTTCGAAGCTTACCAAGTTGTAAGTGATACAGACGAATTCAGAATGCAGTCGTTCGCTTATTCCCTTATTTTGCATGGATCGCCCTTTCGGGTTTTCAATCCATCGGGATACCCATTTTTGCCTGAGTTGTCCGATGCGGCTTTTCAACTCAGCGGGTGTACATTTTTTGTTTATTTTCCCTTATTTTTGCCCGAGTCTTTTATTCTGTTTTTGACTCGCCGGGATGCCCTATTTTTGCCTGGATTTACATTTTGTTTTTATGTCCAGCGGGTCATTTTTACACGAAGTATTTTTTAACTGCATCTGAATTCACAGGGGACGGGAAGTCTTCACCATCCATGGTGCTGAGCATCAGTGCTCCACCAGAGAAGACTTTCTTTACTACGAATGGTCCTTCATAGTTTGGAGTCCATTTGCCCCTGTGGTCTGTATGAGGAGGGTGGATTCTTTTCAGCACAAGATCTCCTACTTGGTATTCTCGGTGCCTGACTTTCTGATCGAAGTCTTTCTTCATTCTTTTCTGATACAACTGCCCATGACAGATTGCAGCCAATCTTTTCTCTTCAATCAGACTCAGTTGTTCGTATCGAGATCGGACCCATTCTGCTTCGTTCAGCTTAACATCCATCAGTACCCGTAGGGAGGGTAATTCAACTTCAACAGGTAGGACTGCTTCCATACCATACACAAGCTGATACGGTGTTGCCCTAGTGGATGTTCTGATTGACGTGCGATACCCATGCAAGGCAAACGGTAGCAGTTCATGCCAGTCCTTGTAGGTGACTACCATCTTCTGCACAATCTTCTTGATATTCTTATTAGCTGCCTCAACAGCGCCGTTCATCTTTGGCCTGTAAGGAGAAGAATTGTGGTGTTGGATCTTGAAGTCCCGGTACAGCTCTGCCATCATTTTATTGTTTAAGTTGGAACCATTATCAGTAATGATTCGCTCTGGAACTTCGTATCGACAGATGATATCTCTTTTCAGAAAACGGGCTACCACCTGCCTTGTAACGTTTGCATAGGAAGCTGCTTCAACCCACTTGGTAAAATAGTCAATAGAAACCAGGATGAATCTGTGGCCATTTGAAGCAGTCGGTTCAATCTTGCCAATCATGTCAATGCCCCACATAGCAAAGGGCCAGGGTGAAGACATCACGTTCAGAGGATTAGGAGGCACATGCACTTTATCCGCATAGATCTGGCATTTATGGCATTTTCTGGCATAGGCACAACAGTCGGCATCCATTGTGATCCAGTAATAGCCTGATCTTAACAACTTTTTAGCCATGGCATGCCCTCCTGCATGGGTACCAAAGGATCCTTCATGCACCTCGTGTATTAACAAATCCGCTTCTGTTTTATCAACGCATCTGAGGAGTACCATATCAAAATTTCTCTTGTACAGGGAACCATCAGTATTCAGGAAGAAACTACCAGCTAGCCTTCTTAAAGTCTTCTTATCATTGGAAGATGCCCCAGGTGGGTATGTTTGATCCTCCAAGAAGCATTTAATGTCATGGAACCAAGGCTTATCATCTTTGACAACGTCTGCTGCAAATACATATGCTGGTCTGTCAAGTCTGGACACTGAAATCCGAGGTACAAAGTTGGCAGCTTGGACTTTGATCATGGATGAAATGGTAGCCAGAGCATCTGCAAACTGATTCTCGTCCCGAGGGATATACTCAAGCTTGACCGTCGTAAAGAAAGTCAATAACCTCCTTGTATAATCTCGGTAGGGTATCAGATGATCCTAGTGTGTGTACCATTTGCCGTTGGTTTGATTAAAAACCAGAGTTGAATCTCCGAACACAGTCAATGTCTTGATCCTGAGGTCAATGGCTTCCTCAAGACCCATAATGCAAGCTTCGTATTCAGCTTCGTTGTTAGTGCAGTTAAAGGTGAGTTTCGCCGAGAAAGGCATGTGAACTCCCTTAGGTGTAATGAGTACTGCACCAACACCACAACCATTCATATTAACAGCCCCATCAAACATCATAGTCCATTCTTCTTCCGGGTCAGGCCCTTCAGTATGAATAGGCTCTTCATGATCTTTTGCTTTTATGAGCATGATGTCTTCATCAGGGAAGTCAAATCTCATAGGCTGGTACTCATCAATAGGTTGCTCAGCAAGATAATCAGACAATACACTGCCCTTGATGGCTTTCTGAGATGTGTACTGGATGTCATATTCTGTGAGGATCATTTGCCATCTTGCAACCCGTCCGGTAAGAGCTGGCTTCTCAAAAATGTACTTAACTGGGTCCATCTTTGATATCAACAAAGTAGTGTGGGTCAACATATACTGCCTTAGTCGGCGAGCAGCCCACGCTAAATCACAGCAAGTTTTCTCGAGCAGTGAATAACGTTGTTCACAATCGGTAAACTTTTTGCTTAGGTAGTATATTGCATACTCTTTTCGACCAAACTCGTCATGCTGGCCCAGCACACACCCCATTGACTCTTCTAATACTGTCAAGTACATTATCAGAGGTCTTCCTTCAATTGGAAGCATAAGGATTTGAGGTTCTTGTAAATATTCCTTGATCTTGTCAAAAGCCTTCTGGCAGTCTTCGTTCCACCTGACCGTTTGTTCTTTTCTTAACAGCTTGAACAAAGGTTCACAAGTTGCTGTAAGGTGAGATATGAACCTTGAAATGTAGTTCAATCTACCTAGAAACCCCCGAACTTCTTTCTCCGTTTTTGGTGCAGGCATTTCTTGAATGGCTTTGACTTTACCAGGGTCAACTTCAATCCCTTTCTCGCTTATAATAAATCCCAGCAACTTACCAGATCGCACCCCGAATGTGCATTTGTTGGGGTTTAACTTCAGTTGGTACTTCCTCAGACGCTTGAATAACTTCAACAGATTCACCAGGTGGTCTTCTTCTGTGAGGGACTTGGCAATCATATCGTCCACATAACATTCGATTTCTTTATGGATCATATCGTGGAACAATGTTACCATTGCCCGTTGATATGTTGCACCAGCATTCTTCAGTCCGAATGGCATCACCTTATAACAGAACGTGCCCCAGGGTGTGATGAAATTTGTCTTCTCCATGTCTTCAGGTGACATCTTGATCTGATTGTATCCTGAAAATCCGTCCATGAAGGAGAACACCGAGAACTGAGCCGTATTATCAACCAATACATCAATGTGAGGTAATGGGAAGTCATCCTTTGGGCTGGCTCTGTTCAGGTCCCGGTAGTCAACACACATTCTCACTTTGCCGTCTTTCTTAGGCACAGGTACTATATTAGCAACCCACGGCGGATAGCTAGTCACAACAAGGAACCCGGCGTCCCATTGCTTTTGCACCTCTTCCTTTATCTTCATTGCCATATCTGGGCGAGTACGGCGCAGCTTCTGTTTTACTGGCGGGCAATCTTCTTTTAATGGCAGCTTGTGCATGACGATATCGGTGTCCAACCCTGGCATATCCTGGTAAGACCAAGCAAACACATCCACATACTCTCGAAGCATATCAATCAATTGCTCTTTCACTGAGTCTTGCAAACAGGCCCCGATCTTAACCTCTTTCACGTCTTCTTCCGTACCAAGATTAATCGTTTCAATCTCCTCCTGATGAGGAGTGATAACCTTCTCCTCTTGCCTTAACAACCTGGCTAGCTCTTCAGGAAGCTCATAGTCTTCTTCAACCCCTTCATCAGCTTGATTGATTGGATTGTCAAAGTCATACGAAGTCATAGTTGTGTTGTTGTCGGTGCAATCTGAGAGGCACTCTCTGCAAGGGTTTAGATTGTTCATTTTAGTGATTGATTTTAATCCTTTTTTAGAAAAAGTGAAATGAAATTTGTCATTTTGGAAAACATTGCCATTTTATTTTTGTACAAAAAGAAAAATGAAAAACAGTGAGCGGAAAAGGAAAAAGACTCATTTGCAAAAGATGTCCGATATTCATTGATTGATCTATTTGCACAAAATTACAAGATGGCCCGATTACAAAATGAGTCTTGTCATCTTGGGCAAGATGCAAGACTTGATGCATGCTTAAAAAATACAGGAAATAATAATTACTCTGCAGGAGTAACCCTTATAATTTCCTGGGAAGACCAGTTTGAGATACGGCTCCCCGGGATCCTTGGACGTATCCAGCTCTCCAGGTTGCACTCATCTTCCGACTCATCTTCCAAATTGTTTACTGCATCAGGGGTGAGCATCCCCCCACTAACAAAACTGGGCTTCTTAGCAGCCTCTGATTGATCTTGTTGAGTTGGTTTGTAACCCAACCCAAATCTGTCCTCCTTCTTTTCCACGGGCAGCAACTTGCCCCAGCCTTGGGCAGTCCCCTCTTCAACAACCTTCTTGGCTTGCTGATAAGACGTCATGGAAGTTCCAAGTACAGCAGATGCTTCATTAATGTTCAGGGCTTCGAATCCCTGGCTCATGGTTTCATGGATCTCTCCATCCATCTCAATATATTTGTACGTAGCCAGATGGCTAACAAAGATATCTTCTTCACCACAAATGGTGATGATCTGGCCCTCCCACTCGAATTTCAGCTTCTGGTGAAGGGTGGACGTAACTGCGCCAGCGGCATGGATCCAAGGTCTACCCAACAAACAGCTGTAGGCCGGCTGAATGTCCATCACATAGAAAGTAATTTTAAAAGTCTGCGGGCCAATCATCACAGGCAGATCAATCTCTCCTAGCACTGATCTCTTAGAGCCATCAAATGCTCTCACCACTAGGTTACTTGGACGCAATGCCAAGCCATCATATTCCAGCTTCACCAAGGCTTTCTTTGGTAAAACATTGAGTGAAGACCCAGTGTCTACCAGTACATGTGATAGAACAGCACCCTTGCATTCTAGGGTGATGTGTAAAGCCTTGTTGTGGTTACAACCCTCAGTTGTTAAATCAACATTGGTAAAACCCAATCCATGGCTGGTATTGACATTTGCTACCACGGTCTCTAGCTGATTAACGGTGATCTCCTCTGGCACATATGTTGCGTGCAAGACTTTTAGTAATGCATTTCGGTGAGCTTCGGAACACATCAGCAGGGATAATATGGAGATTTTTGAGGGAGTTTGGTAAAGCTGATCCACCACTTTGTAATCACTCCTCTTGATAATTCTCATAAACTCGTCTATATCTTGTTCGAAAGATGTCTTCTGGGTTTCCTTGAGAATGGGTTCTTCAGATATTACACTCTTTCCCTTTGCTTTGGCAGCAGCTTCTGCTTCGGCATTAGGTCTTTGTGCTTGCGAGGCAAAAAGGCGTCCGCTTCTGGTGAAGCCTCCGCCTCCCCCGACATTATCAATCTGCGGAGAAGAGGTTGAAGAGTCAAGAGTGATTTTCTCCCCATTGCAGTAAAGGTCAGAGCCATAATGCCAAGGGATGGCATTACTGCTTTCATATGGAACTGGTCCAGGTACCATGATGGTAACTGGACTGACTTCTGCAGAGGAGGGTGCTGAAATAGTGTGCGGATCGTAGTAGATGGTAACTGGCGACCTGGCAGGAGATGCCACTGTTTGTTGTTGAAAATTAGGAGGAACATATGACGGATCATAATAAATGGTGACTGCTGAGATGTCTGTTGGCGTTGTAGAAGATTCTGAATAAAGGGGTGCTGATGTTGTAGAAGGAATGGTTGTTGATATCTGATTTGTTGAAGTGATAGATGAAGCATTTGTTGATAAATTTGAAGAATTGTTTGGAATAATTATTGTTGCAGTTGTAGAAGACTCAGGAATTGTTGTCAAGGAGATTGCTGGATTTGAAGGTGTTGATGTTGTGATTTGAAGTATGCCACTCTGGATAAGACCATCTATGCCGCTTCTCAAGTTATCACACCCATTGACCGAAATGTTGCAATAACCACAACCGAGCTCACACCCGGGGAATATCTGGCATTCTAAGAGCTGAGCTTTAATTTCTACCAGAGGTGTCCGGATCTGCCCAACACTGGTTATTAAGAAAGACGGCTTATCTTCCTCAATAGCATTAATTCTTGGTCCTCTGTGGTTGGGCATGGGATTCTTATTAACATTTGGCGGGGGTGCAAAGTTTAGAGCTTTAGAATCTACCAAGTCTTGTACCTTCATTTGTAGAGCCCTACATTTCTCTGTACTGTGGCCAGGTGCATTGGAGTGAAAAGCACATCTGGCGTTGGCGTCATAATTTCTTGGCAGACTGGAAGAATCTGGTGGTGCCAACGTCCTTAACTCAACCAAGTTGAGCTTCAGGAGCTGTGGCAATAAAGCGGCATAAGGCATAGGGATTGGATCAATCACCCTATTGGCCTGAGATGGTCTCTGCTGAAAAGGTCTTTGTTGATTGTTGTTGTTGTTGTTGTTGTAGTTTCTCAAAGGCGGATATTGAACTTGTTGCTGGTAGTGGGGTTGTTGCTGTGGTTGATATGTTGGTTGCTGAGGAATCGGAGCTGGAATAGTGACAGCTGCCACTGACCTATGAACATATTGAGGTCTGCCCCTGTTGGCATGAATAGCATTAGTCTCACCTGTTCTTCTAGGCCCCACAAAAGGTTTCCTTGGGTTGCTGGACGAGCTCGCACCATTGTCAGAAATTTTGCCCATCTTTAATAGGCTTTCAATTCTTTCTCCAGCTACGACTACGTCAGCGAAGCTGGTGGAAGAAAAGGCAGCTAGCCTGTCAATATATGTCCCTTGAAGGGTGTTCATAAACATGTCGGCCATTTCCCTTTCCGACATGGGTGGCTGGACAGCAGCAACAAGCTGTCTCCACCTCTGGGCGTATTCCCGGAAGCTTTCCCTGGATGATTGAGACATTCCCATCAGGAGGGTCCTGTTAGGAGCCATGTCCAAGTTGTACTGGTACTGTCTGATGAAGGCCTCAGCTAGGTCCTTCCAGCATCTGATGGTTGCTCTGGTCAAGTGAGAGTACCATTCCCTTGAAGCCCCTGTTAAACTATCTTCAAAATAAAACATCCATAGTTTTTCACCCATGGTGTATGCCTTCAGTTTCCCCAGAAAGGATTGCAAGTGAGTTCGTGGACAGGAAGTTCCGTTGTACTTCTCGAAGCACGGGGGTTTAAACTTGTGGGGAATCCTTACCCCATCCACTAAACCCATGTCCATGACATCAAAGCCCAGGGAATTCTGAGACTCCAAGGATCTCAATTTCTCAGCAATTTCATCCAGCCTTCTGTCATAGGCTTCATCCCCAGCTCCCATCACAGTGAATTGATCCTCTTGGGGGTCTTCTTGTAATATTCTGCCCGCAGTAGCATTCCCTTGCACATCAGCAGGGATGTTGATCTCTGGATGAAGATGAGGCCCGTACACTGGTGGATTAACATGAGGCTGAACCCTCTCATTGTTGCTTGTTCCTCCAGTCCCTAAATGGGGTTATTCTTGGGTCTGCCTTTCTACCAATGCCCTTAATCTTTCTTGGCTTTGAGCCAGGCCATTCATCACCTCCATGAACTGGGTCATCTGGTTTCTCATCTCCAGTCTCTCATTGGCCATTTGAGTCCTGACCTCTGTAAGGTCCTGCTGTACTTGGTCCATTTGTATACCCGGAAGGTTGTTGCGAGTAGGATATCTGTGCGGACGGTTGAGAGGGAACACCCGTTGTCGAGCAATAGTTCCTGAATCACAACAGAGTTAGTAACAAACAAAACCTACAAAACAAAACAAAAGTTAGTATGCAATGCAGTATGCTTATTTGTTTCCAAGGTATCCGGCTTGGCACTTGGTTTTGACCTTTCCAGACCCCTGAGGAAGATGCTTTGATGTTGCTTAGGAGAAAGAAACTCAAAATAAAACAAACTAATGAATATATTACAAATGGTGAATCATACATAGTTTGCTTTTTACAACATATGCCCTCTGAGGGGTCAAAAATACAACATAAAAGAAAAGTACATGAAATGAAAGCAACAACAAGCAAAGGTCAGACACCAAGACCAAACTCATCCTCCTTAACTTCCTTCAGAAGTGCTTCAGTCACGGGATCAGCTGGATGCTCTGTGAGGTTCCTGATAAGAAGATTCCTGGTGGTGATAGTAGTGGTCAACCTCTTGTGCCTGCTTTGGTCCTTTGACCTCTTCACACCAGCCCTAAGCTTCAATTCTGAGATCTCTTTCTGGGCTGCTAGCAGGGCTTCCTGTTGCTCCTTTGCATTAGCCTTCAACTGCTCAATCCTGTCCTGAGTTCTCTTATCTTCCTGAGTGCGAGCTTCAGTGATCCTAACCCACCTAGCTTGACTTTCTTTCAGATAGAGATCAGTCCTAGCCTTCTGAAACTGGGCCTCTTTACAGGCATTCTTCAAAATCTGCTCTCCTGCCCTTGACTTCTTGATGTAGTCCTCTGCTTTTTCAATTTTGGCTAGATGCTCCACCTTAAGCTTTTCTAACCTTTCAATGTCCAGACAACCATCACTCCTCTCCCAGAGGGTTCTCTTCAGGGCTTGAGACAGATTCTCATTCCTCTCTTTTAGCTTCTCAAACTCTTCCAGGCTGACAGTGGCTGGAGGTGGTGTTGTGGATGGTCCAGGTGCATCCTCAATGGTGAAAGGCATCCCAGAAATTTGAGCCCTAGCATGGGACCACTCATAATACTGAGCTGAGGCCACATTGTTGCATCTTCCAAGAATGGCCATCCCTTTGGTCTGGATGTTGTCCCAAGCCCAGGATGCTTGCCTGACAACAGCTAGATTAGGCTTAATCTCACAATAAAGGGTTTCAGCCAAGTCTTGTACTCTAGGAGGGTGGACCAATGCATAGCCCAATTGTCTTTTGAATAGCAAAGGGTTGTAGTTGATGCAACCCTTCACTCTTGTCAGAGGTACATTGGGGAACTGCCCACAACTAGTAATGATGTCCCTGCCTTTGGTGCTCTGGGTGCACCACCTGATGTCATCTGAGGTCAAAGCAACAAGCCTCCTAGCCCAATTCTTCTGTTGGTGAGGATTCAAGAAGGCATCAGTCTTGGGCAGGTGTTTGAGCAGCCAGGTATGGAACAGGGGAGCACAGCATCTCACCAACCTTCCTCTTTGCTTTTCATTCCTTTGGTGAACAGAGTAGTAGAAATCTCCCAGTAAGGTGGGCACTGGGTTCCTTAGAATGAAAAGATGAATGACATTCTTGCTAATAAACTTGGGCTCATATGCAAAAAGTATAACCCCATATATGGTGAGGGCTAGAAATGCACAAACTTCCTTCCATTCTCCTAAGGAGGCCTTCAGGATAGCCTGAGAAGTCAAGAAATCCAAGTGTAGACCAGAGATTCCAGCCTTTGTTGTCATGTTCTGCTCAATCAGAATGGGTTCCAGATACAGTGCTTTTGCCACTTCTTCATTACTGGGAAAAGCCATCTCAGGGTTGAAGGGGACACCACCCCTGATAGGTACACCAATCAGTGATGAATACTCTTCCAACAAGGGTCCCAACTGAAAATTCTGAAAAGTGAAGCATCTCAAAGGAGGATCATAGAACTGTAGGCAAGTGTGAATCAAGCTCCTCTGAGAAGGGTCCAAATCCATAACCATGTCAAGAATACCTCCATAATGTTCTCTGAATAATGGGATATGGTCTGGGGTGATAAGTGCCTGGACCTGCCTGATGCCAGCCAGCACAGGCTCAAAGAAATGATATGAGATGTTGCTCTTCTTGGGTGCCATGGCTGCTGATGAAGAGCTGCAACAAATGCTGATGAAGAGCTGAAGACAGGTGCTGATGAAGATCAAAAATCAATACTGGGGATGAGCCACTGACAGGCTGATGATGGTGAGGATGAAGGTAGCTGAAGCAGACAACTGATGAAGATAACTGAAGCAGACAGCTGATGAACAGGGGTCTATACAGATGAAGGGGTCAAAACCAAGCCAAATGAAATGTGGCTACCCTGAAAAACAAATAAGCAAATGTTAAATGATGCAATGATGATGTATGCAAATGATATGCAAGGGTTTGTGATCAAGCTGGATCTGATTACTGCTTTGATATAAGTCCATGTATGTCTAAGAAATCCAGATGGAGGTTCAAAAGTCCAGTAACCAAGGCGGGGGACTCAAATAAAGAGTCACATGTCCAGGGTTAAATCACAGGAACTGTCCAAAGTGGAGTACTCTTAATCAAAACAAAGTATCAGGGTATGCTGTGGTCAAGTGTACCTGCAAACCTGTAAACAGCCCAACCCCCTCACAGGTGGTGTTCTAAAACAAGGATCCTCAGACTTGGATCAGTTATGAGAAGTGTAAACACTTCTAACCCGGAGGTACAGTGTTTACAATAACCATAAAAGATCCTCCTCTAAATCACCTCAGTTTCTGAAGGTCATAATAAAGGTCATCCAGACTTAGCAGGCTTCCCAGATAGCCCTAGCACTACAGGAGATCTATAGCACAGAGTTCTCAAGAAGAAACCCATATCTGAACCGTGTTTCATATTCCCGCACCAGACCGAAATGGAATGGGAAAGAACATGAACCACTCTAGCCTAGGTGTCACTCAGGTCCCAGGTATAGGACCTTAAACTCTCAACAGAACACCCACCCACCAAAGCAACAAAACCAGATCCAGCCAAAACAGTATGACAGTATGATGTATATAAAGCTGTAAAAGAAAGCAATAAATAACTGTACATAAAGCAAAAATAAATACAACTATACAAACACAGTTAGCACATAACACCCCAGTAAACACAAATCAAACAAGCGCTAGGAGGAACCCACAGAAAGAACCAGAAGCCCTGGTTGCAGCATAAGGCATTCCCTAGCAGAGTCGCCAAGCTGTCGCTCCCACCAAATGACACCTCTGGTCAGAAGGGGTACAGACGCGAACGGTCGGCGAAAAGGATGAAATGAAATGAATAGAGTCGCCAGCTAGACATTTTTATCCCGAAGGAATGGTAATGCTGCATAGACCTAGAAAGATATGGATAAGACGGTTGTGAACCAGAGAGACTGAGAAAGGGGGTTGGTTACAACCTGGGAAGGTATTAGCACCCAGATTGTCCGTCGTACTCAACGGGATCCACGCTTAAAAGATTTGTGTTTTAAAGGGGTAGTGTCAGTGCAATTTGTGTATCAAAAGCTGGAAAGAATGCAAGTGTCAGTGTAAAAGAATGTGGAGTGTATAAATGTACAGTGTCAGTGTAATGAATGAAGCTCAAGATTATGAGGCTAAGAGAATGATACTGAAAGAGGGGGGATATACAGAAACTTTTGTTCGATAACCGTTAAGTTATGCCTACGTATCCTCTCGTGCAATGAGGAAGTCAGAACACCGTAGTTCGACCCAAAGAGACTGAAAGATGAATTGACTTGTGAACTGCTTACTTGTCTATGCTCAAGTGTATGACCTGTCTGGCTCAGGTGCCAACTGTCTTGCATTAGACGGAAGAAGCTAGTTCTCGTTTATGAGTGAAAATAATGAGAAAAGAATCCCGAAGGAGACGATTATTGTTTGTTTTTGAGTTTTCAGTCTTTTATTGCTTTTTGAAGTTTGTCATAAGTTAATGAGCTTAAGCCTAAACTAATGGATCTAGTAAACTCATCACATCTTCCCTCTGATTAGGGGTAATGAGAGTACCTTAAGTGTGAAGTCAGCTTCTCACACTTAATCACCATGATGTAGGATTAAGATCATTAGCCTACTTGTGATTATTTAGATGTTTTTGGTGTTTTTGTTTAGTGTTAAGTAATGAGATTAAGCCATAATCAAGGATTAAACAAACTCATTACACCATCCTAATAGAAGGATAATAGATGAGAGTGTTTAAGCTGAGGAAGGCTCCTCAACTTAATCCATGATTAGGGATTAAACTCATGACAAAACAAAGCCTTTATTAAGTGGATTTTAGTTAATGATAAGATGAAGAAATGATTTTTAGGGTTTGTAAGACAACTTGAGGGAGACTTGTCCATTAACACTAGGGTTAGTCCTTCTTAACCAATTAAGGAAGAATTAGAACCCTAATGCAAGGCCCAAGTTACAAGCTTGATGTGTTGGTGATTATTAGATGGATTGATTAAAGGATTTAAACACATTAAGGGTTTAACACTTAGGATTAAAGTTATACACTCCATCCTAATAGAAGGATGCAGGCATAAGCTTAATCACAAAGCCTTAAAACCTTTAGGGTTTAGTCCTTGATTATGAGATGAGAAGAGAAGACTCAATGAGACACAAAGATAAAATCTAAATGGGGGACTAATCAAAACCCTAATCATTGTCATGCTTGGTTGTTCCTAAGGTTTGTGAGGTTTACAAGAAAGATCTTCAGAGAAACCACCAGGAAGCAGATGAGATGAGCAAAGAGAAGCAAAGTAACTTGCTTCATTTAAGAAGACAAGTCACTTGAAGAAAGAAAGTGAGATGAAGAAGAATGAGCAAGCTCAATCTCAAGCACAAGACAAAATGCAGCAATGATGCATAAGAGAGATGAAAAGAGATTGTGAGAAGTGAAGGCAAATTCACTTCTCCAAAATAACTTACCACCTGAAAAGTTAGTGAAAGAAATGCAATGCAATGCAAAATGAGATGAAATGACATGATGCAAACCAAAGTCAGAAGCATAAACATGATGTTAATGATGCTAAGAGAAGATGCAAACACAAGGCAAGACATGAGAATGATCATACAAGGATATGGATGCAGATGAAGCATGCTTGAACCATGGAAGTTCATGAAAGTTTATGAAATGTAATGGACACATAACATGGCAAATGAAAGATGAAATGGTCAAACATGATTCTAACATGTCCTAAGATGTATTATGAATCAAATGGATGCACAAAATGTCATGTCAAGTCATGGTATGCAAGCAAATGGATGATGGATGCAAATGAAAGCCCAAATTAGGGTTTATGATCAATACACAAAACAAAATTCAAAACCAGAAGCAAACATCATGACAAAAATTTGAAAATGCATTCAAAGGAACCCTAAACCTATACAAACTCACTGCCCAAAGGAGGGGTTCTAACTCTTAACCTAATGAGGGTTATGAATTTCTTAAGATTGCTAGGGTTTTAAGGTACCTTGTCAAGAAAAATGCAAAACAAATAGGAAATGCAAGATCAATTCATACCAATTTAATCCTATAAACTACATGCTAAACAAGATGCAATGCAAAAAGAATCAAGGTCCAACTCTTAAAGGCTAGGCAGAAATGAATTTTTGAAGATTGGATCAAAGTAATGCCTTGAAATGAAATTAATTCCATGGAAAATTGTCAAAAGACATCAAGATCAAAAAAGAAATTTGGTTTGAGAGTTGGACAATGTTTCTAAATGATTTTAAATGTTTCATGAATTTTTTTGTGATTTTTAAATACCTAAAAGTATTTTTAATTAATTAATTCTCATTAACTAATTAAAAATAAACTTTTAAATGATTTAAAAATAATTTCTAATGCAAAAAATAAAAATAAAAATGTTTTTGGTTTCTGAAAATTAATTGAACCTTTGACAAAAAATTTCAGAATTTTTAAAGATGTTTTACTATTTTTAATAAATTGTACAAATTAAATATGAAACAAATAAAATAAAATGAATTTAAACTGAAAAATGAGAAAGTCAACAGAATCAAGGGCTGAGGTTCAAACTGGAACACGCGCGAATTGACTTGGCGCGCATCTGGACGGCCAGCATTCAAATTCACATAATTATGATTAAGCCCTAATTAAATGCCCTAATCACTTTCAGATGACCGGAACAGTGTTTCGGTCATCTTCTCCGGCAGGCCAAAACTTCTATCTCTCTGAATACGCATCAAATCCTCACCAAACTCTCCAGAATCAATCTATAAACATCACTAAGCATAAACCCTACCTCAAACAACATTTATTTTCACTGAATCAAAGGAAACAAGCAAGAACAATTTTACGGGCAAACTTTCAGATCAAGCATACAACCTCAAAACTCAATCATTTTCAAAAGTAAAATGTTCAGTGAACTCAGGGAAGCATGTAGATCATTTTAGAAACAAGAAATGAGAGTTCTGGAAAAATGAATTTCCATGGCTACCTGAATCGAAGCTTTGATTTCTGGAGCTTTCTGGCTGGCCCTTTGATCCAAAGCACCTCTAATGGACCTCCTGAGAAGCTTGCAACACTTGGTTGGAGTTTAAAATGGCTGGTTTGAGAGTTTGCTGAAGTTCTGTTCAAGGAGGGGCAGAAATCGTATTTTGATTTCAGTGAGTTTCAGGCTATGGTGATGGGTGATTTGTGATCAGTGAGGCATGTTGAGATTGTTTGTGAAGTTTGTTTGTGTGTTTGAAGCTTGTGTGATGAGTTTCGAAGAGTTTTGCAAATGAAGCATAAACTTGGAACTAGGGCTTTGGGTGTGTTTTAGCATGAAGTGTTATGTGCTTTGGCTTGCTTTTGATTTGTATAAACAAGTGTGATAGGTCAGAGAGTGGGTGCTGGCCTATTGTGATTGGTATGGGTCTTTGGCCAAAATGTCAACTTGATTTGTACTTGAGGTATGGGCAATGGTACAACTTGCTTTTTGGCTTGTCTTGGTTCAGCTGAGTTTAGGGAGAACCATGGAATTGTTTATGAGATGATTCAGCAAGTTGATCAAGGTTTGTGTAGTGTTTTGCAAATTTCACAAAGTTTGGCCCCTTTGGAAATTCTTGAGATTCAAGGCATCAAAATGCAATGCTCTTTGGCCCATTCTGAACTTTAGAGGTCATGTGATCATGTTGTGAAGAATTTGTACACATTTGAGGCCTTTAGAACACTTGATCATGCCATTTTGCAAAATGCCTCTTTGGTAGAAAACTTCAAATTATGTGATTTTGGCCAACTTTGACAAGCCATAACTTTTGATCCAAAATGAATTAGGTCAAGTTCTTGTACTTTTTGAAAAGGGAATGATCCATTCTACAACTTTCATGACCAAAGTTTTTTCATTTGAAGCATTTTTGAATCAAAAAGCAAGGGTTGAAAAAGTTTCCTAAAATGGCAATTTTCATTATAAGTCAACTTTCCCAAAAAGTCAACTTTGCAAATGGCTTGAAATTCTTCAATTTTGTGAACTTCTAACATCTTCCATGATCAAATAAAGATCATACATAGTCAAAATGATGATGAACACCCTTTGGTTGGGTCATTGGGGGCCTCAGATGCCCTGATTTTGCACTGACTTGCTCAAGAAGTCAACTCTTGATTAAATGCCTTCCCCATGGAATTTCTTCATGAAAATTGATATGCATGCTCCCTATACCATATAGAGACCAATAGAAACAAGAATGACCAAAAAATTTGGAGTTATGGCCTCTGAAACCAAAACCCTAATTCTAGGTCATCTGTGCAGTTAAACCTGGCTCTGCTTCCATGCCATTCTCAGTTCTTGTGATTCTTTGATATTCTTGACTTTGAGGAGATATAATATGATGCTTGAACACACATGGACCCCTTTGAAGTGATTGATGACCTTTGGAGTGGCTCAAGAAGCTCTTGGATTGCTCAGATCACAAACCCTAGATGCAGATGACTTTGAACCAATGCAGTGAATAAAAAATGTGGTATGAGATGCTATGATTGAGTTTATGCATATGAAGAGATCACAAGCCATGGTGTGAATGGGTGAGGGCAAATTTGGGGTGTTTACAAAGGGAAGTTGTGTTATGAATGAATAATGGTGGTGAACCGTTTGTGTGTTTGTTCAGTAGTGTGGTTGTGTGAAGAGAGCAGAACGCAATTGTTGTTGTGAAGCCAGGAGAAATCGCGTGTGAATGCCTTCCGTGTGTTGTTTTTCTTTATTTTGCTGTGAAACGTAAGGTCGGCTGAGGTGAGAAAAATCACGCTCCTTTTGCCAATTTCTTATGTGTGCAGAAGTGTGCCCAAAGCGTGAATCAATGGGTGTATGTGTGATGTGGGCCTTCCGCAAAATTGGTGAGGAAATTGTTTGAGGTTGTTGAGGAATTAGTGAGTGGTGGGGTCCCTGTCAAGTTTGTTACAACAATTGGTGTGGTGATAACAGGAAAAAAAATGTAATTGGTTTATGCGTTCCATTTCATTGGCATCACTTGGGGATGGGGAAAGTTTTTCTTTACTGCTATGAAATTTGATGGGTGGTGATAAGAGAGTGGGGCCACGGGAATAGGTGTTGGTGAAATGATGTAGAAAAGTATGGATTAAAATGAGTCAAAATAATATTATGAATTATGAGATTAAATAAAAAAAAAGATATGGAAATAGAATATATATTAGACAATATTTAGAATGAAATTACACAAAGGATTTGGACATGAAAAATGGAAAAATGAGAATTGGTTTACGTAATGGAATACGAATTATACGGAATTAAATGGAAAGAGGAAAAAAAGCGGATAAATGAAATTAATAGGATGAATGGAAATGTATATTGAATAGTGAGTAGATATAGAAATGTGGTTTGTAGAAAATTGATATTAATGTGAATATGGAAATGGTTTAACTAGATGGATATTTTATATCGAACAAAAATGCAGACAAATGGGTAAAAAGGAAATTTGGATGAAGCTTGTATGAATGACAATGAACGGATGAGCAGAAAATCTTACCCACAACCTCTAATGAAACACAACTTGATAGTCTAATGAATTCAACACATCACAACACTTGACTTTGAATATGCACCGCTTGAGAAATAGTCTACTGAGACAGATAACTTGCACTTGAAGAAATCCCCTCATAAATTGATGAAGAGGAAAATATTCTGATGACGGACCAGATGAATAAGTGAACAGTCTTCAGACGTGAAGTACTTGGAAACCACAAAATCAGGGAAATAAACCTTAATTTTGACAAGAGCATAAGAAAATGATGTCATTGATTGCTGCATAATGAAATCCTCGAATTCTCTGATAATCGACAAATAATGCGCGAGCCCCTTAATCCTTCAGATGATATTGACCCCATGTCTTATGCACATGATATGAACTCTAGAAGTTAATGATCTAATGGAAATGCAGATGAGATGCAAAACGAAAAAAAAAACGAAGACAGAAAAACCAGAGGGCAAATTTAGGGTGTTACAGCTGCCCCTATTCAATCCACTGTTAATCTGAAAAGGATGAGAGCAACGGCTATAGACGTTCGAGATAAATAGTGATTGAATACCAAAAAGACCCTGAAAAATTTGCACTCTGCAGGAGAATGCACAAAATGGGAAATAAACCCAACCAAATGACGCTCTGGGGATATGAAATGGAGGAAAAGCAGACGAGCTTCTTCCAAGTTGAAACTGATATTTGGAATAAGAACATGTTGACAGATGAGTCTTCAAACAAATCATGTGACGCCAGGAGCTGGACAGACGAGTCTTCAAACACTGCAAGAACATAATATGAGACAGACGAGTCTTCAAACAATCTTGTGACGCCAGGAACTGGACATATGAGTCCTCAAATACTGAGACAGACGAGTCTCCTTCGGATTTACCTGTTACGCCAGGACCGGTAACCATTTTGACATTAATTCCCACTGTCAGGATTTGAAACCTCTTCAATACAGACGAGTATTGGATGATCATCAAGATAACACAGACGAGTGCCAAAAGTCAATGATACAGACGAGTATCAGACGATGATCCGAGAAACACAGATGAGCGTTTCAGGCAATGATACAGACAAGCATCAACCACTGGTATAGACGAATACCAGAAATTCAAACACAAACGAGCATTTGAAGTAGCAATAGAAGAACATCAGGATAAACAGCAAATCCTCACAATACGGATATAAGTTAGCACAGACGAGTGCTGGAATGATACAGACGAGTATCCAAGTAAAGCATACGAGCTTCAACAGGAAAACAACACAGACGAGTGCTGGAAATGATACAGACGGGTATCCACAAATATCAGGCATACCAAACACAGACGAGTGCTAGAAATACATATCAAGGCACAGACGAGTGCAGCAAAGGATCCAATAACAAACACAGGCGAGTGCTGGGAGTTGCAGACGAACAACAACATATGAGATACCACAACACAGAAGAGTGTTGAAAATTGCAAACGAGCAATAACAGATGAGGTATCATAACACATACGAGTGTTGAAAATTGCAGACGAGCAACACCAATGTAATCATAAACCACTGCTTGGGAAAGCAAACGAGCAATACCAAAGGGCCAACACAGACGAGTGTTGAATGGTGCAGACGAGCAACAATAAAGCAGTAATATGTCCTGCTGGGGAAAACTCTGCTTAGGGATAACACAGACGAGTGTTGAAAAACGCAGACGAGCGATAAATCAATGTCTGATTGGCAGCAAGAGATACAACTCTGCAAGGGAAGATAAGTCAAGAGGTCTGGATACTCGACTCTGACTGGGGTGATGAATACCTGACTGTATCATCATATGCTAACTTTGTTGGAGAATATTTCACTGACGGAGGTGAAAAATCAAATATGAACTCTGTGGGGGAAAGATCATCTTCAGACTTGGCTGGGGAAGATGCTTCAACCATGCTCTGGCTGGGGAGAGCATTATGCTGATTCTGAACTCTGGCTATGAACCTTGTTGGGGATAGAATTCTGGCAATCCTAACTCTGAGGGGTCATCAGTCCTTCAGCTGCCTGCTGGGAATACTTCACTGTGGAAAGATAACTCGGCTTGGGGATAAGAACAATTCAATAAACTTTGAAGTTCTGCTGGGGATACCACCTGAACTAGCTCAGTTGGGGAAATTTCAACCTTCTGGCCTGGCTGAGAAACATATTTGGCGATGCTCTGATGAGGAGAGACTTTGTTGGAGAATCAAATAAATCAAAATATGCCCCAAGTATAGTACAACAACTGTGTTGGAAATATAGGCCAATGAAAATTGGACTTTGACTGTAGAGAATACCAACTCATCACGAGGAAACCTTGTCGGCTGAAGGGAAATTCTCTGCTCGGGGAAGAAATAAACTTCCAATGCCCTACTGGTAAAATAAATACCAGACATTTCCTGAGAATTAACACAGTGCTTCAGGCTTCTAAGTTCAACAGTTGTATATTGATTATCATGGGTGAACAAGTATTCCCTCAACTCCTCAATTATACCATACTGCATCATCCATAAAAAGATCGTCTTTAGAGGATTTTACAGAAGACATGGCATCCAGAATTGCCCCGGTGTCTTCAAACTCTCGCAGAAATTCATCATATCTTGAGATAACTGCCCCAGATTGCGTCATGTAACGATACTGCTCCACACCAAAGGGAAAACAGAAACCATGCGATATGAAGATGTAATGCAAATGATGTACGATGCAGACGTATGCTCATGCAAGCCACGGAAAATGAAACAATGATGATTGGGCGTAAGGCCAGGTTGAGAGATTTTTGTTTGGTTGCCAAGCAATTGGACTTTTGAAAGTGAAATACCAGACAAGAACCGGTTTATTGAAGGTAGGCCAACAAACGAGAACTGATGGGCAAAGAATAAGTCGTCAGACGAGAACTGACTCCTTGGGTTCATTGTCAAACGAGAATTGACTCTGAAAAAGAATGACTACCAGACGAGAACTGGCGTTCAACAGGCTAAATGAAAAGGTGACCAGACGAGAACTGGTTAAAAGGTTCGCCTACCAGACGAGAACTGGTATTTGAAGTTGGTTTGCTAGACGAGAAATGGACTTTGGGTTGGCTTGCCAGACGAGAACTGGACTTTGAAATGTTTTGCCAGACGAGAACTGGACTTTGGATTGGTTAATAAGTTGGGGTTACGAGGCCCTGGATGTGAGTCTGATGATACGGGGTTACGGGGCCCTGGGTGTGAGATCTGAAATTGCAGGGAATGCCCAATGCAATTATGATGCATATGCTCTATATGCGACATGAATAACATGTGCAAATGATTTATGCAATGCTCATGAAAAGCTAGAAAAACTCCCAAGGATGGGAAGAAAAGTCTCAGAGACAAGGCTTCTGGTCGAGAAGGGTGACAAAGACGAGGGTGGCACGATTTCCCGATACTCCTCTTGAACTCTGAGATTACTGATATAGCTTGCTCTGTGTAGCTAAAGTTGCCTCAGTTTTGAGTGAGTCTCTGAACAGATTGTCACTGATTAACTGATTCTTGGAATAGCAGAGGAGAGTTGCACTTAGCAATCTCTGGAAGTGTCCTGCCCCGGCATGAGCGTGGAAGCGACTTGAATCATTCTGATTGAGCATTGGAAGAATTCATCCTTGGTCAACAGAAATTTCGGGTGTCCTGCCCCTGCTTGGCAGATTCAGTTCTGATCAACTGGTTTTGAATGACGTCCCTCAATTAACTGATGCTTGGGAACTTGCTGTACCCCGGCAAACTCCTTGGTCAATGAGATGACTGGATAACATGCCCCTGATTCATAGGCCAACAAGATGCTTTCGATTCTAGTCATCACTGTTGAATGATCAAATTCTCCTCTGATTGCCCTTTGTAGGAACTTCCCTGAAGACACATGCTGACTTGCAATTAAAACTGTTCATTCACAAATGGTAATTCTAATGCAGTGCACATGCAAGTTTTGAAAATTTATTCATTTGAATGTTGTGACAGTGTGTGACGAATGGACCATTAGTCCAAATGTAGTGTTGAGTTAGCAAACCTTATAGGAGTCAGTTTACGCAACCTTGTCGTAGTATGCTTTCAGAATTGAACCTGATTCAATTAGGACTTTCAAGGGTTATGACGTGGCCTGGTTCACGGTTCTAGAAAGAAAGATTTATGGCTCAAAGTTTATTTGTGCCCACCCATTCTCCTTGATGTTCTTCAGTCCTAAGTTCAGCTAATTCGACTTAAACGCTCACCTCTCGGAAGGGTTTTGTGATGGTTGAGGAACCAATGACGTTGACGGTTTAAGCACCAATGAGGTTTCTTGGAGTAACGGTCACCCCTTCTGACTTTGTGTCTGTAGTCACACGATTTTGTTCTTATGGGACTTTTTTCTTTTTGATATTATTTTTTTTTACTCCCTAATTTTTGCCTGGACTTGTTCTTTCTGAATTTTTTTCGATTTTGAAGTCCAGCGGGATGCCCTAACTTTTGCCTAAGTCACTTGTTTTTCACACATTTTTTCCGACTTAGCGGGCTTTCATTTTCTCTTTTTTTTTTGCTTTGATTTTTGAACAAATCGTGTGACGCTGGTTTGTCTGACTTGCTAAAAGGGTTGTGACTGCCTCATTCCCTTGTTGGTAAGGGATAACCATTGTGGTTTCACGTCTCTTGACCTCTTGAGGTGTACTGAAGAAAAGGTAATGGATCCTCAGATGCTCACTCCTTTGGAAATTTGAACGCTCGGTCAAATTAACTGATGACTACCCTGCCCCAGGTTGAATGTGAGGGTTTTTTCGTTCAGAAAAGAAACTCCTACTTCAAGGCTCAAAGGGGTTGACGAGGGTTTATCTCCCTTATATCTCCGGTGTTTGGGAATTGAAACAATGCATGTACATCGTCAGCAGGTTCTACTTTAAAAGCATACTTTGAACAATTATGGGTATTCAGTTGTCATCATCCTCCCTCAAACCTGCTAAACAACAGTGAAATAAATGGGAGGTAAATGGATGCAAAATTTTTTTTGTTTTTTTTTCAATACAAATAAAGAAAAATGAGAGAATGCGACATAATTAATTCAAAAAGTGCAAGATCACTACATTAACATTACCATTCAAAATAACAATGCTTAAAATACAAGTAGCTGCTAACAGAAAAGAAACTACAATTCAAATGATAAAAGGATACAGTGATCACCAACTCTGATGACATCTTCTTGTCTGGACCACTGAAATCAGGAGACGCTTCTCCGAAGTCTTTGAACTCAATCAGGTGAGAGGTTGACATGCACAACCAAGCTTCCTTCTGGAAAGGATATGTAGCCTTTGTCGATCAATTGTTGTACTTTAGCTTGGAAGGCTTTGCAATCTTCAGTTGAATGCCCCATTGATCCACCATGATACCCACACTGCTCATGAGGATTGTACTCTGGAGGGTACGACTCTGGCAACGGCTTAAGAGGCCTAGGAACCACCAAAGAGCTCTGAATTAGATGTGGCAAGAGTTCACTGTATGCCATGGGAACTGGATGAAGAGGAGCGTTCCTTCTTTCCAGATTGTTGCGAGGCCTAAGCTGGCTCTGAAGTGGATTCTGAGGTCTTCTACCATGAGCTTGCAGATTTGGACGAGGAGGAGTCCAGGGCTTCTGATACGGTGCTCTGAGCATTGCTGAATGCCCATAAGAGTAAGCAGACCTAGGAATGGATGATCTCTGAGAAGATGTTGGTCTAGAACGTTCGATATTGGCCATGACTGCATTGGTATCATATCCTTCTTCCCCTTGGGAGCTAACAACAAATTCATCTTCACTAGTTGGGATGTTCGAAAAGTCTTGGATCTTTCCACTTTTGAGCAGGCTCTCGATGCGTACTCCAACTATCATCAAATCAGAGAAATTTGATGTTCCAATGCTACTCATTCTTTCTAAGTACGGACCTTGTAACGTGCCCACGAACAGGTCCACTAATTCTCTGTCTGAAAGTGGTGGTTGCACTTGGGCTGCCAACTCTCTCCACCGTTGTGCATATTCTCTGAAAGATTCACCAGTTCTCTGAGATAGGTCTTGCAGATGCGTGCGACAGGGAGCCATATCCATATTGTACTGGTATTGCTTTACGAAAGCTCTGGATAAATCATTCCACGACTGGATACGACTGCTTTCCAAATCTATATACCAACTTAAGGATGCACCACTCAAACTGTCCTGAAAACAGTGAATCATCAACTCATCGTTGCGGGCGTAAGAAGTCATTTTTCTGCAGAACATCACCAAATGACGTTTCGGGCAACTCACACCAGTGTACTTCTCGAACTTCGGAGTCTTGAAATCTGGAGGAATGACAAGACCAGGCACCAAACACAGGTTTAGAGCATCAAAACCAAAGGCATCAGGATCCGCTAAGGCTTTGAGTTGCTCGTTTAACAGAAACCTTTCAGCAGGATCAAAAGCTTGTGGATCCTTGGTTTTCACAAGAGGGATTGCCCCTTGGAAGCTCGGCATAGGGAAAGCAAAACTCTGATAATCCGTAGAATCAGAAGAAGATGAAGGTACGCCTCAGACAACAGATGGTTCAAGTACACTCTGATTCATGATCAGGGTCTGTACAGGCTGAGCTTGAGTAAGATTGTTCACTTGTGGAAGATCCTCATCAGGAGAAAGACCATACAAAGGATTGGTCATCGAAGTGAAACCAGGTGGAAACTCAACATTCTGACGGTTGTTCTCTGACATAGCTACTGATGGCTTCCAATCTGACCTTTTCTAACTCTTGACACTGCTCAGTCGGGCTTTAAACAACTTTCGTCTTCCAACGGTTACCACTTGTTCAAACTGAGTACCGGGAAATCAGCTGACTGGTCATGGACAAAAGAGGAAGGATGAGATCTCTGGAAAAGGATATGCAATGCAGATGCAAATGCAAAATGCAATATGATGATGCAAAAGATGCAAAGACATGGGATCACAGCTGGAAACTATCTGGAATCTAGAATCTGGAATACTGAGCCAAGAATCGAGTGTCTGTAACCACAAGATCTGCATAATAACCCAAAATAGTAACCGAAAACCAAAGGTCAAGAACTTCAGGATCATAGTGGCTGGATCAAAACATAAGACTGCACTGTTAATGAGGGTATGTTGAGGTCAAGGGTTCCTGCAAACCCCTCCCAATATCACGGGTGTGCTCCGGGTCAAACATCACGGACTCTCAAAGCCGAATAACAATAATACTTTCACCATTTCCGAGAAATGGCTCATGAACAAATCAGAGAATCGGTTAGGCATTATGTACTACGCAGGGAGGCCTCAGCTGAGTCCGGGAAACAAGGCCATCCTATGCGAGTCCCAGGTGGGCCCTCAGATGCAAATGAGTTTGCCACAAAATGTGGGCTGCCACTGTCATCACTAAAGATGGATGTTTCCACAAGGTTCTCAATGATCGGTCCCCAGATGCACATAACTATCAAGGTCCTATCCCGAAGTGGAGGAAATCCCCACACAAGATATTTCCAAGACGGTCGCAGTCTGGGTGTGAAACACATCGCCACTCATCATCTCACATGTGAGTACAATATGTCCACTCTAATCCTATAGTGCACTCAAGCCGGGTACTTGGCTTATCTCTCAGAAACAGTATCACCCGAGCCCACCAAACAGAAAACCAGTCCAGACAGTCCAGTATGATATACATGATGCGGAAAATAAAGACTGAAACTGTAAATAAAGCTGTAAATAAAACTGTAAATAAACAACAATAAAATACAACAAGCCACAGCAAACAAACATCACCAAATGCAACAGCAACAAACAAGCGCTGGGAGAGACTCACAGGGGAACAAGAGATCTCTGATGCATATCCCCAGCAGAGTCACCAGCTGTCGCTCCCCGGATTTCCATCCTGGTACAAACGCGAAAGTGGCGCGGAAAAAGAAAAGAGTCGCCAGCCAGGCATTTTTATCCCGAAGAAAGGGAATGGTAATGCTGCACAAACCAGAAGAAAGAAAGAGGAAGGACACAGGTCCTGCGAACCAAAGAGACTGAGCTTGGGAGTCGGTTACGACCTGGGAAGGTATTAGCACCCAGATCGTCCGCCGTACCCGACGGGATCCACGCTTGCAAAAGAAAATGTTTCAAAGGGTGAGGGTATGAAGACTGTAGCAAAGAAAAGAAAATGAAAAGAAACTGGAACTGGAAAAGAAGAGAATAAGAGAACAAAGAGAAAAATGTAGGGAAAATAAAGATTGTGCTCGAACGGGCCCTACCCCGCTGCCTACATACCTCATCAGGATAATGAGGATCAGAGACGCCGTAGTTCCCCTAACTAGGGGTACCAAAGGAAATTGCTTGTGAATTTAAGCTTGAACTGCCTATGCCATTGCTCAGGTGTTGCAGGCTCGGACGACGAGTGCGTAACCGTCTTGCAAACTGACATGTAGGAGCAAGTTCGCGTACGGAGCGAATGAGGTGAGAAAAAGAATTCCCGAAGGAAAGACGCTTATTGTTTGTTTGGTGTTTTTTAGAAGCTTTTATGAGTGAAGGTTTGCATAGGTCAGTGTACCTAAGTCTTACTCAATGGGATGTGTACGTCTCACATCATCCCGAAATGGAATGCGCAAGAGGCACACCTATCTATGGAGGAAATCCCCAAAGCTAGTCCCACAAGTGAAGGCTTAAGCACACTGGCCTATTACCATTATTAAGTGTTTTTGTGGTTTTTTGGTTAAGAAGTGTTTTTTAGCTTTTCTTTGTGAGGTACTCATGCTAAGACCTATCCACCACGAGTGATGACTCACACCTCGCCCCGAAACGGAACGCGTGCAAGTATCTCATAGCAAAGTCTCATGTCACATGAAAGTACTCAACCTTTATTAAGTGAATTAAAATTGAGTTTGAAGATGAGAAGAGAAAGCACCAAAAGAATCATAAAGGTAAAAGCTAACGAGAAAAAGTCTAATCCTAATATTCACATGCTCGGACATCCTAAGGGTTAGTGAGGTTTCTATCCTATTGAAGAAGGAAAAAGAAGGGAAGAAGAAGATAGGAGAACCATGGCGGCCTAAGCACACCTCAAGCTACGAAAGAATAAAAGAAGAAGATGAGGAATAAGATAAGAAGATAAGAATGCGAGATGAAGAAGAAATAAGATAAAGAGATGAGAATGCGATATGGAGATAAGATGACAATGCACACACAGAGCCTACACCAGTAGGACTTCCAGATGCAACAGTATGCAATAACAAAAATCGGCCTCAATGGTACCTAACGGAGAAGGTCCGTTGCCTCTTCAATATGCATAAAAGAAATCGGGAATACTTTTTTCACAAGTACCAAACTCGAGGCGTGCATCCAAATTAGAATCAATAATCATATTTATCAGGACAAGTCTCCAGACCCCAAGTAATGGTCTATTAGTCGTCACAAATTGTCTTAAGAAATTCCCGAACACTAACCAGTCAACCATCCATGAGCAAACAATCAATCTCAAGGCTATCCCCAAGTCCGATCCGCCATTCTCGAAATCAATCAACAAGCCTACACAATATCAAATAAAAAAACTAGCACAAAGTTTAAACACAACTCTACTTAATCCCTAAAATTGAAATCTAAATTAATTAAGAAATATAGTCAAGATTAAAATCTAATTAAAAATCTAATTATATCAAGACTCTAATCGAGTTCTAAAATAAACATTTAACAAAAGCTAATCAATAATTAATTATAATATTGACAAAAAAATAAGAAAAATGAAATAAGAGAAAAAATAAAAAAAAAAGAAACTAGAAAAAGAAAAGAGGTTCAACACAGGCAGGGTTAGTTTAATGAGAAAATCCAATGGGCTTCAACCATCAACACCAGTACTGAATGAAACAAACAGCCTTATGGAAACACACAAACCACTTAAACTAAAACCAGAATCAGAAAAATTCTTCTCCAAACAAAACGCAAAACAGGGGAAAGGGGCGCTAGGTTGAACGAGAGAAAAGCAGCTCCATCCGCGGCGGCCGGAATCAATTTCCTCACGGCGAGTCATTCCCCTCCGGCCTTGTTTCGTTTGGCTTTAGTTAGCTTCTTCCACCGTTACTGTTGCTCGACAACGATGACCGAGCCTCCTTCCGGCGATGCTTTTTTTCGCTAGAGATAAAGGTCAAGCGATGCTTTGACATGGTGGACGGAGAAGCCTCATGTTTCCTACACGGTGGTGCAGTTCGATTCAGATCTCCGCGGATTCACGGTGTGGTGTTTTGAATTTGTTTTGTCACAGCTTTCGATCTGAAATCCTCTTCTTCCATTTTTTCGCCTTCTGTTTTCGTGATCTGTTGTTGTTGTGTGATGTTGATGAGTGAGGCTGATGTTAGTTTGCGTTGGAGATGAAGGGAGTAAAGGGTTTGAAAGGTTGTAGAGGATGAGATTTGGAGGAAATGATTCTGTTTTGTTGGAGGTTACGGCAAAGGTTATTGTTTCAGGTTGAAGAAGGGATTTGAAAGGTTTTATGAAGTTTCTGCAACAAGATTTTAATAGTTTTTGTGCTGTGTCGAAGGTGTCAATAGTGTAATGGGGGTTGTGAGGATAAATTATGATGAATGAGGTCGAAGGAGAGTTCGTTTTTTTGCTGTCAATATTGGTGAAGGGAAGTTGTGTTATGAATGAATAATGGTGGTGAACCGTTTGTGTGTTTGTTCAGTAGTGTGGTTGTGTGAAGAGAGCAGAACGCAATTGTTGTTGTGAAGCCAGGAGAAATCGCGTGTGAATGCCTTCCGTGTGTTGTTTTTCTTTATTTTGCTGTGAAACGTAAGGTCGGCTGAGGTGAGAAAAATCACGCTCCTTTTGCCAATTTCTTATGTGTGCAGAAGTGTGCCCAAAGCGTGAATCAATGAGTGTATGTGTGATGTGGGCCTTCCGCAAAATTGGTGAGGAAATTGTTTGAGGTTGTTGAGGAATTAGTGAGTGGTGGGGTCCCTGTCAAGTTTGTTACAACAATTGGTGTGGTGATAACAGAAAAAAAAAATGTAATTGGTTTATGCGTTCCATTTCATTGGCATCACTTGGGGATGGGGAAAGTTTTTCTTTACTGCTATGAAATTTGATGGGTGGTGATAAGAGAGTGGGGCCACGGGAATAGGTGTTGGTGAAATGATGTAGAAAAGTATGGATTAAAATGAGTCAAAATAATATTATGAATTATGAGATTAAAATAAAAAAAAAGATATGGAAATAGAATATATATTAGACAATGTTTAGAATGAAATTACACAAAGGATTTGGACATGAAAAATGGAAAAATGAGAATTGGTTTACGTAATGGAATACGAATTATACGGAATTAAATGGAAAGAGGAAAAAAAAGCGGATAAATGAAATTAATAGGATGAATGGAAATGTATATTGAATAGTGAGTAGATATAGAAATGTGGTTTGTAGAAAATTGATATTAATGTGAATATGGAAATGGTTTAACTAGATGGATATTTTATATCGAACAAAAATGCAGACAAATGGGTTAAAAGGAAATTTGGATGAAGCTTGTATGAATGACAATGAATGGATGAGCAGAAAATCTGACCCACAACCTCTAATGAAACACAACTTGATAGTCTAATGAATTCAACACATCACAACACTTGACTTTGAATATGCACCGCTTGAGAAATAATCTACTGAGACAGATAACTTGCACTTGAAAAAATCCCCTCATAAATTGATGAAGAGGAAAATATTCTGATGACGGACCAGATGAATAAGTGAACAGTCTTCAGACGTGAAGTCCTTGGAAACCACAAAATCAGGGAAATAAACCCTAATTTTGACAAGAGCATAAGAAAATGATGTCATTGATTGCTGCATAATGAAATCCTCGAATTCTCTGATAATCGACAAATAATGCGCGAGCCCCTTAATCCTTCAGATGATATTGACCCCATGTCTTATGCACATGATATGAACTCTAGAAGTTAATGATCTAATGGAAATGCAGATGAGATGCAAAACAGAAAAAAAAAACGAAGACAGAAAAACCAGAGGGCAAATTTAGGGTGTTACAAACTTGTATTAATAACAGAAGTTAAAAAAACAGTGTTAGTTTAGTCGGTTTAGCCGAGCTAGGCGAAAAATTCAGTTGCCCGAAATTTAACAAAAATCGTCGGGGTAAGTAGGGTGGTTTAGTAGGTGATTTTTATTGTATTGTTTTGTTGAAATATAATCCGAAAAGTCGATTTGTAGGTGCAATTGAGTTGTAATATTGTTCTGATTATTGGACAATTCTAAGTTGAAGGCTTTATAAGCTAATATTGATTTAAGTTGTTCATGTTGTATAAGTTGTTTATGTTGCTGATGTTGTTATGTTGTTTATGATGTTGAGTCATATATGTCATATAGTACATTTGCATCTTATGTCGGAGCCGTTTGCTGACACCACGTTGGCCTGAATTGGCACTAAGTTGAAAGTTGAAGGCTTATGCCTTGATGCCTCGGTAAATTGGCAATTTTAAGTTGGGAGTTTTACTCTGAATGGTACCACATGCATAACATAGTCGAGTCACATTAAATTTGCATTTTTCAAGTTGTTGTTGATTGTTGCTTTGTTGATTATGTGAAGTGGTGATATTTGTATGATCCTTGCCTATATATTATTTATCATATATCGTTTATAACTTTCAATATCTCACCCCTTCTGTTTGAATGTTGTCTCTATGTTGGTAACGTGCAGGTAATCGAGAGGTAGTTTTGTGTGTTGCTGTGAATTGTTTGAATTATTTGATGTTACTATGATAATATCTTCTTGGGTAATTGTTGATTTGTCGATGATGATAAAGTTGTTATTGAGTTAAATTATTTCTTGATTTTATGAATAGTGATTGTTGAAATGTTGCTGTGAATTTGTGAATTTCTGGAAAAACTAAGTTGGGGACGATGACACTGTGTGCAAGTGCACGGGTGGCGCAGGCTACCCACCATTCAAGTCGGGGTGGCGTAGGCCACCCAAGATTTTGAAGGAGACATGCGGCGGGAGCCATATTTAGTGGTGGTGGGAGCCACCTGCTCCCTCACATGAGATGGAACAAACCATCATGTTTGGTTCCAACCACATTATGTAGCCACCAAGAGGAGTAATGTGGCGCTGGCCACATTGTTAGTAGGCCAAGGGTGACGCAAGCCACCCATAAAGTAAGGGAGACATGTGATTTCCACCTTAATCCATTATTATGTAATTAATAATATAAAAAACTAATTGTATTACTTGTATAAGATTTAATGAAATAATATTTAAACATGTTTCCTTTGAGAAGTAGATATAAAATTAATTAAATTATGAAGGACTAACATTGGAGATAAGAATTGCTATAACAACATAACAGATTTTAGTAGGAACAAAATAGTTTGTGACAAGAACTGAATTAACAGGTTAGACAAAAATAGATTATTGAGAAAATTTCAAAACAGATGATTGTGATTCATAACATGAGTATTGTATCAGGACACTGAAAAGTTACAAATTTTTATGATCAACTTGTATTAATAACAGAAGTTAAAAAAACAGTGTTAGTTTAGTCGGTTTAGCCGAGCTAGGCGAAAAATTCAGTTGCCCGAAATTTAACAAAAATCGTCGGGGTAAGTAGGGTGGTTTAGTAGGTGATTTTTATTGTATTGTTTTGTTGAAATATAATCCGAAAAGTCGATTTGTAGGTGCAATTGAGTTGTAATATTGTTCTGATTATTGGACAATTCTAAGTTGAAGGCTTGATAAGCTAATATTGATTTAAGTTGTTCATGTTGTATAAGTTGTTTATGTTGCTGATGTTGTTATGTTGTTTATGATGTTGAGTCATATATGTCATATAGTACATTTGCATCTTATGTCGGAGCCGTTTGCTGACACCACGTTGGCCTGAATTTGCACTAAGTTGAAAGTTGAAGGCTTATGCCTTGATGCCTCGGTAAATTGGCAATTTTAAGTTGGGAGTTTTACTCTGAATGGTACCACATGCATAACATAGTCGAGTCACATTAAATTTGCATTTTTCAAGTTGTTGTTGATTGTTGCTTTGTTGATTATGTGAAGTGGTGATATTTGTATGATCCTTGCCTATATATTATTTATCATATATCGTTTATAACTTTCAATATCTCACCCCTTCTGTTTGAATGTTGTCCCTATGTTGGTAACGTGCAGGTAATCGAGAGGTAGTTTTGTGTGTTGCTGTGAATTGTTTGAATTATTTGATGTTACTATGATAATATCTTCTTGGGTAATTGTTGATTTGTCGATGATGATAAAGTTGTTATTGAGTTAAATTATTTCTTGATTTTATGAATAGTGATTGTTGAAATGTTGCTGTGAATTTCTGGAAAAACTAAGTTGGGGACGATGACACTGTGTGCAAGTGCACGGGTGGCGCAGGCTACCCACCATTCAAGTCGGGGTGGCGTAGGCCACCCAAGATTTTGAAGGAGACATGCGGCGGGAGCCATATTTAGTGGTGGTGGGAGCCACCTGCTCCCTCACATGAGATGGAACAAGCCATCATGTTTGGTTCCAACCACATTATGTAGCCACCAAGAGGAGTAATGTGGCGCTGGCCACATTGTTAGTAGGCCAAGGGTGACGCAAGCCACCCATAAAGTAAGGGAGACATGTGATTTCCACCTTAATCCATTATTATGTAATTAATAATATAAAAAACTAATTGTATTACTTGTATAAGATTTAATGAAATAATGTTTAAACATGTTTCCTTTGAGAAGTAGATATAGAATTAATTAAATTATGAAGGACTAACATTGGAGATAAGAATTGCTATAACAACATAACAGATTTTAGTAGGAACAAAATAGTTTGTGACAAGAACTGAATTAACACGTTAGACAAAAATAGATTATTGAGAAAATTTCAAAACAAATGATTGTGATTCATAACATGAGTATTGTATCAGGACACTGAAAAGTTACAAATTTTTATGATCAACTTGTATTAATAACAGAAGTTAAAAAAACAGTGTTAGTTTAGTCGGTTTAGCCGAGCTAGGCGAAAAATTCAGTTGCCCGAAATTTAACAAAAATCGTCGGGGTAAGTAGGGTGGTTTAGTAGGTGATTTTTATTGTATTGTTTTGTTGAAATATAATCCGAAAAGTCGATTTGTAGGTGCAATTGAGTTGTAATATTGTTCTGATTATTGGACAATTCTAAGTTGAAGGCTTGATAAGCTAATATTGATTTAAGTTGTTCATGTTGTATAAGTTGTTTATGTTGCTGATGTTGTTATGTTGTTTATGATGTTGAGTCATATATGTCATATAGTACATTTGCATCTTATGTCGGAGCCGTTTGCTGACACCACGTTGGCCTGAATTTGCACTAAGTTGAAAGTTGAAGGCTTATGCCTTGATGCCTCGGTAAATTGGCAATTTTAAGTTGGGAGTTTTACTCTGAATGGTACCACATGCATAACATAGTCGAGTCACATTAAATTTGCATTTTTCAAGTTGTTGTTGATTGTTGCTTTGTTGATTATGTGAAGTGGTGATATTTGTATGATCATTGCCTATATATTATTTATCATATATCGTTTATAACTTTCAATATCTCACCCCTTCTGTTTGAATGTTGTCCCTATGTTGGTAACGTGCATGTAATCAAGAGGAGTAGCCAGTTACCTTTAGTCGACTCGGTGGTTGTCGCTCTGATACGTTGCACTCGGGGGGGGGGGGGGATGACGCATGTCTTGTTTTATTTAGTTGTTTCTACATGCTGAGTTTTAAGTTGATTTACCGAAAACTACTTTGTTGCTTTATTTTAAAGTTGAATTTTGTTGGTTAAAGATGTTGTGATTTGAGTATTGAATCCGCTGCGTAGTATTTATTCTAAAGTTGAATTATTTTGAAGATTATATGATTGTTGAAGTTCTCCTTGAACGTGTTATGTATCATTCTTGATTGGTTATTAAGTTATTGATTTTAAGTTGAAAATGTGATATCCCGTTTATGTTGAAAATTTTATAACTCTGAATTTAATATAAATCTCGGGTAGAAAATATGGTGTTACAACTTTCACTCTTCTTCAATCATGATGATTATATTGCTCTCATTCATGTTTCACCATATTAGGTCGATCAATCCCTAATTTGATACACTTGAGTATGTCATGTTGAAGATAGACCTACATCATTAAACATAATACCTTTCGGACACTTCTCGGATAGAAATGATTAGTAATAATCAACACATGTTTATTGATTAACAAAACACTAAAAGTTAACCATTTTTATTAACAAAACACTAAAAGTTAACCTTCTTGGTAGCACTAACCACATTACTTGGGAGGATTGGAGGATAAATCCTCCGCGTATACTTAAATGTAAAAATTTGTAATTCTGACTTAAACTAAACTTTTTTTCTCCTTTTTTTTGTTGCATTGAGGGGTTGACTGTTGAGCATTCCTTGTGCTTGTGCCCCTCATAATTCAAGCCGTCGTTTATAAAAAAAAGACTTAAATAATCTTCTGGTCTCTGTGAGTTAGCGTGTTTTTAATTTTGGTCCTTGAATTTTTTTTGTCTGAGCCCCTATATCTCACTTTCTCGTTGATGTTAGTCCCTAATGTTAAAGTTTTGTTAAAATAAAAGCTAATGTGACAAACAATGCTGACGTGACTCTTATTTTATTATTTTTTCTTATGACACCTTTTATTACAGGTGGAAATGTAACATGGGGGTTTTAAAATGAGGGATGAAATCCAAAATTTGAATGATTTTGCAATTTCTTCTTCCTCTCTTCAATATCATTGCCTTTTTCTTTCTCTCTTCAATACCATTGCATTATTTTTCTTCTTCTTCTTCTTCTTCTCATTTAGGGGTATAAAACCTATTTTGACTTGTTGAAGCCAAATGATGAGATTAATCATTATTTTCATCTATTCTGTCAAAAAAATGCAACAACAAAAACCCATAATTAAGGTTGGATATGTTGTTAGAAAACAAGAGGAAAATTTTGAATCTGTTGTTAAGATTGAATCCATTTGATTATTGGATATGTTGTTAAAGTTGGATCTATTTGATTATTAGATTTGTTGTTAGAAGCAACAAGAGATTTTTTTCTCACTATAAACAAGTGTTGAAATGTCATCCATTTACAATGTTTGATCTTCCTCTGCACCTTAATTTTGGGTTGCTTTTATGAAGGTTGGGTTGATTTTTTTTTTAGTTTATATAGTCTTATCGTTTTTGTAAATTGACGTGTTTTTTGTTTTAATATATATATATATATATATATATATATATATATATATATATATATATATATATATATATATATATATATATATATATATATATATATATATATATATATATATATATTTATGTCCCTAATCATGGATTTGTGCTACTGTATTTTTTTGGGTTAGGTTCCTAATTGTGGGTTTATGTTTTTGTATTTATTTAATTTTAGTTTCTAATTATGAGTTTCTCTTAATGCATTTTATTCACTTAGTTTTACAATAAAAGATTTTAAATCAATGGTGCAACTCAAACTATCGACTAACATTATAAATTGAAGTATTTAACCGATTTTAAATTAATGGTGCAACTCAAACTATCAACTAACATTATAAATTGAAGTATTTAACTAATAAGTATTCAATTTTCTATTTCATATGCCTTATTTGTTGTAACTTGATAATGAAATAAACTTCAACTTTTGAGGTAACTTTATTCACTTAAAACCATATAAATCCAGGAAGATAAAGGAAATATAATTTTGTGCCGCCTTCCGATACCACCGATTGTAGAAATCAATTTTAAAAATCAAATTTTAAATATATAAATTTCAGTGCATATAGAAAAGGTAAATGGTAGAAAAGTGATAAAGACATTTTAAACAAGGGGTGAATTTGAATCCCACAATGGATTTTCTTTTGCAGGTAATGCGAAACACACAATTGGTGACAACAAAAATACTTCTTTTTGGAGAGCAAATTGGATTTCGACGGTTCAACTAAAAGTATCATATGCAGACCTGTTTCAGGAGAGCTTTAACAAAGATTGTTCTGTTCATGATATGGGCAATTGCCGCGTTGTAATATGGAGTTGGGGAGACCTTGGAATTTCAGTTGCTTGTCAGTTATCGAATGCAGCCATGTGTTGATGACCTGCGTGATTTGGTTATGCAGAATTCTCCTTCAGAAGGTGCTCTTTATATAGTTAGGTGGGGGCTTGGACAGTAGTAGATTTTTTCTGTCAAATTTGTTTACCAAGGAATGCAAAATGGTATAGTCAGCCCGTTCATCGTGGACCAGTCGCTGGTTTTTGAAAAGTTGTGGAAACTCTCTGTGCCTGGGAAAATAAAGATGTTCGGGTGGAAGTTGTTTTGGGCGAGATTAGCTACGAAAGATTTATTAATTCATAGAGGTATTCTTATTAAAAATTATGCTTGCTGCTTTTGTTCTACTCCGTTGGAATCGTTACTTCACTCTTTTTTTTAGTGTTCTTTGGCTCGAGATATGTGTATATCGGTTGCCAATGGTGTGGTAGCGGAGTTCTTTTTGCCGGATGTTTTTGGAGATTTTTTTGGATTGGTGTGGATCCGGTTCTATCATTAATAGGAGACACAGGTCTATATGGATGACTACAATTTAGATGGCTATAAACAATCTCTTGTTTAGGAATATCAATGATTGTTTTAATGATATTGTTTGGAGTATAAAGTTTTTTTTTTGTTTGAAAGTGAACCTGTGTAGGATAAATTCTTTATTCCAACTCAATTTTTTTAACATTTTGTATGAACTCTTTGGGGGTGTTAGCTTAGATTGAGTTGATTGGGAATTCCTTTAACAGGACTTTTGTAAGGGTAGAATACCCCTGATAATCTTCTTTTAATCTAATTGCTTTTCCAAAAAAAAATTTGAATCCCACGCTATGAAAAGAAAAATACTTTTAAATTTTACATTGACACTTGACACCAATCAAATTAATCATATATCAATATCAAAAACATCCTAAGCAAGTACCAATTGAGCTATCCCATATATATATATATATATATATATATATATATATATATATATATATATATATATATATATATATATATATATATATATATATATATATATATTAAAAAAAACAAACATCGATATCATCATAAAACTCAAAATCACACAAAACCCCTCCTTCCCTCCCTAGTTTACTCTCTTTTCTCGATTCTCCTTCACAATCACAATGGCATTTCGCTCCAAATCCACCACCAATCCCAACGAAGTCACAATCCTCGTTATCGGTGACAAATCCACCGGAAAATCCACCCTCATTTCCGCCATGGCTTCCGATTCTTTCCCCTCCACGGTTCCTCCGCTGCTTCCACCCACTCGTTTGCCTGTTAATTCCTTCACCGATTCTACTCCTCTCATCGTCATTGACACTTCTTCAAGGTCCTCGTTCTTTCCTCCCAAGCCACCATTAATGCTTTAAAACAATTTATTATTGATTAATTGGTTAATAAAATACACATGCTAGATTTTTTTTTTGTAATCTAAAATATGCATGTGATTTTTTTTTGTAGTGTGGTACAACAAGGTAAGCTTAGTGAAGAATTGAAGCGTGCTAATTCGGTGGTTGTAACCTATGCTTGTGATGATAGTGTGAGTTTTGAGCGTGTGAGTTCTTACTGGTTGCCTGAATTGCAGAAGCTTGAGGTTTGTTATTGGTTTTGATTCTTTTGCTATCAATTGATTTCAATTTCAATCTGAAAATTGATTCGAGAAAAATGAGAGGTGAATTAGTTGATTTTTTATGATATATAGGTGAAGGCACCTGTGCTTGTGGTTGGTTGTAAGCTTGATCTTCGCAATGAAAGAATGCAAGTTAGCTTAGAGAGTCTCACCACAGGTATCATGAACCAGTTCAAAGAAGTTGTTACCTGTATTGAATGCTCTGCAGCTACACTTTATCAGGTATATTGGTCATGCAAATCTATCATTTACCATTTTAAGTTAAATTGTATTGTTAGTTTAGTGTTGAGTTAGACAATAGCATCAAAATTTAAGAGAGGATTGTTTGTTTGTTTAAGATTACTCAATCCTGTAATAGTCTGAAGAAACTCGTGTATGTTTGTAGTGGTGTAGACGTGTAGTTGATTTGTTTTAGCTCTTTAGGTTTGTGAAGATGTTTGAATTGCGGTTGTGTCCAGATTTTTACATTCTGGTAAATTGTGGTCAAATAGGCTGCAATTGCAATCACAATGTGGGTGTGGACTGGAGACATTAAAACCTTTGGACATTTTTTTAAAACCTTGATAACTGATAAGGATATCTTCTTGGGGATATTAGAGTTAACATTTGTTTTCTTAATTTGTGAATCTCAAGCGCATATGTAATTGTTAATTTTGGTTACTCATAGGTTCCTGAAGTTTTTTATTTTGCACAAAAATCGGCACTTCATCCAGTGGATCCTTTGTTCGATTATGATACAAATGCTTTAACAGATCGGTGTGTAAGGGCATTAAGGAGAATTTTTAATCTTTTTGATTTCAACCTGGATGGCATCTTCACTGATCGTGATCTATACGAGTTTCAGGTTTTTGATAGACTTGGTTCCCTTCCCCTCTCCTTTTGAATTTCATATGCTTGAATATTTATTTAGTTTGAATTGTCCCTTTATTTTTTAAAATTTGTATATCAACAGACTAGATCCTTCGGTGCAGAACTGCGGCAGTCTGACATAGATCAAATAAAAACAATGGTAGAGCAGAATGTTCCTGAAGGAGTCAATTCTCAAGGTCTTACTTTTCGTGGCTTTATTGAAATCCATAATATGTTTCTAAAGAAAGGGCGACCAGAGACATTCTGGGCAGTTCTTAGAAAGTTTGGATATGGTAACGATTTGAAACTGCGGGATGATTTTCTTCCTGTTCCATCTAAGGCTTCTGATCAGGTCATACTTTTTGCTATTATGAATCTCCATTTTTGTTTTTCTGTTTGATTTAACTGGAAGTGTTAAGAGTACTGGCTTAGTCATTTAATTGTTGTAAGTTTCAATTTCAATACTTATGAGTCAAAGGAAAACTTTTTTCTTTTTTCTTTTTTCAGCTGAACCATAGGAGAACTTAAATGTTAAATATGGGCTGTAATAGTAACATTGGCAATTAATTACTAGCTATGAGCTACTTGGATTGTATTGCTCGGATTAGTGATTATTAAAAATTTAGATATTATAATTGTTCTATAAAAAGCAACTTTTATGTGTTGCATGATTATTCACTCATCGTCCAGATTCTGAATATATTCTTGTTGCTTTAGCTTTCAGTTTGTAGTGATATGGCAGTTTGGGTTAGAGTTAGTTTACCGCAACTCATTTGTCATTGTTTTACCATTCCTATTAAACTAGCAAATCCTGATATGCTAAAGTTTACTTTGTTTGAAATCATTTTGCAGAGTGTGGAGCTGAGTGGTGCAGCCATAGAGTTTCTGAAAGGTGTCTTTAGATTGTTAGACACGGATAAGGTATGCAATAGTTTTTTTTTCTTTCTTTCTGAACACTGCTATGCTCTTTGAACATCCCACCTTAGGTGATTTTCCATGTGAAATATTCTATATTTTCTGACTTTCTCTCTGAAAACATGATGCTTTTCTAGGATCAATTACTTCGGCCTGCAGAAATTGATAAGCTATTTGATGCTGCTCCAGAAAGGTAATTTTTCTCTTCAATGGCACTTAAAAAGAGTTTTCCCTTAAATCTAAACCATGTCATTAGCTTACCCTTTCTTATCATTGACGGTGTAGTCTAGAACTTGTTGATTGCCTCCAACTGCTTGAGCTATTGCTTCTGTAGCAAGAGAAGAGCTTTTATACAGTTCCCAGGTTTAAAACTCAATAGCATATTGATTGGACCCAAGAGGACAATAAATTTTACGGATTTAGTAAGGCAGGAGATCGGGCCCAACACTTACCTGGGGTCTTCAATTGCTTTACAGTATCGAGTTTCCCTTTTAGCAAGGAAAGAAAATAAATGTAGGTGACTAAGAGTAGTTATTGAATAGGTTAGGAATTGATAGGAATTAACTTAACTATACGTGAGGAAATGGAAGGAGGGAAAATATCTTAACTTAATTTCTAGAAGTGGTTTATAGGGTCGGGAAATTCAAGTTATGTCTCAAGGTCTTAAATAATTGTTGGATGGATTGTTGCTGTTCATGACATCTTGATACATATTGACAATGCTCAAATAATTATGATGAGAGCTTATTATGTTTGGTAATTATGAATTTGGAAATTTTAGTAATGCCATTTGGAATGATGAATGCTCCTTCAACATTTCAAGCGTTGATGAATGATGTTTTCAAACCTTTCTTGCGAAGGTGTGTGTTGGTATTCTTCGATGATATATTAGTGTATAGCACTACTTGGAAGGAGCATATGCAGCATCTTAACCAAGTTCTGCAGGTTCTGATGAAAAATAGGTTGGTGGTTAATAAAAAGAAATGCTATTTTGCAGAGTTCTGGAGTACTTGGGACACGTTATTTCTCATGAAGGAGTTGCAATGGATCCAGAGAAATTGAGAAAATCAAATGTGTGTTACAATGGCCAACACCAAAGATCGTGAAGGGAGTAAGAGGATTTCTTGGTCTTAACTCTTACCGGCTATTATAGAAAGTTCATTAAAGATTATGGCAAGATAGAAAAACTCTTGACAGACCTCACTAAGAAAGAGGGGTTTAAGTGGGAAGGTAAAGAGCAAAGTGCTTTTGAAGTGCTCAAAAACAGGGTCACTACAGCACCTGTTTTGGCTTTGCCGGATTTCAACCAGGATTTTTATATTGAAAGTGATGCTTCCGGAAACAGCCTGGGAGCAATTTTGACAGGCCTCACTAAGAAAGAGGGGTTTAAGTGGGAAGGTAAAGTGCAAAGTGCTTTTGTAGTGCTAAAAAATAGGGTCACTATAGCACCTGTTTTGGCCCTGCCGGATTTCAACCAGGATTTTTATAGTGAAAGTGATGCTTCCGGAAAAGGCTTGGGAGTAATTTTGTTGCAACAAGGTCTACCTATTGCCTATTGCAACAAGGTCTACCTATTGCCTATTGCAACAAAACACTTGGTGAGAGGAATCTAACCAAACCGGCTTATGAAAAGGAGCTAATGGCGGTTGCGTTATTTATTCAGCATTGGCGTCCTTGTTTGCCGGGCCGGAAATTTACTGTTTATACTGATCAGTAAAGCTTGAAACAGTTGTTGCAGCAGCGGATAACTACAATGGATCAGCAGATTTGGGCAGCTAAGTTGTTGGGATATCAATTTGAAATAGTTTATAAACCTGGTCTGGAAAGTAAAGGGGCATATCCTCTGTCTCGCATGCATGAAAGTTTTGAACTACATTCTTTAATTCATTACCCAGAATGGTTGGGCAGCAGAGAGGTGTTAGAAAAAGTCCATAATGATGCTGGGTTGAAGAACATCATTGCTGACCTGACAAAGAGGGACACAACAAAACTAGGTTTTGCCTACCGTAATGGGGTGCAGCTGTACGAGGACAGGTTAGTGTTAGCTGCAAACTCTAGTTGGATTCCTAAATTGGTGTTGGAATATCATTCATCTCCTCAAGGTGGTCACTCGGGATTTACCATATTTACTGAAGAATTGCTGCAAATTTGTTTTGGTTTTGATTGAAGAAACAAATTATGCAATTTGTTCCAGCTTGTGATGTTTGCCAACGACAAAAGTTTGTGGCTGCTGCACCAGGAGGACTTCTGCAGCCTCTTCCGATTCCTCATAGGTATGGGAGTTTTTATCTATGGACTTTATAACAGGTCTCCCTAAATCTAAAGGTTATGAAGCAGTGGTGGTAGTAGTGGATAGGTTGTCCAAGTATGCACACTTTGTGCCACTAAAGCATCCGTATTCAGCCAAAACTCTTGCTGACGTGCTTGTTAAGGAAATCATAAGGTTGCATGGCATTCCAATGTCAATTGTAAGTGATAGAGACCCGATATTTGTGAGCAACTTTCGGAAAGAAATTTTCAGGTTGCAAGGTGATAGAGTTAGTTAAACCAGAGAGGTTGCAAGGTGATAGAGTTAGTTAAACCAGAGAGAAATGAAAAGAATTGATAAACTCTCATTGTATTGATTGAACTGAAATGATACAAGAGAGACTCTATATAGAGTGAGCACAATGCTAGCTGGATCTAACAAACTGGCTGAGCTGTGCTAGCTGGATCTAACAAACTGGCTGAGCTGTTATAACAGAATGCCAGCTCAGCAGATCTCACTAACAGTACTATTATACTAACTACTCTATTAGTCTCCCTTAGAAGCTGATGGCTGCTTGATCAAGTCAGCCTTGTTCAACACTTTCAACTTAGCTCTTAGAGGCACAAATTTAACAACATATAGAGGTTTAGTTAGAATGTCTGCCCATTGGTCATGAGCTGGAACATGAACCACAAAAAGACTCTTGCTGAGGACTTTCTCACGCACAAAGAAGATATCCAGCTCCATATGCTTAGTCCTATTATGAAGAATGAGATTGTGAGCAAGAGTAACAGTGCTTAAGTTGTCACAGTATTTTTGGCACTTGGAAAGGGCAGTGAAGTTCCCTAAGCAAGGACTGAACCCAGATTAATTCAGCAGCCAACTGAGCCATACTTCTATACTCAGCCTCAGCACTGGACTTGGCTACCAATTGCTGCTTCTTATACCACCATGAAATAACATTTGGACCAAGAAAAACACAAGCTCCTGAAGTGGATCTTTTGTCATCTGGGTCTGAAGCCCAGTCAGCATCACAAAAGCCCAACAACTGCAACGGTTGCTGAGTAGAGGCAGGTTGAAGAAGCAAGCCATGATGAAGAGTGCCACTTAAATACCTTAAAATCTTCTTGACAGCCTTCCAATGGTCCTCCAAAGGATTGTATAAAAACTGACACACTTTATTCACAACAAAGGATATTTCAGGTCTGGTCAGAGTGGCATACTGCAGTGCACCCACCACTGACCTAAACTGAGTGGGATCAGCTACAGTGTCAGAACCAACTTTAGACAATTTGCTGCTAGACACCATAGGAGTGGGCATACCCTTAGCATCAAGCATATTAACCTTGGAGAGAAGATCAGTAATATACTTGGTTTGAGATAACAACAATGATCCAGTAGGCAAATGAGAAACTTCAATTCCCAAAAAATAATCAAGCTGACCCATCTGCTTAAGAGAGAACTTGGCATTAAGTTGCTTGATCAAGGAGGCAATGAAAGGGGCAGAATTCCCTGTGATGATGATATCATCAACATACACAAGGATCATAATTTGAAGTTTCCCTTGATGCAATAAAAATAGACTAGGATCACATCGACTAGCCTGAAACCCATGCTGAACTAGAGCACTCTTGAGCTTGTCAAACCAGGCCCTAGGAGCCTGTTTCAGACCATAAATAGCTTTGTTTAGCCTGCGCACCAGTGTCTTGTCAGCTGATTCAAACCCAGGAGGTTGCTGCATGAAAACCTCTTCCTCAAGAGAGCCATTGAGGAAGGCATTATTCACATCAATCTGCTGAATGTCCCAGTTATTTGTAACAGCAATGGAAAGCACTATTCTGACTGTGACAGGTTTGACAACTGGGGAGAAAGTCTCCTGAAATTCACTTCCAGCCCTTTGATGAAACCCTTTAGCAACTAACCTGGCCTTGTATTTATTAATTGAACCATCAGGATTTTCTTTGGTCCTGAAAACCCATTTGCAGCCAATGGGCTTCCTAGAGTCAGGTGCCTTCACCAAAGTCCAGGTCTGATTCCTCACTAAAGCCTGATATTCAGTTTGCATGGCCTGGAGCCAATGAGGAGCAGCCAAGGCTTGATCAACAGAGTTTGGTTCCATATGAGTTAAAAGAAGGGTGGGATGAAGTCTAGGGAGAGTAAGACTTGTTTTGGCTCTGGTTTGCATGGGGTGCACATTGTTTAGGAAGAGAAGACTGATGGTGAAGAGGTTTGGATGAAATTGTTTGAGAGGATGAAGGAGAAATGGTGCTGGCTTCAGCAATACCAGAAAGAATAAGAGCATGAGAGCAGGAGGGAGAAGAGGGATGTTCAAGAGAAAGGGAGCCAGAAGCAGAAGAAGAAGAATTGTCAGCAGCATTGGACAAGGGAGTGACAGCCTGAGTGGGACTGGGACCTGAAGATGAAGATGGACTGTCCACAGGACCAGGTGTTGGAAAAACAGGTAAGGAAGATGCAGTCCAAGAGGAAGCACCTGAAGTGGAGGAAGAAGAGGTAGAAGAAGGGGAATGAGTGAGAAACATGGAAGAATAGGGAAATTTAGATTCATGAAACACCACATCTTTGGAGATGTAGATATGGTCATCTGAGGCAAGACACTTATAGCCTTTATGGGCAGTAGAGTAGCCAAGGAAGACACATTCTTGAGATCTATAGTCCAACTTGTGAGAGTTATAGGGACGAAGAAAAGGATAACAAGAGCAGCCAAAGACTTTAAGAGAGGAGCAATCAGGGGGCCTAGCTAGAAGTTTGGCATAAGGTGACAGATTTGCAAGTGTGGGGCTGGGAATTTTGTTGATCAAATAGGCTGCAGTAACAAAAGCATGATCCCAAAATTTCAAAGGAAGGTTAGACTGAGCCAGGAGAGTAAGACCAGTTTCAATAATGTGCCTGTGTTTGCGTTCAACAAGGCCATTTTGATGGTGTGTATGAGGACAACTAAACCTATGGACAATCCCAAGATCAGTGAGATACTTGGTAAGAGGCCTAAATTCACCTCCACCATCAGTTTGAACACATTTGATGGGACAACCAAACTGCAGTTCTACCATTTTCTTAAACTGAGTGAATTGAGTGAATGTATCAGACTTTAGCCTTAAAGGAAAGACCCAAACAAACCTGGAAAAGGCATTAACACAGGTCAAGAAGTAGGTGTATCCACCTGAAGACAGCATAGGGGCAGGACCCCAAAGATCACAGACAACAAGTTCAAAAGGTTGAGTGTACGCTGTGGTGGATAATGTTGATGGTAATCTATGAGATTTACCAAGACAACAGGCATGGCACAGTTCTGTAGGTGGTTTGGTAAGGGTAGGGAGATGACATAGTTTGAAAATTTCAGTGAGGGCATGATGGTTAGGATGCCCTAATCTAGTGTGCCAGAGAACATACTTATTAGAAGCAATAGCAGAAGAACTATTTGAGTGTGGTGAAGACAAATCAGTGCTAGAAGTAGTGGAATAAAGTAAAGGAGAGTTGGAAAAACTGCTCAGTGCTAGAAGTAGTGAAATAAAGTAAAGGAGAGTTGGAAAAACTGCTCACAATATTATTACTGTATTGATCAGAATTACAAGGAGTAAGACGAGGAGACATACAATTTGACATGTAGCTAAGATCACTACTGTTTTGTGTTACAGAAGAATAAGAAACATTACAACTAGCACTACACTTATTTCTAGAGGCAGATGGAGCAGGAACAAGAACTTGGAGAGAGCTTTGACAACTGAGTGGCAGGGTTGGGGAACTTGTAGAGGCCATCACCTCCAACAGTCCCATGCAGTAACACTTCAGATGAAGCCTGAGATTTAACAACACAGAATTGAGGGTGAAATTCAAAGAAAACATGATTATCTTGAGCAAATTTGCTCACACTCATCAAATTCTTAGTAATATGTGGAACAAGCAAGAGATTGTTGAGAGTAAGGGAAAGATTAGGGTTGTTAGGTAAGGAAAAGTTCATGGAACCAACTGAGTTGATGGACAAACCTTGGCCATTCCCCAAGAAGACTTGCTCAGTTCCAGTCAACGAAACAGAATCAGTCAGATTTGAGGCATCAGGAGTGACGTGATGAGATGCATCTGGATCTGGATACCACCACTGATTGTTAAATTGAGCTTCAGTTCCTGCATAAAAAGCTTGAGGTGGAGACGGTCTGGGAGGAGCAGCTCTGAGAGCAGAATAGCCATACTGAGGAGGATACATGGCGCGAGGTGTCATGAAATAAGGATTGGATGAAGGCCTCTGAGACGCATACGCAACTCCACCAGAGTTGGCGTAACGAAAATAACAAACAGATGCTTCATGTCCAGATTTGTGACAGATCTGACACGTTTTGTTGAAACGACCTCCGCCACGGCCATAACGGCCACCTCCACGACCGAAACGACCTCCACGTGAGTTGTTACCATGGTGCTCAGCATGAGCAGTTACATGACTCGATCCCTGAGGAAACGCGTTAAGTGTGGATTGATCTACCGGAGCAGTCGCAGACGGTGGTGGTTCAGTCTGCGTGAGATTCACCGTTGCAGGCTCCGTCGTCGCAGCTTTGTGATGCATCTCCAGACGCGATTCATGTGCAAGAAGCGACGACTCCAGTTACTCTAACAAACTAACTTCCTCTTTGCTGTTCACCGCTGCAACAATGGAGTCAAACTCCTCAGGTAGAGAATCGAGAACAATCTCAATTAGGTTTCGCAAGGGAACGAGATCTCCAATCGAAGTTAGGGCTTCACTGATGTCGCGCACACGAATCATGAGATCAGTGACAGAGAGCGTGCCTTTCTTGAGACGGCGAAGCTCAGAGCGCAGCTGACGAGCTTTGGTGGAGAGAAGCGTGTTGAAGTAACGATGAACCTCGGTCCAGACTTGCCAAGAATGCGTGCAATCCACAAGCTTAGGAAGCAACGAATCGGAGATGGTGGAAAGAAGCCAGGTGCAGATGAGTGCATCCTGTTGCTCCCATTCCAGATACGCTGAATTCGCACAGTGAGATGCTAGATCAGAATCGAGTGGTGAACGCTGAGGGATCACCGGAACTGTAACAAATCGTTGTAAGCGATGACCGCGAACAACACCATCAATTTGCTGCTTCCACTGCTTGAAGTTCTTGTCATCAAGCTTGACGGAAATGAGATGAGATAACTTCACGTGTGAAGAAGGGAAAAGAGAATCCATGGATCGAAAAAAAATCTTAAGCTCTAGATACCATGATAGAGTTAGTTAAACCAGAGAGAAATGAAAAGAATTGATAAACTCTCATTGTATTGATTAAACTGAAATGATACAAGAGAGACTCTATATATAGAGTGAGCACAGTGCTAGCTGGATCTAACAAACTGGCTGAGCTGGATCTAACAAACTGGCTGAGCTGTTATAACAGAATGCCAGCTCAGCAGATCTCACTAACAGTACTATTATACTAACTACTCTATTACAAGGGACTCACCTTAAAATGAGTACAGCATACCATTTACCAACAGATGGTCAAAAAGAAATTGTTAACCGTTGTTTAGAGACATTTCTGCGTTGTTTCATTGCTGATCAACCCAAGACATGGCTGTTATGGATGCCATGGACAGAGTATTGGTATAATACCACATACCATGCATCAACCGGAGTTACACCTTTTGAGGTGGTGTATGGGAGAACACCCCCACTGTTGATAATGTTCTTACCAGGAGAAACTAAAGTAGGTGTTAGAAGGGTTTTATTAGGCACGGATGAATATCTGCGCCAGCTCAAACATCATTTGAATCGATAGGGAGTTTGCTGTGGGAGATTGGGTATTTTTGAAGCTCCGACCACATGTGCAGGCAAGTGTGGAGGTGAGAATTAATCCAGAACACGCTCCACGCTATTATGGCCCATACCAGGTGATTGAGAAAATTGGAGCTGTTGCTTATAAGCTCAAATCAAACTGCCAGATACGGCATGCATCCTCTCTACACAAGAAAGCTACTGGGAATTATCAGGTTGAAAAAGATTTGCCTACTGGTTTGGAAGGGGAGTCAGGAGAACTGTGGGAACCTATTGAGGTGCTTGCTGACAGGAAAAATTACCAAGTCAGGGGACACTGAAATAGCTGCTGATACGTTGGAACGGTAAACCAGTTGACGAAGCAACTTGGGAAGATGAGTTCGTTGTGCGAAGCCAATTTCCTACGTCCCGACTTGAGGACAAGTCTGTTTCTCCAGGAGGGAGTATTGATAGAGTCACACGACCTAAAGTGTGGAAGGTGTATGTGAGAAAAAATAGAAAGTAGGCACCACTGCTGATGTGGCAGTAGGGTCAGAGTAAGTGGAGGGGAGTCGGGTAATTGCATTTTTCTGTTATAAGAGTGGAAGAGTCGGGTAAGATTCATACAGAAGTTTGTTTTGCATTCTGTTAGGCAGAGAGTGTATTTCTCTGTGGGTAGTTAGGGAGAGTATTACCCTTCTACTGTTTTCTATTTCCTCATTAATAATAGAGAAGCATTTCTACCGATTGAATTGTTTTTCTGTTACTGTTTTATTACTTGATTTTTTGGTTTCCTTCAGTACCCTTAATTAGTCCATCAACTTCATTTATGAAGGGTTTATTTTGGTTTTTATTTTCTGTCTTTTAATCCAGTCCCGTGGGCTTGTAGATGTGTTTTATTGGCCGTGGGTTAGTTGTAGCAGTTCATAGTAATGTTATCATAACTTTCTGACATATCTATTGTTTTGGGGGAATGAATTGTATCAGTTACTTGAAAAATCTGAATGACCAAAAATGTGATATACTGCTTACTTGATTTGGTTATGACTCCTCATAACCAATAAGTGAGTCTGGGGCTATGTGTACATATTTGTGTTTTTTGTTTCTTGGCATGTATCATTGCCCTTTACAATTACCGATGTCACAGAGGAGATGTTGCATCCTAATTTTTTTATTTGATATAACCTAACCATAATCCACTTTTACTACTTTTCTTCTACATCCTATATGGTTAGCAATTAGCACAAAGTGAAGTTACAACTATACCAATTCCTATGCGCATATGTCATTATGCACCTCCAAATATGTTACATTTCTTTCCACAATATTTTTCATTACATTCTTTTTATAAAATTGAAGGAGAGGATGGTTTTGTTTTAGGGTATAGCGCTCACCGAACTATTTCAAGCTATGAGAATTTGCTTGTTTCATTCATTATTGTACAATTTTGATCCTTCAATTTATTTTGGAGCCAATTAAGTTCATATATTAATTGAATGCTTCATAACAAATTGAAATAATCCTATAGCAGTCTAAGTTTTCTACACCTGAGGTTGTACATCTCATATTTTCTTCTTGTTTTTCATTTTAGTCCGTGGAAGGATGCTCCATATAAGGATGCAGCTGAGACAACTGAAAGGGGTTATATATCTTTAAACGGATTTTTGTCTCAGGTGATTATTTATTACTTTTTGTTTTATTCTTAAACCTGTGATTATTTAATAATTATTATTGATTATACGATCTACAATGGTTTTCTCCTGCTACTATAGTAGAGAGTGGGGTTGAGGTAGGTTCCAAGTCCTAATTTAACCGGTTTGGGGAGAAAATTTCTAGTGATTATTTAAAATATTAACCAGGAAAGACACAACAACATGCCTTTATCTCTTAAAATTGTTAAAATGACTTGCCTATCATAATCAGTGAAGATTCGAATTTAGCTATTTCAAGATAGTCTCTTCATCTATTTTCTTGGGAGGATATGTTGTTTCTTTCATTTGATCTACAGAATTCCAGTGTTCTGCTCATCTGGATAACTATCCAGAACTTTGTAAGTGTTGTACCATGCCATAATTTTCCCATGAAGAAATTATTGCTCTGTGGTTTCCTTGTGGGAGACCCTCCCTCCCTTTCACCGAGTTATCATTTTCTCTCTTTTCTGTATTGTTTGAATGGGACGTGTCATCTCCACATTTAGTTGGTGATTGAGTTATTATTGACATATGTCTTTTAAATTGTATGGTGCAGTGGGCCCTTATGACTTTACTGGATCCAAAATATAGCTTGGCCAATTTGATTTACATCGGATGTAAACTTAAGCCTGATGCAGCACTCCGCGTCACTCCTAGAAGATCAGAAGAACGCAAGAAGCAAATAACAGAAAGAAATGTGTTCCAATGCTATGTTTTTGGTTCTAAAAATGCCGGAAAATCTGCTTTTTTATTTTCATTATTGGGAAGGTGTGCTCCTGAACCAACCTGTCATATTGTTTATTTTTGTTTCCTACAAAGGAATATTTAACCCTGTCAATTTCATAGGTCTTTCTCAGATTTCTATACTCCGACAACTGTTGAGCGGTATGCAGCAAACAACATTGAATTAATAAAGGTAAGGATGAATTTTATAATGAGAAAGCATTATTACCATTTGAATGATTCGGAAAAATGATACTGTCTTTCTGTCTTGTTTTCCCTCGATCTAGTGTACCCTATTGCTAATAACTAATAAAGAAAGTTCCATAGATGTAGCTGATATTGATTGTTTCAAGATGCATTATATATACTAACAATCCTGATGTTTACTATATAGGGATTTAAGAAAACTCTCGTATTGCGTGAGATTCCGGAGGATGAAGTATCAAGTTTTTTGTCAAAAAAGGATTGTCTGGCTGCATGTGATGTAGCTGCATTTGTACATGACAGGTGTGGTGCAAAATGATTTCACGTGGTAATGCTTTGCTAAAGTTTAGCTATAGAAAAGCGGCATTGCATTATAGTTTCACTTTAATCAACCATTATTATCATTTGTTTGGAACATAAAGGAATAAGATCTTCTGGATCTGTTTATGATATTTTTTATTGGTTCTTAGGAAACTGATAGGATCTGATAGAATATGATAACTGCTGTATACAAGAGCATTTACAGTGAGAATATCTTTATTCAATGGAAACTGTTACCGACACAGCAGTAAGGTGTAACTGCCAATTAAAGGAAAAAACTGGCACAATAATAACCAACCTCTAGGATTTATAGAGTCTAGTCTCTCCCTTAACCAAACCACAATTAACAACAATCCGATGACCACTAATTGTCATCCTTATTCTATTTAAAACATACTGAATAACATAAATTGGGCCTTATTACTTGGGCTTTTGGTTTCACGCCTAGTATAGACAAACTTGATAGGAGGCCTACTAACAGAAACATAACTAAAAGATCTTCTACAATCGTCTATGATCCTTTAAAATGACTACCTTACTTGCTGCGTTTCCCTATGAGCTGGTTTATTTATTTATGTTGAACAAATTTTCTGAACTAGAAGCTAATACTTAAATCCTTAAAATAGTTAATCTGACCTATGGATAATTTTAAATGTAACAAAAATCAATGTGAAATCTAATTTGGCCTGCATTTTTGTGGTTCATACATTTCTGGAAGAATATGATGCAATTGAATTTCATCCCATACAATACCATATACTGAAAATTTAGATGGGTGCAGGATTTATGCCTAAGATCTGTTTATGATTTTCCAGCTCAGATGGATATTCATGGAAGAAATCCATAAAATTGCTTGAGAAAGTTGTTAACCAAGGAGAGCTAACTGGTCACAAATTTCCTTGCCTCCTCGTTGCTGCTAAGGATGACTTAGCTCCATTCCCAAGGGCAGTACTAGATTCATATAAGGTAATGTGTTTTCAGCTGATACTTACCATATCGTTTCATGCGTGATGATAATCTAAAAGTTCATTGGCTCATAGTTATACCCGAGTTCAGTATTTTATTTTACTATTTTTTGTTTTAATGTAGGTTGCTCAGGAATATAAAATAGATGCACCTATTCGCGTGAGTATGAGATCAGGTGATTCAAACAATGTGTATAGTAAGATTGTCAATGCTGCAGAACACCCTCATTTGAGTATTCCTGAAACCGAGTTTGTGAGGAAAAGAAAGCAACAACAGCAACTTCTCCACTCTTTCATTTTTGCCTTAGGTGAGCTTATTTTTCTCTCTCTCTCTGTCCGAATTAGATAGCTTGGCTAATACTAAACAAATCTGCATAATACCATTTTTCTGTGTTAAAATTTTAAATATGTTATGTCTTGAATTCACAGCTGGGGCCGCTATGGCGTTTGCGGGTTTCACAGTTCGTCGTGCACGTGCAAATAAGAATTCTTCTTAGCCACATCAAACAACACACTTGTTGACTTTATTTTGCATTGTAAATTTGCTAATAGGGTTGCATTGGTTTCAAAATTAATTAATTTAATCCAATTCTATTGGTTTTTTTTTAATCATTTTATTATCTTATTGTAATAGTAATAGTTTTAGTTTTAAATTTGATTTGACAGATGAATCTAATGCATTTGAGTTTGATTAGATTATTTATGAAACATTTAATAAAATAGAAATATATAATAGTAAAATTTTAATACAGTTTTCACTGTATTCTATTGCAAATTGCAAATTGCTGGTGTGAGTGAGTGTTCACAGTTCTGTATTATAAACAGCTTATGCAAGTTATATCATCTATTTAAAAAGTACCCTATAATCATGTGTTGTATCAATAGAAAGGGTTTGAGCCTTTAATCATTTGGTTTTGGGTTTCACGTTGATAAACCGATAGTAAGTCGGGTGCTTCCACACCACGGAGAAAGTTAATAATTGTCCCTAGAATTCAGAGATGCATTGATCAACTGATAGTATAATTGTCCCTAGAATCCAGAGATGCGTTGATAAATCGATAGTAAGTCGGTTGCTTCCCCACCATGGAGAAAATTCATAACTGTCCTTAGAATCCAGAGATGCATCTTCGGATGCAATTTTTTTATCCACTCATCAGCGTAAATTGACGAGTCTCCTATATTTTGTCAGAATTTAGTTTGGAGATGTATCTCCGTATCAATATTATAGTGAGTTTGGAGATGCATCTTCGTAACAACCCTTAATTTAAAATTAAGTGAGTTTTGTGGAGATGCATCTTTAGAATATGCTCTGTTATCAAATCAGAAACAACCAAAAATATAACACCCGAGATCGAAGAGGGCGGAGAGTGGATGTAACACTTGAGGCCGGAAAGGGCGCAGAGTGGTTGTTGAATTCCCATTAGAATGAGAGGGATCTTGAGGTAGAATGGTTGCTGAATTCACATTAGAATGAGAGGGATCTTGAGGCTGTGCATGTATGAGACTGCATGGTTGAAGGAAAGTTTATAAGGATTAGTTGATACTACCTATCAATAAGATGCATCTTCTTTTCGGTAGTCTAACAAATAAGAACTTCTTGAGGCCGTGCATGTATGAGACTGCATGGTTGAAGGAAAGTTTATAAGGATTAATTGATACTACCTATCAACAAAATGCATCTTCTTTTTGGTAGTCTAACAAATAAGAACTCCTGTAACACCCATATATAATAACATATATCAAAGCATATATATTATACATGAATCCAAGTTTGGATATTGAAATACAAATAAATTCTTAGTCAACACATTACATCCATTAAATGCCCTAATACAAAAGTCTAAATTGTGACATAATGTATATAAGATGTTCAAAACAAAAGCTAAGAACTAGATCAACAATGATCTCAAAACAAACTCCATCAACGGAAGGCATGCCATGCACAAAATATCAACTAGCAAGGATAAGTCAAATGACCTTATCATTACCCTTCTCAGAACCTGTAGTACCTGAAACATTAATCAACAATGAGGGTGAGATAACAAATCTTAGTGAGTCTCTATCTTATGGATTCTCTCGACTTAAAAAGGTTCTACAAATAAAAAGAATCCTACTCAAGTCGAAAGGAACTAAGACCTTGAGTTTACAACGCTCACACTCATATGGAAACATGTCTTGAGTTTAGTAACTCGAAAGTATCACTAATCCGGCAACCACAAAGGCATCCCCTATTCCCGTCCTCTCTTGTGTCTAAGAGTCGACACGAGTCACGGATCCTTGTATTTACTTGGCATACAAAATGGATTCGGATTGAAGGGCTATTAACCTTACAATCGTCACTTCACGTGGGCCATAAACCACCACAAGTCTCTACCCATAGCTTCCATTCGTACTACACGCGAGAATCAAACTTGCCAAGTAATGCATGCGTACATTCCAGAGGAGCCCTTGGCTCATGAAACGACATCTCAGGGAATTTCGGTTCCGATTACGTGATTTCACTCAAACGGGAATGTATGAAACATTCCTAAGGTCACAATGCCTTTTTCACAAATAACACACCCAAACGGGTTCACACATGTTCCATATAGTGTACTCTCACTACTAGACATTTATACGACTAAGGTATACGTCGTATACCAAAAGTTCGGGCATCGCCATCTAGTTCTAATAATTTATTAGTCATGTTACTAAGTCGCCACAAGGTAGTGTATAAGGTTTTCTCACCCACCCTAGTCTCTATACTTTCATATTATTTAGTTCCATAAAACACAAAATTCGAACAACCCGATTAAATAATTGAAATCATCGACAAAAGTAATATTTTCTCATTCCATCGGATATGATATTGTCTCAGTTTTCTATCGGTATAAAGTTTGCTTAAATCAGATACCCGAATAGAAAGTTATGAATTTTTAAAGAAATAAATTTTCAAAAAGTTCCAGTGTTAACCAGTTAACCTCTAAATGGTAACCTGTTAATCAGTTCATTTTTCACAAAATTTTACACGCGTTAACCGGTTAAAATGATAGTTAGAGCCACATTTTGGTAACCGGTTAACCAAAACGCGTTAACCGGTTAACCAATCATTTTCACGTGAATTTGCCCATTTTTCTCACGCGTTAACCAATTAACCCCTTAGGGTTAATCGGTTAACCGCGAACCCGAATGTTAAAAACCTGTATTTTTCAACATAAAACCAAAAGAACTCCACAAATACTCAAAGCAAACACATAACAAGTATTATAGGACATTTCTAAGTTATAGCCGACTATTCCACAAGGATTAAATCGCATTTCAACTGTTGTTTTCGATTTTGAAGGTTTTACCACAAATCTAACCTAACATTCTATAACTCAAACTCTAAACCAAAAAGCATCTATCTAGACTCACCTCTAAACAATGAAGATGATGAAGATTGTGAGATGAATGATGAATGTTAAAGCTTGATGTCACAAGGATCTTCTTCTTCTCCAAGTTTTTCTCTTTTCCTTCTTTCTCTCCACTTCTCTCTTCCTCCTCTCTCTTTGTTTCTAGTTGTTTTTTTGTAACAAATGAAATAATAATATATGTTATACTGATATAACATATATTCTTACCTAATTGGTCCAAATAGAGGGTATCCAAAAATGTCTCCGAGTCACTTAATTAACAAAATTTCGGAGTCAGATAATATTAACTATTTAATTCGAGTCCGTCAGTTGTTCTAATTATTTAAGTTAAAAAATCTTAGAGCACACTGGGACCCTATTAATCTTAATTAATATTATTCGAGCGTTAATTAAATTTACGGGGTATTACATCCTCCCCTCCTTAAATAGAAATTCGTCCACGAATTTAAAAGTTACATGAAAAGATGAGGATAAACATCTCGCATTTCTGATTCGAGTTCCCAAGTAGCATCTCCCGGATGCGTTACATCCCATTGCACCTTAATAAGCGACATTTCTTTGTTTCTTAGAACTTTGGTTTCTCTTCCCACAATACGGCTTGGTTGTGGTTCAAAAGTCAAATTTGTTTCTATCTCAATAGAATCTAGAAGTATTGGTTGAAGAGGATCAAAAACAAACTTCTGAAGTTGAGACACGTGAAAGACATCATGCATCTCTGATAGAGAGGGTGGTAGGACTAGCCTGTAAGCTACCTCACCAATCCTTTCTAAGATCTGATACGGTCCCACATATCTCAGACTCAACTTTTGTGACTTAAACAGTCCTTTCAATCTCAATCTCGGGGTAACTTTCAAAAACATATGGTCACCTTCCTCAAATTCTAAAGGCCTCCTTCGGTTATCCGCATAACTTTTCTGACGAACTTGAGCTTGCTTAACTTTCTCACGAACCATCTTAATCTTTTCAGTAGTCTCTTGAATAATTTCAGGCCCCAAAATTCAATCTTCACCAATTTCCGCCCAACACAAAGGCGTCCTACACTTTCTCCCATACAAAGCCTCGTAAGGAGCCATACCGATGCTCGCATGATTGTTGTTATTGTAAGATAACTCAATCAATGGCAAGAGTTCCTTCCAATTCCCTCTACTCTCCAACACACAAGCTCTTAACATATCTTCCATGGTTTGGATTGTACGTTCTGTCTGACCGCCCGTCTGAGGATGGTTCAACGTACTCAAATTCAACTTAGTACCCATAGCTTGTTGAAAAGCTTTCCAAAATCTTGAAGTAAACTTCAGATCTCTGTCCGAAACGATGTTCGAAGGAATACCATGAAGTCTCACAATTTCAGAGATGAATAAACTTGTAAGATGACTTGCCTTATAAGTAGTCTTCACGACTAAAAAATATGCAGATTTCGTTAGTCGGTCCACTATCACCCAAATAGAATCATATCTGCCTTGTGTACTGGGTAACCTATAGCTCGATTTTTGTGTCTTTAATTACTATCACATTTTTACTACTTTTTGATTTCTTATTTTTTCCTGGTGAATCTGTTTATGGAAGGGAAAATAT